>OX439001.1:16615000-17815000 GCA_949316495.1 Amphiduros pacificus
ACATTTAAAAGGAAATCGTTGGCAAGAAATGTGTTTCATAAGATTAGCATATTCATCAAAAAAAAAGAATCTAATAAATTTTTTAAAGCTTACATTTCATGAGACAGTATAAGTGAGCAACATCTTTGCCTAAAAACAACTGGAGAACTCAAATGGCAAGAGAAATGTAATTTTGAAAGAGTGAAACCTAAAAATAAAACTAAAACTAAAATGTCGGAGTGGCAGCGCCGCAAACAACCTTTGAATGACAAACGAACTAACCTTCATAGCATATGCTATATGCGCCTATTCCACATTTCTATCAATATATAAAATATGATGATAAGAATTATTTTGGTTTATCCTAGGTTAGAAGAATGTAGAATGTTAAGATGTCATTTCGCCATTCACATATTTATTTCAAGTTGAAAATTTTCTCACAATATCTAAATAATAAACAATAAAACAATAGTGTGTGACTTTAGCTAAGTCGAAGAACGCCCAATACACAAGGTCATGCCCTGAAAGCTTAAAACTTATAATCTTGTCCATGTTTTGCTCAAAACATCTACTAATTCAACGTTAGGCAGTTAACATCTTAGGCACGAGTTTCAGCACAAATCTCAACTAATGTCTTACTTTGTTTCATAGATTTCAAAGAAAGCATGACACAGTATAAAAGAAATCGCAGTTAAATGAAATGAAAGGAAATTTAATCGCCAAAAATACATGGTGATAATAACATGACTCATTGTATCTTACTAATAATAATAAACTTCTATATAGCGCTATATCAGACAAAGTCTGCTCATGGCGCTTACGCAGATAGTGTTCTCGGAACAAATGAGTCTTTAGCTGCTTTTTACAGCAGTCAACCGTCTTACTATTTTTCACTGTAGGTGCATATGCTGCAAATGCCCCATCACCATATGTTTTTAAATTAACTTTAGGAACAATATATTCATTTTTTTGGGCAGATCTTAGGTTTTTTCACTTGTTTTAATGGTCAACAAGTTATTTAGATAGTCAGGGGCCCTGCCATTTTGTATTTTCCATGTGAGGAGAGCAATTTTAAAATCAATTCTAGCCTCTTACATACATAACATTCTTTTGTAGAGATAACATTTCAGGATCATTATAAGCGGCATTCTCAGTTCGCTTTGGAGAGCTGAGGTGATCACATTATTTTCGTATTTGACCTATTTTATCTTTATCGATTTTTTTGCCTCCTTTTGCCTAGTCAGACAAATCAGTTGGCAACGCCCCACGTGACTCCAGATCCATGAATATTGATACCATCTTTAGAATCGTTGTTGTAGATGGAAATAGAATGGAGGAATGGTGGATGCAGAAGGCAGATCTCTGGAAGATAGCGGTGGTGTGCTGATGTAGATGCTAGTGCATTGCACTGTATAGCAGCAGAAATTATACTAATTCTGCAGAGTTAGAGCCTTTATGGGCAGGAGGCTTTACTCTTAATCAGGCTTAATATATGCCAGTTATTATGTTTACATTGCTTGGTGTGTATTTATGTTGCTAGAGATTGGGCTTGTTTCATTTGAGGGTGAATACATTTTGCAGCATTCAAGGTAAACCATACACATTCTTACCTTTTATAGAACCTTACTATTGTAGAATATACGGATGTGAATATTTGTAACAGAAATCCCCCATCTCAAATATAAATAGAAGATATATATTTCATATTAATATTGACATCGATTATATAAATAATATGATTATCTTTATAGGCAGCAGTCCATTATCTGCAATGGTAATTAGACAATTGAGAAGATGGCATTGAAATATTTCCAGCATATAAAGAGAATTGCCATCCTTATTATGTGCCTCAATATCCTTTTGATGTTCGCCGTCCATGACTCATCTTATTTACCATTCAATTTTATTGGACATCTTGTACCGCCAAAAAACTCAGTAAAATCTGAATTGCAATATCCACCGACATCAAGGACACAAAGGAGCAAATCCGTTAAAAATGAAACAGATGATAACATACTCAAACTTCTTGAAGAGTTCAAACCAAATGTGATGTATACCACCGATGAGGAAAACATGTTTGTAAAACATGACTTGATGAATCCTTTTCCTTTCATTTTGAAAAATGATACCGCAAATTATTTCCTTGACAGCGGCAACGTTAAATGTTTAATTGAGGGGACAGACTTAACTAAAATGGGAAAAAATCCAGTGAAAACCAAATGTATATGTAAGGCTGGGTGGTATGGCAAATGGTGTTCATTTCCTTTGATGCTAAAATCCTGCAAGATTGACCAATCAAAGATCACAATCAGGGAAAATCCTAGAAGAATATTGTCAGCCATCAGCTTCAGTTTGGAGTTTGACATGACTGAGTCCCGGGTAGTTGACCTCGCCAATGTCACTGATGCTTTTATCATTGAGGAGTCTTCCTACTCTCTCCACGGTTCCAAGAAGCCTCTCAAACTCTTGGAACATTTGAAGAAGGGATATTTGAAGGACTACCACCAGAAGATAGTGTATGTGCACCTGGACCGCCTTGATCAAGCTCTTTACAACTACAGTATTTATGGCACTGCAACACACTCTGCACTGAACTATATTGGGACCCAGGGTCTCCAGAAACAGGTCAAGGGCCTCAGACATGATGACATCATATTCATGTTTGACGCCGATGAAATACCTCACAGAGACGCCATGTTGTTTTTTAAACTGCATGATGGGTACCCAGAACCCTTTGGTTTAAGATTATCAAAAAGTGTGTTTGGCTTCTTCTGGACGCGTGGAAATACCATAGAACCTATTAATGCAGGAGCAACTATCGGGATGCTTTCACGTGTGTTTGGATACAAATTATCTTGTTTGAGGAATCCACATGGTCACATGCATAGTGTGCCTTTCAGAACCAATCTAAATGTGTATTTAAAAGCTGGAGCAAATGTCAGGCCATGGCATATTGGAAGTAAGAAACACCCCGCCGGCTGGCATTGTTCATGGTGTTTCCCTCCGCCAGGGGTCAGAATTAAGATGGTAGCAGCTGTTAATTCAGATTTCCCAAGATGGGGGGACGACCCAGAGAAGAGAAATCTTACCTATATACAGACCGCTATCAAGAAAGGAATCTATTTTGACAATAAAACTACCTTTAGACCTGTTAAATCAGATGCAATTTTTGCCCCGCCGTACCTGTTGAAAAACAACAAGAGATATAGTTACCTCCTTAAGAATCCATATTTATAAATGTGTACCTTAGAAATCTTAGGAAAGTGATGTTTCACCAAATAAGGACAAACATACACATTTTGAGTTGTGTAAAATACTTTTCCTTCCTAAATATTAGGATAAAGCCTGCATAAAATTAGATGACAGGTTCTTTTGAAAATAGATTTTTTCTTTGTTCCTTATAAACCCGTGTGAAAGGTTTGGGCAATATTTTAACCAGAGTACATATTGATGTCGATTAATATTTAAATAAGAATATTTAGCTTGTGTACAATTATGTCTATCTACACCTATATTTGAACAAATTGCCATCATTTTTTACTGGAATTACCAGTATGTATTGTGATCATTATAAGATAAAGTTAAATATGAATTGTTTGTTTCAGTAACCTTTTCAGTATATATAAGATCAGATAGTTATATAGGATCAGACAGGACCAGAGTACAATGCGTTATTTTAGATTAGATGTCTATAGTTAGTGCATTCAATGAAAAACTAAGTGTTAAACATATTGGCTGTATCTAATTGCGAAGCCCCTTTTATGAATTAAAAACCATAATTGTCATCAGATGCTATTATATATATTATCAAGATAACACCCAGAATTGACATAGAAAGAAGTCAAGGACATTTGTGTCTCAATCAACAAGAGGTTATTGTAGTAACAGAACTAGACCATTATTTATGAGATAAAGAGGAAACATGATAATATGATATTGGTTGATTAAATTGTATTGAATAAAATCCATCTATCTACATTGCCAGGGGGATTAGATGATAATAATTAGTATTAATCAATATCTTGTAATCCCCTTGGCCAAACAGGCGTGACTCAACATTTAATTTCATATACTGGGGAAGACCGGAATTATTATTACCCAAATCATAGATGAGAATTTTTAATCAAGTATATTTTCACATGTAGTAATAGGTTTTGAGATTTTGACCAAATAAACAAATCTTTAGATTATTTCACACTTTCCTGCCAGTGTCTCCTACCAAGTGTGTAAAAGATTTGTTTTCGACCAAAGAGCTCCCCCTTACCCTCCCCCCTTTTGTCAATTGACATACATTCACGTATATGTCAGAATTACAAAATAGCTACATGGTGGTGACACAGTCCTGCATGAAATGCGTCCTTAATTCAATAATAAGTGAGTATTTAACTCTCAGAGGTAAAACACGAAATTGAGCAGTTTAGTACAATGACCACGAGTACAGCTTCCAAAATTTCTTTGTCCAACATCTGCTGCAAGGTAGTTTAATATTGTCCTTAAGTAGAACCAAGCTCTGATGAAAGCTGCCTCTTCACCCAGACCACTTGAATGTCTGACATTACCAAATTCTGAGTTACTTGATCATCGTCATGTGACCCCAAAGGTAACGGTCTTGAGGGACTAATTCTTGCAGGTGTTAGGAGGCAGGGACTTAGATTGGAACAGGTTGATTGGGGAGCAGAGCTGAACATGTTGCCAAGCCAACAAATTCCATAACTCCCAAATACATTCTGTCAGGGGTGTGGTAAACAAACCAGATTAATGACTTTCATTCATAAATAGGTTTAATCTACAAGAATAAAACTTTGGGAACTAATGGTTACTTGCATGTAGAATTAGTCAAGAATTATAACATTATTTTGCTATGTTGATAAATATGGAGAATATTGACACGCTGATATTGTTATGAAATCTAAAATATCGAGAGTGATAGTATCATAAGGAATATAAAAAGCTAAGATAGTTTCGGCATTATTACAGTTACTCTCTATGGCGAGGTAGAGTTACGTACTACATCTACCTTGCCCAATTCATATGGAATCGGGATTTTTCTTTTCGCCTGCCCCAAGGAAGATAGAATACTTGCACAGGATCCACCAAGGAAAGTGCGAAGTCGTTTGATAAATGCAACGCCAGTTCTACCTTCTTTCATATACAATTAAAGGGAAAAACGCTTAAATAGAAACCTTGGACGACAAGATTATTAATACAAGTTAAACAGAACATTTTCCTTTTGATATCAGAATACATGCTAGCATTTTAAATGTTTCATATCAAAGTTATCTACTTGTCTAAGTCGCTCTACCAAATAGAACAAACTAGCAATCATTTAAAAAATGATTTTCTCATATTACGAAAATTGAATTAGCTGAACTAATAATTTACCTTTGTATGTCTTCAAATATATGCTTAACATGTTTTTTTAAAAGCAGAGTGAAGAAATTTACACATTATTCGAGTACTTCTTACAAGTCAGAACATAATTATCTAAACCTTGTCAAGAGGATTAGCTGTCGAGGAATTAAGTCTATTGATTAAGTTCATCTTAAGTACAGAACTAGGACCCATGGTTAATTACCTTTGTGATGTTATGTGGTTGCCATGTGAACACGTGGAGAGCAGCGATTGCCAAGTGCCAAGTCTGGCTTGATTGATGGTAACCATTCACTGCCGTGACCTTAAAAGTAGATATCATTAAAACGTTTCCTGCAGATAGTAAAACATAGTAAGTAGTTTACCTTTATTTTGACCATTAACAATATCCATTGTACATAAAAAAATAATCTAGATTAAAAAATAGTTTATTGATGATATTTTGAGCTCACATTCATTTCAAAATTATGCTAATCAGCGATGTGCAAGGTTGCCACAAGGTCTACTTTTACAATATGTAGACTTTCTATCTTGCTGAAGCTGTTTGAACACATATTGCATTTAGTTACAATATGTAGAACCATAAATTGAAATTCTTATATTATATATCTAAAGTTTGTGCAGGTTAAATTTACAATTTGAAATACCGCTCTCCTCCTTAGTCACTGTGACGTTGCCACTTACAGATATCATGGCGTGAAATATTGTAAAACATTCCGAGAAACAATATATTTTATATAATTACTACCTTGCATTATTTGGTACAATCTTATTTGGCGCCGAATCTTTATCCTAAAAATCCTAACTTAAGGTAAGCAATTCCGGGTTTTCTGTATTCAACAGGAAAAAATAGGATTGGTTTTTTTTTGGTATAAAACACAATTTTGTTTCAGTTAAAATTATTCCTCTTCAATAATCTCAGAATTACTCTTTAAATATAACCAATTACTGCTATTAATTCTTATTTGTCTCGTTTTTACAGTTCTCATTCATCCAGTCAAACTATGTATGATGAGACATCAAAACCGAAATGTGCTGGTGAAGTTATGCATATGTGTTTTTTTGATGATGAAACTAAGAACATATTTATATCAAACGGAAAAGACAAACATAGTAACGAAGAGGAATATCCCGGATGTAAAACATTACCAGAGGGTTCCTGTAGAAGCTGACAGACAGGAAACCAAGCTTCGGAAAAATGTTAACAATCAAGAGATATTGTTGAATAAAGCTGAGCCAAGAAAGGCTCCACGAGGAAATCGTAAAATATATATAAAACCAGTGAAACAAAAAAACAAACTAAAAACGTATTACCCAAGAAACAGCATTGAAAGAAAATATTACTCAACCTTAAATAGAACCAAAGTAGTGAATCCTTTCTTATATAATTATGTTTTGGATTTAAATGTGTGTGATGAGGAAACGTATGTGATAGTACTAGTTCTCTCTGTCCACAGAAATATAGATTTCAGAAATGCTATAAGAGAAACCTGGGGCTCTATAGCCAAAGGCAAGACCTGGCCTGGAAAGGAAATAGATCAAATAATTGAATTGAGATTTCTACTTGGGTATAGCAATGATTCAAAATTAGAACAAAATTTAGTTGAGGAGAATGCTGAACATGGTGACATCATTCAAGGTAATTTTGTTGATTCGTATTATAATCTTTCTATAAAATCGCTGATGGGGCTCAAGTTTGCATCTGAGCATTGCCATTTTGCTAAGTACTACTTGAAGGTGGACGAGGATACCTTTGTCAATCTGCCCTACCTGATGAAGATACTGGACGAGAGACACTTGCGGAGAAGCATCATGGGAACATTTCTATCAAAAAGTGAAGTCCGTAGACCAAAGGTAAAAAGTAACCTTGCCAATCCCAGAGAACTGTTGATTCCCAAAACTGAATTTCCTTTTCAAATGTATCCATATTATGCAGCTGGGATGGCCTATGTTATAACCATGGATATTGTTCCTGAACTGTTCAATATATCAAAGTATGTTCCATTGGTTCATGTAGAGGATGCATATATAACTGGGATCCTTGCTGTATTTGTCAGAGCTCATCATGCCATACAGGATGGTTTTCCAAGAGAAAATGACCAAAATGTTACAGCCTGCTTTATAAAAGAGGAAACAGCTGTCACGGGAACAAAAATGGTCCCCAGTACCTTAAGATCTCTATGGAAAGAATTGCAGTCATCGGTGAAATGTGAGAAACATGTAAAGAATGTGTAGTGGATTATATATATATAAATATATATAATCTTGTCAACATATATATATTTATATATATATATATAGAAAAAGAAACTTCATAACATAAAATTTGCTTTGTTGAAATTGTGATGAAATTGATGATTTGCCTCACTCCTTTTTACTTGACCAAATGTGGAAAATATCTGAGAAGCTCTTTTTCTAGACTGAAACGAAGAATGCTGTGAAGAGTGAAATTGGACTTCATAACCAACGCGATACCTCCATTATATGTTATTAGTATTAATATATTTATAGACTATTTATTTCAGTCTATTTTTGAATCGTTTCAATAGATTTCTATCCTCAGGTATATACTTCAATCTATTTTTGAATCGTTTCAATAGATTTCTATCCTCAGGTATATAGAGAATGTCACATCCTATAACAACAAAAATGTAGAAGCCTGTGACAAACATATCATTCATTAGGTGTTGCATCAATGATCAAAATCCTGTAAGTTTTGACGCTTTTTTGTTCACATATGCCACCTCCTACATTTAAAAGAGAGTTTTATTCCTGCTATGGCTACCAGGATTGTCAGGTACATCAGAGTTAGTTAACAGTGGTATTTGACGTGTATTTTCAACACTCTATGTTGATATAAAATATTCTGGATTAATCTGAAAGCTCTTATTGGCAGTAAATATTCGCAAAAGGAAATGTATAGCTTAGACGTGTTTTTATGTGCATCATTTCATAGCATTGAGGCCCAATTTTCGAGCAAAAAGAGAGCTGGGCTTTGAAATATAATTGAACAGCATGTCTTGTCCATATAATAAACTCAAGGTATCCCACAAGAGGGCCTTTAAGACTTAATCCAGAAGTCTTTTCAATGTCACACTGAGAGTAGAACTTTGGATGGCAACAAATTACAAAAAAAAAACGTAATAAACGGAAATCTAGGGCTAAACTACGATTTCCGGGCCCTGTCGGGCATACTTTGTTCACATTTTTTCAGGTAACATTTCCACAATCAGATGCCAGCAAAGTTCCGGAAATGAAGAAATATGCTCACTGTTTTTTTATTCTCAAAGATAAACATGTCATATGGAAGGATTCCAACTGATCACTGTTCGTGACCTGAGGCCGGTCAGTTCTGGTTGTGTGATGGGCATGACTCACATGCATGTCAGTTGTTCAATCTTTTCACAACCTCTGCCATTATAATGCATAGCAGAGAAGTGCTGCTCCAAAGACAGTGATTTTCACTGTGATTTTCAAAGAAGTCCATCATCAAGTACAATTCGGTCTAAAATTATACAATTATACGGATGGAAATTAGAGGACATGATATCAAGGTCATGATATCAAAATCAAGGTAATATGTTTCGCTCTGATGTTGTACAAATATATGAGTTGAAAGTGATTTACTACTCTCCATAGCAGGACTTCTCTATCATATCAGTCCCTGCCACCAAAGATATAAAGGTGCTCACAGAATTGACCGCAAGTCATCAGTATTCAGAGAATTCTGACTGTGAAATGATTGGTGAATATAAATAATATAATTATCAAGTATTTATATACTCTCCATAGCAGATCCAGGATATGACTCTACCTCGCAGAGTAGTATTTATAACATGGGAAATTCCCAATTTATAATGGTATCAAATATAGGACAATGACTGCAGAGGTAGTATTTGGCTACTACCTATGTAATGCAAGTAGTGATTTGTAAGCCTTCAAAGCTGGTGCCATTGTTATGAATTTGATCATGTTTTCAACTCTACATGCCTGTCACAATGATAATAAAAGAAAATTTACAACAGCAAAAATATAATATAGTTATTGTTAACCTTTTACCCTTTTATTACTTCTTTACGAATCCTCTTTTCATTCCACGTCCGTCTTTTTTCATTTCTTCATTTTCTTATTTTATTTAACACAATATTCAGTGCAGGTCCTCGTCACGTGTACAATTGTGCTTAATACCCACACCTCTATACGCTATTGAAAGGAGTGTGGAAGTTGTCATCAAATTCACACATAGTTGTCAATTCCAAGCTACACCTACCAATATAGAACAGAAATATAAAAAAAAGTGCATTAATGATGATAGTCTAATGACAGTCCAATCCTCGTGTGGCAAAATTAGAATTCCAAGAATATTTGAAATATCTGGCAATGAACAATTACAATATTTAGTTATCATGCTTAGTTTTGAGTTATAACTTTCCTTGGTCAGGCATGTCATATAAGGGCATGGCATTTTCCAAAGTTGAATGACTAAATTAATCATTTTTCAAATGTATACATCCTAAACATTGAGGAACATTTGCATGAGTTAATTTATTTACATTTAGGATTTGTTCAGTTGGATTTTGTCCACCAGATGTCACTCAACTGCTATCTTCATGGGTTCCATAGTGTTCTCCAATCACCCATCGGCAAAGCCCAGATAGGTGATCTGGAGGGGTTTGTCGAACGTCCATGGTCTCTACCAACTCCAACCAAAGAAAAGTTTGGTGGAGTTGATTGAGTTCTAGTGAAGTAAAAACTCGCCAGCTGCAAAAACTTTGGTAAACCCATTTAAACATCAAAATTGAACCCGTTTCAACTGCCGTTAAAACGGGTTTGATTCAATTTTTGCAGCTGGCGATTATTATCAAGTATTTATATTTTCTTTATTTAATGTTATCCAAAACATAATCGAGCTTTTTTGTGAGATTTTAGACATAATCATACATAAAATATGAATTATCACTTAAACAGTTGGGTATTTAAAAAAGCAAAAATCTCAGACCTCTCCAGATCACCTATTGGCTTTGCCAATGGGTGATTGGAGAACACTATGGGTTCCACAAGTTTCTGGATTCAATTCATGAAGAACTGAACAAATAAACTGTTTAGGAACTAAAATCCCAGGGTTAGCTGTGTTGCGTGTGTCTTTAGAAGAAAATAATGGAGTGTTTGACAATTGAGTATTTTATATCAGAGATATTTGTTTATATTCATGATATTTCCAGCCCTATTAAGGATTTATGAGGGGATATTTTGTTTGCATTATCTCAAAAAATGATACAAAAAACCACGGCCTTTAACAACCAATCATTAATATGTGACGTGAGATGGATAAACCTAGTGGCACAGTCCAACCTTTCTCAATCCCTACCAGGATTCGAACCCCGACCCCCAGCGTGAGACAGACATCTTACCAACTGAGCCGCGCTCCACCCTCCATGAGACAGGAGGAGGTGTAGATTTGAAGTGGACTGGTATTCAAGTTATCATAGGATATTTTAAACTGAAATCATGAAAAAGAAAATTTTGAAATTATGGACAATGTTGTTCGGTTAAATTGTGAGCTTGTTGGCTAGAATAGCGCATTAATGACTATTAAGAATCCACAAAATGTAATGCATCTTATTGGAAAGGGCTTTTTGACAATGGCATCAATTTGCATACAGAATCGCAAAAAAAAGGAATATTATTATCTGAGCATGGACTGCACTTTTTGTATTCCCAAAATGTGAAATTAAGATTCAGGTTCTGTGGTAGCAAGAGAACTTGATTAATTATGCAAACAACTCGGTTGCTGCACACACAAACTGGAAGACAGCCATAACCTCACTCACACACACGAGCGGTGTTTGTTTAATGGTTTTTCAAGGAATTAAGAAAACCTAATTTGATTTTTCAGCTATTGTTGATTTCCAAATTTTGCAACAAGGTGAGTTGTTATTTGATGCTTTGTATGTGCGTCTTCCTAAAAATTTCCAGGTCTTATTTAATCAAAATGTCACTTCAACAGACGCTTTATTTTTTTCTCTCGCTCTCAATCCAGTACAGTGTTTTCGGTTCTGATTTCATTGGTGGTGTGTAGAAGACCATTATAAAAACTTTTAAGGGCGAACATAACTGCTTGAAACCTATTCGTTGTCACTATTGCTTTTGAAAAAAAACATGGCACTTTACAAAAATACAGTCACTGACAACAGAGCTGCGGACGACAACAGAGCTGCGGACGACAACAGAGCTGCGGACGACAACAGAGCTGCGGACGACAACAGAGCTGCGGACGACAACAGAGCTGCGGACGACAACAGAGCTGCAGACGACAACAGAGCTGCGGACGACAACAGAGCTGCAGACGACAACAGAGCTGCGGACGACAACAGAGCTGCGGACGACAACAGAGCTGCGGACGACAACAGAGCTGCGGACGACAACAGAGCTGCGGTTCCATTTTCAAAGACATTTAAGTACATCTGCACTTTCGAAAGTATTCTCCTCAGGTTGTTGCCAGCTATGTATATTTGCCAGCTACGTCAAATGCTGTGATGAATGCCCGGAGATGCATGTAGACGTAGACAATTATTTGGAAAACTAAAATGCGCAGCTCTATTGTCGTCGTCTGTACCTCTCTGCTTTTACATATCTACGCTTATAACAAATGAATGTTCAAATTGCAAAATTCAAATTGCAAAAGTTAAAGATGGCCAGAGACACCACAGATAACATTTCCTTTCTATTACTACCACACAAAGAATTTCGGACAAGCATTCAGGATTGGTCAACGATTTCCGGATGATTCACACGGACAATACAATATCAGTTTCAAACAATTTGTGAAGAGATTTGGATAATTTTTTTATATTTAGGTTCATATTATTAATCTAATTCCCACAAATGTTTTTGTCTGATCTTGAGTATTAAATTTCCGCGATATGTTTCTTTTTATAATTAAAGTTGTTTTGTGAAGGAATTGTACATGTTGTTAATTATATAGTAATGGTTTTACAAAATATTTTTTTAGATTGCAAGTAGTTCTGATTAATTTGTCCGCAAAAGCATCTTTGCCTGACGAAAGAAGTGATAATGGCCAATATCCTAAAAATATGGATGGGCCCCATTTTAGGTGGAGACTTGATGGTGATGTAAATTGTTCTTTTCCTGTTTCGATTTCTGCTTCGATTTTCAGTTCTTTCCTTGTCTTGTTCCGAAGGGTTTATGTAAAAATTGTGAACTGAACTGTCTTTCTCTCTCTTTGATATGATCTTCAATGTCCATAACCTGTACAACAGAGATTTTGTCTCCTTTTTAGCTCTGCTGAGACTTTAGCTCGCAGAGCTTTAGGAGGGGGGAAAATGTCTGTCCGTCTGTCTGTCCGTCTGTCCGTCCGTCTGTCAGCATTTCTTTAAAAATCTTCTCCTCCAAAACTACCAGTACTACATCTTTGATATTTTATATAGAGGTAGATATATAGGTGAAGATTCAGATTCCTTCAAATCTTAGTGATGTCACCATTGACCTTAGTGCAGTGACCTTGAGGTCACAAATTTTGTACTGAGCATATCTCAGCAACCACTTAGTACAGGATATTAAAACTTGGTATGCAGAAATGTCTTATGTTAAAGCTGTGCCTTGTCATACAATTTTAGTCATGTGACCTTTGACCTTGACGCATTGACCTTGAATTCAAAATTGTGAACATGCCACATCACAACCATCAGAAATGAATAAAAAACACTTCATATCTGTTATATACTAACACTATGTTTAAAAATCTTCTCCTCAAAAACTACTAGTAATATAGAGAGTTGAAGATTCAGATTCCTTCAAATCTTAGTGATGTCACCATTGACCTTAATGCAGTGACCTTGATGTCACAAATTTTGTAAGGAGTATATCTCAGCAACTACTTATAAGAAGAAATTAAAACATGGTATACAGACATATTTAGGTCATAGCCATGCCTCATCATACTTTCTGAGTCATGTGACCTTTGACCTTGACACATTGACCTTGAATTCAAAATTTGTGAACATGCCACATCATAACCATTAGAAGTGTAATAAATGCACTTCATATCTTTTATATACCAACACTATTTTATACAGAGCTAGATAGAGAGTTGAAGATTTAGATTCCTTCAATTCTCAGTGATGTCACCATTGACCTTAGTGCAGTGACCTTGATGTCACAAATTTTGTAAGGAGCATATCTCAGCAACCACTTACAAGAAGAAATTAAATCTTGGTAAACAGAAATGTCTTACGTCATAGCCGTGCCTTGTCATACTTTCTTAGTCATGTGACCTTTGACCTTGACACATTGACCTTGAATTCAAAATTTGTGAACATGCCATATCACAACCATTAGAAGTGAATTAAATGCATTTCATATCTTTTATATACCAACACTATTTCATACAGAGCTAGATAGAGAGTTGAAGATTTAGATTCCTTTAATTCTCAGTGATGTCACCATTGACCTTAGTGCAGTGACCTTGATGTCACAAATTTTGTAAGGAGCATATCTCAGCAACCACTTACAAGAAGAAATTGAATCTTGGTATACTGAAATGTCTTACGTCATAGCTGTGCTTAGTCATGTGACCTTTGACCTTGACACATTGACCTTGAATTCAAAATTTGTGAACATGCAACATCTCAAGCATTAAAAGTGAATGAAATCTAGTTCATATCTGCTATATATCAACACTCTTTCAAACACCATATACATTTTATACAGATTTGACCTTTGACCTTGATTCTGTGACTTTGACCTTTGTATTATTGTGCAGGCAATAGCTCATGAACGATGAACTGGAAATACTAAATATCTGTTATGTATCAACACTATGTTTAAAAAAATCTTCTCCAAAACTACCAGTAATATATGTTTCAAGTTTTATACAGAGGTAGATATTGAGGTGAAGGTTCAGATTCCTTCAAATCTTAGTGATATCACCAATGACCTTAGTGCAGTGACCTCGAGGTCACAAATTTTGTATGGAGCATATCTTAGCAACCACTTATTAGAGGAAATTGAAACTTGGTATACAGAAATGTCTTAGGTCATAGCTGTGCCTCGTTATAATTTCTTAGTCATGTGACCTTTGACCTTGACACATTGACCTTCAATTCAAATTTGTATACATGCAAAATTTCACAACCATCAAAAGTTAATAAACATATATCAATGGCCTTTGAGCTATGCATATCATTGCTTTTTTGTAATGTTTTTTTAACATTTCTTCCTAAATGATCATTTAAATCCTTTTATAGAGCAGAATTGAGCAGATAGTGATTTTGACCAATCAAAATACATGTTACATATCAAATTAGGCCCCAACTTGTTATCTTGATTCTCATTGGCTATGTTCTTCAAAATGGCAGCCTCCTTGACAACTTACTGATAGCAATTAGATTTTTGAAAAAATCACACATTTTGCGCATGAAATATTGCATTGGTAACATGATAATGATTTAAAAAATATTAATGAATATCTCATCAAAACTGAATTGGGATCTTGTATGGAAAATCATAACCTGATTGCTTATTGCACTTTATCTCAGTTCATGTGTTTTCATTCAAGTCAGCAGAGCTATCAACCCATAGGGTGATGTTTTAATTGTGACTTTAGTGTTTCGTTCTTGGGTTCTGAAGATTCTTGGTCAGGTATTGGGTTTGTTTTGTGGATCCATTAAGTTGCAGTGGGACAATCATATACATACATTTTTAGCAAGGTGGTATAAGCAATATGTTTATTCATGGCTGACGTAAACTTGCTTGTTTCATTTCCGTTTAAAGTACTTTAAATTTTCAAATGAGTGGATCTCGGTAGTTGGCGGGGAAGATAGGGTCACTTGCTTGGCTTTGAGGAATGATCTGAATTTGGGAAACCTATTTCGACGCGGTGGGTGACCCACAGGTCCCGATTATATATCCCCCGGGGTGGACCCCCTGGTGACATGCGACACCAGTGCGGGGCAATTGACCTGTCTGACCCGCTCTACCCTTCTAACTTGCTTTATAATACTTTATAAAGCCTTCACATATATATATATATATATATATATATATATTTAGAAGCTGGTACAGATATGAGGTACTGGAAGTATCTTTGTCAGACCTCATTATGGGATACCATCTCATACCTTAATGTGTGTAACAGGAGAGTGCCATCTGGTGTTAATAATGATTTTATTTTACATACCCCACAAATCTAACGTTCATATCAATGGCGCTAAAGCCATTATCCACCACCAGGGCACGTATTACTAACTGTGACACTAGATGGCAGTGATTTATACAGTTATGGCCTGGTTGTATAAATATGCTTCTCAGACATGTTTGTTCAAAAAGGCCTTGTACAGGTTACTTATGTAACTGTGACTAAGCAGCTGCACTATGAAGAGTGGGGTATCTTATATGCCTCACAGTACGTCAATGCCCCACAAGACAGGTCTGAGATTGGTAAAAACCCCATATCTGATACAATCTCTTTCTATATATATATATATATATATATATATATATATATATATATATATATATATATATATATATATATATATATATATATATATTTCAGTTTTTGTCTACAAAATGCATGCCTGTTTCAAATTCCATATTCCCTTAACATATCCAAATTTTGTATTGATATATTCTATATTTGCAGTTCGGAGTATCCTGTCTATATATCATGCAAGATGATATACTTCAACAAGGTAAAGATTTTAATATTTGGCATTTGCATAAACCTTTCACTAAGACTTGGAATACATTATCGTCATCATGACAGGACATCAAATATAGTTAAACATATCACCAAGGATATCTCCATATTTGAAGAAAACTATGCACAGACTAATGAACAAACCACAATTAAGCCACAAAAGATATCAACACTTGAAAATAACCAATTGAAGAATGATGTACAGATTAAAGTTGAAAAGTATCAAGCTATACAAATATCTCATACAAAGCCAGAAGTTCCAGGATATAGATTTAAAATATATAAACCAAGGAATAACCAGGAAAGAAAATACTATTCAAAAGGTGATAATTTGAAAATAGTTAATCCTTTTAACTACAATTTTGTCCTGGACCTTAATGTATGTGGCAAGGATACGTATATGATCATACTTGTGTTGTCAATCCACAAAAATATTAATATTAGGAATGCTATCAGGGAAACCTGGGGCTCGATTGCAAAAGGCAAGCACTGGCCTGGAAAAGAAATAAATGTCCGTGTTGAGATGAGATTTCTGTTTGGCCTAAGCCAAAATGCAAAATTAGAAGGTGAGTTGGACAAAGAGAATCGGGAACATGGAGATATAGTTCAAGGTGACTTTATTGATTCGTATTATAATCTATCATTAAAAACACTATTGGGAATTAAATTTGCTTCTGAGAAATGTCAAGCTGCCAAATATTTTTTAAAGGTAGATGAAGATACCTTTGTTAATCTACCATATCTCATAAAGATTTTGGATCAAAAACAGTTAAAACGGAGTATCATGGGAAAACTTTTGACTCAGAGCTTTGTAAGGAGAGGAGGCAAAAGAAACATAGCATTTAATGCAAGGACATTACAGGTTCCCAGACACAAATTTCCTCCCAAAATGTATCCATATTATGCAGCTGGAATGGCCTATGTTATAACCATGGATATTGTTCCTGAACTGTTCAATATATCAAAGTATGTTCCATTACTTCATGTGGAGGATGCTTATATAACTGGGGTTTTAGCTGTGTTTATAGGAGCTCGTCATGCCATCCAAGGTGGTTTTCCCAGGGAAACTAAAACAGCTGTTGACGCTTGCATGATAAAAGAAGAAAAGGTTATCATAGGAACAAAAATGGTTTCAGCTACATATTACTCTCTTTGGAGAACATTGGAGTCACAGATACAATGCTGAGAAAAGCTTTAATCTACAAGTTATATGAACAAGAAAATAACTAAAATAAGTAGAAAAAAAACAATTACAATTCTTGGATATGATATTTTTCCTTTGACGAAGCAACAACGAAAGTGAAGTGAGTGACCCTATCAATAGCCCATGTATAACGTATTGTAAGGAAATTAAATGATAGGTGTTTTCTTTCTTCTCTTTGAGTTCTGATCTTGATATATACAACATGATTCTACCTATAAAAATATGGAATATATTTTCTTACTAAAATATTTAAACTCGTTAGCGGTGTCCCCTTTGACAGCTTTTGTTTGTTTGGGGTTTTACATCACTTTCAACATTATTTCAGTCATTTCGTGATGGGACCTACTTGTAGCAGATATAAAGCTGCCTCACTGAATTGTCATGTCGCAGGTCCTTGACATGAAAATCCACCCGGTCACAGATTTACAAGGACAACGGGTTAACCCTTTTGGCACGGGCCTCAGCTCATATGGGAAATTGAATCATGAGTTCAATCTAGGCATGGCCGGGATTCGAACCCACGACCTTTGGATCACCACAGAGGAACTGGTGCAAGTAAGCTAGCGCTCTAACCTACTGCGCCACGGCCCGTGGCCCTTTGACAGCAGAATAGTTTATTTAAAATTCAGATTCGTCAGCGGTTATTAGCTTCAAACATACAAGCACACACACGCACTTGTTGCCTCTATTGAATGTATGGTGGAGCTGTGGTTGCACATCATTCTTCCAGGTAATTGGAAGAAGGTTAAATTAGCAATAAGGTAAGAGGTTTTTTAGTATGCGTTTTTTAGTATGACCAAATATTGTGTTTTTTTAAGTTATTGTGAATAGCCATGACAGCTTAGACACTAATAACTGTCCAAAATAAGTATACCACCTCGCATGTGCCCGTATGCTGATGCCAGAATTCCGGTCATCCATCACTGGAAATATGTGGTCGTTGTTTGGGGTTTCCCTGTTCTATATTTATGTGAACCAATCCGAGCAATCCTCCAATATTTCGTGACATTACTCGCCCACTGCACAAACCCATTTCAACGAGAGGTCCTTGATAGTCCTTATATATTTGACCCAGGATTGTCTTTTGACAGCTTGGCATTGCAGTTTCTCATATTCAATACAATACAGCAATGGGTTTCACTATTGATTTTCTTCTGTGAAAGAACGAGGATCAGGGTTAAAAGAATTGATTGCCAGTGATTTCTCCAAGGTACGAAAACACAAAAACACGGTTGTCTACCTTAATAACATGTGTAGATATTTTCACCAGAAATGAGAAATAACAAAATTGGCACAATCATTCCTAACAAGACTGTGTTGGCATAACATCATTAAATGGCTTATATAAAACCAACTAAATATAGACAATGTACCAATTGAAGAGTGAAGGTTTTTAACTTTCTAGGTGTGAACATAAGTGAAAATTTAACTTGGATAGATCACGTAAATGAAATTGCCAATAAAATATAAAAAAACATAGGAATACTTCATAGATTGAAACATTATTTGCCAATTAAAACAAAGGTTATGATTTTATAATTCCTTAATAATGTCACATATAAATTTTTCCATACTTGCTTGGGGATATGGATGTAACAATTACCAAACTGCAGAAAGAACTATTAGAGTAATTAGTGAGAGTAAATATAATGAACGTACAGAACCTATCTTTAAATATCTCAACTAATTGAAATTTGAAGATATCTTCAAACTTGAAGAACTTCAGTTTTACTACAAATTTAGAAATAATAAATTGCCACATTATTTTCTGGGTCTGTCCATATGTTGTAATATGATATACATGAATATGCCACATGCTCTAAAAATTAATTCCATGTAAGTAAAAACAACACTACTAAATGCATAAGACATGACCTTCCTAAACTGCTATACCAGATGCCAGATATCATATCAGATAAAGTAATGACACATTGTATGCAGGGTTTCACCAAATGTATCAAGCAATACTTCATAACAATGGATCAAGAGGGGTATGCACAATTCCAGATTGTTATATTTGTAATCATCAATGTATCAAGAGGTATGCACAATTCCAGATTGTTATATTTGTAATCATCAATGTATCAAGAGGTATGCACAATTCCAGATTGTTATATTTGTAATCATCAATGTATCAAGAGGTATGCACAATTCCAGATTGTTATATTTGTACTCATAGTAATGTATCAAGAGTTGTGCACAATACCAGATTGTTATATTTGTATTAAGTCTTTTATTCAAAGAGATTTATGAAATGTACTCATAAGCATTAATCTTTTAGTCTTTTTTGTTTGTTTTCCCCCTCACCCTCATTTTTTCGTTCAGTATTTGGGTTTTTTACCTTTTGTAATCTATGTTTTACATTACAAGTGACATGTATATGCACTAGATTATTTAAAATGCATTACGTCTCAACTACATGGTGGTCCTCATGATAGCAATACATATTTGTCTTAATGAGTATCTCCTGACCTTAAATTGGTTACTTTTATATGTATATATATATATATATATATATATATATATATATATATATATATATATATATATATATATATATATATATATTATGCCTATGGTCAAATATATATTATGCATATGGTCAAATAAACACATTCTCGAGTCTTGAGTCCTTAGTGTATATGTATTATGTATATGGATGTCAAAGTTGATTTAGCATTGTCCTATTTAAAGCACCAACTGAAGATAGTATATGGTACAAGGGACTGGGGAGGGATGTAGGTAATAATGGCAAGACCGTAGTGGTAAGGGTCCATAAGATATGTTGATAAATATAGAAACATATTCATACAGAAACAAAATGAATTAATATTGACACAGAATATATCAAAATAGAAGCGAAATATATCAATATATATACTAGTGTTATTATTCTGTTCCAGAATACTATCAGTGCTATGTCACGAATAAATCCAAAATATGGCCATGTTACACCATGGACATGGTAAACCAAGTCAAAAGTATTCAAATAATTCACGAACTCTTAGGTTAGGGAAATCCTCTTTGCCATCATTATGAAAATTACCTGTCCATGATACTCAGTAATAATATATATGATATGGATATTTTTATATCCTTCATTTACTTTTATAGGATTTACATATTTTATCTACCTTTACAATAACCACACCTGCTCGTACTCTAAGATACCTCTTTCTATATTTCAGGAGGATGTTCTTTTGCCAATTATTTTTTACATCACCTAAGTTGTATTTGGGAAAGAAAATGATGTCTTATTTGTTGTGGGACTAAATTCCTACGATATTGTAATGATAAGCTTTGAGACGTTTGTTTGCATCAATAACATTACAAATGTAAAATAACTAGTCCATCAAGGATTTTCCTGTTGTAAACTATTTGTTCTGATATTCAGGGGCCTCCACAATGGAAAGAGAAGAGAGAGTTTCCTGCCATGGATTCCATAGATAGTAGATTGCCCAGCACCAAGCTATTGGAAAACACCCACATACTAAAACAATCTTAATGGATCAGAATTCCGATAATTATGGAAAATATGGAAAACTCTTTTGAGAATTAATTAGCTGATACCATGCATGGATTAATGACTATATGGTATAGATGAAGAAATCATTCATATATTATTAATTCTCAACATATTTTTTTCTTTTACGACTGTGTGAAAATATTGATATTAAAGTGTGTAAAATGAGACACAATAAGATATTGGTGTCTTTGATAGTGAGTTTTTCTATGGCCCTGATGATAAATCTAGGGAGATATTATCTGGGAAAAGCTTCAACTTATAATCAAATGAGACTAACCGATGTAGAGAACGATCATCAAATTAATACCCTTTCTAATCTACCAATTACAATCAATCGACAAACTATTTTACCAATCGTACCCAAGACATTAGCAAAAATGCATCATGAACCGACCATTTTGAAGATGGTGGAATATCAAAAGCCACTTGGGGACAACACTGCAAACATAAAACCTACAAGACAGCAAGGTAAATCCATGACCTTTAAACCACGAAACGACATGGAAAAAAATTATTATTCAAATGTCAGTCAAACAATAATCAACCCTTTTCTATTCAATTATGTTTCCAATATTGCTGAATGTGCTAAAGATACGTATATGATCATACTTGTGTTTTCAATCCATAAAAATGTTAAAATCAGAAATGCCATAAGAGAAACCTGGGCCTCCATTGCCAAAGGGAAGAATTGGCCTGAGGAGGATATTAAAGAAAACATTGCATTGACATTTGTCTTTGGACTCAGTGGCAAACCGAAATTGGAACAAATGCTGGACAGAGAAAATGATAAACACGGGGACATAGTTCGTGGTGACTTTGTTGATTCGTATCATAATCTTTCATTGAAATCTTTATTTGGATTGAAATATGCCTCTGAGAAATGTCAAGCTGCCAAGTATTATTTAAAGGTAGATGAAGACACATTTATTAATCTTCCTTATCTCATAAAGATTCTCAACCAAAGAGAATTAAAGAGGAGTATCATGGGAACAGTCTTATCTAATGCTCTGGTATTGAGACCAAAATATAAAGGACATATATGTTTTAAAAAATCAAATTGTGTTTCCAGAAGACAATTCCCTCTTAAATACTATCCATACTATGCAGCTGGGATGGCCTATGTTGTAACCATGGATATTGTTCCTGAACTGTTCAATATATCAAAGTATGTTCCATTGCTTCATGTAGAGGATGTGTATATAACTGGAATCTTAGCTGCATTTGTTAAAGCTCATCATGCCATACAGGATGGTTTTCCCAGAGAAAATGATCACCTTGTTGATGCTTGCCTGATTAGGGAGGAGAAGGTTATTACAGTAACAAGAATGAATTCAGATACATATTACTCTCTTTGGAGAACACTGGAATCACAAATACAATGCTAACATGGAAGTCACAGGCACTTTTGATAAATGTAAATTTAGGTGTTTTTCAAACGATACCATCAAAAGATGGGAATATATAGGATAGTGTCATCCTATGTTCATATGTGTGTTTTCTCTTACCAGTAACATTATTGATATCAATAACTGCATCACAACTATCTTTCTTAAAGTTCGAACTGTCATACATATTCATAAATGCAGTTGATAAAAAGGATCAGTTTCTTCCTAAGAAAAGTAAATGTGTTCACTGAATCAAACACGGAAGGAAAAATGTACAGCGCACATACCAAAATCAGGTAATGTTAAGGGTATGGTAAAGGTAAGTTAATGTTAAGGGTATGGTAAAGGTAAGTTAATGTTAAGGGTATGGTGAAGGTAAGTTAATGTTAAGGGTATGGTAAAGGTAAGTTCATGTTAAGGTTATGGTAAAGGTAAGTTAATGTTAAGGGTATGGTAAAGGTAAGTTAATGTTAAGGGTATGGTAAAGGTAAGTTAATGTTATGGGTATGGTAAAGGTAAGGTAATGTTATGGGTATGGTAAAGGTAAGGTAATGTTATGGGTATGGTAAAAGTAAGGTAATTTTAGAATGTTACACAGGAGCTATAACACATGTTGCTACATTTACAAATACAGTATACAGGTCAATGGAAAAGTGGATCAGCATAACTCAAATTTATCAAGTTGATGAAATTCCGAAGAAACCCAAATTTATTAGATATATTCATTAGTAATTAAGGAAAAACAAATATGATGCACTGGTCACATTTACGGTTGAATTGCCAAGACTATATTTCCTTGGTGAGGGTATTGTTGCAGACAAGGATAAATTGCAATTGTGTATTTTTAAACACTTGAAACCAGAGATAAAATAGCCAAAATTGAAGCGTGATTTAATCTACCCTGGTGCATGTTTCGAATTTAAAGTGAATTGTTAGCCAATTGTGCAGTGTGTACATCATAAGAAATAATTGTTTGTATTTCACTACAACCATTCATTTTGACTTAACTATATTTTTTATTTTTCATTTATATCTTTTATTATTGTACACCTTGCTCTTGCAATATTGTCTCAACATTTATATACTGTGAATTAATATTTCTAAAAGTTGACTACTGTGTATTAATATTCACAAAAGTTGAATACTGCATATTACTATAACCTAAGGTTGTGTATTACCATGTCCAAAGGCCAAATGTTGCATATTATCTAGGCACCGTATTACCTGCTTGTCGCTGCTACAGATAACTGTCTTTAACAAGTTGATTGTTTTTGTTTATCGCTAACGGACATTTATAGTCAAACACAAACAAATCAAAGGTTACTTCCGGTATATTAGGATGCAAAATGCAAAGAATTTAAGATTCTTCAATACGTGTATGTACATATACTCTCGGGATCAATTCTGTTGGAACCTACCTAGTAATAAGATCACAAATGTTAAAATTGGAAAACAAGGGATATCACTTTATTACAAGAAACATACAGATGCCATACCACATTTGATGATACATGATATATGATTAATATTGACAGATATTGCTTTTTCATTTACAAATACATATCTCAATTATTCTCCCATGTAAAAGAGATATTCCTTTATTTTTACATTCCCAGCACATGCCTTGAGTTTAAAGGGTTGTCCAGACCGGATTCGTGTAGTTTTAAACATGTTATTTTAAACATGTAGTTTAAAAACTTTAATCATAATTAATAATATTGTGATTAGCATTAACACAATTGTTACATTGGTTTCCATGAAGGTGGGAAGTGATCTTTCAGATTAAAGCCTTTGGAGAGAGTGGATCCGAGTCTGAACGGTTTATGAAAGTAGATCACTTCACCCCCAGCCAACCACGAGCTCCACCATCCAAATGTTCCCACTGTCATCAAAGAATGGTTGCAACGGGTCAAGATAGAAAAATCCACATTTCTTGCACATACAGATTCATTTCTTCCTGTGACACTATATTGCTTGTCTGCAATGTAATGTACATTATATCGAGTAAATCCTGGTTTCCATTTGGTTAACCATACAATGTCATCTGTTGCAATGATAAAATGCACATTGTGATATTTGTCGGTGAAATAATGCATTGCCCTGTTTATATAAGACGGTGGTGCCATATTGTATCCATGTTTCTTATAAAAATATTGTCTTATGTCTCCTATTCTTATATGCACACCAACAAAAGTAACATTTTTGTCTTTTTGTAAATTTATAATATTTCTAAGATACGTATCTGCAATAGTCCTGTAAGTTTCATTCACCTGTAGCATCTTTCTTAACTCAAATCTGATGTGATCAAAATACCTCCATGACTGAAAAAAGCCTTTGACACGGACACCACAAGTCCCGGAGACAGTGAAGAGGGACTTAGCTGTATAAGTGTCAAACTGTTTGCTATCGTCCACATCAGCTAAACGTGATACATATCCTTTTTGAGTTGGTGCTATAACCTTTGGAAAAAGCTTCTTAAAATCATGAAATCCTTCATCCAAAATTAATGACCACTTTGAGATATTTGCTCTCATAATACCATACAGTGAGGCAAACTTAAAAATCTGGTTTCCCAGCCTGCCAGCAGACTCCACATACATTGTGCAATGACCAAGTTTATGCCTCTGATTCTTCGCAAAATCGCTTTGGATATCCGTGGCTGTTAGGTTTCCTGATAATAAGCTATGCATGTTGATATATTTTGCTGAATGTGGAAGATGTTTGCTAAAGATGTGCTGGATTTTAGCGTGCTTAGTTAAGTCATTATAAACGCATATACTAAATATGAAGGCGATGACTGTCCTTATGTTCAGCACTCTTCTGCGGATGAATCGGTAAAATGCCATGTGACAAACAGACACATACACGGAAGGACACCAACAATCACAGCCACCTTCCTGGCTAACGACTCATATGTTAATGTCCATTGAGTTTCTCTCTTTCACTTCAATCAGGAAAATTTACACACAATTACTTTCTTGGACAAAATTCCTCATCCCCTTCATTCATTCACCTACAATGAATCTCAATTTTGATATTTTCACCAGAAGAAAAATATAAAGCAAAATTTCACTTTCTACAAGATATTATACATTCCTCTTCCTGGAAGCACAGTTACCCTGCCAACATCGATTCACGAAGGGGTGAACGGCCTCACTAAATTGGCACCCAACAATAATTAATTTGGAAGATTACCAAATTGAATGTCTGACCTAGACCAGTATCACCGTAGCAACAAAGATGCTTAATTCCCAAGATGGCAACCTATGCATAATTTAATCAACAATATTGATACAGATCGATAGTGATCGATATTAAACTGTAAATTGCAGCCAATGCTTCATTCTTGAAACATGGATCAGAGAAATATTGAGGGAACAATTGTGCCTTGAATGAGATTAAATGGACATAACCGGATAATGCTTTATGATAAATCAGAAGTATTGCATTTCATTCAACATACTCACAAATAATCTAAAATCAATTCAATGGATACCTTGTGTTAGTTCCATAATCTAAGATGTGTCAAAATGAAGTTAGCCTTTTACATTATCTTATTGCTTTCATATATTTTTGTCTGTGATATATTATAGCATTTATCATGACAAGTGTTTTATCTTAAACGTATGCACATGTATGGATCTTTGTATTAAGTCTGTCTTAACTCTTTCACAAAATAAAATTAATATATTGCAAAATAAAGAAATATTTTGCAATGGAAACTTTAAAAGTAAAAACCTTTCAATGGAGGCATGATATGGGCAGAAATAAACCTTTCCACATTAATCTCCCGAGAGGAAAATCTCTATAAGCTCATTATACCTAACAGGGTCAAGGGATTTAACTCAAATTGTCAGCCAGATGTGATTGATGGGTATTGATGAAGCGACAATTAATTCATGCAGATTATATAAAGCTTTCCAGATTCATATGAGGTATTTTATTGCTATCTTACATTCAATGCCAGAAATTGAACCCTAAACAATTACATAAAGGCCTATGCCAATGGGCATAGAGCTATGATGATCATTGCTTTTTGGAATGTTTGTGAATATTTTCTGGAAATTGCCTCATAAATGATTATTTAAATCCTTTTCAAGAGCAGACTTTAACAGATATTTCTGACCAATCAAAATGCGTGTGACATATTGAATGTGGGCCCAACAAGCTATCTCGATTCTCATTGGCTGATATTTGTAATGTTATTCAAAATGGTAGCCACCTTGACAGTGATAGTTTTTTTTAAATCATAACAAAATGGAAAAAGCTCTGAGAAAATTGAAAATGGATAGCATTGGTCCCCAGAATATACATCTTTGCTACTAGTAGCTAAGAACTGCGACCAGTTGTTTCAGATGAGAACATCAAAGTTGACGGAGAGACAGAATGACAGAAAACTTTCCCCCATCACTGCTATAAACACTTAATTATTACTCCTTTTCCTCCAATAGTAGACCGGGCTCCGTCACAATTCTCAAAGTAGGAACCGCTTTGGGTCGGGGACGAGATCACTCCACAAGCAGCGAATGATTGGCTAACCAAGAAACTTACCTATGGAATCTTGCACAATGTAAGAATGATTCCTACATTGTGCAGGACAAAGAAGGAATTCCTACATTGTGAAAATAAGTAGGAATATTAGAATCCAAATGGCAGATACAAGATTGAGGTTTAGGCAATACGGTATTTCGGCTATAGGACTGTTGTTATAATGATGATATGAGCATGCACTGATATTAGTTGTGCGCATAAATATATGATTTTATCAGTGCATATGTACATTTCTGATTGGCAAATAGCTAGATGTCTGTGTGTGGGCTTGTGAACGTATGCTTATGATACAAATATTAAAAAGATTTTTGTACATTTTTTGTCAAAATAAAGTGACAATCAACATTTCCATTGAAATGTACGAGTCAATCAAACTTTGTAACCATATTCTTTAATGCCAATATTATGATGTCCAATTATGAAAGAGGAAGTTTCTGTTATTTTTTAAATACAAACTTTAATAGAAAACTGATAAACCTTGTAATTATATTGACCGCATTCAGTCATCTCAGCGTTATTGATATACTTTAAAATTCCTACTTATTTGCGCAAAGTAGGAATTCCTACTTTGCGCAGTTACACAATGTAGGAATTCCTACTGGGCCACGATTCCTACTGGGCGCAATACACCTCTATATTGAATAAAGAGAAATGCACAAAACGTGTTCAAAATATACATTTATTGTACAATAAAATTGATACTTGTACCATGTATCTCTGTGTGAAATGTACACTTATTAACTGATGTGATGATATAACTGGATCATTTTGCTCCCAACTAATTCTAAACAAACCATTATAAAACATAGGAGGCATAACATACAATGTCTCATGGTGCTCCCATTTCCATCCTCTGTCTGACTTTCTCTAGATATATTGAACATTGGACATGCTCAGTAAATAAAATAAAAGACATGATAGCAACAGATTTTGATCTTGTATCTTCAAGCCGGAAGAGAATGTCAGACTGTTAAGTCAGTGTTAAGTCAGCTGACCCATAATATAAACCTTGCAACTTGCAACTGAGAAATGGCTCGTGTAGCCTGTGAAAGGAGAGGTCACAGTTTCAAATCCTGATGATGGTAAGTGATCCTATGAGAGAGAAAGCACAAGATGGGGCCCCCATAGGGTTTTAGGATTATTGGATTTTTGGCCTAAAAAAGAGGGATTATTGGATTTTTGGGGTGAAATATCTGGGATTTTTGGATTTTGAGGAAAGTGTTTAGGATTAAAGGATCAGGGTGATACGGAGACACCCAATGAGCAGCAAGAGTTAATTAGTGAGGAATTATCTCAGTTGTCATTTACTAGTGACACAAGGGCCACTAGGCCTAAAAGAGTTTCAAAAAAAAGGAAAGACACAGATTACTTTTTTTACTAATTTTGAATATGTTCAAAAGGATTGGGTGTCTCCGTATCACTATAACAGTGAGATTACTGTTAATTTCAAACTCTGTGGGCTCAAGTGGACTCTGCAAGTACATTTTGTAATGTGGCATGACCTGTGTGAAACACTAAATATCATATTATATCATGCATGTTATGTAATTCATTGCCAAATACATTTGTACTAAATGTAAACATATTTTAGGATTTTTTGTTTTATACTTTTGGATTTTTAGATTTGAGGGGAAAAATATTTAAGGATTTTTGGCTACAAAAGATAAGGATTTTTGGATTTTTAGGTAAAAAAAGGGGGATTATTGGGTTTTTCATACCCCCCCTATGAGGGCCCCCAAGATATTAAGCCTTGGTCGGTTTGACCAATATGTCAGAGATATTTGCCAGGAGACAATGACAACATTCCCACCAGATGTCGCACTGGAAGCGGCTCCAACTTTCAGGGATATCTCTGGGATAACATATATGGCTCTTGTTTACGGAGTCCAGGTTTCAAATCCAGATGCTGACCAGGTGAAAACAACTCATTAACAACTGGAAGGTTCCACATTGGAGTAATTACTCCAAGTTTACGCCAAGTGACATGTGCTGTCTCAGCATATAAAAATGTAGAGATCTTTCAATACTTCTATATATTGAGCCTGGATTTGGTTGAAAATACAAAGATCTCCATAAATAAATACTCAGTGATACTTTTTATTTTACTTCCCAAGAAATCTTTGCAAAGTATGAATGGTAAAATATGTGTCATTCAAATGAAAATATAAGGTGAGAATTAATTGTGCATACTTTCTTTCCAAATATCTTCTATATTATTAAAGGAATTGTATAAGCACTGTCTCAGATCATTTCTTTCCATGCAAGGGGTCATCATTTAGCCAATATAACATTGGACATTTTGGGGGTATATAACAATATCAAAGACTGATTTAACAAGAATATAAATGACGGTATACAAATGCAGACCAGGTAACTTAATAACATCTCACCTCCACAAAGCCTTTGGAAGTGATAGGCACACAGAAATATATGCAAAATAGAATATTATACTTTGACAATACAAAAATAGTTTTGGGTGCAGTGTCTATCATACATTTACCACTAGTTTATGTACATCTTTTTGAGCCAAAACTCATTTAACCAAAAGACATTTCTTCCTTCCTTAATATAACTAGAACATGAAACATCCAGTCTTTGGTATTATCTACGTTTATCTAATCTGAAATCTTATCTTTTTCAACACATGCACAAATATTTATTTTTTTAAATAGTAGCACCAATTATGTGTTCACATTTACTCATGAACTACAGTGTCAACAAAGATCTGAACTGCAACATCAATCTATTTTATCAAATATATAGAACCTGTCTCTAGCATTGACATGCAATTGTATTTTTCTTATGTTTTGAAATACTCAATATCTCTTAATAGAGGGTTGAGACTGTACATGATCAGAGGGAATGTTGCTCTGTTCAGAAACTTGCTGTGTATATTATACTGCCCCAATATCAAACATAGGAAACAAGGCAATTAAGTGTCGTCTGATATTCAGAATGAAAGAAAAAAGTTTAATTGACATCTGCATAGCCCTTAATAATTTTGGACCATGTATGTCATATTTTTTAAAACCATTTTAGATCAAAATTTAATTTTTTTTAAACTCATTAAATAAAAGTTAAACAGTATTCTTTTGTGATGAAAAAATTCCTTAAAAAATTCTGAAATTTTCACTCTTTTCCTTTAAACTTTTTAAAAATATTTTTGGATTTTGCAACCTTAGCAGCCTTAGCAAAGAAGCCTTTTTTCTTCTTTTCCTCTTTGGGTTCTTCGAATGTGATGGTTCTGACCGGGCTGGGAATCCTGTCCACCTCCCCGTCAGACTCTATCTCATCCTGCTTAGTCTCTGGTTTGTTTGTTGTTGACGTGGCGACAGTGGTGGTTGTGGCAGTGGTGCTGATGGAGGAAGGGGCAGTGCCAGATGTGATGCCAGCTGTGGTACCAGCTGTGGAGCCAGCTGTGGGGCCAACTGTATTTGTGCCCATTGTACTGGTGCTGGTGGGTGTGGCATCCCAGCTGGTGGGACTGGTTGGAGTGCCAATTTTCATTCTGCCTTCACGTCGCTATGAAAACATGTTAGTCATTTTAGTATTGCTAAATTGTTACTCTGTAATCAATGCATATAAGTTTTAATTTTTTTAGTCAAGTATCAACAAAAATCTTTTTGTATCATTGATGTAAAATATAAAAAAAACTGAATAAGATATGGTATTTTGGTTTTAAAAATTTAAAGGAAACATTTCCATTATTTATCATTAATGGTATTAGAAAACACATTAGTCAAGCACAGGTAAATTAATCAAATAATGTCTTCAGCAATTGTTAAGTAGTAATTATAGCTATGAAATATTTCATACAATTTAACACATAATATATATGAGTGTCATGCAAAGTGCCGTGCATTAAAAGCTGATATCATAGGACACACCTACCCTCTTGACTCTGGATTTGTCTGCTAAGTGGGAATACCATGTCAATTGGAAAACATAAACAATTGTATACTGGGAAGTCTATCCACAATAGGAAATGTTTACAACATTCATAAACACACCAACAAAACTAAGCTTTAAAAAAAATTGACATTTTGTGTTGATATTTCTTTTTTTTTTCAAATTAACTATAACAAACTAAATAAGTTTGGCTGATCATTGTGCAAAGACAGCTAAATTCTTATAACTTTCAGTAGTTAAGGCAAAATCATTTATGTTTGGAATAAGTTCAGATTAGATAAAGTAGGTCAAAGTGTAGTTAGTAATCACCTGCTGGTTATATTTCCATGTGGTGCCACCTGTTGACAATTTTTCATGACTAATACAATTTATTCTTTCAAACAAATGGCTCACAAGGTTTTCTTCACAGTGACCACAGACTCGCTAATATCTTTTCCATAGATGAGATCTTTCTTCACCAATTGCCCTGTACCTGTCTTTAACCATGAATGCTTTCTTTTTCCTGATTAATTTGTATTCTAAGTGAAGAACAATTTCAATGATTGCCTTTCCCTGGTAAGTCTTATTGAAATAAACATGAGAAATCAATAAAATCAAAATGAAAGAAAAAACGCACAAAATTGTTAAAGTAATCTTAATTACATATTGATTGGTTTATTTCATTCCTTTTTTACACAAGAAAGCAGAAAGGACTTTCTGCTCATCTGTTCAAATTTTCTGTTCAAATTTTCTTACATATATACACTGAAGCGAGGAAGTGTACAAAATTATGTATAAAACCATGATGAATTTACAAGATTTTTATGACCAGTATATTCTTTTAAATGTATAAAATATTGAATCTTGCTATTGTAGTTATTACTTAGATTAACTCAATACGACAATAATATAATATTCATACTAACATGACTTTGTATGTTAATTTTGCATCTAACTGGAATCTTTTTTTTCTAAAATAATATACAACATACATTTTCCTGCTTTTCAAGTGGTTATCACAAATATGCCATACACAGGAACAAATCATGGCTGGTTACCAGGAAATGATCTGATAAAGCATTTTACAAAGCTTCATAATATAACAGAATAATTTACTGTACATTCATAACATACAAATATCATATTCAATGTGTTGTTATGAGACCTTCACTTTGTAAAAGTGAAGGGTATATCTCAACAAATATTTTACTTGAAATGGCCAAGTACAAGCTCCTCAAGAAACTTATAGTTTGCTCACCACTGCACAAATATAGATTCTAATAAAGTTCCATTTAATTTTTGATGTTATTATGAATTGAGTGTATATCAAATTGGTTTGGTTTTATTTAATTTCTTTTAAATGTGAAATTAACTAATCACTTAGCATATTTCATTAGAAATACATTTCTACCATGAGTTTATTTGGTTAAAGTATATGTGATGACAAGGAATATGGCCAATATGGCCGTACTGAGTTTACTCTCACTGGATGAAATCCATTTTTCTAATAATCAAAAATCAGCTTTTGGCTTGGCTATATTTGAAACTTTGATCTTTAAAAACTGAGAGTTGTATCTTGTTTCTTTGATATAGATTAAATTTGCAATAAACTATTATAAACCTAATTTCTGGAAGAATAGTATGAGTAATATCTTTTATTTGATTAGGCCTTACTTGTCCCATAGAGATAATATATATTCCCATGCACTCCACATGCACTATTATTCACTGTTAAACCTTCATTAAATAATACTTTCGGTTCCATATATTCCTCAGAGATGGCGCCATAATGTGTAGATACAGAGAGCAGCACCAGGATACACATAGGGGACAATGGACTTGCGACACCTCTCAAATCATGCACTACACACACACAACAATGTTACTATGGCAACATATCACAATGGTCTACCAAATAAGGCACTACCACAACAGTTTAATTATATTATCTATGACGGCCAGTTGCCGCCTTGGGTCTGCTTTGTTTCCTGACCTGTTGTGATTGGGGTGTCTTCTGAGAGGTGGAGCCACCAGGTTGGCTATCTAGTGGTGCCTCCTGGAGGAAGTTGGAGGGAACAAGTCCTTGATGACCTTTGGAATCTTCCCCCATAAAAAAGCCATCCTCATCCATCTCACCAAAAATGTGAACGATATCACCCGTCACAAATGCTAATTCCAGCTGAAAGCACATCAACAATAAGAGATGATAAATGCCTACCCAGATTATACAAAGAGCCTCGGACGAAAACCTTTTGGCCTCCCAAGATTTAAAGGCAGCTTAAATGAAAGGCAATTGCTTGGACGATGCAGTGAAAACTATACTAAGTAGCAAATTTGAAAAAATTCCTTTTTAAATGTAAATCTGAATGTATATCTAAATATAAATTAAATAATATAAATATAAATGCAAATTAGCATATCCTAAATACAACTTGATTTTCTGATATCTGCTTTTATTTTTAACCATTATTTTAGTAAAAATGTGGAAGAGTGTACCTCACAGTCCACATTGGGTGAGAGAGCTGATGGGTCGTAGTCATACACAGCCACCATACGCTTCATAGGGCCATCTGCTGGCATTGGAGGAAAACCATTGGGACTCCGAGACCGAGACCTCCTGTCACCTGAAATGCACAGCAGTCATATATATTGTTTGACATCTGCCTCTAATTTTAGTTATTATTCTAGCTATCATTTTTGTAGTTTTTTGTTCCCTTCTTTAACATTGACAAAAAAAACAAACTTTTTTTTCAACTTAATCTCGCCATGAGTTTGTGGAAGCACTGACCTCTACTCCTTGGTGAATGTCGCTCCCTGTGATTTCTAGGACCTTGGTCATCTCTATGTGATCGTTCACGGTCCCGGTGTGGTCCATCTCTATGATGTCCATCGCGATGCCGGTGTTCCCTGGAACTGGGAGTATGTCTGCCAGCAGACCCTGACCTCCCACTAGGTGTGTGGCGCCCCCCTGTGTCAACCCCACTACGTGAGCTTGGCCTGTGGCTGGGTGAGTCTCGTGATTCCCGCCGATGTCTGCTGGGAGTGTGACGACCTTCTCTCCGCCTGTCGTCATCGTGGTGACGGCTTTCTCGTTTCCTGTCGTCGTGGTAACGCTCTTCTCTTCTGTCCTCTCTACTTCTGTCACTATATCTCCTGTCTTCTCGTTCCCGTCTGCCTTCATAACGATCTTCGTGACGGTCTTGTCTGTGATCATCACGGTTTTCACGTCTTCTCTCACTGGGTCGTTCATCACTATATCTGCGATCACCACCCCGTCTCTCTTCACGGCGTTCATCCGGCATGACCTCACGCCTCCTTTCATCATTAGCAATATCTGGTACCCGATCGTCATGGCGACCATTATACCTTGCTTCCTTTCTGCGTTCTTCATGACTGACTTCCTCTTGAGGATTACCGGGTGTGTTATACCCAGGTGTGTTATATCCAGGTGTGTTAAACCCAGGTGTGTTATATCCAGGCGGTTGCCGGTCTACGTGTCCGGGTGTGCTGTATCCGGGTGTGTGCCGGGAAGGTGTGGCAGCTCCTCCGGGTGTTTGTCTCCTTGGAGTCTCCATCCGGTTGCTCTCGTTTAGTAACTGGGCGGCTATCTCCGGATCATCAACCTGGACCTCGGACACCATGTTACCAGGAACAAGGCCTCGCTGCCCCTTGATCTCACCCATGTAGAAACCATCTACATCTTTATCACCATAGATCTGAAAAATCACAGGAGTCATGCATATTAGACAACAATTCAAATTTCACAAATATTTGATTTGATTTGATTTGATTTGATTTGATTTGATATGTTGGCCGCTCCACTTTTGTCTCGTGGGCACTCAGAGCTTACGCAGCATGGCTATCCAGCTAGAGAGGAGACCCAATACATCAAATGCACTATAAGTAAAAGCTAGGAATGGAGCAGATCTGATGGGTCCTTCTTTGTTGTATAAGATGTATGGCTGACCAGACTAGTTTCGACTAATTTAGTCTCATCAGTGGTAATGCACAATAATTCTTGATCATAGTTGTGTTTATCAAATTATAACAGAGCTCACTATTGTTGCCTCCACAGTTAGTATAAATATATGACTCCATCACCCCTACATTGCTTTATTCCAGTCTCAAACTGAGGCTATGTTTAGATTCATAGAATGCTGCACAGGATGTTCCAGGTATATACCTGCATGAAATGTGCCATAATTTTTTTTTAAATAATTCGGAAAAAAATAATAATAACAATTTGAAAATCATGGTCAATAGGCAGAATATATCACCTGACAATACTCAATCTTATCTACGAAGAGCTGAGAAACTTGACCAATAGATTCTGAAGAGAAGATTGTGATTGTTGGATAGACCGAATGACAGAAAATTCCTATCCTCGCTGCAAAGGCTATGCTGATATCACCAAATGACAAAGGTGGACTTGAGCACTGAACTATTGCTTGAGTGTTTCATACCTTAATGAGCTGGCCCTCCTTGAATGGCAGTTCCTCATCAGCAGCATCAGGGTTGGGAGACATGGAAAGTGGGTCGTAATCAAACAGAGCGATAAATATGGCTATCTTGCTCTCATCAAACTCCATCTCGGCCTCGTCATCTACCAACGATTCTCCTTCACCATCATCCTCGTAGTCTATCAAATCAGAATCAGGAATGTCTTCGCGAATTTTGCGTGGTGAGATTTCATTGTTGTCTAATATCTCGTCCACAAAGCCATTGTCAGAATAGGGTGACCTTGACACAGATGGACCTTGGTCAGGGTCAACCACCTGTCTCATCTCAGGCTCAATATAGTCTCTACGTTTCCTACCACTGAGTGGGCGCTCAGCAATGACTCTGTCACCCTCTCCTCTCTTTCCACTCAATGGACGCTGTGGACTAGATTTGTGGGGTTCTTGGTTGGGATTGTATACGTCGTCCCGGTAACCATCCCTAGCGTCCATTTTGGGATCATATTTGCCATCGGGTGGCGACATTTTCGAAGGTTGATTGTGATTTTTATGATTGTGCTGATAGAAATGTCTATCGGGCGAGATTGGAGATTGTTGTTTGCTGGATATTATTCCACTTGTACTGCTAATGGCGGACTCCATTTCATCATCAGAGAAGTTATCATTGGCTGACACACCCGAACCTGTCGTTGATAAACTTCCACTGCTGTCCTTTGTTATTTCTGAAACAGCAGAAATAAGGATCAGAAAAGGTCAATATCAATGATGATTAATTGATTTTCTCAAATGTTCACCACAAGAGGATTGCTACATTTACTGCATATAGATGGCACCACCTATCATAATAATTTCAAGTAGTGCAACATGGGGGTTAATATTTTGTAAAACTTCTGTTCTTTGTTGAGAGGCAAGAGATAAATATTGAAAGATGTCAAATTTTATCTGTGAGTCTTTTTTAGATTGCAGAGGATAACAAACATATAAGTTTGCAAAGCAGGTGGAGAAATCTTTGATCTTTTTAAGGATCGATATCATTGTGTACTTCACTCTTATTGGCCAATTCTTTGCTCTGAAATATTATCAGATATATAGAGGAAAATTACTTGCCCAGTTTGGGCAAAATACATAAGACTATAAACAAGACTGGTCACAAGACTATCGGGCTCATAAGCTGAGATTTGCACAAGCCCGAATCAATGTGTACTAGCCAGAACCTGTCCTGTATTTGGTTAGTGCAATTCATATTTAGTAAGATTAATCAAATGACAAAAGGACCTTTTTACCAACACTTGAAAAATCATGATTAGCTCAGTACTAGGCAGTCGGGCTAGCATCAAGGGAAGGTGTACTACTCTGAAAGTGTTTCCCCTAGTCTGGGACTACGGGCTAGTGCTAAAATGCCAAACTGCTTGTCTTAATCTTTGTATATATTTAAAAGATAATGTTAGAACATAGAGTACATAGAGTAATATTTAAAAGTAGAAACCATACCTATTTGAGGCACCATCATCGTGGTTGGTGACCTTATTCCATCAGATTTAGGTTTGGGGGGACTTTCTGCCCCCCGCGGTGGGGTTCGCTGACTTGGCAAATCTTCTCCATCATCTTGGAATGTAAACATGTGGGGTGAGGTAGGGGACGTAGCATTAGGCTGGGAGATGCCACTTGGCGGAGGCTTTGGTGTTTCCGGGCTCATCATACTGAATACAGGCTGAAAACAACACTCATTCTTTTAGAACAATTACTTCAGCAATTCATTTGGCAAAACCCTAATTTAAATTTTACCCTCCAAAAAAGAATGTGCATGATGACAGTCAAGTCTTTTAAATGATGACAGAAAAAATCCTCCAAATAATTTTGCTTCACCTTGTACCAAATGAATGGCTAGGTCATTATGGTGGTGTAATGAAAAGGCAGTTTGATTAAGTAATAAATGGCAAGGTCACAATGGTAGATATCATGTTGGAGTAATTATGAATGGAGGTGCAACGTTGCAAAAGGGACATCATAGTTGCTGCCATGGCCATTGTTATGATGACGCCATATAGGTACAAGATATGAACGTTTTGACGTAATTTTTTTCAGAACTATTTTAAGTCATTAAAACCACGATTTAGAGTTAAACATATCGTGAATGAAATGCTTGTTTTTTCATACAGATTATGGGGATATAAATTTTATTTCTCTGCTCCATGTTTGGACGATTTTATGATAAGATTTGTACATTCATATCAAAGTTATGAAAATGTATTAACAATTTCTATTACAACCTCAGATATGAAGGAAACCACATGTTTTATTGTTGATTTTTCTTTCAAGGTTATTTTCAGTTATTGGTGCAAATATTGACAGCTTAGAAAAATATACCATGTTATTCAATGAGAAAAATACTATTAGAAAATGTAATTCATATCCCTGCCAATATATGCGCCATCATAGAAAACTTGTCATATGAAATGTTATGTCATTATTTAAAACTGATAGAAAAATAATAATAATAAACTGCAACAGGAATTTATAAATGCTACATCATGAACATTATTTTGTTTCAAAAATAATAAGGATAGTAAAATACTCTTTCAAAATATTTTCAGAAAATGAAAAGGTTTGGAATATGCATTTTTCTTTTTTCAGGACATTTATTATTGAAGCAATCATAACTGAAATGAACAGATTTATTGAAGTAATTTTGAGTGGATGGTATTGTAAGTCTCAAAAGAGCAGCTATTCTGAATTTTTCTTAAAAAAAAGAAACCAAAGTATATTATAAAACGTCAATAAAATTTTGGCCAATTTAATTTTTGAAAATACAAATGTTCAATTTTCCACTGTTCTGGAGTCAGCAACTATGACAGGATCAAAGAATTTTGAATCCATTGTGTAAAACAATGGACGGATCAATATGGTGGATATCGTGAATGGATAGGTCACCAATGGTGGATATCATGAATGGGTAGATCACCAATGGTGGATATCATGAATGGGTAGATCACCAATGTTAGATATCATGAATGGATAGATCAATATGGTGGATATCATGGATAGATGAATATGATGGATATCATGAAATGATGGATCACCAATGGTGGATAACATGAATGGGTAGATCACCAATGGTAGATAACATGAATGGGTAGATCACCAATGGTAGATATCATGAATGGGTAGATCAATATGGTGGATATCATGAATGGGTAGATCACCCATGGTAGATAACATGAATGGGTAGATCACCAATGGTGGATAACATGAATGGATAGATCACCAATGGTGGATATCATTAATGGATAGGTCACCAATGGTAGATATCATGAATGGATAGGTCACCAATGTTAGATATCATGAATGGGTAGATCACCAATGGTAGATATCATGAATGGGTAGATCACCAATGGTGGATATCATGAATGGGTAGATCACCAATAGTAGATATCATGAATGGGTAGACCAATATGATGGATATCATGAATGGGTAGATCACCAATGTTAGATATCATGAATGGGTAGATCACCAATAGTAGATATCATGAATGGGTGGATATCATGAGTGGATAGATCAATATGGTGGATAACATGAATGGATAGGTCACCAATGGTGGATAACATGAATCGATAGATCACCAATGGTAGATAACATGAATGGGTAGATCACCAATGGTAGATATCATGAATGGGTAGACCAATATGATGGATATCATGAATGAATAGGTCACCAATGATAGCTATCATGAATGAATAGGTCACCAATGATAGCTACCATGAATGAATAGGTCACCAATGGTGGATAAAATGAATGGATAGGTCAATATGGTGGATATCATGAATATTTATTTGGTAACTGCTTATAATATCAGGAGAACATATTTGACCTTTTCATATGTCCCAATGCAGCTGATCTATCACAACTTTTACAGCTGAGCCCCAAATACAAATAAATTTGGACAATTGACATTATTATCGAATCTAATGAAATTCAAATCATAATGAGAGAGAAATATTCTATAAGTTTATCTTGTATCTTAGATATAGCTAGACTATTGATATTTTTCAAAGCTAAAAGCTACACATCTATTGGATTTAGTAAAGCACTCAGGCCAGTAAGCAACATTTTATAAGTATACACATATTCTGAAATATTCCATCTTCTCCATGTCAATGTATACCTATTTTATACTATCTCCATCAATAGAAGAGCTTCTACCAATATATTACAGTGAACAAACATCTAGCACAACATTAAGCTCACAACACTTTGTATTGTATGATTATGATATACTGATCACATGAATATATTCATGATGCAATTTGCAATTTGTAAGATTTGCAACACCATCACCCATGCTTAAACCATGCACCTTGCCTCATCCCACACACTTTGCTCTGACCAGCACAGCACTGGACCCATCTCAACAAAGAACACCGCCAGAATAAAATAAAACACCATATTCACCAATCCCCAAAACAAAGTTTTTGTTTGATGAATTCTTTACTGCCCGGGAAAGGGAAGATTGTAAGCATCTTGGTTACTCACGCGATGCAGGCAGCGATAGCTTACCTGGTGTGGTACATGCACTGGAGTGACAACTGGGGTCTGATCAGAGTCTGGATGATTGACAGGTGCAGACTCCGCCCATTCCTCTTCCAGCTCCTCCTCCTCCTCCACCTCGGCTATGTCAGACAGCTCTGTACCACTGTCCTCTATATCTTCCCCTATCTGGAATACATGCTACCCTCCATAACAGAGCAAGACGTGCCCCTACTGTCCCTCACTGGTCCCTCACCGGTCCCTCACACACACCCGCGAGGCTGTTCCCCCACTCACGCCCACTCCCTCTACCTTCATATTCCATGTTTCAAATGTTTCACTTCGACTCCTTCTTATTCCAGTCTAAACAATAATTATTGTTTATTTTTATCACTGCCTCTCTTCTATCCCCCATTCATTTGATCTTCTCTATCTTAATGCAAGTATGAATATTTCATATCAATGTTCAGCAAGTGACGCTATTGGATGAACCCGAAACACTTAATGAAAAATAATTGGTAAATTGCTTTCCAAATACTCCATCAAAATTTAGCAGTATACCCATGGACAGCATTACATGTGCACTGACGCTTTTGAAAATGACACTTTTGACAAAAAAATCCACAAAAATTTGTGAAAAATAAGTGTTTGCTATAATACAAAATTGAGCAGGTGAAGAACCTCACTGGTGTGTTTTAAAAATCTAATCTACACCTTACTTTTTCACATATAAAAGGCCCTTTACCATTTATTAGTGTACTAGTTTCTTAAATTGATATTAGCATTTAAAAATCTAAATGCAGGAACAAAATTAAATCAAAATTTTTTTAAACTAAAATGTGAATTTGTGCAAATAATCAAAATGTTTGTCAAATTGACACAAGACAAACAAACAGACAAATAAACAAAACAAAGGGATTTGCAGTGCATTCCTACTAAATTGTGGTATCGGTGAGAAAATTACACCAAAATTTGAGATTCTTTTTTTCAAGTGCTGGGAAAAAATGCTCACAATGGGGGATATAAGAAAATGTTGGGATGGAGTGAGTTTGGTATCCTGGTGATTGGTGAGGAAAGTGCATGGAACGGGTGTCTCACTACAGGAAGCAGTGGAAGATATTTTTGCTAAATTTGATCCTTTTTTGAGAACACTTCTCTTGTCAATGACACAATTGTCCTCAATAATGTTCTCAACTGTCATCTGCCATAAAGATCAGAAAACCTCATGGAGAAAAATCCCCTATATTTGTATCCATATTTCTAATTTACATATTTTTTTAACAAGAAAAAAATTAAAAACCCTATTTGTATGCAAGGGTAACTGGCAGGCAGAGCAGTGCATGGGTAAGCTTTCAGTACACAGGTTAGGCATGCATGGATCAGAGTGCCACAGAGAGACACAAGGAGGTTAGTCCATACAAAGTTATCATATATGGGAATATACAGGGGATAGACACAACTTTGACAAATATACAACAGTTTGGTTGCTTAACAATCCATACACAATGGAAACTGAAAAAAAACGTACCTGTCCTGGCTCGATGGTTGACTTCTTGTTGCCATTGACAACAGCCTTGCTGATTTCCTGTCTGTGCTGATCAGAGATGTGAATGATGTTAGAATCGGAGGATTCTTTGTCTTCAGACACAGTTCTCATGGTGACTGCCTGTGGCGGGTCACGGAATAAGAAATCTGCATTGCTTAATATCACATGGTCTCCTGAAATAGATGAACAAATTCAAGCCTCAGATTTTAAAGTCATGATTATCACTGAAATAAAACTGGTTGAACAAGATCAAAATATAATTTCAATTGTTTCACAAAATGCCTGTAAATGCTCTCCATTTTTCATTCTTAAACATAGAATCTAAGTAGAAATATATTTGCTAATTATCACTGTGAACCGCCAATAAGGCACATACAAGAAATATTTTGCTGATTATTTCAGTTTATACAGCTGATATGGTATTTAATAAAAATGAGGGCAGTCTGGGATGCTGTCCTCCGAGCACAACATAAGATTCTGACCTGTGGGGCTGGTGACATCCTTGGTCTTGGTGCCATCCACGTAGACTGCGTACCCTGTGACCAGTGCCCCGTTGGAGGTTCCCGACGTATCTATGGTAACTGGGAGCCAGGTGACAAGCAGCGTACCTTCCTGCGGGCCGGCTTCTACCTGGACATCCAGGGGTGGATCAGGAATACCTGCCACAATTACAACAAATCAATAAGCTTCTTGTCACTGGTGCTCACCAATTGTTCTGCACTAATCACTTTGTATCATTATGCAAGGCTCAGAGTTATACAAATTACTATTAGCATAATTACCTGAATTACCTGCAGTGTTTCTACTTTATTTTCTTTCGAAAACTGTTTTACTTGTGACAACATTTTTTTTTCTGTAGATTTCTCAATCATGGAGATCCTTGTCGATTTTAGAACTTACCACCAGATGGGGTTGTAAACATCAGCATTGTTGCCATGGCATTCTTATCATTTATCCTCGTTTTGAGGCTCTTTGGACGGACGGAAACTCGGTGGGTTTTGGCTGGTGTTAAACCTAGATATAACCAGAAATACATTAAAATACAGAATAAATTATTTAACATCCTCCTGTGCAAAAGTATAATCTTGGGTAAATTATTCTTATAGATAAATATGAATATAGCAAAATGTTACTTTCATGAAAATATCAAGTTCATACCAGCCAACAAAACTTTGTAAATGCCAGGCTTTGTGATGCGGGTGTCAATGCCATTCACTGCCACAATATGCTCATAGTTACTATCACCCGGTAACCATGACAACGTTGCTGAGGTCGAAGTTAAGTTGTTCACTTTCAGCTCACTTGGTGCTAGAGTGCTATCTAAAAGTGACAAATGACAAATTTTCAAAATTAAAATTGAAATAGATTTTAAAGCATTACATCTTCTTAAGATCAAATACATCATTGTAAAATATTCTGTTTCAAAGTTAAAATCTGCATAACAGTAAGTCACACCCAGGGAATCAAGGAGCTATTCCAGAATTTATCTGTTCCGTATTCCAGAATTTATCTGTTCCAGAATTTATCTATTTCAACTGTAAGAATCACTGTCACATGGTGAACTAGTGACTGACTGTAAAATACTGAATGATGCTGTGAAAAGAATCTGTTAAATACAGTGATGTCAAAATCATACAGACACATGAACAGACATTAATAGAATACGAATAAAGGCTGAAAGAAATAATAAAATGATATCAAAGAGTACATTGTATAAATCATAGTAATAGTAATGAAGAAATGTAACACTGCTGCATATAACATAGCAGGTTTACAATATATCAAGTATAAAACAACAGTTCCACTTTAATATTCAATTACTGCTAGTCATGTGGTTAATTTGTTGTTGTCAGTACACATTTAACCCACTTGATGTTTTTAATCTTTCTGTTAGTGCAATGAAAATCACACCTATGTCTATCTAATAATTCTGTTGCATATTCCTATATATTCAAAATAACATATTTGAATTTTTTTAATTATCAACAGAAGTTTTATTTTCGATGTTCAATACTTATTTTGCCCAACATATACATGTACAATGCATGTCAGATTAGTGAATATAAGAAAATGTATTTGCATTAAAACATGTTTTTGCATTCAATTCAATGACACCAAGGTAGAAAGAGATTTTTAAAAGGCCTGTAATGACAAAAGTGTTGAGTAGAAAATATGAGTGCTGTTGAAGCTGCAGGTTAACATTGAGTCTATTAGTGTTATAACAGGTTAAAAATTCACATGATTCTCGTATATAACACTGGTTAAAATAGTTATGTTCTGTGCACTGATTGACAACTGTGATTGCTTCATGGCGTAAGATAATTTTTTTGGTCACTTTATGTTTGTAACCAGTGAGCATAATGCTCAGCACTGCTCACCCTGCAGACTTCAGAATTTGCAACTTTGCAAACCATAGTGAAACTTGTTGATATATTATTGTGATCAATGTATTGTATGTTCTGTTTACTGAATGAGTTTTCTTAGAACAAGAAGCAGTGCGTTAGTTGACTGATTAAAAGTGTTATACATGGACATCCTTAATTGACGAATTAGAAGTGTTAAAAGCAACATGTAATAAGGCATTGGGATGGGTGAAAAAAAGGCAACATATCTATCCCATTGATACGCCTAAATATACCAGGGGTGTCCAAATATCTATTAATATAAATATTCAAAAACAGTAACCTCACATAATTTATTTGCTTTTTTTCAGTTATATCTGTTTATGGTTTGATCTGCATAATTCTTGTCATTCTATATATATATCAAACCTTGGAGCCCCAATTGTTGGAAGGACACCCCTGCACAGCTAATTGACATATATCATATATCCCTATCTCTATTACTTACTGTTTTCATCATCAACTGAATCCCCTTCTACAATTGAAAATAACACCATGGAGATCCAAACTAAATTTTAAAGAGGCAAAAATAAGATTCAGTTCTACTTGACTTTGACAGATTGAGTGGAAGATTTGGAGTTGTCAATAGGAATGAACTATATATAGACAAAGTCAATATGTTTGAAGGTCCTTAACAAAATAAAATAATACAATTCAGTGTAGCATACCTTTTCCGATAAGGATTGTGCACTCTGGGTCCTTGGACTGACCTCTGATGGTCACCGTTCTCACTACCACTCGGTGGGACTGAAATGTATGTTCAAGTGTAAAATAAAATGTCTGCAACCTGAAGATTTGTATGTATCGTTATAATAGCTTTTATGAACTATAGCCCGTACTGCCTGTCATTATAATACACATGTAGTTACTAAAACCTACCTTGGAAGAATGGACATTTTCAATTAGAGCTTTGGTCCTTTCAGTTCCTTTGACAGAGGATTTAAACTCGCCATTGACATAGACATGGTAAGACTGGATCTCATTCGCAGACACGCCCTCTGGCGATGCCCACGCTATCAGAATGCTGTTGGTCAACTGGCGGTCCAGCCGCAGGTTACGTGGGAAGGGGATACCTGAAAATGCATATCAAGTACTTGTACTTGAAATAAATACTAATATATTTGAATCTATGCTTTACAATAACATCAAAGGACCATGACACTGCCTTTTTACTGAGATACTAATACTGCTAATGCATTGAGCAGAGATAATGAGGCCGACTTTTTAACCAGGACACTGAGGTTACTCTTTACCATAAAACAGAGACTGCCTTTTTATCTTGATATGTTGTTGTTTATTGAGGACAATTTGATTAACTTTTTTTGCACCACATTGAGTTGGTATTCTATGGGTGCCATTCTAATGAGATTTCATGCTGCCTTTTCACCATGATACCAAAGCTGCCTTTTCACCATGATACCAAATTTGCCATTTTACCATATTACCAAAATTGCCTTTTTACCATGATATCAAGATTTCCTTTTTACTATGATACCAAGGTTGTCTTTTTACCATGATGTCAAGATTTCCTTTTTACTATGATATCAAAATTTCCTTTTTACTATGAAACCAAGGTTGTCTTTTTACTATGATATCAAAATTTCCTTTTTACTATGATACCAAGGTTGTCTTTTTACCATGATATCAGGATTTCCTTTTTACTATGATACTAAGGTTGTCTTTTAACCATAAAACCAAGGTAACAATGGCCCTTTGGTTCTCTTTTTCAATGTGATTGCTTTGGCTTCCCCGCCTTCAAACTGCCTTTCTCTCAGGACATTGGGGATGGCTTTCTGCTTTGACATTAAAATTCTGCTTCCCGTTACTTTTGTCAAAATACATTTTAGAAGCATACCTTTAATTTTGGTCTCAAGTTCACTGACGGTGACATCTGACGCTTCTGTGGCCGTCGTCTCCTCCTCTTCTTCCATGATATTATGTAGCATAGCACCATCTGTGTCTGACATTCCAGGCTCCGTCTCTGGCACAGCAACCTCCTCCTCCTCCTCTTCATCCTCCTCGGGCCCCGCCCCCTCCTCATGTTCTACTGATACACCATATACATATATGCAATGCCATTACACATTTAAAAGGAAACATAAACATAAATATGTAAGGTTTGTGCAATATTTTTCTCTTCTTTTTATTTTATTTATAATAAAAAAAAATCATTATAAATATATGCAGTTTGATGAGATACTTGTAGTCATTGTTTTGTTTCATTCATTGGAAAATCTGGGTTTTTTAAATTCATGAATTGTTTATGAATAGGAGTTATGAAGTTTAAAATTGTGAGGTTTTATACTCTCAGAATAGTATCCAGAAGCTTTTCGTTATTTGTTGATATGTTTGCCAAGCAACCTGATCTCTCATAGTAAATTTCCCATTGTGAGAAATGTGCATCATTTTTATTCACAAGCATACTTCCAACTTGAGTGCTAATGAAAAGGTATACTTAAATGCATAAAAAGTTTAGTCAATATCTAAGTCTATGTCAATTTTCCAACAAAGCAAGAGACTTATCTCCCTCCAAAACTTCCCCTCTATTAATACAAAGGGCAAGTCTTTTAGAAGTTCTGATACTTGGTCTGGCTTCTATATTTATGAAAACCAAAAAGTATCCAAACAATGTCAGAGCCCACTTATACCTGGAAGTTCTATTAGTCTTTCGCCTTCGTCACTGCTGTTGAAATCCAGGTCTTGTTGAATGCTGAGCGTATTGTCATCCTTCTGACCCAGGGCAAATGTGGCATGGAATTCTTCTAAATCTTCATCTGAATAAAATAATATATTAGGTTATTAAGTATAATATAAGTTAATGGGAGAAGCAGTGGCTGTAAAAACAATCATATTTGACCTTTGCCATCATCAATATCTACTGACAAAAATGGGAAAACCAAAGACTAACTTGCAATCGTCTTGTTGTAAAGGTCAGACAGAATAATAATGATTTTATATTTATGGTTGAGATGTGACCCCAGATCTCTCTTCTATCTATTGCCAATATATTACTAAACCTGCAGGATATTGTTTATAAATCATCACTGACAGCGAATATTGCTTCTTTACTTGTAATGAGGATAGAGGGTTATTTCTTTAATTGCAATAACAACTAACCTGCTACTTTTTCTACGAAGTTGGAAGGCAGTAGGCCATGTCGTCCATCCATGAGTTCACCTTCATAGAAGCCGTCCTATAACCAATATCATTAGAAATCAAATTTGTGTTTTGTGCTTGTAGCATCTTAAGCATGATCTCTTTAAAGCTCATAATTTGGAATGGGTTTAATGTATTGTAATGACCATAAGACAACCTTCTTTAATTTCAGTCAGAATTGCATAAAATGATTAAATTGAGATCTTTATTATCAATTATATGATGTGCTAATAAATATCAAATTAAATTATGCCACATTATTAATCAAAATGTATAATTGTGTTTTGTTAACATACTTCATATGCTAAGCTATGAGGGAGAATTATAAAATGTTCCTCCACCTTTGGTTGTACCAGGTTAAGCCTATGCCTAGCAAATACTACTTCCTTGCTGACAGGTTTAGATATCTAACATCAGAGAGTGTTTCCCTCCACCCTGTAATCACTCACACGAGCCATGCACCAATCTGCATGCATCCTCCATGACGGTCCTGTGACAATTATTACCCCATTCCCGAGGAATAATTAGTTTATGTCGGAGCATCTTTTTGCCCAGATTAGCACATCAACAAAGATTACTGTCAGTGTGGAGGTGGTGATGAGAGTTGGGGTAGGTTTTCCCGCAGGACTCCCTCGCGGGTCTATTATGGACGGGGCTCATATCCTATAGTGTTCTTCTTTCACCAGACAGTGTCCATTCTCACTGTCTAATCAACTTTCATATGAGCTTGCCTTTCATCTGCAGCCTGTATGCTTTGATACTGAATCCACCCAAGAAAAAACTCCCCAGCCCCATCAAAGACAGCAGTAATGCTATTATAATGGCGAAGCTACACTCCTACTACTCTGCTGTTTATTTCATAAAAATGGAAATCTATTAAGCATAGAGACATGGTACTAATTGTGGATTTGATATGATTTGTTTGTATTTATGAACTTTTCAGCACTGTTTCTGCTAAATTCGGTCAGATAGAAGCCAGTCACCGAGACTCAATGCCCTACTCTTTTTGAAGAGTGACTGGGGAACTTTCTTTTGCATAATCACATAGATATAACAACACAAAACATGGCCTTTGATAACCAGTCATGGAGCACTGGCTGGAATGGGAAACAACTCACTAGCAGATATCCACCTTTCTCAACCATGCAGCATGACCAAGTCCAATTGAGGATTTGAACCCCTGACCTTTAGCATGGGAGACAGATGTCTAACCCACTGAGCCAAAACCCATCCCCCACTCATTGCGGAACAGCAGCACTGACAGAATGACAAAACTTGCAAGGATTGAACGTTGGTCATCAAAATAATACCACTGTTAAGATATTAACATGTTGTTTCTGTAAACAGTTTGTACCTGCTAATATTCCACAATGAAGTAATTGGTTTTGGATTACCACTGGCACCACGTCTCTTGCAAAAATAATTCCTAGCAGTGATTCAATCCAATTCCATTTCCTTCTTTCCTTATTATCTCAATTTATGGATAGATTTTTTTAATGGAGATTTGCTTTTTTCAAACTCACCTCATCCATCGTGCCGTACACAAAGACATAGTCCCCAGCATTGAGGAAAAGTTCTGACTCGGGATTTTCGTTGGGAGAGAACTGGACTGGGTCATAACTGTATTTGGCCACAAACACCTGGAACGGTGTTCGCTTGGGAAAACTGGAATCTGACAAAGAAGCTGGCTCAAAGCTGGATTTCACATTCTCCTGAAAAAAATAAACAATCAGTGAGGAACACATTCAAAATTCTTTTTTGAGAAAATGTTGATTTAGGTTATGATACATTGATATTAACCAAAATACTAAGTGTAAAAGAACAAGTGTAACAACCCACTTCTGCAAAAACATTATGCTTTGCAAATCTTTTCATCCACATTTAGCTGAATCTAACGTAAAGTAGAAATATATTAAAGTCTACCTGCCAAGGATGAGTTCACCAGTACACCAATGTTTCTCTTCTCAAGATTCATATTAATAAACATTTTTCTTTCAACGAAATAATTAGAAATGCATGACTCTACCTGCGTGGTATTTTCTTCAATTTTTACCAAGTTCTCCTTGATATCAGCCAAAATGTCATTTTCAATCTGCTCAACACTCTCATTGGCTGTTAGTGTAGGTTCGTTTGTCTGAGTGACGGGTGAGTCAAGCTGAACACTTGACATAACAAAATCAACTCCCTCACTTTCATTCTTGCCATGTTTTGGTGATAAAAAGCTGTGGAATCTTGATTTGAATGATTTAAACACTGACATGGTCCCAAATATGTGAAAACAATGATTCTTGAAGTAGCACAAAAGATGTCTATTGTTTTTTTTCAATCTCCCACATGGATTGTCACTTTTTGTGATATATACACCACAAAGACCAATACTACTTTAAATTATCAGATGTTCAGTAATTTGAGATCAATTTCAGCAAGATATCCATCAAAATACCAAACTTGTCCATTTGCAAAGCATGTGTAAGGTGTCACAGGAGATGATGCAGGATGCAGGATGCATGTTTAAATGTGTTCTGTTCATGTGACAATTTCATCCAGCGTACTCACTTCCACTATCCAGCGACTCTTTTTAATTAACTGACAGCACAGAGAGAATATCTATGAGCCTTTTCAATGGCACTGCATGTTTATATAGTTGATCATTGTTTACCTACACACCACAAATCATTAATTATTGCGAAGCAGTAATCCTATGGAGAACATAAACCGATTGTTTTGATTTATCCTGACACACAAAAAATCCCCTCAGCTTTCTCCACAAATTGTCATGTTTACCAAAAACAAATTGCCCTAATACTCTTAGAACAAGGTATTTGTTCTGCTTGGGTGTGAAGGAAACCAAACTCAATGGATATATGACAAACAGGCATCTCTACCTGTCCATCTCATTAAAACAGAACTTCATAAGAAAGAAATATCGAGAATTATTGGGCAACAACAAACCATGATCTTGTGAAGGCCATTTTACCACTATGATTAAGGCTGGAAAGTACTTGAAGCCAATTATTTTCATGTTTGTGTATTATCTTCTATGTTTGACAAATCTTATTTACCATGAAGAAGATGAGAGATTAAAAACTGTTCTTTTATCCTTCAGGCTTTCCTGGTCAGATATATTTGTCTGTTTTGGATCATAAAAAGAGAAGTTCAATTTGTAGGCAAATGAAAAAAGAGAGAAAAATTGAATGTTTCATTTCAAAGTGAATGATAACCTGTTACATCAGCTGGGTAGCCTCTCAAGCCAACTTGCCACAGTTATGGTTAATGGTGTTTTAAAGTTATTGGGATTAACAGATGTCTCTAAGGGTAGCTCTCATTGACCATGAGATTGACTGGGTGTGTGCCATGCTGACATTTATGAGCAGACTATGGCTTGATACATCGTGGGACCCTGGGGTCTGATCACACTCTGCCCTCGCTGGGGGACACAGATTTATTAGAATGGTGTGTGTATTTATTGAGGGTAGATATGAATTTATTGGAGTTGCCATGTAAAGTGTTCAACCCGGTAGATACTTTGATCAATACCATGAGTTCCAGTGCAATGCTTCTAAAGCACTTCTTTTGCAAAGCTAAATACATTAAGGCCAAGGCCCATGTATCTTATCACAGAAAACATGAATGGTGAACATAAAATTTTGCTCTTAAAATCAAATCAAATTTTTAAAATCAATTTTTAACACTGTCATATGTACTAGGTTAACTGTTCTTGGTGACATGAGTAGGATGGGAGTATCTGCCTTGATGAGCGCCCTCTTGAGGAACATTTGCACATCACAACATTTGGCAACAGCCTCAGGCACAACACTCACCAATAAATTGGATCCCACTCCCTTATCAACTCTGCTGCATTCAAGCTTCCAAACATTCCCATGATGCAGCATTCATCATGGCCGACAAGCCACTTCCTGCTGCCCACATCGCCATGGCAATGAAGAAGGAAGAAAGGCCTAGTAGGATTCATTTTGGCTATTTGGATGACATGAATGTTTGACATTCACAAACTCAACACAAGTTGGTCATCCTATTGTTCATGAAGGCCCTGGTGAACTTAGCTGTGGTTCCCATGGTGACACTCAATATATTTTGTGGGGTAATGAAGCAATTTATGTATAACATATCGCCTTCAGCGGAGACATCCACAACCTCATCAAATTCAAATCCATTCAGTTCCAATGCCCTGCTACTAGTGCAATAGTCTTATTATCCATGTCTAAATGCTACTCAAGTATGGTTTAACATGAGTATTTGAACTTGATTCTCCTCCTGTATTGCAACTGTGTATTATTTATCAGTGGAATAGGTGGTATAGTCATGTATGTACGTATGTTGTAGTCATGTATGTATATATATATATATATATATATATATATATATATATATATATATATATATATATATATATATATATATATATATATATATATATATATATATATATATATATATATATATATATATATATATATATATATATATATGTATGTATATATATATATATATAAATATGTATATATATATATATATATATATATATATATACACACACACATATATATATATATATATATATATATATATATATATACACACACACACACACACACACACACACACACACACATACATACATACATACATACATACATACATACATACATACATACATACATACATACATACATACATACATACATACATATATATATATATATATATATATATATATATATATATATATATATATATATATATACATATATGCATATATATGGGATTTGTGATAGATTGTACTCACCTGTGGTGGTGATGGGGTTATTTGGTTTTGGGGTACTCACCTGTGGTGGTGGTGGTGGGGTTATGTGGTTTATTGTACTCACCTGTGGTGGTGGTGGGGTTATATGGTAGTGGGGTACTCACCTGTGGTGGTGGGGTGCGTGAGGTGGGGGAAGCAGTTCTCACTATCACTTTGGCATCTATTGGTGGTGGTTCTGAAAAAAAAAATTGCAAACATTTTAAAAACATACAACTCAACATTCCTCCACTACAGACATATCACAGACAGTGAGCACATACTGTCAATATGAGGTGTTTTGATCTCCATATTGTTTAGCTCACTTGACTATTGCTAGTAGAGGAGAGAGATTCACGGGATGATACCTCCCAACTCAGAATACCATCAGCTACTGGTGAAGTCCTCAATATCTCTGCCAGATGATAGGCATCAGATACTCCACAATATCTCCCATGAGGCAATATATAAGGATATACCATAAGTTCCAGAAATGTTATTCACAAATGACTCAAAACCATCAATTATAAAGTCAACTGGGGTGTTTCAGTGACACCATTTTCATGCATCTTTATCTGATGTTTTATGTACATTTTGATCTATATCAAACTCTCCTATTTTTAAGGCAATATTATTTTGGTTGACAATTCAAGATTGCTGAATGCCAGAAGCCATAGAGAAGAATGGCAACAAATTATCAAATTAAAAGATTACGCAGTATTTGTCTGATTGATAATGTTTTTGCCACTTTATGGCATGCTTGAAATTCAAATGCAATTTTGTTGTGATGTCACTCCAGGAACAAACTAAAAAGATTATATTACAAGTGAATTAAATAAGCAGTCTATTTCAGGCAAATTTTGTCATTTCCAGATTGAGTAATCTCTCACATTGATAACCTGATGTAAGTGTTAACTTCTTTCCAAATGTTTTGGAATGTTGTATCAAGGTTGTGAAATATAATGACACACTTAACCTGAGAACGATAAGAGGTGACCTTACTTCATGTCATATTAATGGTCCTCGGAAGATGGTTTGTCAACATCTTCCATCATGATACATCTTTCCATTTAAGGCAAACATATTCTCCTACTATTACCTCTTGGATATGATCAATAGTCTGCCAATGTCTGGTTGATAAGACAAGGCTCATGTCTGGGCTACAGATCCCCATCCACATTCTTAAGTACCCCAGCACAAGCTACAAGACTCGTACTGCAGCCCATCAACACAACAGAGCCTCCGACCACCCCTGTCCACCCTAAGTACCCCAGCACAAGCTACAAGACTCTTACTGCAGACAATTAACACAACAGAGCCTCCGACCACCCCTGTCCACCTTAAGTACCCCAGCACAAGCTATAAGACTCTTACTGCAGACAATTAACACAACAGAGCCTCCGACCACCCCTGTCCACCCTAAGTATCCCAGCACAAGCTACAAGACTTGCACGGCAGACCATCAACACAACACAGCCTCTACCCACCCCTGTCCACCCTAAGTACCCCAGCACAACCTACAAGACTCATACTGCAGACCATCAACACAACACAGCCTCTACCCACCCCTGTCCACCCTAAGTACCCCAGCACAACCTACAAGACTCATACTGCAGACCATCAACACAACACAGCCTCTACCCACCCCTGTCCACCTTAAGTACCCCAGCACAAGCTACAAGACTCGCACGGCAGACCATCAACACAACACAGCCTCCGCCCACCCCTGTCCACCCTAAGTACCCCAGCACAAGCTACAAGACTCGTACTGCAGACCATCAACACAACACAGCCTCCGCCCACCCCTGTCCACCCTAAGTACCCCAGCACAAGCTACAAGACTCATGCTGCAGACCATCAACACAACACAGCCTCTACCAACCCCTGTCCACCCTAAGTACCCCAGCACAAGCTACAAGACTCATGCTGCAGACCATCAACACAACACAGCCTCTACCCACCCCTGTCCACCCTAAGTATCCCAGCACAAGCTACAAGACTTGCACGGCAGACCATCAACACAACACAGCCTCTACCCACCCCTGTCCACCCTAAGTACCCCAGCACAACCTACAAGACTCATACTGCAGACCATCAACACAACACAGCCTCTACCCACCCCTGTCCACCTTAAGTACCCCAGCACAAGCTACAAGACTCGCACGGCAGACCATCAACACAACACAGCCTCCGCCCACCCCTGTCCACCCTAAGTACCCCAGCACAAGCTACAAGACTCATGCTGCAGACCATCAACACAACACAGCCTCCGCCCACCCCTGTCCACCCTAAGTACCCCAGCACAAGCTACAGGACTCGTACTGCAGACCATCAACAGCATAGGGACACCTGCCCACCCAAGCTACAAGGCCACAAGCTGCAACCCATGTGGCTTTTGTTTGGTGGTTTTGTTACTGTGATATTCTATGCAAGTACAAGTGGGAGTGCAAAGTTACAAGGATGTCTAATCAGGGGATTTGTCCGGTAGCCCCAAGAAGAACCCATAAAAAACTAGGCCCATTAACAAAATGCAATAAAATATGGCAGAATTGTTGCTACAGTATATTATGTTATGGCTCTCCTGTCTATTTCAAACTTATTCTATACTGAAGATCTTTCTCTCAATATTGTAGCTTGCAGATCATTTAAGGTGAAACATTTAAAGGAAATTTATGATTAGTCATTATGTAGTTTAACTATCCTGCCAAAAGCTACTTTGTATTGAATTTTATTGATATGTATGATAGAAATGGGTCAAGGTCACTGAGTTGAACTATCACTTCAAAAATAACATTTCAGTCCAAAACAGGTTATTATTGATTGTGCATTACATAACTGAGCATGACATTTATAATTATTTTCATAAAATATCTGCCAATGTCCTGATACCAGTAAGTCATTCTGTGTTGTGGATATAATGCTGCAAAAAAAATGTCAGTGCTATTTGAGGCTATTTACTGTCCTGATGGTGACAGGACATGACTGTGGCAGCTGGTGTGGTGATATACTCGTGTAGAATATGGTGCAGTGGTCCCATGTGTATTTACCCACCTTGGTCCTCTACACTGTGCTGTGAATTATCTTCCTCCTCGGATTCAGTGTCAACTGACAATGCCTTAATCTTCTTGCTTATATCAGAAAGTTCAAGGTCAAGGTCATCACCAAGGTCAAGGTCAGTTTGAGGGCTAGCATTGAGGATTGGGTCAGCATCTGCCACCAGGGGGAAGCCTGTTGTATAATCATGCAAGAACAAACACCACATTACAAGAACCAAAACATAGCTATATTTTATACAAACAACACAGCCTCATTCAAGACCAAATCATTTAATTAAATTATTCCAAAATAATAAGTAAAGCACCATGATATAAAAATCAACTATACTGATATATTTGTGAAGGCATGTTATACACAGAAATAAATAACTGAAGGACCGTACTGTGTGTGAAAACATGCACCATACAAAACCACCACAAAGATAAATGATAAAAAAACAGAAGGGATGGGATATAAGATGTCATTATAAAAAGATTCCATCTTGACATGACATGTAATCCTATATATGCAGAAATTTTAACTATTTCTATAATATCATTATTACCATTTTGGAAATTCTTTTCACTTTTTTGTATTGTTCAAATGTTTTCTATTAAAAATTAAACTGTAAATGGTTTTTATTGTTCATATGTTTTCTATTACAAATTCAACTGTAAATGCAAGTTGCTTCAAGTGTGACAATGCGCGGAGGATATAAGTAATAATGAGGTGAGCTCAAGTGGGCAGATGATGTGGGCTGCAGGTATTGGTGGAGAGTCCTCAAGGTTTCAGGTAACAAGCTCAGGTGGTTTTATATGATGTTGCCAACATGCTCCACATTGTACATAGTAATTCCACACCACAGCTGCAGTAATATTCTTTATAATTCACATGCATCTTAACTATAGAAATACACACCACACGATCAAGCCGCAGATAATTGATACAAAATTGTGTATTTTTCTTGCGTATTTAGCTGATGAATAAGATGGCAAGTAACACAAATAGTTCAACACAAACCTTGATCTCCATCTTTATCTGGGTCATTATTGTTTGTTTCCAGGGCAACTATCACCTCTTCTATTGTTCTTTTCATATCTGGGTCATTTGCTTTTATAACAGTTGGTAATAATATCTCTTCTTCCACCTGCTCCTCCTCATTTTCTTCCTCTTCATTGTTTTCTTCAGCATCCGCATCAGCATCAAAGTCCTGTCCTCCCACTTCATTTAAGATATCATCACCATGGTTACTATTGCCAAGAGACAATATCTCATCCTCGGTTGCCAGGGAATCGAGGTCATCTGAGCATGCAAGGTTGGGGTGGTAATCAGGTACGTAACCAAGGAAAACCCACGGCCATACAAACAAAAGGGGAAATAAAAAGCAAACAAAAATAAGGTTGTAATCTAAATCAAGCAATGAGGCAATACAACAGAGGGTTCACAGAAGACGGGCATGGAAACATGGAGACACAAACATGCAATACATTACAAGCATCAATATGCTCTAATTACTGCCAGCAAGCTTTATCATGCAATGCATGGCCTGCCCCTCCCGGCACGACCTAATGACTGCACAGATTTCAACTGTCAGTAACGACCTTCCTTTTCCTCCTCCTCTCACTGGTTAGATAATCAGTGGATCATGACACATACCTTGCGGTTAAATCTCATTTTCTAGTCAACAGCTGGCGGCATAGTCTTTCCTCATAATGATGAAATTTGATGCAAATGTATTCGCTTGTATGTGTATCAAATGTGCTGTTTAGTCGGATGACCTTTTGCCAACTTTCTGCTAAGTTTTCTTGAGGCAAGTTCTGACATCATGCTGACATCACCACATAACATTTCTATAATGAACAGGTCTATTTGTGGCAATGGAGTTCCTTATTGGAGGGAGGAGTAGGCATATCATCTTAACATCTCCTCCTACACGTCAATCTCGCACTATTTCACTTTCTTGTAATTCTTTTCGAGCACCTCTCACACACTTGAATATATCGCAGAAGAAATATGTACAGCCAATACTGATTGCTCCTTACCCATAAATGTGTAAATGCACTTTTGACATTTTTTGATGAAGAATTTGTTGAACAATCAGCAGTATTTTCCCTCGAGGTGTCTAACAAACATTTCTTATACATGTCAGCTGCAGCTGATTCTTGTATTTGCAAAGTCCATAGACGGCGACATTGGAAATCAATGGGCGCGGCTGGGACTTTCACCTCCTGGCGTGGTTACATATTCACTATTTATGTTCAATCACTTTATTTTTTCTTGCTGTGGACCTCCACAGTTACCAACAAATATTCCTTATGAAATTGCCAAATAAAAGAACTGTTGGAAGTTTTCTTCAAAGTTAAATATTTTCTCTCATAGATTTTTATAATTCCAATAACCTTCTCCTCACATACCCACATTTTTATATATATATGACACATTAAAATATATTGCACATCTGATGTTCATGGCAGTTCTATGTTTGATCACATTTTTACAAACACCAATTTGTTTCAAAGGATTTTTTCAAAATAGCTTTTAGATGCCATATAGTTATTATAGAGGCGCATGACTTATGAAGTAATTGAGCAATTTGTATCAGGTTATCCATACAGATTTACCCCATATGGACCTAATGCTGGCTCGGTTCACACCCCATTCAGTATGAGCAGCATATATGCATGCTTCTACTCCCTGGTATAGAGTCTGGTAACTCTGATTGGTATTTTCTAGCAGTTGCAGCCAGCAGCTCTTTAATAAAGACACTTCAAAGCGCAAGACACTGGGAAAACAAGTGTACCTGCAGGAAATTGGACAAAATCAATGGTTCCTCTTCTCGCAAGCGTCTGAGGATTTCATATTGAGTTACGACACTAAAATCAGCCCTCCTTAAGAAGTAAATACTAAACAGGTTTGATACATCTCTGTCCTGGTTATCTTAAAAGTTCTTATGAGCTTTAAGATTAACAGCAATTAAATTAAGAATAATGCTACTACACATATTTGTTTGAGTTATATTGGACAGAAATAGTATCACTTCATCCGACTGATCACCAATGACCTGCAGTTTTACCATCATTTTGTACTTTGACCCATAATTAATCATGGTAACTGAAAAACAAAACATTAATAAATCTATGAGAAAGAAATCGCTATAATCTTACCTCTATTGCTTGAACTGGACCCAGGTCGTTCTGGTAAGATCATCCGAGTACTATTGAGAGTCAATTGAGGCACACTGGCGTTATTTACTGCTGGGGTTCTGACAGACACTTCTGGGGTAACCTTGTGCCCCCCAGGGGAATTATCCTCCGCCCCTCCTCCTATAAGGTTGTCCTCCATTTTGTCGTTGAGCGTATCATTTTCCGTCTGTATCTCGATGGTATTCACCAGGGGGCGCTGTCGAGCGAGCTCAGCCTCTTGCCTCAGCTGATTCATTTCCTGGTTGAGCTCTTTATGTTTAATGGTTTGTAATTCATAATTCCTCTCCAACTCTCGAAGTTTGGCTTCGAGAGTATCAATCGTATCTTCATGTTCCCTCTCTATTTCTTCCTTTTCCTGAAATAAAAAAGTTTATGATCACATTAAGCCTCAAATTTACAGAGCATAATGTCAATCGAGATAATTATTGGTAAAGCAAGTGTGCATTTATTTTGCATCTGACGAGCAGTCTGCCTGGATAGACCCTAAATCTCTTGATCTGTGGAACTTCTAATGCATCAACAATTTCTAAAGAATTGAACAATTTCCATGGAAAATTACCCTCACTGAAAATCGTTCTCATTAAGTTCAAGTTATCAGAGTTGCAGACATTTTGGTTGGATTGAATCTATTGAAATCAAAAGGCATCATTACTAAAACTCTATTTTTGCTCATTCTTAATTCCACCGCACTGTAACTCTTCAATGCATTAAACAAAATATATGCCCTCTATACACTGTAAAATTTGCAGATGTATTGTGTAGAAAGGATATAGTGATTAGCTGATTCGTAAACTATTCTCAAACGCAGCATTGTATTCATACACATATTGCTCACATAAGAACGAAAAAACTTTTTGGACAACCACTTCATTTTATGACATCAGAAATGATGGAATGTTATATTTTCCATGAATAAAATAAAAAGTAATCTATAATATTGAGCAATGCACTTACCCTCCATATCACAAGCAGTGCAAACTTTCCCAGTGGCTATCTCTACCCAGTAAGCTTTGTGAAGGCAGAGACGACAATGTTTGCTCCAGTTCTGTAGTTATTACATACCATTCATCCCATAATGCAATTGCCCTATTCACCTCCCAAATAGGGAACATTCACAATGGAAACTCCCTGAATATTTACACTCTATTTAGTGCAATTATTGCCCGCATTTAGAGGACAAATACTGACAATATCTGACTAGCATAGAATATTGTAACAATGCAACTGATGGGCCTCAGATGATCCTGCCAGTTGCTTGTCAAAATAGTGACATTTTTTAAAATGTCTACGTTGATGGTCACATTTTGAAAGTATATGTCAAATTTCCACCACACATACCGGTATATAAGTCCAAATCAATTGTTTATGTGGCAGTGTACAGAATATCTGAAGCTATAGCAAAGAAATTTAGAGACTATATATGGAAGAAATCTTGAGTCTGTAACTAGAGAAGTTGACAACATATAGCAAAATGGCAATGTTTTTGGTAATAATATGAAGCCTGTGACCTTGGAAAAGATCATCATATTTAGGCCTTCATGGGATGCATGTGGTGTAAACATTTGGAGTCTGTATCTGAAATGGCTGATAAGATATAGCAAAATATTGAAGTTTTGGTTGACTGGCACACATGGACACCAGGACACAAGGACACACAGATGGAACCCAATACCATAGCTCTCGCACAACTCAGGCAGTGGGAGCTAATCACAGCATGATATATCATCCTGTCCTGAGTTGTAACCTCAAAGTCAGCATATACCATACCACAAGCAAATAATCCTCTCCCCAGTTGTATCCTAGTAAATTATTCAAATAAAGCACTTCTGTCCCTTATAGTAGGGATAGTACTCTATGCCAGTATGATACAATACTCAGAGGTTACAGCCAGAGATAGTACTCTGTGCCAGTATGATACAATACTCAGAGGTTACAGCCAGAGATAGTACTCTGTGCCAGTATGATACAATACTCAGAGGTTACAGCCAGAGATAGTACTCTGTGCCAGTATGATACAATACTCAGAGGTTACAGCCAGAGATAGTACTCTGTGCCAGTATGATACAATACTCAGAGGTTACAGCCAGAGATAGTACTCTGTGCCAGTATGATACAATACTCAGAGGTTACAGCCAGAGATAGTACTCTGTGCCAGTATGATACAATACTCAGAGGTTACAGCCAGAGATAGTACTCTGTGCCAGTATGATACAATACTCAGAGGTTACAGCCAGAGATAGTACTCTGTGCCAGTATGATACAATACTCAGAGGTTACAGCCAGAGATAGTACTCTGTGCCAGTATGATACAATACTCAGAGGTTACAGCCAGAGATAGTACTCTGTGCCAGTATGATACAATACTCAGAGGTTACAACCAGAGATAGTACTCTGTGCCAGTATGATACAATACTCAGAGGTTACAGCCAGAGATAGTACTCTGTGCCAGTATGATATAATACTCAGAGGTTACAACTAGAAATAGTACTCTGTGCCAGTATGATATAATACTCAGAGGTTACAGCCAGAGATAGTACTCTGTGCCAGTATGATACAATACTCAGAGGTTACAGCCAGAGATAGTACTCTGTGCCAGTATGATATAATATTCAGAGGTTACAACCAGAGATAGTACTCTGTGCCAGTATGATACAATACTCAGAGGTTACAGCCAGAGATAGTACTCTGTGCCAGTATGATATAATACTCAGAGGTTACAGCCAGAGATAGTACTCTGTGCCAGTATGATACAATACTCAGAGGTTACAGCCAGAGATAGTACTCTGTGCCAGTATGATACAATACTCAGAGGTTACAACCAGAGATAGTACTCTGTGCCAGTATGATACAATACTCAGAGGTTACAACCAGAGATAGTACTCTGTGCCAGTATGATACAATACTCAGAGGTTACAGCCAGAGATAGTACTCTGTGCCAGTATGATATAATACTCATAGGTTACAGCCAGAGATAGTACTCTGTGCCAGTATGATACAATACTCAGAGGTTACAGCCAAAGATAGTACTCTGTGCCAGTATGATACAATACTCAGAGGTTACAGCCAGAGATAGTACTCTGAGCCAGTATGATATAATACTCAAATAGATAATACAACTAGAGATAGTATTCTTTGTCAGACATCAACCCTGTCTCAAATAAGACAGCATGAGATAAGAGAGGATCCCCACACTGTGAAGTCTCAATGATATCTGACACCTGCTGGTGACTGTCCACACTCCACCAGCAACATGCTGCACAAAGAATCCACAGATAACTAATGCTCCCCATAGTGGGTCTATTTTTCCTCTGTCTGAATGCTTCTCTCTCTTGTTAAAGCCTACTCTTCTTTTAAATAAGATTGTGAGCAATCTCCGCTGAAATAAGAACTGATCCCTAAGCTACATTGATTGCCTTCGCAAGCTGCTCTCACTGACTTTAAACTCTATCTTAATGGGCAGCAGAAAACATTTTCCATCTTTGCATTATATATCCTAACTTTTCTAAATCCACCTGACATCATTTACAAATGGCTTTATTTAAAGGTTTCGTGATTTTTTGTTTGTTTTTGTTTCAAATGTATGGAAAGAGGATAAAATGTACAAAGCTGATCAAATTCATCATATACAATGTACTTCTAATTTCCATTTGAAACGTTTAGATATACAATTTTTGCGGTCAAACACTGCATAAAAAGCAAAGTTGCCATGGTGATGGGGGATCATGAAAGTTTTAAATGCAGAAATAAGCAATGCATAATGCACTTTCCAAGGAAAATCTGATTTGAATAGTATGAAGAGCCCTGTAATCTAGAAATGTCCACCTGGCTGCACAGCCTGTCCACATGGCTAGCCATATCTGCCTAATTTAGTCAACGGGGAATTGAAACTACCATATTTGCTGACTTGAGTGCTGCGAATAATTGGCCATGCAGACCAAAGAAAAATGCAGAAATCTCCTTATCAGAAAGTGGCTGTATTTTCTGCTGACAGGACATTGCTCTCTGAGACTGTGAGCGCTAATTGTTTAATGCATGCTGACAACACGTCATCCCTTGTTAATATTCTAGTGACAGACAATTTCTGTTGTGATACAGATCTCAAGCAGAGAAATTGTCTCACTATTTTCCCCAGAGGTATCTTGCACATGTTTTCATTGAAAAGGTCATGCAATTCATTGTAGAAGTAGGCTGTCCTGTAGTAAAGGTCATCTCCACGCAGACCCCGTTATCTCATCTGATGAGACCACTATTCCGACAGACAATTCCCATAACTGTATAGGTTATCACAAGTCGAACCTTATCCAAGCAAGATCATCTATGTGTTCACATTTAGATCAACAATCTAGAACCAGGCTTGGAGAAGTATAATTTAGCTTTTCATTGTGAATCATTTATAGAAAGTGGGAAGTTTGCTGTCATCAAAACTATGGTTTTCCTCATTTTAAGTTTAGAATATTTGTTTAATAATACAAATGGAAGATATATTATAACAGGGTCATCTGGATGGGTGCTTCCTGTGGTCTGATGCTGATGATATACTCAGACAGAAGCAATAGAAAATAGTAGAAGAAGTCTTTAAATTGTTGGTCCTGGCCAAAAATTGCTTGCTAAAGGCAACAGGCAAGCTCAAATTCTGGACACTAGTTGCCATGCTGGTTAATTGCTATTTGAAGATAATGACTTCATAATGACATAATGACAGATTTTGAGACAGCATTTTCTATCAAATTGACATTTCTCTCAGTTAATATCGATGTCATATTGAAACAATGACTCTGTTACAATGAAAACATTAAATGACTTGATGATAATAACAAGGAGAAGGTAAACTTGTAAAGCTCATCATCTTTAGAATGACATAATAATGACATCCTGATAACATAAAGACAAAATGACAGAAACAGCCTGCCCAATATCTTTCTGTTGATAAATGGTACACTGCCCACCAAGTTGACTCAATGACAGACACAAACTGACCAACATATTTCTGTTGATAACTGTTATGTTGCCCACCTAGTTGATTCAATGACAGACACAAACTGACCAATATATCTCTGTTGATAACTGATATGTTGCCCATCTAGCTGACTCAATGACAGACACAAACTGACCAATATTTTTCTGTTGATAAATGGTACACAGCCCACCTAGTTGACTCAATGACAGACACAAACTGACCAATATCTTTCTGTTGATAACTGATATGTTGCCCACCTAGTTGACTCAATGACAGACACAAACTGACCAATACCTTTCTGTTGATAACAGATATGTCGCCCACCTAGTTGACTCAATGACAGACACAAACTGACCAATATCTTTCTGTTGATAACTGATATGTTGCCCACCTAGTTGACTCGATGACAGACACAAACTGGCCAATATCTTTCTGTTGATAACTGATATGTTGCCCACCTAGTTGACTCAACGACAGACACAAACTGGCCAATATCTTTCTGTTGATAACTGATATGTTGCCTTGGTGATAGTTGACTTGGTGATAGAATGATAGAGAGAGGGGATTACCTGGCTGAGCATCCTGAGCTCTTCCTCTTGGGCCTTCAGTTCCTGTATGGTGGCCTCATGTTCCTGTTGTAACTCCTGATTTCTCACTGCGTCCTCCTGCATATGCTGCAACAGTCAGAAAACACTCCAATCATATGATGCACAACCATCACTTGTTTTCTCATATTTATTTTTTTCTTTCACAAATTATTACTAAATATATTGAACGACCATTCCAATGATTGATGTTCCTAAAATTCTTTTTCTAATGACCAGTGAAATAATGTACTGTACGTCTCGCCTTCTTGTCAGGACCAAAAGTATATAATTTAGGATTTACTCTTAATACAGCTAGGGGCAGATGAGCCTGACTAAGTTTGAAGGTTATTGCAGGCAAGACAATAATAACCACATTTTATAATATCATATTACACAGTATTTTCACATCGAGATTGGTGGAGTCAAAGGCTACCATCACTTCTTGCATATATTTGCTTCAATGGCAAGAGGTGTCAAAGCCCAAGCCTTTGTCACGATTGTCAGGTTGTGCTCTGGTATTAGTTTTCTCTACAAGTGAGCAAAATCATGGTGAAATGATTGCAAATCGACCATGGAGAATGAATGGCAAACTGTATTCCTCAAATTGTACTTGTGCTGTGTGACCTGTAACTGAAGCATGGTATATGGGAAATGGGAGGAGGAGAGTTGGTGGGTCAGCAGCCTTGCTGCAGGCCCAATATATTACTGAATGCTTTCATGTGCTCGCAATAGAAAATTGCTCCCTGCACTGAAACTGAAATGATTGGTCTGGACAACTTTTTGTTTGACCTACAAATGACCTCTGACACCATAAAAAGGTCAAATGTATTAGATAAATAGGTTTATCCAGGTCAATACAGGAGCACATATTTATAAGTTTCCTTTTCTGTTCTTATTTGTCTCCATTTCTCTCCTATTTTTATAGCGTCCAAATTTATTTTGAGATCTGCAAAATATATTTTGAATCTTTATTATATGAGATTTTTCCTGTGCAATATATTCTGACAAACATTACATGATTTCTTACCCTTTTAGAAGGTTAATCAGTATCGACAATATTGCTCAGACTCTATGTTTAGTTTAAACAAGAATATCTATTTCAAGTATCAATATTACCTTCATCATTTTGATAAACAAGGTCTCTACATAAACAGAATCACTCATATGAAATATGTAAAACCCTTATAAGCCAGCAGATGGTGAATAAAAGCATTTTTAAAGGTCATCTCAGGAGATACACAGAGTTTTCATTCCCTATAAGTCTTTATATGGAGAGAAACAAATTTAGTGGAAATGAATGCAATTTGTCAAGCTGTCGGGGAAACATTGAATCTATCAGTGTTAATATGGCAGCAGGTAGAAGCGCGGTCCCTGTGTAGGGTCACTAATGGCGTCTTGTCTTTTGGCACTATAGAATGATGTGGCACTTTTGACTGAGCGCCATCTGATGGGTGGATAACAAGCTTCTGCTGCAGAATCTCCGGTGGCATGGTCGCAACATTCTGCAGCCACTTCTGCAAGCAAGCTCCAGAATCCATGTCTACTTGCTCACGGGCAATGTTCAAATATAATAGCGAGGAGGAAAAAGGGCCGCTATGTCAATGTCTGACACAAGTTCTGTGAAATAATGCGACAATATTGTGTAACACATCGATGGGAAGACTGAAATGAGATTATCGCATGGCAAGGTCGCACTCCCTCCATGGAAATGTGGCATATTTTGTCTCGTGTTGATTTTAGCAAAAGCTTTCTGTTATTGTTCATGCCTGTCTTATGCTTAATATCTGCCTAATTGCCACTATTATTTCATAACGGGAATGAAATAATGCATTTTGGCTTTTATTATGATTGCATGTGAATTTTCTTTTTCCTAATAAACCAGGGTGAAAGAACTTGTGATATTAAATTGTTATATAACAATAAATCATGTTTACCAGTTAAATCATAATTATGGAGTACATTTTACCATATCAATCAGATGAACTTGTTAAATTATCTCCACAAATGAACAATCAATTAGAATGGGATATTTCTGCATGTGATATGTAATTATGGTGATAAATAAGGTGAAAACAAATGTCTATTGATGTTTTGGTGGGAGGATATAAGAGCAACAAATTATTAAAAATGACAAGTCAAACCAAATATGTACTAATGATTTTATTATAAAAGTTGCTTAAAGTGAACTATTAATTAGTTCTGAAGCTGTAATTAAACAAATAATTATAGTTTCTTAGAAATGAATGACCTTGACCTACCTGTATGACCTCCTCTAGACTTTTGACCTTATCGTTTAAGGTATTTACTTCTGATTTGGCAGCTTGACATTCGGACTCGACTTCTGTCAGGTTGGCTTTGAGCACAGCACATTCTTCGTTCACCTGCAAAAACACAATGTTAGAATTTGGTTCAATTATGTGTGGTGAATAACTAAAATATCAGATCACCAAGCATGCATGAAATCTGGACCCTGACTTTATTACGATCTTTGTAAAAAAAATAGCAGAATGTCACAGAGGTACACACAGAATATGTTGATGAAGAGGACAAACTAGTCACTGCAGAATGAGGTACCATGAGGATATATAAACTGTTCTGATGTAAACAGGGATGATGTGCCTTTGGGTAAGCATAGATGAATCATGTTTTGATAATTGAAGATGATACATAGTTGGATTAATTAATTGTCAGAAATAATGAGGTATCCTTTTTAAGAAAGAATAAGGTATTTAATTCCTTCAACATTAATCCAAACACAACATTGCAGAGCACAGACTTCAAATGTTATCAGCACAGGTCTGAATGTGAAAATTTTCATGTTACAATGTTGTTAAAGAGTTATTCTTGATCAAAAGATGTCCAATGAGTCCACTCATGCAAGTAAAACCATAATTCAACCTTGTAATATGGATTTAGGTTTGAGCACATGATGATTTTCATCATAACTCCTCCTAAAAACGCCATGCCAAAACTGACAATTGTTCCCAGTTTATGACCATAAATAACACATGTACCACATTATCACAGATGTAAAGCAATCTGGAATATATCCTATACTGTGATTTTTACATTTGAATGCTTGACTGAAGACTGATAATCACATAAATCAAAGACAGATCACCAATCTGATTCAGATGACCTATTAGATTGCGATGACCTCTCCGATTCAAAGGACCTATCAGATTTTTCCAAACTCCAAGTAACTCTATCAGGTGTTAGTTTCAGCCAAGACACATGACATTAAAGAAATCATCAAACAGCTTCCCCCATGATAATGACCTTGACACTGATGACCAGGAAGAAACATATGATATCACTCACATATTAACTGATCCCATGATGTGAAACACGGACGTACCTTTACAATATGCAACTTGGTGATGATATCAATGTTATCTGCCTGCATAGTGGAGGAATACTAGCTCTCCCTGCCCTAAATTCAAGCTATAAATTATTTAAATGTTGAAATCACAACTGTGCATGTGGATATTAAAGTCATCATTGGGGAGTAAAAACCATAATTAGGGTGTTCATCCAGAGGTGGATGAACCATACTCAAATTATTCTGTGCTAAATCATGCTATATACCGTATTGCTATTAAGTATCATCTCAACATACAGCATTTTGTATTGGCTCAGTATGGCATATAATTCACAAATAATAAAATCAACATATCGTATAACTCCAAATAACTGAGTCAGTAAAGTTTATCTCAATAAAAATCAAATCAATATATATGTCGAGTAAGGTTTTTTAAAATACTTTTCTTTAAATCTAAAATTTGTATAACTCTAAAAAAATAGTTGCATCATTTTAGAAAATAAAGTACTCTTTGCTCAAAATAACTTTCAAAAAGGTTTGAGGTTAATTTTTGTCACCTTTATAGCAAAAAGACAGTTGCTCGGTACTTTGGCATTTTGCATTTTGCCAAATCTGATAACTGAGAATCAATGGAAGCAAACAAGCCTAACCAGATAATTAGTTAGTAAGGTGAATAATTGCTAATAAGACATCCACACCATTGACAAATGCTGACCTCATCCTACACATTGCAGTGACCTCGTAACCCGACCCATTTAACACTTCCTGTGTGATTCACTGACCTGCTCATACATTTATACAAATAAATTAAACTCTTAGAACTGTCAACCTAACTTGATTACGCAAATAAGACTTTCGAATAGGAATTTGCACACTTGTTGCCCATGTGAGGTGGTCACGCAACCCTCCATCTTATCTTGTGTCACATGATCATCCAATCAAACCTGATTTTCTACTATCTTAGCTGTGTACCATACAACTCCAGCCCCGACTAATTATCTTATAGGTAGCTAGATAACTCATCAGAGAGAATACACTGAATAGGATTTGTTAAAAGTGATACATTAGTGTTAAGGCAAGAGATAATTGCTCCGCCTTCTATGGCCACTCGAGGTAGGCTGGAGTTAATTCACAAGGGTTTGGTATAATGAGAGTAAAGCGTGTGCACTGATTGACCAGTTTCATGCACCAACTGGGAACTCACACTGTTGCCAAGTCTCAGAGAAATCGTTGGAATATCTCAGCCCCATGCACTGCTGCTACAGACAAAATTATAGTTCCTCAAATCTCCAAGATTTGTGTTTTGTTCAATATTTAGTCTTCTACTGTGGTCTATCCAAATCTTTAAAAAGTATTTGTGCTGAGAAATAAAGATATATAATGATTGTCCAATCAAGCAATACACCCGTTTTTGATAAATAAATTCCCCTGCATTTACTGAACATTTGCCAATCAAAACCTCAGAACACTCAGAATAATTGATATGGTAGAGACTTTGATCAGTGTACTATGCATCAATACAATATGTTATCAAACATAGCTTTACAACATATGATTCTCTCAGGCAAGTATTCACTTACAAATAGTGGACTGGCACCCTCTCTCCATTTCTATATCTTTCATATCACCTGGTAAACACTGTCTTTCATTTCTTTCCGAGCAAAGTGAGTAAAGGAGTTTTTTTATATCTGTTGGTATATAATATTTTGAGCATCTTGTTGATAAAAGCTACGAACTAAAATTCAGGAAATGATTTCAGATTCCTCAAAACCTGCCAAAAGGATTTCTAAAGGGTGGCCATGTTGTGCAGTGCTGTCGCAGCTGGTGTAGATCCACACATTTGGCACAATATATCTAACAGTGAAAGCCTTTTGGACTTCTGGCAGAGGAACAGAAATGATCAGGACCCTAGGGTGACACACAGACAGACAAGCCTTTTTGCCATCTAACATCGGGTCCTTTACGTTTCCGTTCCTTGCTATAAACATATCCATTGTCCTTAACACTCATTTATCAAGATGTTTTATGGTGGCATTAACTGATTTGTGTTTTTCGTTTTAACAATTATCAGTTTGGAGGATTAAAATGGCTTGAAAGATTGTTGCATAATCTAAATACTCAATAATGCTCAAAGAATCTGCCTATCAATAATGTTATGTTCTGCATGATAATTAAAATTTGGCTGAAAAACGATGTTTGTTTTTGCTTTCAGAAATGCCAATCTTTTCATGACAGAATAACTGATGGAATAGACAGAAGATTAATATGATTAATTAGTTACAATGGACATTTAATGAGGCAGCATATTCCGTGATGGCAAAATCATATCTGTGCTGCATTCCACCATTGCCTTGCGAATTTAATCCGTTTCAATTTTAGACATTTGTTTTCTTAAATTGTTTACATGAGGCAAAAAAAACTAATAATGTGAATATTTAATGAAACACTTAATTCTGACAAATAATTAAGATTATAAAAAAAGAAAAATCCCTTTCATGAGAAACCAATAACAAAAATCTTCAAATAAAAAGGTCCTAACGAAAATAGCAATCATTTTTTGGCAAGTGATGAAGGCAGAATTAAACTTTGTCATCAGAGAATGAATTTAAATCATTTGACTAATCTGATAAAAGCCGGCAGATTGCATAAGGGCTGAGAATAGATGCCTATGCTGTGTGCTGGGCCATTGTTGAGGCACAATGCTTTATGAGATGTGTGGAGATGTCTTGGTGTAGCATCAAATCCACAATTTCTCTTCCTGCAGTATCTATTTCACTCCTTTTTTTTTGCTTGGAATTGAATTTATTTGTAGCCATATTATCTTAAATCTATGTTTCTCAATAAAACTTCCTTTTTGGAAAAGATAAGAATGTCAAAATCACATTGAACTATTTTAGTTATGTGCTTTAAAATATCAGTCTGATGTTTAATATTTTTAAGTTAATGTATCACAGCAATGTCAGTGTCAGCATAAAATGACAAAATTTCAAAAGCTTACAGCTAAAACATATAGAATAACATATAAAAGAGGCAATTACATGTATCGGGATAAAACTATGTGAAGAGTGGGTTAAATGTAGTAGATATATTAGCATTGTGGCATTACTTGGCAGTACCATCATTTATTCAGGATAATGTGAAATAGAGAAATGCTGATCTGATAAATTACTTACAACCAAGACAGCCTAATAATTGAGACAAGCTTGACTGATAAAGGCCGTAATTATAATGTCAAGGTAATGCATGTAATGTAGATATTTGTCAATAAAGTATTCATGTCAAGAGGGCAGTGACTCTTCTTGATCTGGGGATAATCTGCTATTAATGTCAATCTCTTGTCTCAGCAATAATTCATGGCAGACAAATACTGTGGTCTGGTCTGCATCGTGGACCCACCGAGCCATCATGGTAAACAACTGGAGAGCGGCACCAACAACCGGTAACAACTCAGAGAAAAAAAAAAGAAAAAAGAAATTCCACCAGAAAAATAGCAGATTTGACACCAGTGCAAAGTGATAAATATCTATATCCTAAAATCTTTTTAATTCTGGAAGTTATTTAAAATATTTTGTAAGAATGTATACAACAAATTGCTGTAAAGTGTTACTGGGTGCTGCCAATCTTCCAGGCATAAATATTTGAATGTGAATGACCTTGTGCACTTCTGGTCAACATCAATCTAAGATGGTCACTTTACACAAATCACGATATCCCCAGGTTGGCTTTTCCTGTGTCAAAGGTGAAACAAACTAGGAGACTTTTCCGCCCTTTGCAAATATATAATTCATAAGTGTTCTTTCAGCACATCTTACTCTTGACATATTTTCCTTTTATTTTGGGGCATCTTAATTGCTTACAACATTTTTTCCTGGCTAACTTTACCTCCCAAACCAACATTTGTCCTTCGAATTTTATCTGTTCCATCTATTCTAGCCCTTCCTTCAATATTGCTGTACTTTCTTTTATGTCTAATCTTCCTGTTATGTCTAACTTTCCTCCTGTGTCTAACCTCCCTGCTATGTCTAACCTTCATCCTGCTATGTCTAACTTTCCTGCTATATTTAACCTTCCTTCTATATTCAACCTTCCTCCTGTGTCTAACCTTCCTCCTGTGTCTAACATTCCTCCTGTGTCTAACCTTCTTCCTGTGTCTAACCTTCTTCCTGTGTCTAACCTTCCTCCTGTGTCTAACCTTCCTGCTATGTTTAACCTTCCTCCTGCTATGTCTAACCTTCTTCCTGCCTCTAACCTTCCTCCTGTTTCTATTTCTAACCTTCCTGCTATGTTTAACCTTCCTCCTGTGTCTAACCTTCCTCCTGTGTCTAACCTTCCTCCTGTGTCTAACCTTCCTGCTATGTTTAACCTTCCTCCTGTGTCTAACCTTCCTCCTGTGTCTAACCTTCCTGCTATGTTTAACCTTCCTGCTATGTTTAACCTTCATCCTGCTATTTCTAACCTTCTTCCTGCCTCTAACCTTCCTCCTGTTTCTAACCTTCATGCTATGTCTAACCTTCCTGCTATGTCTAACCTGACACGGTATTGTCTCTGACAAAACTAAAGTAAAATTTAAATTATTTTAATACAATATATAATATCTTAAAAATCTAAATCATAAACAGTAATTTCCAAGATATGAATATATATTTAATCACTTATGTAGCACTTTAATATACACATGTGCCAAAACAATTCAATAGCTTCACTTCTGTTTGTCCCAAAATGACCATAAAGCCCCATTATTTATAAAGACAGGCCAGGATTTCCTGTCTGTTGTTCATATTTCAAAGGAAATGATGATTACTTTATTCTGTTCAGATCAGTGAGGCATGGGTCCATCTTGTGGTAACCTGGGATTTCATGGCTCTTGGTTTCCTATACTCATGATATCCATTCTTGTTCCCTGGGGAATCTTCCTACAAGCTTCCTGGGTAAGCCTGGCTAAATATGAGATGGTCATAAATATAATGATGTGTGTCAGACAGACCCTAGTGTTTCTGTGCTGGCCATGTTTTTTTCTCTCCCTACATTCTCATTGGGGAACCAAGACCATATATATTACATGAGTCTGGAAACTATCTTATTTTTATATAAAAGTATAAAGAAATTGATCATAGATTTCACAAACAAAAACTAACTTTACTTCTTTCTTATAGTTCTTTTGTCAATTGTCAAAACCTCCCTTACATTGAAGGTAGATAATGATGGAAATCTCATTGTGTACAATTTTGAGACAAGGTACAATCTTATTACAGAGAATGATATATTTGTAGAATCTTATGATAGGGAATGATATAAGGTAGAATCTTATGATAGGGGATGATATAAGGTAGAATCTTATGACAGGGAATGATATAAGGTAGAATCTTATGATAGGGAATGATATAAGGTAGAATCTTATGATAGGGAATGATATAAGGTAGAACCTTATGATAGGGAATGATATAAGGTAGAATCTTATGACAGGGAATGATATAAGGTAGAATCTTATGATAGGGAATGATATAAGGTAGAATCTTATGACAGGGAATGATATAAGGTAGAATCTTATGACAGGGAATGATATAAGGTAGAATCTTATGATAGGGGATGATATAAGGTAGAATCTTATGACAGGGAATGATATAAGGTAGAATCTTATGATAGGGAATGATATAAGGTAGAATCTTACGATAGGGAATGATATAAGGTAGAATCTTATGATAGGGAATGATATAAGGTAGAATCTTATGATAGGGGATGATATAAGGTAGAATCTTATGACAGGGAATGATATAAGGTAGAATCTTATGATAGAGAATGATATAAGGTAGAATCTTATGACAGGGAATGATATAAGGTAGAATTCTATGACAGGGGATGATATATGCTGGAATCCTATGACAGGGGATGTAGAGACTCTGTGGAGTATTATGATGAAGGATGAAGAGATGAATGAGAGATGAATGAGATATGATGAGATATAATGAGATATGATGAGATATGATGAGATATGAATGAGATATGTAAAAATATGATGAGATATGATGGTAATGATTGTAATTTCCATATAATCAGTATTCTAATTGAAGCTTCTCTGTTTTGTTATTCAGCACTCTACACGTTTGAAATAGATTGCCTTTTGGACAAATACAGATTACACTGCTCATCTTTTAAATTCTGCAATGAAAACCGGTATTACTTCTGCTCATTAATATCACTCCCACACCACTATTGTATGGCCTATTAACATTGAAATGTTAAATTCTAATTTGTGTGGTGAATTTCAATATCTTTGAAATGATAACATCTTGAATGAAATCATATTTATATCAATTCATAACACTTTAATTCTAAAGAACTTTTTTATTTTAGCTCATATTCTAATCTCAATGCAGCGATCTGAATTCATTTGAGCATGAGAGCTTCTGAATAAAGTGAAAAATATGTCTAAACCTTAACAGGAAGCATTATATGATAGAGGTGCTTATAATACATATTTTACTCAGAGTTAATAAACCAAATGTTCAGGTGCTTGTAATTAAGAGTGTCTTATAAAGATCTTGTTGGAAATCATCTGCCGAACAAATCATCATCATGGGAAATTGTTTGTTGAAATAGATAATCTTAGTGATGACTAAGATTGAAAAATTGTTTTGTTAGGTGTTATTTTACAGGTAAAGTCAATGATTTATATAAAACAGAATTCCAAAAATCTGATGACTTTCACTTGTCCACCCTGATATTGGTGGTATGTTTGGTGTGTGTTAAGATTGCCAGCAATGAGGACTCGGGTCAGCAAAGTCCACACCTCAGTTAGCTGTCCATGTGTCAAGCAGGACCCCAGAAAAACCTCAGGAATCTCTCCCAAGGCAAGAAAATTACACAGCATGTATGTCAGATCTAATCAGAAATAGTGAAAAGGTTGTATGTAATCTTAATGGTATAACACATGAAAAATTACACGGAGTGATTCAAGTGGTAAAAAAATATGGCGTCTGATCCACTCAAATATGTGATACGTATTACAATAAAAAGGCAACTAGTGACAAGTAATAGCATCCTTTGTGGGATCTTTAAAGGTTTTTTTTTCTATTCTTTATTGCTTTCCTCCAACCTTCATGTTGACATAGTGCCAAACATTACACCACAATAGGGCAAAGTGCATGGCAATATGACCATGGCAACAGTTCCATGCAAAGTGTGAAACTGTTGCCAAGGAAAATGCTTTATTGTTTTCTGTTAACCATACTGGACAATATCTTCAAATATGGATATGGGTTCAGGAAGACTTTCTCAGAGGTTGGAACAGGGCCTTCATGGAAAAAAGGGTGACCTGTTTATTAAGCATACTGATTTATCATTACCAACATTCAGGCCAAATTTGTCATCCCCTCATCTACAAATATACCCAAAATCATCCAATGAATATTTTATCATGAAACCCTTGTTATATTTTCAAAACAATATCAAGCTAATGCCCTACAATTTCAACTTAGGCAAAGAAGGCCTATAACATACAATAAAATGTCTTTTTTTTTTCAAATTGTGTAAAAGACACAACATTCTATATTGGAAAGATTGCCATTTGTCTACAACAAGATCTTACTGACTAGCACATGCTGATTAATGTGAATAATATCACACCCTTGAAACAAATCTTCTGCTGCCAGAATCTATCAGGCTTTCTTGTGTCATTCTGTCAAGTCTTGCCTGTGCTGCAGTGTCTTAGCTTGCCTGAATGGCTGCCTACATGCAGCAGAGGTACAGTCAGTGAAAGGCTTGTAGCAACCCACCTGTGCCTGTTACTTGCTCTCCATAGTTCCATATTGCTATGCGTTTCTTCTGTCTCACATCTTGTCTGCTCCGCTTGTTGTATCCATTCTATTCTCTTGTGCCCGATAATAATTCATCCTTCACCACAGCCATAAGCTTTACCCTCATTACATAGTTTATACCATATGCAACAGCAAATAGATCTGTTCTCGCCAATTCCCTGTCTTTTTTGTTGTGACACTGTTTAGCCAATCAGAGGCTTGGTCTGAAGAGCGGGAAGGTAAAGGAGGTTAGGATGTGTTTGCTAGTCAGCCTGCTTGCTCGCTTGCTCGCTCACCAATTCAAGGCTGCTCGTGGTACGTGCATATCAGTAAATTAGACATGACGGAAGTTGATGCAGAATGTGTCTTTGGTTGGATACAAGCATTATTCTGCAGATGAGTAATCTATACGTGAGTGTGGCAGCCACCTGTAGGAGGTGGTATCTAGCTTCAGTCCCTCTCCCAGGGTCACTTCCTGCTACCATCGTGTGGTGTGAACTGTGTTACAATGAGGCACGGCTGGTAATATCGTGCCACGTGCTACCTGCAGCACAAGCTTGCCATTGACAACCGCACATGTCTAGTGCCACACTTCTTACAACAGAAAATGTGACAATGCACACTCATTAGAGTACAGCAAAATATCAATATATAAATCTTAAGCCATATTGAATATATATCCAGTCTCTCCTCTAGGAATTCATTTTAATTGCCAGTGGGAGACTGATCAAATAAGTCAGTCTGACCTTCATGAACTTTTTCCTGTCATTGGTAATCTTGATTCTTAGCACAATACCATCATCCTTCGAGACAGAGGCAATTTATGTGTCAACACAGAGTTCTGCCGTGTCCTTAAATATATGTACAGGTAAACAATGAGTTGCTGTTCATACAGATCTTTTAAGACTCTGTATTGGAGTTCTCATTATCTCATTATCAACTCTTTGTATGTAATGTGGTGGAAAACTGATGACCTGGTATTTTATTAATTAGCCTGACCTTTACCTTTCAAGTGAGATATTAAAATGGGACATCTGCAATCCAAAATTGTCAAAAACTTTTTAGTCCCAAATATGTAGCAGTGGTCAAATTTATCTGTATGTCTGATCTGTCACCTTTACTATTTAAAGATATATGAATTTCATAGTTAATCATAAGATAAACTCTCTCTATATATATACATGTATTACAGTCATATTCTTGGTATATTTCTCTATATTTATGAAGGGGCAGCGCCATGTGGACATTGCATCTGAACTATTCCTATTCAATCAGCCATAATACCCTGGCACCTTGATCAATAATCATCAAACTTTACTGCCTGCCCTTCACGAGAAATGTGCCACTTCATTATGATATCCTGCCTTAATATCCGTCTGTCATGGCATGACAGAGTCAACACCTTGCTTAGCTCCCGACTGTGCTGAACAAGGCATCAACATACAGGTATTCATATAACAAAACGCTACTTTTATTTCAAACACAGGCATTTTTATATTTTCTTTACAAGACTGTGTTGCTGTCATATATGCACATGTTCAGATCTTCACACTTAAAGTCCATGGACTTATTTTTCCATTAATCAAGAAAAGAAATACTAAACAATCCAAATTTCCATGTGTCATGACAAAATGTTGCATTCATTTACTTAAATATAATCAGAGCATTACAGGTAAATTTAAAATGTTAAAATTATGTTTGCTTTTAAAATCAATATAAATATAGTTATCCTGAAAAAGGTGTTTTTCAATGAGACGAACATATCTGGTAGATAAAGATGACGGTATACTAGTAGTCCTAATGCACTCTGCATCGTCCATGCTGATATACATATCCATGATAATTTCTACTTTAACTTGACCAACCAATTCAAAGCGATTGATCTTCGGGGAATTTTGCAGAACTGGCTTATAATGTCAAACTGTTGGTGAGGAAAGCTAATGGAGAGAGGAAGGGAGGGGAGAAGTAAGCCGCGGCAGAGCGGGTCAATGATGGAGGGCGAGGCCTATTGCACACTACATAATGGCCTAACGTATGGTCAAGCTTAGCAAATTCACACCAGCCTCACCATCTCACAGATTAAATTACACCTTGTGCAGCTTGGCCCATGTTCAACATTCACTCAAGGGGCTTCATCTTGCTTTTTTTATTCACTCTCGTGTCCACACAAAGCGCAGGCCTGTGTAACATCTTTTTTTTTCAAACAGTATGTGTTTGCCTAAGACCACCATGAGCAATTTCTAAATATAAAACTTTGATATCAAGATGAGACAAAACCTACCTCTGAGGATGTTTAAAGATTTAATGGTTAGACTTCACAGACTGATAGTGTCATTACCTCTCATGACCTTAGACCGGCCATATTTTTCTGCTATTTTTTTCATCTTGTGTGGAGTCTTGTCATAAAAAACTCCCTTTTTTCCTCTCTAAGTTAAAAGCCTACCAGTCATAGCTCCATGCACACACTCTGGCTTTGATATGTTATCTTTGCTTTATGAAGACAATGTCGTGACCACTGTGTCAGCCATATCAAACCATGCTCTTTGCCTTAATGAAATTTTGGCACGTTTCCTTATGTATCACTTCAAGGCACTTTTGTAAATTAGTTTCTTGGCAATAAATAGCTAAGATAACTTTGAATACCAAGAATTCTTATATTGCAATTGATGTGATTAATTCCTACAATAGGAGAGAACTGTTTCTCTGATGGAAGGTAAGCAAGTGGTTAAGGGATACAAAAGCCTCTTTCCATCCTCACAAATAAAACAAAGCTTGTGCGAGAAAGGCTTGCCACTCCCCACATGCCACCCACGAAACATGACATACATTTCCTAATACATTCAATAAATACACAAATCAAATGTATATATGTATATATATATATGTATATATATATATATATATATATATATATATATATATATATATATATATGTATATATATATATATATATATATATATATATATATATATATATATATATATATATATATATATATATATATTTATATAGCAGTTGCATGTTGTGTCATTTATATTTAGCAAGTTGCATGTTTTATTGTTTTTATAAGTTTGTTTTTCTCCATCAGGTTAACTCTTTCACACAGAACACTGCACGAAGGGGCACTTCAATGTTAAGACTCAAAATGACCCAAGACAACTTCCTGAACACACGTACTGCACCACAGATGGCTGGAACATGAACCATAATGCATTTTTTCTGTTTTATGCTGGAGTCATAAGCATCTTAAAACAGCCATACAACAAAAGCAGCTTCCAGACCATCCATTCACACAGCTTGTAAACACTTTAAGATCTTGTTGCACATATTAGGATCAGAGATCTGATCTGAAAGGATCAAGATGATAATAAAATCTGGTCAGGTTAAATAGTCAAGATGAATATCACCCAAAAAGGTCAAGTTGAATATCACTCAAAATCGTTCAGTTGAAAATCACACAAAATTGTAGAAATAGAATGTTGCTCAAAATAGACAAGTTTAGTGTGACTTGAATGGTCAAATTTTCAGGTTCTTATTCATGCAAAATGGCAATGCTTGATAGCTGAATTTGATTAAAATTTGTCACATTTAATGTAAATATCAATTCTCAATATCAGGTTAAACAGGTTAAACTGAATTGTCTAAAAAAAGACAATTATCAGTCTTTATAATACAGTTCATAAATAACTGTAGTTTTAATATGAATATCATCCTTATTTCTTTTGTTATGCAACACATATTCAATTTTCCCAAAAAAGGCAATAAATATTGCACCCGTCAAAAAACAATAGCCACATGAGCAACAATACAATTATAAAATGGTTATTTTTGTACATGTTCATACTCTCATAACAAAACAGTTTTCTTTTATTACTTCTACTTTCTGTGCAATATATCCTTTGGCAACATCTCCACTCCATATCCCCATCACTGTGCTGACAGCCATACATCACAACCCCCCTGACCCCCCGTATCCTCATCACTGTGCTGACAGCCATACATCACAACCCCCCTGACCCCCCATATCCTCATCACTGTGCTGACAGACATACATCACAACCCCCCTGACCCCCCATATCCCCATCACTGTGCTGACAGCCATACATCACAACCCCCCTGACCCCCCATATCCCCATCACTGTGCTGACAGCCATACATCACAACCCCCCTGACCCCCCATATCCCCATCACTGTGCTGACAGCCATACATCACAACCCCCCTGACCCCCCATATCCCCATCACTGTGCTGACAGCCATACATAACAACCCCCCTGACCCCCCCATATCCCCATCACTGTGCTGACAGCCATACATCACAACCCCCCTGACCCCCCCATATCCCCATCACTGTGCTGACAGCCATACATCACAACCCCCCTGACCCCCCCATATCCCCATCACTGTGCTGACAGCCATACATAACAACCCCCCTGACCCCCCCATATCCCCATCACTGTGCTGACAGCCATACATCACAACCCCCCTGACCCCCCATATCCCCATCACTGTGCTGACAGCCATACATCCCAACCCCCCTGACCCCCCCCATATCCCCATCACTGTGCTGACAGCCATACATCACAACCCCCCTGACCCCCCATATCCCCATCACTGTGCTGACAGCCATACATCACAACCCCCCTGACCCCCCCCATATCCCCATCACTGTGCTGACAGCCATACATCACAACCCCCCTGACCCCCCCTATATCTCATTCACTGTGGTGACAGCCACACAGCCCCCCCCCCCTCCCGACCCCCCATATCCCCATTACTATGCTGATAATCACACCTCACTCTCCCCGCATCCTGCCATATCTCCATCTGTTTCTACGAGACAGCAAATCTCCTTTTCTCATAAGATTTTCCTGATTTCCCCAAAACAATTTATCAAGGTTACTTTCTGCCAAAACATCTCCGCAAATTACAATGAGAGAAAATGACAGGCTCTGGTGGAATGAACTTGCCAGAAAAAGATGATGACCTAAGTACTAATAAATAGGGAGATAGGTCGCGAGATGGGTCTGGGCTGACTTCATTGGCACACTGCAGTGTCAACACAGTCCACTATCTGCCTAAACCCTCATAAATCTAGACACTGCGACAATGTGCAAATATTGTCATGCCAAACCCTCCGGAATTGAAGAGCGGATTGAGTTTGGTTTTTATCCCTGACCCTATTTGATCTCTCCCATAAATGAGTGCATAGAGATATAAATTGTCCAATGTTGTCTACATAATACATTTGTTTACCAGAAACAATTTGCACTTGCATTTACAGTTGCCATGGGAACATGGACTCAAATTTATTGAAAACAGAAAGTTTGTTTCATCACTGAAATATAGTTCTCACAAAAAATATTTGCAGGAGTTGTGATGGTAATATGATTGTCAGCATTATGATAAATTTTTGGTGAATTTGTTTTCAAGAGATTTAATTTCAGTACAAACATCACAGTTATTCTCGCAGTTAAAATCATAATAGATATGAGATGTTCTGAGATGTGATATCAATGTTGAAAAACAATGCACTAAAACAGAACCTCTCCTTCAATGGAATTCAAAGGAATTAGTACAGCCTAATCTATTATTCACCACCAATCAACTGTGTCAATGTTAAACTTTCATCAAAGTGTGTAACAGTAAATACTTCTACGACTTTTGCCAATTCCTAATTCATCTCATCAAAAAAAATTCTCTTCAGCAAGATGAACCTTGGCAGGAGTAACTTTGTGGCATGATCTCTGTGCCATTCCTCACAACGTATTCATCATCAAAGAGGATGGCTAAAAATAAAAACAACAGTGTATACTCCATGAACGTAGGTGGATCACTCTTCTAATCAAAGTGAGTTGCTCTATTTGTTAGGATCCCTTTATATATCAACAACAGCGCTCTACTCCAAATATGAGCAGTTTGCATGAGAAATGTAGTGACTGCTGAGTCAAACTGCCAGATCTTTATTAGCCTGTTGATTGTGATAACCACTACATGTGAATGAAATCTTTTTTGCTCATAAAATAGAATATCCCAATTATCAAATTGAAACCCTCAAAGGTATTATGTCCAACTATTCCAAGCATAAAAATGAATACTTTCATAGAGCTCAGAATAATTGTTCAGCTCACAATGTTTTTCTATGATGAAAGAGTTCATGTCATGACATGATACATCTATCAGAACATTTCTCGGAGTCATAAATACATCTTTTTCAGTAATGATTTTTTAAAAGTATATTAAAACATCCAAATCAATACAAAATTCATAAAGCATGCACTTGATGCCATTAACCTTGCTAAATAAAACCAAATTAACTTCTTTCAAGGATCACATAGTTTCATAGAACCACATATTTTTGAGACAGGGATAATCTAGTTTTATAAAACTGTTATTTTTCACTCTGAATGACGAATCACTTCCATAAAAAATAAAAAAATTCTTGCTGCAGAATCAGGTTCAACAAATCCACAATCAGAGGTGTTCTATCCATATAGACAAGATACCCAGATAATCATGAATGATTCATATCTTGTTCATTGATAACTCTACATTGCTCACTCTACATTATTTCTTTCATATTTAATTTCCCATTCCACAAAAACATTCTGGCAAACCTATAATTATTTCGTGAAAAAAAACCTGAGAGTGAATATCATTTCCTCCATGTAGATGTGGGTGTTATAGCTTGACGCAGATTTTCCAGTTGCAACCTATTGTACTTTGACCAGACACAATTAATATTACCCATATTGACCAAGTCCTCTTTACCATTGGTAACCTTTGCTCATTTTATTCTTCTCCAAGAGCTCAACAATATATGCCTAAACTCTGTTTTTACCCTTATTTTTCACTTCATATTGGAGATGATCAACAGCCAGATATATTATGAAGAATTCCAACATATCAGAAACCAGCTCATCATATATATATATATATATATATATATATATATATATATATATATATTTGATACACACACATAGATATAGATATATAGATAAACATTAACATATATACATATACATATACATATACATATACATATACATATACATATACATATACATATACATATACATATACATATACATATACATATACATATATCTATCTCAGATATTCATTTATAACATTAGTATTATGGAAAAAGCGAATTTTTGAAGATGAAATATGACCCCTGAAGTTGGAGAACCTGGGAGATTGATTTTGTAATTTTCAAACCCGATGTTCATCCATTATGCAGCAGTTACTTGTGATTAAGTGTGCATCTCTCTCCATAATCTGTCTCTGAATGCTTCATGCCAATGTGTACAATTAGGAGGCAGCATTGGGGGGATTCACTTAAGAAACTGAATGTGAACTGTGACTCCCCTCACAGAACCCCTTGCAAGCAGCTGTGAGGAATCAATGAACGGGGGAAACTAATTTCCCTTGCAAAGACTTCACACAATCCGTTTACAATTACCATACGAAGCCAAGATGACCCAGATAGAAGTCAAGTGTGGCAAAACCTTGAATGTGTATGGCGAGCATCTAAACATTCCCTGAGATGACACTTATCACTTAAAAAGAATAATCTCATTATTATTATTATTAAACTTATGGTGACCATTTTTTAAATTTTTGACAAGGAAAACTAGGTGAGACTACAATTATGGTTTTTTTAGGTTTAAGTAAATGAAATTCATTTAACCCTGATAGTAGGATGAATACGGTAAAAAAATCATCAAATATTAAAACTTACTGTGGTGGAATACAGCTTCACAGCTGTATCAATATATTTCAAGCATTTCTTCTTCTCTCCAACTATTTGATATTAATTTTCTTTGACATTCTCAAAAACCATACCAATTGATATCACAATGTATGCAATTGAGAGATGGTGAAATATGTGCAAGTTCCAACTGTTTTTTTTTCCAGTAAAAAGCACTCTTTGGTGTAATATCACTCCCTCTCTATTACATTTCCATTGTCTGAGGCATGAAGCAATGTATCAGAATTCACACCAGAATGCAATTCACACATAACAATCCAATATTAAAATCAACGCAGCCTCCACCATTTCACTGTAAGTGTCAATGCAAAAGGTCAATGCTGCACCCTCCTACAACAGTGCAAAATGTCTTGGCTGAACCCAGTGACATTATCTGTCCAAAGTAGACAACAGGTCTATGGCCGTTGCTGGCGTGACAATGATATCATTAATCCTGGATCCAGACTATAATAGTCGGATATTGATGAGACAATCCATGGACCTGTTGTAATCTTCAGCCTTGTCCTCTGGGGCTCGGGCCACGAGGTCTTGCCGCCAAAGACCAACGAGAGCACAAACTCATCAATACCTGTCAATATGTACAGCCACTGCCATCAAGCCACTTCGCAACAAATCAAAGGCAAAAATTTCTGGTGCCTGACTGTAGCAGCAGTATTGACTATTTGGCAATCACGCCATCCATTGTGTTCATGGAAAGTAATCACATTGATATAAACTCTCTGCATATTGCTGATCATCAGGCTTGAGTGTACTTGGCAGTAAATATACAAAGCTATCATATAAACACACAAGAAATAGAAGAAGAAAATGGCACAGAGACTCATTTTAAAAAACTATGTCAACTCATATCTTATTATCTCTTGTGTTTATTTATTTATTTGAGAAAAGTTGAGTATTTACATGTAAGAAGAAGGTTTGCAACAGTATCTAGGTTCATAAGGCAGTCAGCTAAGATCACGAGGCTGGATAAAGTTTCTACACCAGGTGGCACTGCATTGTTAAGAAAACTCATGCCACAACTGTTGTAATGATTGCAAATGACACAAAGCCTTAAGTTTGCTATATTGTGCATCTTTAAGCAACAATTCATGGAAGTTAAATAGTTCTGAAAATAACAAAATAAGTTTGTTGTGAGACATTAGCTGAGTTCATAGTTCAATTTAAGGACAACTAATTCAATATTTTAGAATTTCACTTTCCTTTTGTATTGAATACAAACTGCATAAATACAGCTTTTATGTAGACATTTTTGTCATTTCCTGCAGTTACCTTACTAAATCTGGATTATCAGATATCCTACAGCATTTGCAATGTGGCTCTCCGATGCTGCCTTTGGGTATCGTATACCACAATGCATTACTGCTTCCAATAAGACTTTGCTCAACTTCCTCTCTTGATGGCTATATGCTTTTTTGTCTAATAGATCAGTATTATATTTATCTACCTTGCAGTTCCACTATTTGGTAGCAGCTTGATTTCTGACATATGATATCACACGCCTTTGTACATAACCTTAGAGCAAATCTATTAGCAACAAGTATCTACCTTAAAAAAGATAACATTTCTTATATCTTTTTGGCATGATATGGATATATTTTGCTTGTCACAGAATTGGCTTTAATAAATCAAACCCATGTTATTTTGTGAACATTTGAATGATCATCATATTTCTGCAATATTCTGGATGTATCTATCTCACAAAACATTCCTCACAAAACATGATATCTTATTGCATGAACATACCTCTGAAAACATTCAATTACATCTATCAAACTGATTCTATTACAATTTATCTACATTACCAGGGAAAACTTAAAAGGGAAAATCTAAACCACCTGAGTTTGAGGGGTCTAACTCAGGTCTTGTCATCCTCTATTTGTTTGTGATAACAAATGAAAGGAGTGTGCATTGTGTATGTATCATATGGTATATCACTTTGTATGTGCTTTGAAAATGATTTAGATTTGAGATGAGCTTGGTAGATCCAGGTTTCGATGCAAAGGAGCAACAATGCACAGTATTGCTCTCATTTTCATCCACATTTACTTGACATAATAGGGGATGGGAGTGATTCCTCCACTTCTGATTAGTTTCCCTCATATGTGCGGCCTCATGACATTTTGTGCATAGAGTTATAAGGTCATGGTGACAGAGGCTCACATAAGCTACTTATAACTATATTAGCACTTGTCTGACTTCACAGTCCATCACAAATAATCCCACTGGACTTTTTATGTCTAAAATAAGCAGGCAAATTGGAGCCTGTTCCTTTTTGTACATGTTCATCGGTTTCAGCATGTAAATGAAAAACCATTTCCTTGATTTTCAAAATTAATCTAATTTTAATTTGAGGTTTTCTAGCAATTGCACAAGGTCCTGGACTTAGATCTGGCTCTTGCATATGGTTCTTGGACCTGACAATTGGATCTGACACTGAGATCTGGCAAGGGGATCAGATGCTAGAATCTGACTGTTGGAATCTGGCAAGGGGGTCAGGTGCTGGAATCTGACTGTTGGAATCTGGCAAGGGGATCAGGTGCTGGAATCTGACTGTTGGAATCTGGCAAGGGGATCAGGTGCTGGAATCTGACTGTTGGAATCTGGCAAGGGGGTCAGGTGCTGGAATCTGACTGTTGGAATCTGGCAAGGGGATCAGGTGCTGGAATCTGGCTGTTGGAATATGGCAAGGGGATCAAATGCTGGGATCTGGCTTTTGGAATATGGCAAGGGGGTTAGGTGCTGGAATCTGACTGTTGGAATCTGGCAAGTGGGTCAGGTGCTGGGATCTGGCTGTTGGAATCTGGTCAAGTGGGTCAGGTGCTGGAATCTGACTGTTGGAATCTGGCAAGGGGATCAGGTGCTGGAATCTGACTGTTGGAATCTGGTCAAGTGGGTCAGGTGCTGGAATCTGACTGTTGGAATCTGGCAAGTGGGTCAGGTGCTGGGATCTGGCAAGGGGGTCAGGTGCTGGGATCTGGCAAGTGGGTCAGGTGCTGGGATCTGGCAAGGGGGTCAGGTGCCGACACTTGGCATTATGTTTCTATTCGATGTTAATCTGATATCGTATGCATGTCTCTGTAATATCTGTGCAAAGTCATTCTGATATCTGATTAATATTTGTGACAAGATGAATAATGTCGGGAGGAAAACTACCTCCCACATATTATTGCTAAACTGCCTCCCCCTCCTTCACTAGCCCAGTATAACAGATTCTACCTGTTATTCTATCACAAACCACACTTAAATTATGAAATATCAGCAAATGACATGGTGATAATGACCATGATAATTATGATGGACATCATGATATATACTAGGTAAGTATCATATTCATAACTTAGTTCGATCATCCTCGACGCTTGCTCACACCTTTACATTGTAAAATAAACTGAAAATGTTACTTAAAACCAAATAAGTCTGTCGTATTAGAAAATCAGAGACGATTTCAACCAACTTACACACAAAATGGAGACAGATTTATAAAATCCTTAATTAGAGTCTGGGAGAATTTACATGGTCTAATTCAACCTGGGAGACCTTCACAGAGAATTATTCAACCAGATGGAATTTGCATGATTTGTCAACTCAAAGTCTGCTGAAACTAATGTGTCCCTTTGATAATCTTTGTCTCTCTAATATTTGTAGAATGTTGGACAGTTATTTTGCCTTGTTGCTTTGACCTCAGGGATTACTGAACATTACGTAGATCCCCTGTTTATGTTATCTTTGTCATTTCTAACTGATTAAAAAAAATACATATATTGGCAAATGATGCTTACTCAACATATATCCAATAGCTTTTATTCCAGTGAGATGAGGCAGTACCATTTGCTGTAGTATCTCCACTAATGAGGGAGTGAAAACGAGGCAACCTATTTGGAACATCACATGAAAAGGATTTCATGGAACTCGCATACCAGACTGCAGCTCCATGATTTGCACTCCCACGCCTCTATTCTTCCCATTTAACATGACCACAATAGGGGCATCAAAGACCTCAAAGTTTTGGAAAAGAACAGGTTTGTGTTTTGATCATTGCAGAACATTTGTTTTCGGTACAGCTCGTCACAAATACTACCTGACCTGGGAGTTGCAGACGCAGTACGTAGGTGGTGGTTTTGATATACAACCTGTGCAGGAAGGTGGCCAGCCAAAAAGGGAATGTTACCATATGCAGCTACAATTTCCTCCTATTATCACCCAAATCAAAGCAAGAAAAATGACCCATTGATGTTTTGTCCACTTGTTCATTAAGAACACAATATTTGACTTAGATTATTCTATCTTTGTGCTCATTATGGAGAAGATGGAGCTCATAATGGAATATTTTTTTTCGAAAATGATTAAAACTAGTTTTATTTTTAATTTGTGATTTAATTGAGCTAGTTCTTTAATGTCTTAGGCACTGTTGTCTCCACTCTACCTCACATTACATATTCAATGACATCATCCAATTTAATCAATTTTGCATCAAGAAATATGAAGAGTATTAAGAAGAAAATGACGGCATATTAAGCAAACTTGAAATTAGTCATAATCCAGAAATTAATTCAATGTCATGTTCGTTGACAGCTAACAGGTGGTATAATCACAAAGAATTGCATCAACTTCCAGCATCTCACTGCACAGCACAGGCACAGAGGTGATGACGTAATGCAAGCATAAACATATAAAGAGACAAAGCATATTTCTTTGGATTTCCCCAGCTTTCTGCATGTATTCTTGTGAATAGTATTATCCTATAAAACACACATGAAATCTGACACTGAATATGAGTCTGTTTTTTTTCTCTGTATTTTCTTAGCCTGTTAAATTCCCTTTGTCTGAATTATACATATTCTGTACAAGTGATTCATCTTACTCATTACAGAATAGCCTTCTTATCATCTCTAAACTTCTGAATAGTGATCATATGATGAGAGTTGTAATATATTAAAATATTCAATGCATTATATGATGACTATTTTAAAAGATACCTCTTATATATGATATTTCAAATGTGGTGATACCATGACAACTGAGGGTTTATTAAGCAGAACGCTAATTAATACATTAAATACATTCCTAACACGACATGTATTATCAAGACATTTCATAATCCTTTGTAAAACAATATTTCTGACTGTGCTAATCACAAGAAAAGTGGTAAGGAAATATTGCTGTCAAAATATCCAGGCAACTGGTCTGTCAATACTACACACAAATTAATACACCTCATTGGAGCATGATACTTAAGGAGTATCTACCTCTTAATATGGACTGTATCTGACTAAGCTGCCTGCAAACATCTCATAAGCGTGGCCCTTAAGCTGTGGCATTCACCAAGGATGTGGCAAGAAGGCAACTCACATATATACAAATGGATTGGTACAACTATTAGTGAAAGTTTTTGGTGTTCATTTGATATGAAAGCATTGCTGAAGTTATCATATGTGTTCTATTCTATGAATATAAGACTGGTTATATTCACTCGTCTCTGATCTCCCCTATATGGAATATAAGACTGGTTACATTCACTCGTCTCTGACCTCCCCAAAATGGAATATAAGACTGGTTATATTCACTCGTCTCTGACCTCCCCTATATAGAATATAAGACTGGTTATATTCACTCGTCTCTGACCTCCCCTATATGGAATATAAGACTGGTTATATTCACTAGTCTCTGACCTCCCCCTATATGGAATATAAGACTGGTTATATTCACTAGTCTCTGACCTCCCCCTATATGGAATATAAGACTGGTTATAATCACTAGTCTCTGACCTCCCTGTATAGAATATAAGACTGGTTATATTCACTCGTCTCCGACCTCCCCACTACTGTCTAACCTCACCATTTGGAGGTACAGACCAGGTTTACAGTTCAAACAAAAATATATCATCTGAAAATAGATGAAATAATGTCTAATATCTACTTAAGTTTTCCTACAATTGAATTTCTATTTTTATGTTGTCCATAAAATTCTCGGCTTGAATCCTGGTGTCTATTGATTTCAGATAAAGAGATAGCAAATGAATGTTGTCCAAACTTTCAATACCCAAATTAAATTGCCAATATCCCAACCTCTTTATCATAACATTTTGTAAAGTCATTTACAGAACTTATAGATATAAGTCTATATTTAAAATTTTGCATTAAAACCAGCATGTAAAAACATTTTCCAGAACTTGGCAGAGGGAAGAAAATCAATCTCAGATAACTACTCAATAAATGGTAAAAGTTTCTTGAAATTAGTGTACCACTTTATGGCAAGTGTCAAAGATAACAGAATAAAAGCTGCCATTTTATTAGGTACTATATTGAGGGAGAATGTAGGCTCTTATAAAACTCTCATGTTTCCTGCACAATGGTTTATTGTGAAGACAAATTCTGGTGTGCAGAATATTATTAGCCTCCGGGAATTTTATCACACATATAACAATATTAACAATCAGATCCCAACTTCTGCTGGTATGATTTTTGTGTACGCGTCAACTGCTGCTTTGTATGAGAAAAATGGAGAACTGCTGAGAATATTAGGGAATCACAGCGGATAGGTCAGGAACTTTCTGAGTCAGTCTCCAACATCCAATAACTGCTCACTCATTGCTTTCCCTTCCCAAATACTTCTGTATTTTATAACTAAATCAAAATGTGAAAGTTTTCGACCACAGAAACAGGGAGTGAGATGTGAAGTATGAAAAAAACAATCCACAAATTTTCAAAGGGTCTGTGCAATATATTTTTATGGTATATTTATATCTTTATAAATAAAGGGACTTTATATCAACATAAAGGGACTTTATATCAACATACTGCATTATTCAAGCAAAAAGTGTTCATGACATTATGCATTCAAGCATTTTTACTGACAAACAGATATATTTGTGATAGTAGCCCTAAACCGTAGGTATGGCTGAGGTGTTAAAGGCATCCATTGTTGACAAATGCATCGGATCTACTCGTTGCGATAATATAAGTAGGTACATGAAAAGAAATCAATTGAAACCAAACTGTAAAATGTAAGAATAATACCATCCGTAATTGTCATCATTGCACATTGTTCTAGGGAAGCCATTTTGTAATAATGTATATAGTTATCACACTACGTAAGAGGAAACGTGACCTTTTGACCGTCTGACAGAATGGTACCGACCACAATAGACCAAAATCCTGGTGTCTGTCTAGTGGGGTAGAGGGCTAAAGGTATATATTGCAAATATAAACAACATAAATGTGAATGTGAATGTGAATGAGAGACTCATTAAACATAGCACTTAATAAGTTATGAGAACAATGAATAATTAGTATAATACAGAATGTAGATAATATGCAAGTTCCATAGCAAATTACAAATATTTGCCTATGTTCTCCTCAAGGAATGACATCTAGTCATTCATATCTCATTACTTGTTCCCTTCCGGTGCAGCAAACCAGGCACCAGACAGTATGCTTGACATCTATCATGTACATGTACATCTAGCTTTATTTATACTTAGGTAGATTGTTAAATAAAGCTGAAACCAAAAATGACAGAAAAAGCCAAAATAGTAAGAAAATAAGGAGGAATCTGAGTGATCATGAGTGCAGTTAACTTCATTGGGCTTGGAGTTTGCTTTTACCATCCTTGTTTGTGAAAATGGTACCTGGCCTGTAATAACATAGAGGTGTGCCACTATATCAATAGCATACATGTACACTGCAATGACTGGCATTTTCAGAGAGTACAAACCGAGGGAGGGATACATATCTGACTGAAGTGTAATACAACTTACATCTGATTCACACATCATTCATTCTCCCACATATTGCAGATTTGTCTCTACTTTATCAACAACACTTCATCCATTGCTCAAATTTGGTTTTCCAACATGTCTTTATATTTTGTATTTTGTTCCCTCCAGGAGAGGTAAAGCTCCTGTGCAGAATTCAGCTGACAATAAAAAAGCTGAAAACGGTTCTCAATATCTCTTCAATTAGAAAAAAGTACACTTCTACAAGGGACCAGACTCCTGCATGTTTTTGTAATACATTTTTAACTTGTATTACACATTCAAATGTGTTAAATAACCACCTGTTTCCATGGCAATATGTGTTGTGAATTGATGCCTGGATGTGGTGGGTGGAAAAGTGTAGAGTGTCAGACAAGCCATGCAGTGCTATATTGAGTACCAAACTCTACTCAACTATTTATATCACTCTAACCCTTATTAAATACTTATCTAATTTATCTATTAGTCATGATCTATATATAGGTATGGGCATTATAACCATTAAGAAAATGTATTGTGTTTTTTAATGCTTAAAGCAATCTTTATACATTAATTTGACATTTAAATGGAACTAATTATAATTTCTACTAGTTAGACAATGGGTCCAATGACTGCATTTAAGTGTTTGTAATGATGCTGTGCTGGATTTTGGAAATAGGATCCTCAGTTTGCCCATTTATGGCCTACTTGTAAAAGCTTCAGTCATAGTCATGTTATGTGGATTAAATAATAAATATTGTGCAAGATTTTAGAAGAATTAACAATCATTGATTTGTATTTACAACAAGACCTGCCTGAAGGACATTAATATTCTAAAATGGCTGACACAAAATCAATTTAATAAATGTTTCCCCACTCAGTATCTGCTATGAATATTAACATTTGAGGTGAATTTTTACACATATTTTACCTTGGTTGCCAGCAATATCATCGTGACCAACAATATTAATTTTGGAATTAAAAAGAAGTTAAAAGAAATATGAAAGATTGTGAGGATAATTCTTAAAACCTAAATTCTTGATATAACATGCATTTTAATATACCGGTATATGGAGGTACAGCCTGTTTGTGATAAAATCTCAAATTATGATCAACACTTTAAAATTTGTTTTAATTCCATCTTTCAAATGGCACAAAAAAATACTTTATTTATGTGGATATCCCTTCAAGAAACAGGGACAAAGTTGAATAAGCAGTTCAGCATTGCTTCATTTATCAAATAAGGAATTGTCTTTCTTGGAAATCAAACAAATTGGTCTGCTCGCCTGCACCATAATTAGATGGAGTTCAAGATATTTCTAAAGCTCTATCTGACCCCAATTCCACCTTTGTGATTGAGTAATAAATGTTTTTCACACCAGAGTCACATACGGGGAAACAGGTTCTAAATATGTGTGCAATTCCAAAGATTTATAAAAATATGAACTATTGGACTTAAAATTTTGTATTCGCAAATTACAAAATAAGGGTAAATATGTGGAAATTAATATTCTGTAAGTAATATTTGTCTTATATTTTACTAATATACCTAAAATTATTAACCATCATTATTTTAATTGTTATTCATTTGCTAAATTCCGAGATCCCTGATTGAAAGAATTGTTTTTTTCTAAATATTCAATCGGGAAAATTTCATCTACAATCCTTATTCAATAGTCTAAATTGTCAACAGAAGTTCACGAACAACGAAAGTAGAACATATACAAAGGTGACATCAATGTAAACTCTTGAGAAAATCAATTACCTTGTAACGGAAATCAAGAAATCGGCACCAGAAATTGTGGAGGATCTTAAGGACTTCAATATGGAGGTGGATTACAACATGAGAGCTGGCAACATCTGTGAAATCCATCCCACATCCTCGGCTGGAGCTTGTGACCTCCGTTTGACTTTTACTCTCTTGTTGTCATTACAGATGCATTAGCACATTCAAACCCATGTGTAAGTCTTCCTTGTGATAATTTCTCATCCAATTTAGCCATGGCGTCTCATTTAATTATGTTAGTTTAAAATGATAGACTCTCGGTTTAAATTTCAAGAGAATCTCTAAAATATTTGTGGTGGAAATCTTGATGGGAAGTTGTCATTTCATCACAGTTTTGCTTTAAATGAATTAGTCTTGACTGCAGCCTGGTTTTTCTTGAGATGTGTTTTCACACCCAGCACATTCACACCCTGAAGCACATACCAATTCTTGAACCATTTCACATCTTGTTAGCACCAGCACTAACAAATGAAAAAAACATTGAATTTCAATACTTCTAATTTCAGTTATCATTTATAATGATGCGTTTAGGAATACGAGTGCATAATTTTGGCAAGTGTGCCCAAAATTTATATGCATTGACTTTGATTGATTATAGAGATGAATGTCTACCATCAAACATTTTAAAAGATTAAGTATATCTACTAAGCTATCCTTTCATCCCATGAATTTGTCATGAAAATTTGAAACATTCTTCAGAAAAGTATAGGCTAATCTTCAAAATGATAAACTCTTGTTTCATTTGTGCCCTGTGTAAACCTCTTTCAAAATATCAATTAGTTTTCAACTTTGGACAGAATATAGTCATTGCTACCCTTTTTTACTCTTCATAAGACCAAATTCCTAAGCTCTACAAGTCATTATTATACCAGATACAAGTTGTATATCTGTGTATCCAAAGAGATTATAGAGATTTCAACTGATCATGTGACACAAAACTTTGAAGCCTATGCAAAAATCACTGTTCAGTTCACTTTCTGATATGTTATTTGCCATATATCCTTTTCCTCCTCCAACTGAGGAAAGCACATATTTTTGTGGGTAATCCTAGTCAATAATCCACACAGAGGCAGAAGATGTTAGTTGAGAAGGATAGGCAATTTGCACACGATCCTATCACTGTGTTTGCGGTATCTTTCCCAAGTCATTAAACGTCTGAAGCAGATCTTCATTAGCAAGATGCTGATTTTCTTGTGTGCTTCATCGTGATATCACCCATATTTCTTATACAATTCTCTTACATAAGAATTGTATTATCTCCACTGTCAACATAAGGCAAGGCTACGTGTTCATATCAGAAAGACCTTAATGTCAATAATTGTGAGCTTATCATTTTCAATTATATCAATCAATTTGTGAAGCAACATTGTTGATCTCCCTGTGGCAATCTGCAATCTTGAACTTATACAATCCATGCAGTTGGTTCATTTATTTTTTCATAATTGAGCTTTTTTCCTGCAGTGCATAACATCCTGTAATAATTAATAGGACTTCACTGGAAATTGATTATTCCTGTAATATGCTTTCACAAATCTAGGCATTGCCATAAAAAAGTGAAGAAAATAGCAATACCTCAAATATTTAGAATGTATGCCATACAACATTCTATTATTCCAAACATTCTTGTTTTTTCCTTACAATATTTGTATCCTTTATGAAAAGCTTCTTGAGAGAATAATATTCCATCTGACACCAGCGATTTGAGCATCATGGGTATTCTTTAGCCAATCACTGACTGTCTGTTTAATCTGTCAGACTTGCAAACATCAATATGTGATGGAGAGGTTGACACTCCAGGTCAAGTTGATTTCCGCATGGTAACTATGCCACAAGCCTATTCCTCTGTAGAAAGTGTGGGTAACCGAGTCAAGAAAATATTGTCCCACGTTGGAGCAACGCCACAGCTGGACTTGTCGTTACTCTGTCACTCACCTGTGATGGGTTGCTACGGCAGCAAATAGCTGCCAGCCAGGTACACGTAGCAAACTTTGCTGCTGCTCTGAACACTTGTGGTGAACCAACATATTTGATCACATGTACCTAAACGAGTGACATCGGATAAAGATGATAAAGACTTGAGGCACACTGACATTACCGTCCAAACATGCTGCAACCCTATCATTTCTGCTCACCTTCCTTTGACAGTTTTCTGGCCTGTCAATCATCCATAAATGACATTAACCACTGCGGAGAGTTTAGGACGAAGGCCTCACCGACATGTTGTATGGTAATGGGGCTGTCTCTACTCAATAAGCCGACAGTTTCTGCTACTCTGTTACATCACATCCAACCATCTCCAAAGCTCACCTATATCAACACTATAGACTGGAAATTATCTGCAAAACTATGTTAAATTTATGTCTGTGTGCTCACCATTTTGTATAAGTCTATTCTATATTTGAACGTGAATATGATCTCTTTCTCATTTGCATGTTAGTTAATTCCCTGTTGCATGTGAATATCATTTCAGTGTGTGTAAATATGATCTCTTTTGTATCTGAATTTGCACTATATAACATATCTTTATTCTCTTTATTGCTTTTCAATGTATTTGCTATTGCATGTCAATATGTTCTCTATTGCATGTCAATATAATTTCTATAATAGTGCATGTCAATATCCTCCATATTACTTGTAATTTTATCTATTGCATGTCAATTGCATATCAATATGCTTTATTGAATAACAATATGCTCTCTTAGACTTACTATAATTGCATGCCAATTGCATGTTATGCTTTTAAATAAATGTAAATATGCTCTGAAATAAATGAAAATTTCTGAAACTACTCTATGCAATTTCCATATTTTGTTAGCAACCTGCAGATGAATGGGATAACAAAAATAAAATTATTTTGGCCAATCAGTGTTTATCAATCACAGCTGTTGAATATTTGTGACATCGTGGGAGATCACAACATTTCTCCAATGATAAACAAGCCATTATTTTCTACTGTATTATTATTTGTCGTCGTGAATCACAAAAAAGGCAAGGTAGAAGGTGAAGCAGGCATGTTTCATGAGATCATTCTTCACCTTAGTTGCCCATTGTTTACACTCATCCAGGGATATGTAAAACAAAGTGTTCTAATCATCTATTGTGACCTATGGCAGAAAATCTTTTTCATACCTTTTATAGAAGAGTATTTATCATTGGATACTTCGAAAACAATTTTGACTTCTAAGAAGAGCTTAGTTAAGCTCGAAACCACCTGAGGGTAGGAAGCAAGATAAAATATCTCAACCAAGACATCACATTTTTTTTCAGTTTAACATATCCTGCATATTTCAAAATAGTAATAACTGAGAAATCAGAAACTCTTAGCACCAGTGTGGCTAGATATGGCCAGATTATACCAGGGCCCTGTCACATTAGGTGTTAACCAGAAGTGGCAACACCGAAGGGTTTTTTTATTTTCTAATATAGCAAAAGCAAGCTCTATTGTCCACAAGAGTTTTGACACAAAAACTGCATACATCTTGTCATGTGAACTTGAAAAGTAGGTCAGTAATGATTTATGAGTTTGACGTTTCCAAGAGGGGATCCCAAGTTTTGTGATTCATTCTTTGGATATTGGTGTTGTACATAAAGATATACCAGTGGCATTGAAAAATTGATGAAGAGCAGCCATAAGCTAATCAGTTTGAGGCCATCACCTTTGAGACATTACTCTTAAGTATGTTATTCCATAGATGGCCCTGTGACCTTGGACATTGATGCACACACACACCCACACACACACACACACATACATACAAACAGACAGACAGAGGGCAAACTATAAGATCCTCAGTTTGGTAAAAGAAAAGCCTCATATATAACATAACTCAAAAAACCTTTGATTATCTTTAACTCAAAGCATACTAAAATCCAAATAAGGAAAAATACCATGTTAAGATACTTAAACTGAACCAAAAAGGTCCATTGTTTATAAAGAAACTACTGAAACAGAAATAGAAATAGAAAAACCAGCCCATTTTTTCCCATTCAATGTTTATAATCAACATGGCTTGTTTTCTTCATATTCTATATCTTGTTTTTTTTTGCAAATTGAGTGTAGCTAGATATTTGCATACATGAGGACTCGTGGAAAGCTTGTCAGGAGATCAGGTTTCTTTGTCATAACATGCTTCATCAGGTCTACCTGTAAATTGCACCTCTTTCTATGTTATGTTCCTGTGAACCCTAACCCATGTCTAGCATGTCTGCTTACATCTCACATTCACAGCCAAGACATTGTCATTATGTGGATCACATAACTGACCACATTTCTCATATTGTTGGAAGGATCTCATATTACATCTGAATAATGCATTGAACTAATATTGTACATTTTTGTTGGATACCTGCAAGATTAATTCAGAAGCTACCTATTTTGTCAAAGATTGCTGTTGAGTCATAAAGTACATACACACAAGTGGCAACATACATTCAGCACATTAAACATATACAGTTAAGAAATATAAGGCTTCTGCATCAAGTTTTCTTGCAATTTAAATGAACATAGCATAGACAGCAATTTAACAGGATTTGATATGGCCCACTTCTCCTTAACTTCTCACATCCCCATTTATCCCTCCATTTAGAAATATTTTTTATGTTTAATATCTTCCTTTGCTAAATTCCATCTTTGAGATAATATCTGATTTTTGCTCTGATACAAGAGTGCCATCAGCCTTCTTTTGTGCATCACGTACCTCCTGGCTTCTTTGATGTAAAATCTAGCTTTTTTGATGTCCCACATATCTGCCCTGAAGTACCAATTGGCTTCTTTGATTTTTCACCTGCCTTCTTTGATGTACCATGTCATGTTCTTGAGTTACCACTTTGCTTCCTTGATTTTCCAACTAACTTTCTTGATGTGCCACCTAGATTCTTTGATTTATCATTTGCCTTCCCTTGATGTATCACCTCGCTTTATATGTCCTGTCCAGATAACAATCTTACTTGTTTGCTTGATGTACCATTTGGCTTCTTTGATGTACCAGTGGTACCTACATGTAGACTACTTGCTGTACCATGTAGCTTCCATCATATCCTATCTAGATTATAATTTGCTTAACTCACTTGAATCTGGCATGATTGTATATCCCTAAACTAACTTAAAGTCTTTTCTCTGAGTTTGTAAATTCTAAGGATGCTGGACCTAAGAAAGTACATGCAATGACCCTGTCTATGTAAGTACACAGGAATTAGAGCTAAGACAGTGTAAGTACACAGGATACTAGAGCTAAGACTGTGTAAGTACACAGGATACTAGAGCTAAGACTGTGTAAGTACACAGGACACTAGAGCTAAGACAGTGTAAGTACACAGGATACTAGAGCTAAGACTGTGTAAGTACACAGGATACTAGAGCTAGGACTGTAAGTACACAGGATACTAGAGCTAAGACTGTGTAAGTACACAGGATACTAGAGCTAAGACAGTGTAAGTACACAGGATACTAGAGCTAGGACTGTAAGTACACAGGATACTAGAGCTAAGACTGTAAGTACACAGGATACTAGAGCTAAGACTGTAAGTACACAGGATACTAGAGCTAAGACATTGTAAGTACACAGGATACTAGAGCTAGGACTGTAAGTACACAGGATACTAGAGCTAAGACAAAGTACACAGGATACTAGAGCTAAGACTGTAAGTACACAGGATACTAGAGCTAAGACTGTAAGTACACACAGGATACTAGAGCTAAGACTGTAAGTACACACAGGATACTAGAGCTAGGACTGTAAGTACACAGGATACTAGAGCTAAGACAGTGTAAGTACACAGGATACTAGAGCCAAGACTAAGTACACAGGATACTAGAGCTAAGACTGTAAGTACACAGGATACTAGAGCTAGGACTGTAAGTACACAGGATACTAGAGCTAAGACAGTGTAAGTACACACAGGATATTAGAGCTAAGACAGTGTAAGTACACAGGATACTAGAGCTAAGACTGTAAGTACACAGGATACTGGAGCTAAGACTGTAAGTACACAGGATACTAGAGCTAAGACTGTAAGTACACAGGATACTAGAGCTAAGACAGTGTAAGTACACAGGATACTAGAGCTAAGACTGTAAGTACACAGGATATTAGAGCTAAGACATTGTAAGTACACAGGATATTAGAGCTAAGACAGTGTAAGTACACACAGGATACTAGAGCTAAGACTGTAAGTACACAGGATACTAGAGCTAAGACTGTAAGTACACAGGATACTAGAGCTAAGACTGTAAGTACACAGGATACTAGAGCTAAGACTGTAAGTACACAGGATACTAGAGCTAGGACTGTAAGTACACAGGATACTAGAGCTAAGACATTGTAAGTACACGGGATACTAGAGCTAAGACTGTAAGTACACAGGATATTAGAGCTAAGACAGTGTAAGTACACAGGATACTAGAGCTAAGACATTGTAAGTACACAGGATACTAGAGCTAAGACTGTAAGTACACAGGATATTAGAGCTAAGACATTGTAAGTACACAGGATATTAGAGCTAAGACAGTGTAAGTACACACAGGATACTAGAGCTAAGACAGTGTAAGTACACAGGATACTAGAGCTAAGACTGTAAGTACACAGAATATTAGAGCTAAGACAGTGTAAGTACACAGGATACTAGAGCTAAGACTGTAAGTACACAGGATACTAGAGCCAAGACAAAGTACACAGGATACTAGAGCTAAGACTGTAAGTACACAGGATATTAGAGCTAAGACATTGTAAGTACACAGGATACTAGAGCTAAGACTGTAAGTACACAGGATATTAGAGCTAAGACATTGTAAGTACACAGGATATTAGAGCTAAGACAGTGTAAGTACACGGGATACTAGAGCTAAGACTGTAAGTACACAGGATACTAGAGCTAAGACTGTAAGTACACAGGATACTAGAGCCAAGACAAAGTACACAGGATACTAGAGCTAAGACTGTAAGTACACAGGATACTAGAGCTAAGACTAAGTACACAGGATACTAGAGCTAAGACTGTAAGTACACAGGATACTAGAGCTAGGACTGTAAGTACACAGGATACTAGAGCTAAGACTGTAAGTACACACAGGATATTAGAGCTAAGACTGTAAGTACACACAGGATATTAGAGCTAAGACAGTGTAAGTACACAGGATACTAGAGCTAAGACTGTAAGTACACACATGATATTAGAGCAGTACACTTGATGTTTGTGATCATGATAGTGCACCTGATGACCCTGATGGTCCTAATTGAGTAACTGAACACAATACCGGGGTCCTAATGTAACCAGCGTGGGCAATCTACTTTCTGCAGATGATTTCTCAAACAATTATGGACAAGTTTATCCAATCCACCTCCTGGTAGATGCCACTCCGCTATCACCCTATTTGTCAGACATGATATTGTGTTCCCAGTAATCAATGTAATTAACCATCACAGGCTGACAACTTGATTGGATAAACAAGAATTATCACCAATTATTGCAGTCAGCAAACCTCGTCTACTCGCAAGATGTTTACAATGGAAAATGACACAGTTTATTCATCAGTTTGTAACTGATATAAGTTAGGATCATTTCAGAAAATTTCCTGGAGTAAATAACATTTCTTTACTTGTCTTAGAAAGTGAAACTTAAATAAATTGAATGCAGCATAGTTTTGCATGGAATCAAGTGCAAATGCATGTATGAGCTGATGTTAATCTGAATAAAACTGAGCATGGTTGGGGATGGTATTGTGTCGCATATGGTTATATTCTCACTTGATGATTTGTGCTAGAATTCATGTATCTCTCAAATGTATCTTTGAATGAATTTTGATGATGCTTAAAAAGCAGCCAATAAAATCAAAGTAAGCAACTAGAAAGAGAACACAGCTTAATTGAAGACAAATTGCAGGTGTTGCATTATAATAAGGAAAGAGTTTAACAGTCAAATCAGAAAATCTAGTTTAAAAAAATACTACAGATGCCATAGATGATATAGATCATATATGAACAAAAAAAAACAGAAAAGAAAACAAAATGAGTTTAAAATTAAGAGTGGGTTTGTGACTAATAACAAAATGATTTATGGTAGTAATTGAGAAATTAACTACTAAGCACAGATCAGCAGGAGTAGGCTACAATATCTTATAATATAACTCTACATTGTTCATTTAAGACCAAACAAAATTTCTCATTATTGAATGCTCAAAGTTTAAAAGGCAAGAAACAATATAAATCCTCGCCTTTACTTTTCATCATGTAAAAACAATCGGTTGGAATGTATTTATTGAATAAATGCTCTGATTCCTGAGGTAAACAACCATCTAATTAAGAACAAATACTGGAAGACAGGAGAAACGAGTTGGGAGAATCATGATAATGAAATTATATCACCCATTCCCTCTCACCTTAAAGTAATTTGTTTCTAAACCTCGTATCAGTTTCCATTTACAGGAAAATTGTCAAATTTCTGTCATGATTTGTGAAATTAGTCCTATCAATTAACTGATTAATTTGCTTGAAGTGTTGCAAAATGACATGTTGAACCAGGAAATAGTTTAGTTGGTTTCGTTCTGTTTCTTATATTTCCACTGTTGAGAACTTGAGGAAAATTAAGGGCTTGCATATTAACCTTATCAGTTGCTATGGATTTGATAAGATTGGCATCTCACCTGCCACAACATTAATGTCAGTAGTAATTACAAACCAAATTTACTAACTCAGAACTATCTGCAAGTCTTGTGCTTTTTTTATTCCGATAAAATATTTGATTTATTTAAATGTTATCAAATATTCTTAAATAATAAATTTATGGTGCATCAGTAGCAAGATTCAAAATAAAAAACTACTGAAAGAGATTTCAAGAGATTTCCTATATCAAACATGGAAAATTAAGAGTGTGATCTTATTTTTCACAGAAACACCCGAAAGGCTGAAAGAATGATTGTTGATATTCATAAGCATAATAAATTTGCTTTCATTCCTCTAGTTTCTTCAACAGCAAACCTTTGAAAAGAGGTATTTTACATTAGATTCAATATTTGATGATGAAGTATGGCATGAATTGCTGGGAATACAAGGTGTGTCAATCTTACCTTCTCTAATTCATTAAGTCTTTGCTGCAGGTCAGAGTTTTGAATGGTCAACTGTGTATTTTTCTCGATTGCATCTTGTAGTTCAGATTCCTGTAAAAATGAAAAAAATTCATATCTAAAATTGGTGCATCATATAACGAATCTTATTCTATGTTAACAAAATCAATTTCAAAAGAACAAGCCTTAAATTTCTTTAATTAGATAATATGATCCCTCCCTTGTCCAAACAACATTTGCATAATCACTTTTAAGTAGTTTTTCTATTGTGACAGGAAGTTTTGTTTCTATAATTTAAATTTTATTTTGTACCTAATCGATTTTCAATTCTATTTTTGTTTTTCAATCATACAGATGCAGATTCACTACTTTCATTAAATATACAGCAAGGGCTGACACGACATGACACCAAACTAAACTGAAATCAATGTGGGTAAAAACCGATGAATTGTACAACAATGAGATGTATAAGCCTGTGAAATATACAAAATAGTCTGAATACCTGACAAAAGGTAGTTCTATATTTTTTCCATTGTCATACTCTTCTCCAGCTTGGAAACTTCACTTACCATTACTTACACTCAAATCAAGGAGATAAATTAATTCTTAGCACCATTAAAGTGATTTGGGGAAGCCTTCCTCCCCTGACAAGATAATATTTGATATATATCCTGAGATACGCTTTGTCCTGTTGCCAGGGAGGTCACTCAACCATGTGGTAACTAAGTGCTTACTGTTTCCGTTCAAGCCCAGCGTCCGGACCGATTTGGATGGCTTTTGACAGCACTTGCTTCTTAATGTGTAGCCGTCAAGTATAAAACCAATATAACTTCACAAGTACTTTATCACATCCAGCAGCGAAGGACTGAACAGTTTGACTGTTTTGTGATGTGAACATACTACCATAAGTTAGTCTTTTTTTCCTACTGATATAATATCCATCTTTGGATTAAGATTGTTTTCAGGCAGTCTCATCTTTAACTGAATCAAATATCTCTTCTCTTAAATATCATATTTTTATATCTGGAAGATGTACATTATCTGGAGAATGAAAAGAGACATAAATGATAAAGACAAACACAATGCAGAATGGCTAGGGGATTCAAATTTACTCAAAAAATAAGTGAAGAGTAAAATTATAAAAACAAATATCAATGTTTCAATCAATATAGTATTCACACCAAAATGTTAAGTATCACTGAGAGTAGGAAACATAAAATTCACCCAAAAAGACAACTAAAAAGCACATCAAATCTTATGTTAAAACAATTCAATTTTGAAATCAGTTCATAATACCAGTCAACATTCTAAAGACAAATATGATAATTGATCCTTTAAAAAAAAATCACTCCACTTCACACTCACATCAAACAAATCTTTTTTGAAAACAAACATAAATAATTCTAAAACAACTATAACTCATCATATAAAACCAACCTTTGATGCTAATGTACTCTCCTGGTGAAATGAGAAAAAAAACATACAAATTAATGTGTCATCAAGATTATGCCAGGCATATGTTGGAACAGTTTCTGTGTGTTTGGCCGAGTGAACTTTACAGTGTGAACTTTGCACTGTAAATTTTGCATTAATAAAATCTTTCCTCCTTATTTTTATTTACCTCCTGAAAGAATTGAACAAATGAACTTCTGCAGTCAGAAAAAGGATGACCGGGTTATAAGAAAGGGTTAAACATTGAGAATAACAGGTATATAATGGTCAGAGGGTTAACATGGAGTATGCTTGTTATGTGTAAGGGTGAGAGAGTCAACTAGTAGTTTACATATTTGTAATTTGTAATCACAAATGTATGTGTCATAAGAGTTCTTTTAGAACTAGCATACAATTGCTGGTAATATAAGATGAAATGTGCTTGAAGATGTTTGTCATATTGCAGAGGAGGGAGTGTGGAGACAGATGTGTCAGGGATGATATAACATGGTGCTGCCTGGGGTCACTAGAATGCCACCCAGCCCACACACATCTCACCTCCTGTCAGGGATGGCATAACATGGTGCCTGGGGTCACTAGAATGCTGCCCAGCCCACACACCTCTCGTCTCCTGTCAGGGATGGTGTAACATGGCGCCTGGGGTCACTAGAATGCCACCCAGCCCACACACATCTCACCTCCTGTCAGGGAAGACATAACATGGTGCCTGGGGTCACTAGAATGCCACCCAGCCCACACACATCTCACCTCCTGTCAGGGATGGCATAACATGGTGCCTGGGGTCACTAGAATGCCATCCAGCCCACACACATCTCACCTCCTGTCAGGGATGGTGTAACATGGTGCCTGGGTTCACTAGAATGCCACCCAGCCCACACACATCTCACCTCCTGTCAGGGAAGACATAACATGGTGCCTGGGGTCACTAGAATGCCATCCAGCCCACACACATCTCACCTCCTGTCAGGGATGGTGTAACATGGTGCCTGGGGTCACTAGAATGCCACCCAGCCCATACACATCTCACCCCCTGTCAGGGATGGCATAACATGGTGCCTGGGGTCACTAGAATGCCACCCAGCCCACACACATCTCACCTCCTGTCAGGGATGGTGTAACATGGTGCCTGGGGTCACTAGAATGCTGCCCAGCCCACACACATCTCACCTCCTGTCAGGGATGGTATAACATGGTGCCTGGGGTCACTAGAATGCCATCCAGCCCACACACATCTCACCTCCTGTCAGGGATGGCATAACATGGTGCCTGGGGTCACTAGAATGCCACCCAGCCCACATGCATCTCATCTCCTGTCAGGGATGATATAACATGGTGCCTGGGGTCACTAGAATGCCATTCAGCCCACACACATCTCACCTCCTGTCAGGGATGATATAACATGGTGCCTGGGGTCACTAGAATGCCATCCAGCCCACACACATCTCACCTCCTGTCAGGGATGGTGTAACATGGTGCCTGGGGTCACTAGAATGCCACCCAGCCCACACACATCTCACCTCCTGTCAGGGAAGACATAACATGGTGCCTGGGGTTACTAGAATGCCACCCAGCCCACACGCATCTCATCTCCTGTCAGGGATGGTATAACATGGTGCCTGGGGTCACTAGAATGCCACCCAGCCCACACACATCTCATCTCCTGTCAGGGATGGCATAACATGGTGCCTGGGGTCATATCACCTCCCCATGTCATATCTTCTCCCCATGACATATGACCTCTCCATGACATATGACCTCTCCATGACATATCTTCTCCCCATGTAAAAAATCTCCACATGACCTATCACCTCCTCATTTCATATATCACCTCCCCATGCCGTATCTTCTCCCCATGACATATCATCTGTGACATATCTTCTCCTGTGAAAAGTCACCTCCCCATTATTTTTTCTTTTTAACTTTCAGAAATTTGACTTACTTTTTTATTCATTGCATAAGAACAAGGAAAAAGTTGTTCTTTTGTAATCTGACCATTTCAGATAGATACAAAATACTAAAGCAAGAGCTACATGTCTCTGTATTATGACACACACACACAATTTTTTATTGTATTGTTTTCTCTTTTGTTCAAAATTTGCAGACTTGTGCATCAGACACAGACAATAGTGACATTTTATCGACAGCATCAATTTCACATGGCACACATTTCTGCTTTCATGTGAATTTCCCTGGTGGCAACTGTTGGAATTAGAGCTGGGAGCTGGCAATCAACACATCTACAAGCCTCTGTCTCAAATGCCTCAAGCATTTGTATCACCATTCCAGTCACCATATTTAACCAGCAGCTGCCAATGATCAAACAGATCATTTTCAACATTAATTCTACTACTTACAAGAATAATTGGGGATTGATTTTCTCATGGGAATATCATAAATTGTTTCATGAAATCTTTATTCCCCTGAAATATGGCACTAGTTTTAAAAAGTGGTTAAATGAGGATTTTATTATATTCATGTTATCGTCTCAGTGTAAAGAAATGCAATCATAATGAGGAAATATGTGTTTCAATTTTATTGCAGTTTTAATAATTTGTAATGTTAATGTTTTAAGCATCTTGCTGTAAATTTTAAGACAATGAGCCAAACACAATCTTTGCAAATCATCTTATGAGCCAAGGTGGTGCCAGGGATGGTTCAGCAATGAAACGATAAGCACCCTGATACCATGAAATAAAAATCAATCGACCACGACTAATGTGTCACTCCAGACTCAATTAATCTTAGCAAATGTAACCATGTCATACAATCAATTATAAAAACTCTCCCTGCTGACTGGGGCAACAATATCATTATTATAATAGACTTCTACAGATTTATAATTACAGGTATAGATACTTTATTACTCCCAATCATGATCGAATATAGCAAGGTCCGATTCAGAAATAATACATTTGAATATTCTCACTAATATATGAAATTAATAATTTCACAGACATACAGTGAACAGTGCACAATGTGATTACTTAGTGTATGCGTCATGCAGATGCAGACGATAATATTGGAACTTGACTAACCCATGTTAGCCCTTCTCATTAGGTTTTGGCCTTGGGACAATTCCAATGGGAACCACTGTGAGAATTATGCATCGTTATACTACATATTCCACTCAGCTTTGTTGGTCTGCTGGATACTTATGTAATATTATAATATTGTGTTCTCTGTACCAAATAATAGGTCAATTATCCTACTGTAAATGCATATTAAACCAAGCAAAGATATCAGGCCTACAGCCATATTACTTTAGGCAGGTAAGTTTCTCTTCTCCAGAGCGAGAGGTTTTGTTTCAGGTATTAAGCATTAAACCTGTAATTTTGTGTATAAAAAGCATATCTACATACAAACTTCATGACGTGTTGACGTTCAACATAGAGTAATAAGATAAGTTGCAATAAGAGTAGGGTAGCACAGTATGGCACTATTCAAAGGACAATACCTTTCATGACGTCAAAAGCATATTGCCATACTCTTATGACATCATTTAACTTTTCAGTGCCTCTATGATAACTCTCCACATAAAAATGACGTCAATAAAGAAGTGTGCTTTCAAAAGGGGGCTATAAATTAGGTTCCTGTTCAAATAGGTTTTACAGACATTTACTGGTGTGCATCAACCTAATCAAAATATAGGCAAATATCTTTATCATTAATTTATGATACTTATATGTATGTAATCACTGCTTTATCCCTTTAATATAGGATTCGCTCTATTGTTTTAAAATTTGAATCACAATTCATTTATTTATGGTAGACTTTCAGGCTCCTTTTATCGAAGGTGAATTAGGTTATGTCTATTCCAGTAAAGTTCCAATTCTTACTAGACAGCCAACAGTACAGAAATGTCCGTATAAAGTGTGTGGAGGAAATAGTAGATTCACAGCCTGTTGAGTAAAATGCATGGATCAAAGTCTGTGTAGCTAAGTTTGGGGAGCGAAATCTATTTAGACAAGTATGTGGAGCCAAATCTATTTAGCCAAGTCTGTTGAGCCAAGTCTTTTACACAATGATGACATGCATGTCTTTCAGCTCAAATTTTACATGTGATGACAATAACCTTTTCTTACAAATTGAGCACTTTTATAACAAGCAAAATGATCTGTGTGAAGTCAGCAGTCTTTGAACATCATTATGAACAAATGGAATAAGAAAGAATATACATTTCAGATACATGTATGTTATCTTCATATACTTACGAGGTGGGTACATTTTCTTTGGGCTTCGGATATCTCTTTGTATAAAGTTTCACATTCTATTCTTCGTTGGGTTACTTCTATTTCCTGAAAACAAGACAAACATCATTAAAATCTATTTTGTTGCCATTTTGGTTTCAATTAAATATTCACAAGTTATTTATCAGGATCTTTTTTTATTTAATCTTTTAAACACCACAATAACTCCCCATCACTCTTTTTTCTAAATGCAAAATCATAGCCCAAAATGCTGTCAAATATTATTACAAAAAAAAATGGGATTATCCTTGGCTTAATCTGGCTGAAATTTTACTGTTCTGCAAAGCTCTCAGAATTGACCAACACTTAAAAATGACAGTTCACACTTCATCCAAAGTATCCACATTACATGAAATTCAAGACCTCTTTACGCTGAGAAAGAAAATCTTATAACACATCAATTTTGCTAATCAGGCAGAATTTATGACATCATTACTATTTGCATAAATGAAAGGCACTCTGAGGAAAAAAAACGCCAGACATTGAAGGAATGTGAGAGGAACAATATAATTATGGCATATTAATTTTTAAATCGACGTAATGTAAGACTTCGTTCAAAAAATATCTTATGTGAACACTGGTATGAAAACTGAAACCATTTAGATGACTGTGTATGTGAGAATGTTGCTGATGTGATATTTATTTGTGAGAATCTGATGTAAGCCAACCTTGTGCAGGCAGCCTTGTTTTCGGAAGCACTGTGTCTAGCATGATGACACTTTCCCATCTGAATTACACCTTGTTATATTAGAGGTCACCCAAGGTTACGGCTCCACGGGGTCACATCAAGTGCAAATTCTTCACATAATGAAATTCTGAAGCTTGTTATGAATTATATATAAACTATTCTTTTATTTTATATTTTATCTGAAGCTACCTTTGAGAAAAAAAAATAAGATCAGTTTCAATAGATTTACCAAGATCAGTTTTAATATTGAAATACATTTGATAAAAACAACAATATGAGAAGTGTATCAAAACAGCAAAAGAAACCCATAACCTCTTTTATGTTGTCTGATCTACCATGATTTATTTCTGATGATATCTGATTACATAGGCAAATAAAAGTGCTGATGTCGTATCACATAGAAATATTAATGTGATGTAAAAGTCTACCCAAGCAACAAATGAAATAAACTGAGACATGGCACATTGAAACCAACTGATTTTATCTTCTATCAGAAAAATAATCCTATGGTTGGTCAGGCTCTAAGCAGAAGAAATACTCCTCTGGTGGGAATTAAGTGTGAGACATTAACCTCTATCGGGCTCTCAGCAGGAGAAATATTCCTCTGGTGGGAAGTAAGTGAGAGACAATGACCTCTATCAGGCTCTCAGCAGAAGAATTAATCCTCTGGTGGGAAGTAAGTGAGAGACAATGACCTCTATCAGGCTCTCAGCAGGAGAAATATTCCTCTGGTGGGAATTAAGTGAGAGACAATTACCTCTATTGGGCTCTCAGCAGGAGAAATATTCCTCTGGTGGGAAATAAGTGAGAGACAATTACCTCTATTGGGCTCTCAGCAGGAGAAATATTCCTCTGGTGGGAATTAAGTGAGAGACAATGACCTCTATCGGCTCTATCATGACACTGTTGTCAGTTAATTCAAACATTTTTTTCTCAGCCTTTTAAAGATCTGTCCATATTATTTATTCTGAAAAAGCCATCTATACGATGTTGAAATGTACACACTTGGTGATCACAACTTTTCATAATTGTTACTACAAACCCTTCTTGTCATCGTCTACGAGATGCTCTCTAATTGGTCAATTTGCTGCCATTGTTGTCTCCCACCACTGTCTCGACTGCAGTGATTGGTTCATACATAAACTGGATGTGCGTGCAGTGCTCATAGTATTATTATTAAGATATATATATTACATATAATATTTATCTACATATTTCTAAATAACATTGAGCTGCTGGGACATTTTTTATCTTATCATCTGTGTGGATTCATGATCATTTCTTATGGCAGGCATATGTTTTAACAGGTTTGATAACCTCAAAAAAAAATAGTTAGAGCCCGCAGTAAAAGAACAAACCATAAACTATGATATTTCCATCATAATTCTGGCATTTTATGGCTATGGCAAAGCTTCATTTTTGGTAATAAAACTTTGCTGGATAGATGTTTTACAGAACGAGAATGTCAACATTTGTGATCAGCAGGTTGTTATACCATTCCAAATTTCCAGTGCTTTGTCTCAACCTAATAACCTAATGTGACACTGCTTGTTTTGTCTTGAAAGCAGTGCCAAAGGATACATGATTGGCCACTACCTGTTTATGTGACCCTTGTACTTGAGCAGACTTGTCGTCAGCCTGGACTGGCCTGGCTGGGAGAAACACATGGTATTCTCCACTTACAGATATCAGATTGTAGAGAAATACTCAATATGAGAAGGGCTGTGTCTGCCATACCACAAGTCTAGACAAACAATTTTTAAATAAATTTTTGAATGTTAAAAATCAAAAAGTCAAAGTTTTAGTCCGTTTTGCTTGGCAAACAAATTATGTTTTTCCTCCACACCAGGAGCATAAGTAGACTTATTTAGGTCTGTGTGATGTGTACTATAAAAGTTTAAATCCTCTATTAGTGTAATCGGATTAGATATTTTATCTTGGTTGAAATCATGCTGGATGAAGATGCAAGTTGAACAAGACATAATACTAAGAGCACCTTATGCCTTCACTTCAACTCTTACCCCCAGTAGATCAACAACTGCTAAACTGGGAATATTCCTAAAGCAAAGGTCAAAGATCCTAAATACAAAATAATCTGACTTTTCATTCTAACTGCCCAATGTGATTATGTTTGACAATCATAAAGTACTGATGTCCAGGGTAAATAAAGCATATATGATAGGGTATATATATAAGGTAGTATTCATGAGGCAGATAGAAATAAGGCAGATGAAAATAAGGCAGATAGAAATACGGCTGATAGAAAAAAGGAAGATGTAAATAAGGCCGATAGAAATAAGGCAGATGTAAATAAGGCAGATAGAAATAAGGCAGATGAATATAAGGCAGATGTAAAAAAGGCCGATAGAAAAAAGGCAGATGTAAATAAGGCAGATAGAAATAAGGCAGATGTAAATAAGGCAGATAGAAATAAGGCTGATAGAAATAAGGCAGAGAGAAATAAGGCAGAGAGAAATAAGGCATATAGAAATAATGCAGAGATAAATACATCTGATAGAAAAAAGGCAGATGTAAATAAGGCAGATAGAAATAAGGCAGATAGAAATAAAGCAGATAGAAAAAAGGCAGATGTAAATAAGGCAGATAGAAATAATGCAGAGAGAAATACGGCTGATAGAAAAAAGGCAGATAGAAATACGGCTGATAGAAAAAAGGCAGATAGAAAAAAGGCAGATAGAAATAAGGCAGATGTAAATAAGGCAGATAGAAATAAGGCAGATAGAAAAAAGGCAGATAGAAATAAGGCTGATAGAAATAAGGCAGATGAAAATAAGTCAGATAGAAATAAGGCAGATGTAAATAAGACAGATAGAAAAAAGGCTGATAGAAATAAGGCAGAGAGAAATAAGGCAGATAGAAATAAGGCAGATAGAAAAAGGCAGATAGAAATAAGGCAGATGTAAATAAGACAGACAGAAAAAAGGCAGATGTAAATAAGGCAGATAGAAATAAGGCAGATATAAATAAGGCAGATAGAAAAAGGCAGATATAAATAAGGCAGATATAAATAAGGCAGATAGAAATACGGCAGATGTAAATAAGGCAGATAGAAAAAAGGCAGGTGTAAATAAGGCAGATAGAAATAAGGCTGATAGAAATAAGGCAGACAGAAATAAGACAGATAGAAATAAGGCAGATGTAAATAAGGCAGACAGAAATAAGGCAGATGAAAATAAGGCAGATAGAAATAAGGTAGATGTATATAAGGCTGATAGAAAAAAGGCAGATGTAAATAAGGCAGATGTAAATAAGGCAGATAGAAATAAGGCAGATGTAAATAAGGCAGATGTAAATAAGGCAGATAGAAAAAAGGCAGATGTAAATAAGGCAGATAGAAATAAGGCAGATGTAAATAAGGCAGATAGAAATAAGGCAGATGAAAATAAGGCAGATAGAAATAAGGTAGATGTATATAAGGCTGATAGAAAAAAGGCAGATGTAAATAAGGCAGATGTAAATAAGGCAGATAGAAAAAGGCAGGTGTAAATAAGGCAGATAGAAATAAGGCTGATAGAAATAAGGCTGATAGAAATAAGGCTGATAGAAATAAGGCTGATAGAAGTAAGGCTGATAGAAATAAGGCAGACAGAAATAAGACAGATGTAAATAATACAGATGTAAATAAGGCAGATGTAAATAAGGCTGATAGAAATAAGGCAGATGTAAATAAGGCTGATAGAAATAAGGCAGGGTACTACCTAAATGGACAGATGCTCAAACACATTGACCACAAACACACTGACCAATAACACAATGACCACATTATTCTTATAAGAAGTACAACACTTGGCAGCAGGTGTTAAAAACAGGTAGGAGACAAAAAGACAGGCTGTCTTTTCATATTCTGAGTCTTTTAGGGGTATAATTTACCATATCTTAGTATTAAAATCTGCAATTTTCCAGAGCAGTGTGTAAATCCATAAGTAATACAATAGTGCTGATGTCAGAAAAAAATAATAACTGACAGCCTTTGGCACCCTACATGTATATATATATATATATATATATATATATATATATATATATATATATAATGGCACTGTGGCATGTTTTACTATCATGATTACCGATATTAACTGTCCTACTGCCCCAGTCCTATTGTAACACATGCAGATGAAGTTAAGTGCATAAAAAACGGCAGATATAAAATGGGGATCTAGCACCTGTGAAGGCCATAGAGTGTCTGTTATGACAGATAAGCTCAGTATCCACAGCCACAGTGAGATGTATGGAGGACCAGGGAAGGCATAATGCCTCGGGTTACTTGAGCCTTTGTGTCAATATCTTTAATCTCCGGTCTCGGTAAAGAGGACCTCTTCCAAGCAAAGGCCACAAGGATTTAACAAACAATAGAATTCTTTAATGTGTGCATTGCTGAAGCATCTCTCTCTTATTTCCATGCAGCATGATCTAATAAAATATTTACCAGTCATATCTGGGCCAAGTTTTATATATAGTCTCTTTTTAATGATACAAAGTTAGTTTATAAAGTATGTTTATGTTACATTCTACTTGCCCATATGATGCAAAGAAAAGCAATTTGGAAATTTTCCAGTGCATATCACATTCATAGTTATTGCAGCCAAAATATTGTTTTCACACAAATCAATTAAGGTAATGGTAAGATGATTTTTAAAGTGTGATTCTTCAAATCTATTGCTCTCTGTATTTGAAGTTTTCTTTTCAAAGATTTCTGAATAAAAAACTCATGTTTTTTAAGAGATATGTTTGTTGTAACATCTTGACAAGGAAAAAGAGTCACTTACACATTGCTTACTGATATATCACAACTCACATGACATAAATTTTGACAAGAATCATGCTTTAGAAACAAACTATGTTTCACTTTTTAAAAAAACCTGACATATCCTATGAGAATAAGACATGAAAAATGCTGATAGTAAAACTGATACAAGCACGCTAAGTGTTTGGTTCCGTACCCTTTGGGGATTAACTGTAGATATTACCTGTCTATTATGCACTGTGTTGCCATTTGCCAAGCTGCCCATTGTAGGAGAATGGTTATTATCCACCAGTGGATTATTGTTTCCAGAAAACTTGCCAAATATGGACATGGAGCCCAGAAATAACCCCTTCTTGGAGTCGTCCTCGGGCTGGGTTGTAGGGGAAGACAATAGTCCCTGAAGCTTTGCTCCCGCGCTCGACAACATGGCCAGTTTGAATATTTCAGGGTCTCTACATTTCACTTTTCACCAAATGTGAAAGAGCATATGTTGTGTCTTTAGTATTCACTTATCCCCTAAGTTGTTCCATTGATAATCAATGCAAGGGTATTTCTTTGTTCATGAGAACTATTGTCTTAGATAATCTTTGGTCAACAATGTAATAACCTTGCATAATTACTCCACAGCCTGCATATATTCATGAGATCCTCCATCTCAGACTTTCTCTGTTCTTTGGCTACAAAAAGATGGCATCTTAATGTCATGTGATCCTGATGTTAGTTCCATTCTCACATCTGCGGTTTGTGGCTTCCACTATGGGCTGTCTTCTTTCTACACGTTCCGGACTTTCCCATTAGATACTTATACATAATGTGATTGGCATTCATCACCGGCAGACGTCTCTATAGCTAGTGCACCAGAATGAACCTTACAGTTTACAGAACAATTATTCCATCATCACATAAATGCTTGGTGAGCCATAACTACACAACAAAAATTCCGTCGCCAACTAACCAGTATCATTTACGAGTGATACTGAGGCAGCAAAATCATCTCACACAAAAGCCTTTGCTGCAACCATTGTTACAGCGAAAAGACACTAAAGGCAAAAGTAAAAAGGTAAGCTTGTCATCACTGCCAATAATGGAGATGCAGGTGTAGTGCCCCCTAGTGGGTGGTTCCCTATCTGCAGACCATTACCTGGCTGTCTCAACTTCTCTCCTCCAGCCCACCTCGTCGTCATTCTATATCTTTTACAGATAGTTACATATGTGATGACTCAGAATGTCGGGGAGATATAGCTCTCTTTGGTGTTTGCTGATATCCCAGTTTTCAATGGCATATAATTTGGCTGTCCAACATAATTGCCTCTGGTGGATATTTGTAACCTTTGTTCTCTTGTTATTAACTATAGCAATTTGAGTGTGTTTGTGTGTGTGGTGTATTCCATACCACTGCCTTTGGGTAGTTATCTATGCTGTTATATTAATTGTTCACAAGGCAAATGTAACATTAATCCCTACACAGCGAGTAGGTAGACCGCATCAATACTTCATAGAAAGTACAGTATTCCCAGCCACGGACAGAAACGATATCTGGTCTTCAAATTGCATCTAAGCTCTGAGGCTTTCTCGCTCCCTCCCCCTCACTCCGTCAGCTGATAACAATCTTACTAGATCATATAAACTGTATTAAGCTCCATCCTTCAGGTGAGCCTGGCCCCATAAAGATGCAGTTCCGTCCAAACAGATCAGGTTAAAAAAAGACACTTTTATGCAGTTTCCGGCAGAACATTACCTGATGCTTTCAGCTCGCATGGATCAATGTCCTGAACAAACATACATGGCTCACTCTGATCAGAAGAATAATGGGAATATTATCTCTCCATATATCTATCGGCAGAATAAATCATGTGTCAATGTGTTATCCACTTTTATAGATATAGAAAAATGATTTCCACAAAGAAGCCACCACAGTGCGAAGATGGTCTATATATTTTTGCATGCCTCCCCGCGGGGCTGGATGTAATCACATCTTAATCGCTGATCATGCAGCCTGAGCCGGGAATCGTGTTGTGAACGCTTCATCAATGTTGTATGATGTCAGGCACCAACATGAACACTTTAGAGTGAAATAGAAAAACATTACACCATGTGTCAGTGACAAACCTCCCCTGTCTGATCCTTGTCTGCGTGCCCATCCACACTATATCATCCCCTGATCTTAAGACTCTGGTTTCGTTTTAATCAAGTCTGATTTGTGAAGCCAAAAATTTTACGTCCAGGTTGTCTGATTTTATTTTCTTAATCCATGGATGACACATAACTAAGTGTTGGTGTCAGAGATGGGAGGTAATCTTCATATGTTATACTGTAATCAATTAAGCAGTCTCTTTGTAATCTATACCGCCACAAATGACCCAGCCACTAATCCTCATTATCCCATTAATCCAAGCTTCATTAATCCATCTGATACGGACACAACATGAAACCAATGACTGCATCAGAATCAATTCCACATTCCTTTTCAAACTTTGATAACCACAAGCGTTTTTTTCATTGAGACATTTTCTGTGATATGTTTCTGTCTTCTCGTCTATTGAGGTATCCGATGCCAGCGTCCGTTAAGCACGTAAGAGTTTCCAGTTGATATAAAATATGGCCACCACATTGTATTTATCCCTTAAAAACTTTAAATCTCTATTCTTTGGGATAGAACTACTTGTTTGGTGCTGTGGTGGCGTCGGGAGCCGTGGGGTTGTGATGTGGTTGCACTGAGTCTTATCGGAGACACAGGAGTGGGGCTGGGATCAGCGGTCCGTCCTGCTAGCTCCCACCTGGACACCCAGCATCTACACCACTTACACTTCACCAGCCAATCAGATACTGCCGTTCAGATCCTTGTGGGATGTACTTATTGTCCCACAATGCACCTCATGAATGGTGCGGTGATAGTCCCCTGCGAGGAGTAATCTCGTAGACATTTGGCAGCATGGTGACTGCTTGTCGAATCCTGGTTTCTCTTTTTAGAGTAGTAGTAGTACTGAAGCAGGGCTGGCAGTGGTAAATCTATACTGGTCCTGCAGCTGCTGCAACATATCATCTAACTTTCTTGCCAGCTAATTGGTGTGTGACTTAACGGTGGCTAATTATCACCTCTTAGCACACAGGTGGGCGCGGCAAGCGATCGCGGTCTCCGGGTAAGCATTCCCGTTTCTAGGCAGAATCATTGGGCTAATTGACTATGAAGCAATGGTCTTAATACATAACAGCTGCACTTATCACTCGCTGTCTCGACTGTTTGTCATACCACAATCTCCGATCAATCCTCAATAACACAATACCACCAAAGCATCTGCAGATGGCAGATATGTGACTTTGACAAGCACAAGGTCACTTCCTTCACATCCCATCCGAACGATAGATTTTGATCCACTATCAAAGACTTAATTTAATTTATGCTAAACTATTGCTTGATGGATCTATGATCAAAAGACTTCTTGCCTAAATCAGATTCTGCGAATTCTCCACCCAGCTAAGCCATTCAGGGATGGAAACTTTCAAATAAAAATTTGACTTTTCTGGAAAATTTTACATGGCATAAGTGATTGCAATAACTCTTGTATTTATTGATTAATCATATAATGATAACATGAAACACTCCATTTCCTAAGCTTTATGTTTCTAATGATTTTATTTGATTGAAATTTTATAATGGTCCATTCTTTTTTTAACATTAGATCACTCATTGAAAATCTGAGCAGAAAATGTGTTGACCAGAGAGTGCAATAAATTCATTAGAAAATCAAGTGAGCAGGACTTATTGATCACCGCGGTAACATTTCTGAATCCAGGGCCCACTGAGGCCCACTCTACTCTGCTCAAATATGCCAACATCATGTCTCTAATCTGACGATGTCTCATGATTTCATGGGATGGTCATCTCATACTGTCAACGTCAGTAAACATCTGATAAAATAGCCATTTCTAATATACATGATTAACCATGTCTTGGAAATTCTTGGAAATTCTTGGAAATAGTCTTGTCATATTCAGTTGCCATGGAGAGTTTTTTTAATAAAAGATATTAATAATCACATAATAAAATTTATTGTTTGCAGAGAGGAAAAAAGATACGCTGATAGAATCTGGTATGATTCACTGGGAATAGACTATTTCAAGTGAAATGCAAAAATATTTTCCGAACAGTCCTTTAGAGACAAGTTAAAAAAAAAATAGAGACAAAATAGTGTTAGTTTTTAGCACCTGTGAGACTTTGCATCTGCAAGTTGTTTCTGTCTATCCATCAGTGTATCTACCCATCTATTTTATCTATCTGTATAATCTATGTGATCTTTTTATCTTTGTAATCTCTTTTCTCACATTATCCCCCTATGATATATATGACTTTTTTACAAGTTGATATTTTTCTTACAGCTTACTTATTGCATTATTCATCGCAGAAGACAATTATATTATTCAAGCATCTCCTGAGATTATTACATAATTCTACGTCAATCAACACCTAATGATTTCTTTGCGGCCAGTCTCAGTATTTTTCTCCAGATATAATACATCCCAAATTGTAACTGATTTGGATGTATTCTCAGTGGCGCAAAACAAATTAATCAAAAGTATTCAGGTTTTCTGCTCCCATAACAACATTCTATAAAGCAATTATAAACTGAATACACTTTTTTTTAATTTTGTGTGTAAACAATGGACGAATTTAATCAGTATCTAGACTAGCAAGCTGAAAATGGTGAAATAAATTAGAGATATTTGATTGTGAGATTAATCACACAACGAATGTCCTCTCTGGGCAGAAATAGAATCCCATTTGCTGTCGGAATTAGAGATATCAATATAACAACATTTAAACAATTAACTCAGATTAAATCCAGAAGCGAGGAAATTAACTTTGCCCATTTTACCCATTTATTTCAAGGCATCCAGCTAATAAAAGGTTTTAGAAGGCTTTATCCTGATGTGTCTTATTTGAGAAACACACTTACTCCATCATACCAGCCTCTTCCACTACGATTATGAGGCTTATATTTTACCACCCATCTTCCCAGTGAATAATACATTTAAACAACTAAGCTTTAATTATTCCTTGATCATCACAAACAAGATTTATTTTGTGATTTACAGAGTGGTGCTGGGATACAAACAAGAGGAAAAGTGATTTATTGTATGGCCGTCATTTCCCCCTGTCCTCTTTACTTCCTACCACAACTTGCTCTTTTCATGCCAAGCCATGAAACTACTATTTTTGGAGAATGATAAATCTCTCAATGAAAGAGAACAAGTTCAACAAAGGCAATGATATTTGCTAGTCAATGATGTGCTAGTCAACGTTATGTGCTAGTCAATGATATGTGCTAGTCAATGATATGTGCCAGTCAATGATATGTGTTAGGTAATGATATTTGTTAGGCAATGGTATGTAATTGGCAATGATATATGCTAGGCAATGATATGTACCAGTCAAAACTTTTCCCATTTGATGATTACTCTCCTGCTTTGTGATGAGTCTCTGGTTTGCTGATGAGTCTCCTGTTTGCTGATGAGTCTCCTGTTTTGTGATGTTTGGTGATGAGTCTTTGGTCTGGTGATAAGTTTTTGGTCTGGTGATGAGTCTGTGGTCTAGTGATGAGTCTGTGATCCGGTGGTAAGTCTGTGGTCTGGTGATAAGTTTTTGGTCTGGTGATGAGTCTGTGGTCTGGTGATGAGTCTGGTCTGGTGATGAGTCTGTGGTATAGTGATGAGTCTGTGGTCTGGTGATAAGTCTGTGGTCTGGTGATGAGTCTGTGGTCTGGTGATGATTCTGTGGTTTAGTGATGAGTCTGTGGTCTGGTGATGAGTCTGTGGTCTGGTGATGAGTCTGTGGTTTAGTGATAAGTCTGTGGTCTGGTGATGAGTCTGGTCTGGTGATGAGTCTGGTCTGGTGATGAGTCTGGTCTGGTGATGAGTCTGGTCTGGTGATGAGTCTGATTTGGTGATGAGTCTGGTCTGGTGATGAGTCTGTGGTTTAGTGATAAGTCTGTGGTCTGGTGATGAGTCTGGTCTGGTGATGAGTCTGTGGTCTGGTGATGAGTCTGTGGTTTAGTGATGAGTCTGTGGTTTAGTGATAAGTCTGTGGTCTGGTGATGAGTCTGGTCTAGTGATGAGTCTGGTCTGGTGATGAGTCTGGTCTGGTGATGAGTCTGTGGTTTAGTGATAAGTCTGTGGTCTGGTGATGAGTCTGTGGTCTGGTGATGAGTCTGTGGTCTGGTGATAAGTTTTTGGTCTGGTGATGAGTCTGGTCTGGTGATGAGTCTGGTCTGGTGATGTCTGTGGTCTAGTGATGAGTCTGTGGTCTAGTGATGAGTCTGTGGTCTAGTGATGAGTCTGTGGTCTAGTGATGAGTCTGTGGTCTGGTGATGAGTCTGTGGTCTGGTTATGAGTCTCCTGTTTGGTGCAGACTCTCCTGTTTGGTGCAGACTCTCCTGTTTGGTGCAGACTCTCCTGTTTGGTGAGGACTCTCCTGTTTGGTGCAGACTCTCCTGTTTGGTGCAGACTCTCCTGTTTGGTGCAGACTCTCCTGTTTGGTGAGGACTCTCCTGTTTGGTGCAGACTCTCCTGTTTGGTGCAGACTCTCCTGTTTGGTGCACTCTCCTGTTTGGTGAGGACTCTCCTGTTCGGTGCAGACTCTCCTGTTTGGTGCAGACTCTCCTGTTTGGTGAGGACTCTACTGTTCGGTGCAGACTCTCCTGTTTGGTGCAGACTCTCCTGTTTGGTGCAGACTCTCCTGTTCGGTGCAGACTCTCCTGTTTGGTGATTACTCACTGAAATGTCTTCACCAAAGAGTATCACTTGCAGATAAGGGTTAGAAGATTTGGGTTATTAAGGAGTTTCTTTAATCTAGTTGTGTGAGTTGTATATGTTTACCTTGTAACATGCAATCTAGCCAGTAATTCAGCCATATTAAACCTCATCGAAGTCAACTAGCATTCCAGAAAAAGAGCTAAAAGCATCTATACTTGGGTGCCTGCAGCATATATCACCCTTTGCTTTGTGGCTGCATTTCCATTTATAATAACAAGCACAGTAAGTGATTGTAATGGAGGTGACGGCGGGCACAGATCATGCATCAATCCCACTACATTTATTGCTCTCAATGCAAACACAACATTATTTAAGCAGAGCGGAACAGTAGGCAGGCATTTCATTAGCATATTGAGAGGAGACACAGTTCCACAGAGGATACAAAGTCACTTTTGCATGGCCCATTGATCGCTGGTATGGCTATGTCTGAGCTCTATCTTGTATGGACATACCTGCACACACTTCAACAGGAAGTGCCCAGACAAGAGATGCACCATGTTGGCTCCGGTGCCTAAGGTTAACCTCGCCGGGTTAATAACCCAACAATTCACTCATGAATATCAAATCAACTGTGTATTTACTTAGCTGAGTTTGCCTACGATCACCAAAACACAGATTTGTGTTGAAGTGAATATGTGAGATACAAAAAAAAAAGTTCCAGCAGTGTCTGGTTGATAATGCCATTGTAAACAGTTTCTGGAACGACCTCAAACATGACTGCGATATACTCGTGCATCTTTGTCTCGCTCTTTGTCTGTGGCAATTTAAGAGGCAAATACTGACAAAAGCCACCATTGAAGCAAACACGGATGGCTTAGGCCCTGAACACATGCCATCAGAATAAAGTGAACGTTAACATGTGCTGAATATCTTCCATCTATTATTCCTGAAAAAAGCTACAAAGATAAGCACAAATGGCTTGTAGACTGAAATTCAATACAAAAGAAGTCAAGAAATTGTTTATAAAACAATAGGATTAGCCACCCTTCTTGTGTGTGGATAGATTAAATGAACTGAAAGAGTTATCAGGGATATCACCACTGCTTAAAGGCTAATAGTCCCGAGGGATTTGGTAAAGAGGCATTTATACAAGGTAGCAACTTGCTTAATTAGATCAAGCCTGTCTTAGATACAACACCAATTACATCCAGTAAGTTTGGGTTTTTTATCAGGTTTTGCACATTTCCCCAGGGTTCACTGTGGAGCAAAGTGGTTGACTCAAAATGTCACATGAAAAAACACAGCCTTCCAATATTGGAGGCTGCAAAAGAATGTTATTTCTGCTCTCTTATATTGGTTTTTGTTGTTTTGTTTTTATATGTCTTGATTTTGTCACATTCAAAATGACAAATAATAAGGTTATCTAGCAAGTTAATGAGTCTTGCGTGAGTAAATCTTAATTAATTACCTTCAAGACCTCTGTCTACTAAATAATCAGTTACTGTAATAAAGTGTGAAATATCTGTTCTAGTTTAATTTAGGCATGTATCAAGAAACCTCAGGTGCAAGTTTTGCCTTGTCTCCAGACCTTGTAATTATGTGAATGATTATTTGTTTAATGGCAATATAGTCTTTCTGCAATTATCATAATGTTCTGATAATTATTCTTTTGGGACCCATGTATTGATGTTGCTAATGTGCATCTTTCTGTTAGGTACGTCATTCCAGCCCATACATACTATATCCATAAGAGCCCAATATTAACCAATACCCCCAATATCTATATAAGACTATGCTGTTATTAGCCTATACACACTGTATCTATATTAGCCTAAGTCAGCCTATGCCAGCCTATGCCAGCTTATATCAGCCTATATCAGCCTATACCCCATCATATTGATACCAACCTGCTGACAGACAAAGGGGCATTCTACATATTCACCCATAACTATTGACACGACCTCCCTGGCAACAGGACAACGTACCACAATCACCCAAACAATGGATTTGACCTCCCTGGCTACAAGACAACATACCACAATCACCCAAACAATGGATATGACCTACCTAGCAACAGTACAAGATACCACATTCACTCAAAACTATGGATATGACCTCCCCTAGCAACATGGCAATACATGTGTACCATTTTTACCCTGAATCATGTATGGGAGCAATATATTTATCATGAATTCTGTGACCAAGACATAAATATTGTATAATAAAGACACATGTCAATGAAAACCAGGTATTTATAATGGCTGACCTGGAGCTTGGATTTGGTTTGATTAGGGTGTATATGGGACGATGCCCATACAGAAGCCTAGTCTTCTCCTTATTGCTCCTGCCCATCCCAGTCCCAATCAAACCATTTGATGCAAGATTATCCCATAAAATGCAACTACAAGGCTATTGCCAGGATTATATTGCAGGGTTTTGTAAATAATAGATCAGTAAACATAATTAAACATCGAGTGAGATGTTCTCCTGCACTTGTATCAAAGTGGCCCTGACTAACACTAAGAAATGTGCAGAATTTTCTTGATGAATCTCTCATTTTTGTGGTTTACAAAATGTATCACCCATCGATACACAGTAATAGAAAAAAACCTCATAATACATAAATTATTTATTCCAGAGAAATCTCATATATCAGTTCTTTGATTTTAATATGAAGTTTGAATTTCAGACTAATTTAATTTGATATTCTGTGTGAATGCAAAGCTATAGAAATGGATGCTTGTGCATATGTTTGTATTTCTATATAAACATAAATAATGAAACTTAATGCAAAATGACAAAGCAAGATTCATTGATACTGAGGGTATTTATCAACCTAAAAGGGATCTGACAACTGACTAAAGATATTTTGTTAATTTCTCCCTTCTTTTCATTTGTGGTATGAATAAATATCTAATTACAACTTTATTGGTGAAAAGGAAAATAAATCACATGATATTTCTGAAGTTGGGATGTATACTGTCCAAATTTTTCTTTCTTTTTTTAACAAAACACATTCCTAAAAAGTTCATATTTGTCCTTTGGGGATAAATGGTCCTACCCCCTACTGCTTTTTTCATATTCTGTGTTTAGATGTCTGCTTGTATGAGGATACAGGTGATCAACTGGATACAAAGGTATTCATCATTCTGCATCATGAACTGGACATTTTCATATTACATGCTGAGGCAAAATGTGTGGTAACCTACATTTGATTATCAATAATTTCACCCTAACTAACTGCATCTTCATGGCATGACTGTAATATAAAATAATATTTCAACTAAAACCTCCAGAATGAAAGGATCAAATGAAGAAATTTAACACCCTGGACTGAATCGCATTACATTATCCGATCATCATGCCCTGATAAAGTGAGCATCTCTCTGTTAAACCTGATGAGTAAATTCCATGCAAATAGGTGATTATGCTAATTAATCACCGGAGGTGATTGCAATTTTGCCGATTCATTTCTCCACACCTTGAGCGAGAATCAGAGGATGCTAGTGACTTGGGAGTAGTTATCATGTATGCCTGGCTACTGGGGCTATTTTCACCAGGGGCTGGTTACAACATATGTACCATGGCCAAGATAAAAGCAATTCTCTCACAACTTACTTTGCATTCTGATTAGCTGCTCATTAGATAGACACACATGCTTAATGGGCCTACTCACACAATAACAGCATTTTATGCCATATCCTCTAATACTGCAGGTAATGCTGATGATGGAAAACTAACTAAGAACTTAATGATCATTTCTGCATGGGGAGAATAATAATTTGTTCAAATAAATGATGATATACTCACAAGTTTTTCTTGTTCCTGAGATTTGAGCGTTAGTTCCTGGACTTGAACTTGTAGCACCGAGTTTGTCTCTTCTAAGGCACGCAGTTGGCTGAGTTCAGCACTCTCCCCAACCTGAAGATAGAAAACAGTGTCAATTTAGTAAATGATTATGCTATTTGTTTTATTCAAGAAATGTAAGTTTCAGGGTTACCAGCTAAGTTTACAGTAATAATCCAGGAAAAGAGGAGTTTCTGATGCTAATATAGGGTTAAAATTATGAGAGTAAAAAGTGAGGAAGTTTTTTGAAACAGGAAAAATCTCATTTTTTCTTAGCCTTCACCAATCCATGATCCATCTCTGATAAATATTTTCTTTGAGCATATCATACTATGACCTTATTTCATAAGAATATCAATCAAATAAAAGATGAATTATGCAAGAACAATAACCAATCAAGATATAGGAAAATATGTGAAAAATGATGAGACAAATCAAATGTGAAGTAATTTATCCCAGATTATCCCAAAAGAAGTTTGGGATAATCTGGGAAGTCTGTCAGGATAATCTGGGAAGATTATCTCCAGGGATTGAGCTAATCCCCCATCATTCTCCCTGAGAAGATGACCACCTTTGAGAAGAGACCGATCTTATCTATGAGTTCCTGAACTCAAAAGATTCCTTAACATTCACAAGTTTATAAGGGTTAAACCCATCAAGGCACTAAGCATAAAGAATGTAGAAGAAAAATGCTCAATTCATTTGTTAATAATTCCAAATAAGTTAAGATGATGAAATTAAAATGATTCATATTGTACAATGTAATGAAGAATTATTCAATTGTCACACATCTGTCAATGGCTTTGCATCAACAATGGAGCAGATTAAATCATAATCATTTTAATCAAAATAATCCATATTGTTTATGATCATATTTTTCCAATATTTACATTTTATCATTCAAATGGGGATGACCACCAGTTTTGCAAGAGTGTGTATATCTTTTAAGTGATTGTATATCCTTCAATGAAATTACAATATGTGTCAACTTTTATGAAATCAGAGAGATGTGGGGAACTTGATAATATCTTTGACTGGATTTGCAAATCTTTTAAAACATCGATAAAGAATGCATAAAATGTTGAAGTTCAATGTTGAATACACAAAACAACATGATACATCCATGTGTAAAGGATATTCACTGCTATTTTGAAACCTATATAAAGCTTTATAAAGGCATGTTTACAGGTTAGATGCTGATGCATAATTTCACAAAAAACTCAGAATCACAAATGACCTTTCAGACAATCTCTAAACTGACCTTATTATGATAAAATCTCAGTATCATTTTATCCATACTGTAAAAATACGAGGCTAAAATGCATCTAATTGTCTAGAATAAGAAGTTATGACTTGAAGATATGCAACTTTGCCAAACTATTCCTTTCTCTTGAGTCATCTGAAGCTAAAGGCCTCCAGCTTTTTGCTGTTTTTTATGACATCAATTTGAAAAGATTTTCTTCTTCTGATATTTACTTATTGATCTACATCACCTGTTTTGTCTCAACTAGATGCAAACAAATCATAGGACACCACAAGGATGTATTGATTCTGAATGTTAAGTTCCAATGAATGCTGGCTCCACAATAGCTAAAAGCTTATTCCCAAATTTAAAGAGATGTTTTCTTCGATTAATGCAGCAACATGTCTGAACACTCAGCCACACTCGTAACGAAGATTATATAAAACAACTTGCCTTGTTCAAATTCTGAAGGAAATTCGTCATTACTGACTCAATCTTGTTTTGATAATCCATTTTAGTAATAAGTCCCTTTATTGTCTAGATATTTTGGTACTCTATCTAAAGAGCCAGCAAAGCATCGCAGGTGTGATAATGACACAGTCTCTGCATCAAGTGTTGAGGTGTTACAAACATGCCTCTACTCCTCAAATACTAGGACAGCAAAAGGTGTGCAACCTACAGGCAAATAACATGGGAAAGATGGCTTCCCCTCTAATCCATTTAGGACCAGGTATCCAATCAACTATCTTTACAGCCCACCTATTTTCTGCGAAATTACTCACAACCGTTGATGGCAGAGAGACAGGAGTGAGACAAGAGAGACATCAACATCTCTATCTAAATTGTGATAGCAACCATGTATCTCGGAAATGTAATCTCCTATATTTCCTGGGGGACTATATTCATTGAGACACTTTCATCATATTTGTAGTGGGTTATTTTTCTCTGAGACACCTGCATGAGAGTTATCTCAGGTGGTTGTTTGAAGGTGTGAGGATGCTGTGTGCTTGACAACATAACAATCCATATTGCACGGACACCTTCTAATCTGATCAAATAGAGTGCAATGGTCTTCGTTTGTATGGTACTCCAGCAGCAATCTGGTGATATTAATCAGTTCAGATCAAAGAATCCTAACATCTACCCACTGCAGGAGGTTCCAAAATAACAACTTCCCTGTTTGTGATCTATTATTGCTTTAACAAGTCACTAAAATGTGTGTTTAATGAGCAGTTTTCTTTACAAATTGACCGTTACATCATGAAAGTAATCAATGAGGGTCCATATAAGAGAACTCTTTCAGATGTTAAGGCACGAGAAAAGAGTAGAATTCTAATTGCACCTAACTTGTGTAATGGACAGCTAAACGCCACCAAATGACATAAAAACCAAGCCAAATGGCATCATGGGTGGGTGGATGGGGAGAAATTGGTGGAGAAGATAAGACATCATAATCTACAGGTTGTGTGAGTGGATTACGCTACCCAGGGCTTGTCAAGACCACCACATTGCCACCGCCATCCACACTTCCTGTGTACGCTGCTTCATTTCCTGTTCAGCTCCAATCTTTTCTCAAATAGTGTAAAACACTCAGAGCCAAATCTTAAACTATTAAATAAAAACAAGCAAAACTTCATGCTGTTTTGGTCACCGTCTTGAAAGCTGACAAAATTGCTTTTAAATTGAAGTTATTTTTCATGGATTTTTTTTAACCATTTTAACTTGAGAACTGTCATATGACAGTTGGAGGGTTATGTTTCTCGATGGGCAGGGAGAGGCATGTGTGACTGTGAAGCATCCAGTGTAGAATCAATAAAGGTCCCCCAAGGTGTGCTGACTCTGCTAGCCATACCTAGAATGACCTTCGATCTTTGGTGTTATCCGCCAGCACTCTCCTTCATGTTTGCCCCAACATGTCCTCCAGTGTTTTTTAGGTTCAATTAGTAAATGTTTTTTCACATATTTTTACAGTAAACATGTACTGATATGAATATATAACACAGATACTATCAAGATTATCTTCAAATGAGATCAATTTTATTTACCCACCACATAGAAGGCAAGGCAATGCCCTTTTGCTTAGAAATCCCATGCCCTTGGCATTGGGCATCAGATGGCCAAGGCATTATGGGATAGGTCAAACTATGCTGGTGCCCTCTAGTGGCCTTTTACAGGATAGTTAATGCTGTCTTCTGCTGAGCCTCTTGTGGCAAAGTGGCATGTCAAACACAAATGTCCCATTGGAGTGCCACAAGGCTAAAACTTGACACAAACCTTTTCATGCATTCAAGCACTTCCATACACAACTTGTCTCCAGCTCTATGAATAATGGGCAGCGATATCCTCAGCAGTCCAAAAGTCCATGATAATTTGACTATACCATATTATGTTTACATGTGTCTATAGGGTAAAAAATATAATTATACCATGCATCCAGTAAAAGAAATATTTTAATACGAGTAAGTGTTGACAAGTTTCACCTGTAGGATATTTATACATAAGTTTTGATTCCTAACCTAGCATTATCAACTTCATCCATAGAGTCTGAATAGATAGTTGTAAATTTTGTGCACATATAAATCTAAAGTTCTCTATGCAGGGTATAGATTGATTAGTTAAAAGACATTTAATTCCAAAAGAAATAAAAAGTATTGAAACTGAAACAGACTATTCAATCCTTTTGTTATTCTCTAAGTCTGAGGTACTGTGCAGTATACAAAGTCTGTCATTTCATCCTCAGACATAAGAGATATTACTGTGTCTGCCACTGGTGGATCATCAATGTTATCCAGGCTCTCATCTCAGATACATATTGATCAACTGTTCTCATTATGTTGCTCTATATGTACTAATCCCCCTTCCCACAGATTCGTATCAATAACTTTATCTCTGAGAACAAAGAGAATGCCAGCAGCCTTAATCTATGATACTGTCATGCATCTGGCAGCATTTTCAGTCCCTAACAAGGACTATTCTAGAATAAAGTGCTGCATCTGGCAGCTCTTGTAGGTCCCTAGTAGAACTTGTCGTGAGCGGCACTATTCTATGGCACAGTACTACATCTGGCCACTTTTCTTACAATACAGTACTGCATCTGGCAGCTTTTTCTCCGATACAGTACTGCATCTGGCAGTTTTTTCTTTGATATAGTACTGCACCTGGAAGCATTTTTTATGTTACAATACTACATCTGGCAGCTTTTTCTATGATACAGTAATGCATCTGGTAGCTTTTTCTTAATACAGTACTGCATCTGGTAGCTTTTTCTTAATACAGTACTGCATCTGGCAGCTTTTCCAGGTCCCAGGTGGGGATAAAAATCATAACAAAATGAAAATATATATACATGTACAGAGAATCAAAGTTGACTGACAGAATGACAGAAAATCCCCCCCTCCTCACTGCAGAAGCCATGGTAAGCAGGGCTAAAAAGGAAAAAATCTTAGCGGATATCAACTTTCACCATAGACCAATTTCCATGTAAAAAAATACCAGATGATTAATACTCTACGCTGTTGCTAACATTTGTCAGCAAATTATGCTTGCACACAATTATATAAAATCATATTAGTATTTTCTTAAACAATGAGTTTGATGACAATGTAATATTTAGTATATTCATCTGATGATTACGGGAAGCTGGCAGCCAATTTAGCCGGTAGCATGACTCCAATAAGAGACTCTGCCAACACCCAGAGGCTGCAAGGTAATTCTTCATAGTGACCAAGCCTGCCTCACCATGGAATTCCTGTGGATCACATAAACATGTATTGCTCAGGGGAGGATTGTTAATTTGCTTGACATCAGACAACATCGGAGGCAGAGGGATATAAAATAAAGGTATCATCCTTTCAAAGTTAATGTCCTATCCGTATCAACCTGTGATGCTAATGCACTCAACTGGATCAAAAGGAAAACCATGCTGATTGTAAAGAAAGAAGACTTAAGCAAGATTTTTTTAAAGATATAAAAACACAAGGTTACAGAAAAAAGTGCTATAGCAAATTGTCCTCAAAGTGTGTTTTTTGTCACGACCATCAAGCTTGCTTTGATCATATAATATGGAACTTTGCATTTGAGATTGACAGCCACATAAATCAGAAATTCCTATTCACGTGTCCTAGATACCTTGAAATGCTGACACTGCACCTGAAAGTCGCAATGACCTGCTGAGCTAATCCACAGCAAATGGCGGACAATCAGAGATAATTCAAATCCAGTCACCTCGGGCTCACACGAGAAAGTCTTGGACATGGAAAATCAATCACATCTTGAGTGCCAGATTATGATTAATTTGTCCATGCATAAAGTAGTCAACAAGACTAAACACAAGGCCCTGGCCCATTACGTCCCATTGGCCCGTATGAAATATAGAAAGGTCAGAGCAAGAGAGAGAGCGGGAGAGAGAGAGAGGGAGAGATTTGGCATGGTGTGGGTGTCCTGCAGATATCTGCAGTATTGTTGGAGTCAACCCATGCGAGCTTGCTGCAGGTTTGTCTACATCCTGGCATGTAATGACATCATTTTATGTTACCTATATGGTAGTGTAATTTGCATGGAGCTATTTTTTTTAAAGCAGCCTGCATGCAGACAGAGATTTGTCAATATTATCATGTGTATGAAGAGCAATATTCCAGGGGTTATATTCAGTAATTCCCAGCCCAGTTTGATATGTCTACAGTAAGCAGAATGTCTCTATGATATAGCATTCTGCATGCTTAATATGTAGACAAGACTGAGCATTTACAGATCATGCTAATTGCAATATCATGCATATAATACTAATCAAATATTATAACCAATCACCTTTTATAATAAGTTACTTAAAAATCATTCATGCAATTAAAAAGATTTCTGATCAAATCTTAAGGCATGGTAATTTTTATTTTGTTAAAATAAAAATGGTTGACGAAAGATATATTAGTTTTCTCAGTGATGTAGCTAATGGCCCATACCTTTTGTTTGGAGACCTGGCGTTCCAGCCGGAGTCTCTCTTTGGCAGCTTGTTTGATGATATTTTCCATTTCCTCCTTGTCCTGGTAGAACTCAGGATTCTAATCAAACAATTACAAAATTCATTTTTAGAAAAAAGTCAAATTCCATTGTAAAATTTGTCTATACTAATTACCAGACAATCATACAAAAATAATTATATTTATTCTAAAAAAAACGCATTATATACAAGAAAAAGAATCACAGTGTTGAGATATGCTGTTATAAATGTTTCTATTTCAATCGCCAAATACACAATATAATTTTCAGTCAAATCTAGGCATTGCTTTAGGAATGGCCTGCTGTTTTAGTTGGTTCAATTTTGGGATATCAGGCTTACCTATACCTCAGATAAAATCAAATAACATATTACTACCTGGTAAGGAAAAAACACTCAAAAGAGCATAATCACGCTAATTAGTAAACATTATAAGGACATTTAATTGTGTGTAAAGACAGAGAAACAGAAAGTACCTGCAGCTGGAGCTGGTCAGAATTGGTAAGTTGTTCAGTGAGTTCTTGGCATTTCTGTCGCAGCATTTCAATCTCTTTGTTTTTCTCCAGCAGAGATTTTCCATGTTCTGCCAGGTCCTTGGACCTCTGCCTCGCCAGCATCTTCTTGACCTGGTCATCCTGTGCGGGACTGTGCTCCAAGCCTCGGGACCGCTGCAACATGAGACTAACTAATAGGTTAATTCTATCACAATTATACCACATAGTGAGAGAAGATAACAGGTATACCACATAGTGAGAGAAGGTAACAGGCATACCACAGAGTGAGAGAGATAACAGGCATACCACATAGTGAGAGAAGATATCAGGCATACCACATAGTGAGAGAAGATATCAGGCATACCACATAGTGAGAGAAGATATCAGGCATACCACATAGTGAGAGAAGATATCAGGCATACCACATAGTGAGAGAAGATATCAGGCATACCACATAGTGAGAGAAGATATCAGGCATACCACATAGTGAGAGAAGATATCAGGCATACCACATAGTGAGAGAAGATATCAGGCATACCACATAGTGAGAGAAGATAACAGGCATACCACATAGTGAGAGAAGATATCAGGCATACCACATAGTGAGAGAAGATAACAGGCATACCACAGAGTGAGAGAAGATATCAGGCATACCACATAGTGAGAGAAGGTAACAGGCATACCACATAGTGAGAGAAGGTAACAGACATACCACATAGTGAGAGAAGATATCAGGCATACCACATAGTGAGAGAAGATAACAGGCATACCACATAGTGAGAGAAGATAATAGGCATACCACATAGTGAGAGAAGATAATAGGCATACCACATAGTGAGAGAGATAACAGGCATACCACATAGTGAGAGAAGGTAACAGACATACCACAGAGTGAGAGAAGATATCAGGCATACCACATAGTGAGAGAAGATAACAGGCATACCACAGAGTGAGAGAAGATAACAGGCATACCACATAGTGAGAGAAGATATCAGGCATACCACATAGTGAGAGAAGATAATAGGCATACCACATAGTGAGAGAAGATAACAGGCATACCACAGAGTGAGAGAGGATTACAGGCATACCACATAGTGAGAGAAGATATCAGGCATACCACATAGTGAGAGAAGATAATAGGCATACCACATAGTGAGAGAAGATAACAGGCATACCACAGAGTGAGAGAAGATATCAGGCATACCACAGAGTGAGAGAAGATAACAGGCATACCACATAGTGAGAGAAGATAACAGGCATACCACATAGTGAGAGAAGATATCAGGCATACCACATAATGAGAGAAGATAACAGGCATACCACAGAGTGAGAGAGGATTACAGGCATACCACATAGTGAGAGAAGATATCAGGCATACCACATAGTGAGAGAAGATAACAGGCATACCACATAGTGAGAGAAGATAACAGGCATACCACATAGTGAGAGAGGATTACAGGCATACCACATAGTGAGAGAAGATATCAGGCATACCACATAGTGAGAGAAGAACGTATTTTCCACCAGACTCATTCTGGGTTTGGCCGCGACCTTGGCAGCACATAGACCTCGCCGGTTGACCTTCCACATCATGGTGACAGACTCACTGTAGGGCATCAGAGTCTGTGAGTCCTCCAGAGTCTGCCGGATGAGGGACCCCAACTCCTCGTGAGATACATCCATGCTCAGCTACCCTCTAACCCTTACTCCTCAGTCTTAATGCTTTATGGAGCTTAGTTCCCAAGTTTGAATTTAATTCTTCACCAGAAATAAATGTCTCTTTGTAGATCGCCAACACATAAATATAGGGATGTAGAAATAATGCTATCGCACTCTTTTGCAGCAAATATATATTTTGGACCAATCCAAAAATCTTTCACCTCTGAATGGTAAATTTCCCAACTACGCATCAAGACCTCATTTTCAGAAATCATTGATCAGACCCTCATATCCACATACCATTATCACATATTTTCAGGCTAGCAGGTACCGGTATTTATCTCTTCAGGGTTTTTAAAAGTTTCAAACAACCAAATTCACACACACACACACACACACACACACACACACACACACACACACACACACACACACACACACACACACAAAATGGACAGTACTCAAACCCTTTTACTTGTAAAACTAGTCCTTTTAAAGACTAAATTTATTAATGGTGATGAATGGGCAAAGATAGTTCTGGGTATCTTCTATAAATCTATCACTAGATAGGGGCCACATTCCACCCACACAGTAACGTTCACATTTATATATCTGTATATAAAGTGGACTCACACACACAATTATGATCCGACATTATTGTGTGTATAATGGAACACATGGAAGTGGCTTCATCTTGCTAATTATTTTTCCATTCAATCTGCCATGGTGGTCCACTTGGTTTCTGTGAATCTGGCCATGAATAACTTCTAAGATGGTGTAGTTGTGTCTGAGTCTGAGAATCAAGTTTTTGAGAAGAAAGTCTCTAATAAGGAATTGCCATACCAGGCTCTCACCAAATCATTCCTCCTAGGTGTCCTGTACTTCACTATTCTCAAGTTAAAGACTGTAGACACTTTTATTTTTGATTATAATTAGACAATGGGAGAAATGTCATTCTCACGTGAATGTCACATGTCACATACAAATTATTTCAATCATTGTTTGTATTAATCATAGACACATCATAGAGCCATCAATCGTGGTGAGGTATTTTAAAGAGAATAAGTTACTAGTATTTTGCTCAAAATTACTTCTCTATTCACAAAGTGGAAATCATAGAATTTTTCTTTGCGAATATGATTTTTAGGGTGATTTTATGTGTATTAACAAATCATAGAAGCATTGTAACATGGCTGATTTGACACAAACCTTGACATTTTCCTGCTGTAGCTGCTTTGCTTTCTCTTCAAGTCGCCTGGCAATTGCAGCTAATTCGGCATTTCGTTTCTTGAGCTTTTTTATCTTTTCTTCTGAGGGTTTCTGCTCCTCTCCTTTCTTTTTCTAAAAGTAAATAAAGCAAAATTTAGAAATCTGATTTCCGTAAATAATTCATTATTTTAAAAATAGCAGTACCTATTTGAGCCATCTGGAAAAAAAAATTAGTTGAAAAGATGATTTTACTACCGGTATATCTAATTTAGGTAATTTAACCCCTAAGGGACTAGGCTATCTAAATTTTGTTGATTGGCTGGACTAACCAATTTTTGTCTGGACTAGTGTATCCACATACTGAATTTATAAAATTTATAACCATGGTTACTAAAAAATTTTAATGAAGTGCTGGGGTCAAAGTTCATGATCCAGTCAGTCTGACATCATTATCCTGATTACATTGTAACAAGTTGCAGCCCTTCAGAATGTTACAAATGACGTCATCAAGATAGAACAATGGGGACGTCAACGTCCTTCCCGTCCGTTGCCGGTGGTGGACGTTGCCGTCCTTCCCATCCGTTAGGGGTTAAAAGATGGTTCATCGCTTCAAACATTTTAATCTCCCCACTGGATGCATAAATCAGCAGAATGACTGGAAATTATACTTCTGAAGCTCTAAGATTGCTCTTCAAAATAGGTCAATATTTAAACATTGGGCACCCCTATTCTTTCATTTCGACCTGGAGAAATCAGCTTGACCAATGAGTATGTACTATGTGTGTGCAGAGACTGTCAGAAATGCTAAGATATTTTGGGGGCCTTCCAAAGCTTTGAGATGAAAAAAGATTTCTGGATTTGTCATTTAATTTCTGCTTTTCTCCTCAGCAGTCCATGAAATAAAGACCTGGCTTGTTTTGCACCAAAACGGGAATACTACCGGGCATACTACCACGTGACGGGGTGTAATGTTACATGACCGGGACAGGTTAGTCACGTGATCGGGATCCCGATCCGCCCGCCCACCTTGGCATAAGGACGATAGGGCAGCATGGCGGGAGAATTTTGGATGCACACGCAATGGCCCTAAAACAAAACAAATGCCAAAGTTTTCCCTATTCTGGAACAAGAATTATCAGCCAAATATACCCTTGTCTACACAAATATTTTGCCTGATCTCAGTGAAAAGACACTTATAGACAGCTAGTGTCTGAAGAGTGAGTGTTTAAGTAATAAGTGTCTAAGTAGTGAGCATCGAAGTAGTGAGTGTATGACCGGAAAGTGAATGACTATTGATTGTCTGACCAGCTAGTGTCTGACCAGCCATTGGCTGACCAGCAAGTGTTTGACCAGCTAGAGTCTGACCATCTAGTGTCTGACCAGCCAGTGTCTGACCAGTGAGTGTCTGACCAGCCAGTGTCTGACCAGTGAGTGTCTGACCAGTGAGTGTCTGACCAGTGAGTGTCTGACCAGTGAGTGTCTGACCAGTGAGTGTCTGACCAGCTAGTGTCTGACCAGTGAGTGTCTGACCAGTTAGTGTCTGACCAGTTAGTGTCTGACCAATGAGAAGCTGACTAGCAAGTGTCTGACCAGCCAGTGTCTGACCAGTGAGTATCTGACCGGGAGAATTTTGGATGCACACGCAATGGCCCTAAAACAAAACAAATGCCAAAGTTTTCCCTATTCCGGAACAAGAATTATCAGCCAAATATACCCTTGTCTACACAAATATTTTGCCTGATCTCAGTGAAAAGACACTTATAGACAGCTAGTGTCTGAAGAGTGAGTGTTTAAGTAATAAGTGTCTAAGTAGTGAGCATCGAAGTAGTGAGTGTATGACCGGAAAGTGAATGACTATTGATTGTCTGACCAGCTAGTGTCTGACCAGCAAGTGTTTGACCAGCTAGAGTCTGACCATCTAGTGTCTGACCAGCCAGTGTCTGACCAGTGAGTGTCTGACCAGCCAGTGTCTGACCAGTGAGTGTCTGACCAGTGAGTGTCTGACCAGTGAGTGTCTGACCAGTGAGTGTCTGACCAGTGAGTGTCTGACCAGCTAGTGTCTGACCAGTGAGTGTCTGACCAGTTAGTGTCTGACCAGTTAGTGTCTGACCAATGAGAAGCTGACTAGCAAGTGTCTGACCAGCCAGTGTCTGACCAGTGAGTATCTGACCAGCTATTGTCTGACCAGCTAGTGTCTGACCAGTGAGTGTCTGACCAGTGAGTGTCTGACCAGTTAGTGTCTGACCAGTTAGTGTCTGACCAGTTAGTGTCTGACCAATGAGAAGCTGACTAGCAAGTGTCTGACCAGCCAGTGTCTGACCAGTGAGTGTCTGACCAGTGAGTGTCTGACCAGTGAGTTTCTGACCAGTGAGTGTCTGACCAGTGAGTGTCTGACCAGCTAGTATCTGACCAGCAAGTGTCTGACCAATGAGTGTTTGTATACTGAGAATAAAATGTAGGATAGTGAGAGTCCTTAGATTAAAGGCAGTATCATTCATGTCAACAGAGTGGTATAACAAATAGAAGGTGTTGCTGCAATAATTTGCCTTCAAAGGAGGGTGCCACTGTGGAGAGCATGCAGTGTGTTAGATCTCGGAAATCACACCTTGTGAAATGTCAAAGGGCAATAGACAACACGTAATAAGTCCCCTTTAATGTCCAAGCCCAACATGGCTACTCCATCCTACGTGTCTAACTCCTGGGACATGACAATTGGACTGGCATGGCAATGTCTGTTCTAACAAGGACTCCAAGGCTTTAGAATGGAGAGAGAGAGCACAAAAAGCTTCAAAGGTTGCATCATACACTTTAAAAATGCATTCATCATATATTAATTCACCATGATGAAAATTGTGTTCTTTTTTCAAGAAAAAAACTTCATTTCTGAAAAAATGTTTTTCATGGAAAAGTTAGCAAGTCGGTGGATAACTTGTTATGGCCAAAATCTCCTTAACACTTCCACGATTCTCACCCCCAGGGACATGGCGATGTACAGGACTAGCTTTTCAGGTGATCCAATGTGCCCTGACACCAGAGACATGATAAGGAAACCAGCATGGCTTTGATATTCTGAAACATTCTGAAACATTATGCCCAAAGCAGCTTCATCATTATACTTTGCTGTTTTCTATCACATTGTCCGGAGTTAGGAATATGGTGACTAGGGCAGCATGGTCACTAGGGCAGCATGGTTACTTGGGCAGCATGGTTGCTAGGGCAGCATGGTTACTCGGGCAGCATGGTTACTAAGGCAGCATGGTTACTAGGGCAGCATGGTTACTAGGGCAGCATGGTTACTAGGGCAGCATGGTTATTAGGGCAGCACGGTTACTAGGGCAGCATGGTTACTCCATCCTGTTACCCCTTCCACAACATTTGACAATGCCGTATCCCTTCCATGTAATATTATTGACGGGTTATATATAGACCTGATATGGGCAGCGGGGAGGAATGAGAATGCTCATAATGATACCGTTAGTATTTTACTGCTATCTTGGATGGGAACTGATCTCACAAACAGGACTAAAGTGTATTAGCAGGTAATTAAGTGGGGTTTTTGTCTGATAGAAGTGTTATCAGAAGAAGCTTGAAAGGTTCATGCCCCCATGTATAATAATGATTTAGTAGGAATCGCCATCTAGAGTGCATAGTAAATCATGATTGCTACCAAAGGTGTAGTGATATGTTACAAGCTAGTGCTATATTATCCTCAGAAGCAGGATGGCTGATATAAACCCATCATATCCAATCTCTGTTAATCATACTGAAAGAATGACGATATGTTCAGATGAGTACAGATGGACTACCTTCTGCTTGTTGGTGGTTAGCCTGACTGAGTTATTTTTAATGATAATACATGTTTATTTACATAAATCTTACAATTCTAGAATGACACAAAATTGGAGAGAAACCCAACTGGGCTTATTTTCTCCGTTATAACTAACTTGCTTAGTTTATGAATTGTAAAATATAAACATTGGTACAATTAAACAAATAGTAGTACAATAAGAAACAGTGTTACAATAAGAAACAGTAGTACAATAAGAAACAGTGTTACAATAAGAAACAGTAGTACAATATGAAACAGAAGTAGGATATTGAAAGTTAGGTGATAAGATGAATTATTTTCTTTTTGAAAATGTGTTTGGTTGGTGATAGTTGTATGATGGGAGGGATTTCATTCCATATTTGAGGTCCAAAACTACGAATGGTTGCTTTAATGTAATTTGTTTGCTGAATTGGCACTCTGTAGCTATTACCATAACGTGTATTGTAATTGTGAAATGCATTGTTTGTTGCAAATAATTGATCAAAACATTCTGGAAGATCTGCTTTGTTGAATTTGTACATAAATATGGCTGTTTGCAAATATCTAATTTGGTTAATAGTGAGTATTTTTAGTTTTTTGAAGATAGGTGCTGTGTGCTCTAGGAAGTCAGATTGTGTGATTATTCTAACTGCCCGTTTTTGAATTTTTATGAGTCTATCTAAGTGAGAGGAGTTTGCATTTCCCCACACTTGAATGCAGTATATAATATACGGGTTTATGAAAGAATAGTAAAGTGTTTTCAAACTGTCCCAGTTTAGTACATGCTTTGACTTATACAATATTCCAAGACCCTTTGATATCTTTTTGCTGATGTGGCCAATATGATTTTGCCAGGTTAGATGGGGGTCTACCATCATGCCTAAAAATTTTGTAGAATCAGTTTCTTCCAGAATTGTGTTCTGAATTTTAATTTGGACTTTATCACGTTTTTTCCTTCTTCCAGAAAAGACCATATATTTAGTTTTTGGGATGTTTAATGACAGTCTGTTGACTTGGAGCCAAATGACAATTTTTTGCAGTTCATCATTCATTGTTCGTGCCATTGTTTGTAAGTTGTTTCCAATTATGAATGTGTTGGTGTCGTCAGCAAAAAGAATTGATAATAATTCAGGAGTTGTCTGAGACAAGTCGTTAATGTATAACAGGAATAGCAGGGGTCCTAAAATCGAGCCTTGAGGGACACCACAAGTGATGTCTAGTTCGGGTGATGTTGAGTTTTTGAAGCTGACTACTTGAGTTCTATTAGATAAGTAGTCTTCAAACCACTTTAGTGCACTACCTCTGATACCATAGAAATTTAGCTTTTGCAGTAGTATTTTGTGGTTTATGGTATCAAAAGCTTTTGAGAAGTCTAAAAAGACACCTATGGCATAGTTACCATTATCTATGGCCTGTGAGATTTTGTCCTGCATAATCAACATTGCCATGTATGTTGAGAACCCCTTTCTGAATCCAAACTGATGTTTATAGAGTATATTGTTTTCATTGATATACTTGATTAATCTGGAATACATTATTTTTTCAAGCATTTTCGAAAAGCAGGACAGTAAAGATATTGGTCTATAATTTGAGAAAGTCTGTGGGTCATCCTTCTTATACAAGGCTATTACCTTAGCTAGTTTCATTTGTTTAGGAAAAATACCTTGTGTTAAGGAGAGATTAAATATGTGAGCCAAAGGATGTGCAATGTCTCTTATGACCAGTTTGATGATATCTGTTCTGATTCCATCAATTCCTGGAGAGCCATTTTTCAGATTCATGGTAATTCTGACAATTTCATCAGGGAGACATATATCCAATCTACTTATGTTTAAAAACATACCATAAAATTCACAGGAGCAAATTATTTAATTAAAAATACTCTAATTATTCCTGGGCAGGTGATACCTATATAAAACATGCCTAGATGTAACGGCATATGAATTCATGATGAAAACTAGTTTGTTGTAATGCACTCATCACATTTTCTAGAAATGTGATGCTCCGTTCAATCACCAGGTGTCACCTCTCAAATAAAACAGACATAGATTGTGCAGAGGACACTGTAAAGCTTATGCACAGAGTAGATATGGTAGAATAATTCTCATTCACACTTGCAAAAAAGTAATTAGTAGAGTGAGAATGGTGACATGTATTTTGGCTTGGATTCTGCCCAGTATGACCTCAGTATATTAAGTGAAACCAATAAAGCCATTATCCCATACAATACCCAACTGCAACAGCTGTCCAATGTTCTATCACAAAATTCTAAATGTTAAATAAGGTGGAAAACAAGTGTTGTGAAGCAAAAAACAACCTTTTTTTAATTCATGACAACCTTGATGTGTGATATAACAGGGGTTCAAACAATGCTTTACCTGTTTTTTTACTCTGTTTTATAAAGTGTTGTGCCTCCATGGGGTCAAAATGTCGTGATTTGGGTAAGATAACACAACAAATTCATGTGCAGCCATGTACATCCCTACCAATAACCCACATGACAAAAAAAATATTCCATTTACGATTTTTTACATTTACAATTTTATGCATTTACTCAAAAGATAATTATGCTATATATGAGTAACTGGGGACCAACATATAATTCACTTTTAGATTTAGTTGTTTAATGATTCTTGTTTGTCATCAGTACTTACTAGGCTGTCATTTTCTGTCTTGAGAATTGTAACCCGTTTTTCCAAGCGTGTGACCTGAGTAGTGAGTTCGGTGACTTTTTTCTGTAATTGACGCTCCTTTCCACGATCCTCTATGATTTGACGTGTTTTAGACTGCAAATATAAATACAACATAAATATTACTTTCACTTGGAGAAATGAGATGTTTCATTCAATTATCTTATAAAAGGGTTTAAATTCAAATAACTTCATCTCAACCTTTCAAAAGTTAAACATTCATGTATCTTATATATACACAGCTTGATATCTCTTCTCTAAGATAAACTGAGAGGTTTTCCTGCAATCCTTTTAAATGTTTTCAATTATTACACCCCGGGTAGTGCATCTACCTGTGAATGTTGGCACATTATCTCTGAAACCTGAGCCCTTCCTGGGGTTTTTTGTGTGTTGAAAACACAGTTTAGGAAGCCATTAATCATGTAATTTGATTATATGTTCCATGAAGTCTATTTTCATAAAAAAATATTTTCTATGGAGTTGTGTTTTGTGGTGTGTATCCCACCTGGGGCTGATAGGCACAGAACATCATGTGCAATCCTCCCTTCTATTCATGGTAATTGGCAGCATTAATTCTTGCCTCCCTGTCATACGATTCCACTCCTCACTGGAACATCTACTGGCATATACATGACTATCTGATGGCAAATATGCCTCCACTAACATCTAATAAAGTTTTGCTAACATGTATAAAGTTGTGACAGGTTAAACTGTAGCATGAGAGATGCTGACGGCTCCCAGAAGGTCTGCAGCGATGGCATATTCAGGGGGGGTTTGCTATAATCAACCCTACGCTCATTATTTATATTCTTGCATACTTACAGTATTGAGAACTTCATAAGAAAAGATATTTATCTTTTAGAGAAAAGACAAACTTGTAAATCTGACATAGGTATTCATGTCTGTCCTATCTTATGATATAATGATGTTCAGGGAAGACAAATCCTCAGTTTTGTGTGGTGTATGTGGTTTAGAAACCACAGATTGTGTGCTTTGATAGATAAACCCTGGATGTTGTCATTTGTGGGGTATGGGACCTTGGCTCACCTGGGGCAGTTATCATACCAATGTGCATCCACATCCCTTCATCCTGATATCTGCTCAACTTGCTCAACTACCTCCTCATGAAAAAATATACCTTGCAACCAGAAACCCCCTATTTATTTCCTCGGACAGCTTTTTCTGTATTTCTTTTTATATGAGAGGCCACTACTTGTCACAAATCTCTTGGTTACACTTACAATGCTTTGGGGTCATTCAGGGAAGGGATGATACTCCATCAATTGCTGAGGATTTCTCCCGGCAGCTTGCTCAAGTACCTGACTGAGGGAATGTAGTGCAACACTCTCAGGATACCTCTCTATCTCTGAGAGATCCTAACACCCTGTGACAGTACCTCAATGGAGGATAGGAGTGGCACATTCTGAGTGACTCTTTATCTCTGAGAGATCCTAACACCCTGTGACAGGACCTCAATGGAGGATAGGAGTGGCACATTCTGAGTGACTCTTTATCTCCGAGAGATCCTAACACCCTGTGACAGTACCTCAATGGAGGATAGGAGTGGCACATTCTGAGTGACTCTCTCTATCTCTGAGAGATCCAGACACCCTGAGACAGGACCTCACCTTGTCTGTTTCCACTCACTTTAACTTACTTATCTTTGCAAATTAATCATTTCTCAACTTTGCAAAATAATCATATCTCAGCTATAAATCACTCATAAATCAGCTCAGAAAAGTTATCAAAAATATGTTAGCTTGTCAGGTGAATTATATCTTAACCTTTACAATTTATTTGTGTAAAATTGATACAGACAGACTTGAGATTTTAACTTGCACGAAGTTTCTGCTATTAGGAGTCCCTGCTCAGCATGGTGGCCAGACAACCAACCTCAGCTGATCACCCAGATAGGCTAAGTGTTAGCTGGGATAGTCTGGTTCCTGACCTTACTTTGCTAGCTTCACTGAGATGCAAGTGGAGCGGCCAACACTTTGAATCAAAGTGAACACTAGTAAATTTATAAGAGATTCTCATCCCCCAGATCTACACTTGTTAGCCTATTTTCACTGATTAAATTACAGAGGCACCTAGAAAATTTACTTGGGAAAACATGTCCACAGAAAACATGTCCACAGAAAACATGTCCACAGAAAACATGTCCATAGAAAACATGTCCACAGTATATCCAGTTCCCCGACTAATCATGGCGGTTGAGACAATGGTGGGAGACAATTGCAATTATTTTGACCAATCAGAGAGTAGCTAACAGGGTCATTTGGGGGCAGCTACGGATAGCCTAGTGTATATATAAATTTAAATTGTTGCATGCTAAAAGCCTATAAGAGTTCAGCTCTATATTCACCTTCCAATTAGCGAGAGAAAAGCTCTTTAAAAACAAGCAAGGTGAAAGGTCATCCCATTTCTAGGATGTCACTCATATTGTACTATACTTCAATAGAGTTAGGCTTTCAATAGTGCTTTAGACAAAAATACTGCATATGTATATGATATATTTATATTTATATATCAAGAGGGAACCACAAATGCAAACACACATACACTCATGAATCCCACACTTGATAGTGCATTGCATGTTTTATGGGGAATCCTATTTAATGAACATTATCTAGACAAACAGCACATTAAAGTCACATGTTGACCTCTCATAACTGACAAAGTGTTCCAGGCCATATTCTCCCCTATGATATAGAGGCTTAAATGAAGTATGCTATCTTATTTGCCCTTATATATGGGATATATATATATATATATATATATATATATATATATATATATGGTGAGTTGGAGTTATCTGACAGCCAGAAGTCATATGATTGGTTAGTTTATGCTAAAAAGGAACTATATTGAACAAATAACATATCCATTCAAATATTTCACAGAACAGTATAGTTCAAGTTTGAAAACTTAACTTTTCTTGTCAAGAGAAACACCTCAATGATGTATAGATAACTTGGCTAAGATCAGGCTTATTGTGTGTTCAGTTTCCTCAGGATGTGTGAACAAATGCAGACACATAGAAACACAACTTCTATTTACTTTATACAGCAAGTGAGTCATTATCCCTGTAACATGTAAGTTATAATGTAAATCATGAAAGTAACATGTTGTGTCCCATGTAAGCCAAAATCTACATCAACATTCTGTGTACATTTAATATTGTGTAGGATTGTTTGCACCTAACCGGCTCATCTTCTATGTATTTATTCATTTTTCTACCATTACTACTTTGCAAAACTCAGGTTGCTACTGAGTCAACTCAGGGTGCATATATTTCAACTGTGGTTGCTTATTATTACTTTATATGAGTACAAATTGGACAAATTTGACAATCTATTTTGATCTATTTAATGAAAACAACAATTAAATATTCTCTTATCCCAAATGCAATCTCAAATCAATATAAACTTTGAAGTGAAATCAAATGCAAAAACTGCACAAATAGTAGCTTGTTATCAGTGAAGTAGACTGTAACTCTCCTTTTTTTCAAACCCTCAAAATCATAATTCAATAGTTGATTTTGAACAGAAGTCATACATAAAATTCATCAGCATTTCTTATGTAGAGCTTCCATGCAAAATCATGAAAAAAAAATTGAAAAATGTTGCAAATTGTTTCACACTTTACAGTAGACATGCATCAGCATGCATATCACCTTGAAGAAGAGCTTTGAACTTGGTCACTTATTTACCGGAGTGGGTGACGCATGATTGCCTGAAGCAAGATTTACTTTGTTGTTGTTGGTGAGCGCTCGTGATTATATGATTTATGAATGTGAATTCATGCCTTTTATCTCCCCAGGTTGTTTTTTTTATAAGTATCTTGAAAGAGAGATAAAACCTGATAAGCCAAGTATGATATCATATAGAAAGATATATATACCTTAAATATCAACATATTAGATCATTCTTCAAATAACAATTTGAGATTATCAAAACTGTCACACGACCAGGTAGAATATCAGTGACTCTCTGTTTAAGTCCAGATAATTCCATAAATGGGGAAAAAATTGAAGGCTGAGGGAAAGTTAAGTAAAGTTGAGTGACTTGAATGCGGAATATGCCCCATGTTGCATAATGAAGGAATGTTGCCAGTCAAAGCCATGATCACATATTTCCATTCAGCTTTATATTGAAGCCAACAGTTCTGGCCCAGTTGTAACTGTTCACCCTAATTATCAACTACCCTCAGTGGATAAAACAACACAATTAGAATCATATATAGATCTTTCATTTTATCATAACATGTATATATGTTTTGAAATTCAATTTCAACCTACCAGTATTTATGCACTTTAGCTAATATCTTCTTTAATAAGTCTTCCATAATCCATTATCTCTAACCATATTATTGCATATTCTAGTTACTTTTAGAAAATCAGAATGACAAAGAATGACTCCATTACTGTACCAAGTGACTCAAACAAAAAATCTTTGCAGACTCACAGAAGCCTTATTTATACATGCGTGAACCAGCACCTATCATAGCCCCACTGTGTGATGAGCATACCTCAGTGTCTGACAGGTGGTGTCTGTCTATCCCAGGTGAGATAATCTCTCTGCTCATCCCATTGTTTTACCTCATATGCTCTCTGTCTACATCTGATGGGATAATCTGTTGTGGTTTATCAACTATTCCCTCTATTTTAATAAAATATCATCAATAAAATTGGAAAAGAATTCAATATTTCTAGTTCAAATGTTATTATCTTTTTGCTTATTATTTTACATGTCTATTTCCTATATTTCAAAGATCATCTTAAATAAATTAATTTCATATTAAAATTAAGAACCTGAGATTTAAACTCTCCCTTTAATTGCACCTTTTACTTGAATTAATCAAAAGAAAATGATTTGGTTTGCTTGACATCAGAACTGCTCATTTCCAATCTTTGATGTCTGTAATTTTTATGTTGATCTATCTGAGAAAAGCAAATATTTCAAATTTGTTCCACTTTGCTTATCACATGGTAAAAACCTATGGGACACATGTGTACAATATGCATCTAATCATCCTAAAAATGGTGTGCACTGAAGAATGATGTTAAACTTTTTATTTTTCAAATTTTCTTTTTTTTAACTCCAATATTCATGTTGCACCTTATCAAATAGATCAGAGAGCTGTATTTGACGATGTCACGTCATACTTTTACACACGCCATATATACTACTGCCAAGTCTCTTCTCTGTATATAAAATACCACTTTGTACATTTGCAACTGAATTGGAATATGATATGGAAAGAATAACAGGGTTTGCCCCAAGTTAGTGACAGAATATGGCCATTATACTTATTTCTCCATGGCACACATCCAGAAGTGGCAGAGTAGATGGAACAGAATCATGCAATGGTAGAGACACCCAAGGCATTCTCCCCTAAAATGCAATCTGATCTGCTAAATAAAGCCAGTCCCCATTTAGATATGTCAATGCCAAGTTGAACACATTTATCATCAAATAAACAACTGATATCAAGTTGTCATTTATGTCAAATCAAGAATTCATATTGTTTCCTCTCTTTGGCAGAAATAGCCATTGGATGGGAGACAAAAACTTGCGGCATTTCATTACCTGGAAATATTTTACATACATGACACAGATAATCATATACAATAAAATTTTGTCTTTTCTCTAATACCTTTTAGCTGCATATTCTCCATATGCAGCTGAGGAAAATCTCTGAGAAAACTCTGATAAAACTCAGTCATCTTTTACGATATGGATACATTAATGTAAATTTGGATGAACGGATGACAAATAAAAGATAGGTATGATTCATATTCAAGATCTGCAATTACTCAACAGGTGGAGTCCACTGACCTTGAGCCAATGATCAATCAATGGCTTATAACCAGTCAATAGCTGCCTGGCACGTGTTATTCCGTCAAATTTACCTAATGAGAAGTTGCAGACCTGACTGTTTGTGTTTTGCATTGTGCTGGCCCTGTAGTGAATGAGGGAGATCATGGTTGCATGCCTGGGCTACTAATGTAATTGGTTGATGTTTATATATGAGCTACCACAGTGAAACATGGCAATGCCTTCCAAGTGAATGCTTGGCATCACCGCCTTGATGAATGAATGCACTGATGCTACATCTAGCCTTCTGTGTTTGTGTGCTTAAGATGGGTGTTTTAGCTACTTAAAGAGTACTTAGCATGCACACTTTTCTTGGAAATGTTAATTGAATTATTCATTCCCTTATTGTCTTAGTGCCACATTTAAGTAAATACCAAATGGCAAAAATGTGTGGCAACAGTTTAAGGTATAAATGGAGATTCCAAACAAGGTGTATGATGATCTCTGTATTAGTTTATGGCAAAATATTACAGGTATACAACTGTTATCAACTGTAAATATATAATCATTTAAATATTGTCATAAATAAGCTGTCAATCTCTTGAGACACTAGTACTTTTTTATTTGTTTGTAGTAACAATAGTGCTTTTGTACTAATCTTTACTCTTTTTTTCAACATTCAATAATAAAAATAATCTTTCCTCACTTATCAGATTTGTACTCAGACACAGTACTGCATACTGTTTGGTAAACCATACAGACACTCTACAAGTTAACTTAGGAGTGGCAAAAACTGACATCAAAAGTATGGGATAAGTCTTGGTGCACAACTGTCTGATGTATCTTTGTGTGAAAACAGACATATCTATGCATAGAATCAGACACCGTGTTCAATAAACAAACACTGTGTTTAATAACCAAACATTATGTTCAATAACCAAACATTGTGTTTAATAATCAGATATCATGGGTCTTTTTCTTCATCGTTTGATACCAATATTTATAGGGTCAACAAAGCAAGTAAATTTAAAGCATGATAATATTATGCATTGCTTTAGGTTTCTTTGACCATATAATATATAGTTGGTCACATTGGTCATTATTACATTTGATCAAGTAGAATCATTCATCCTTGTTGAGTCTTGATATACATGTATATTTTGAGTCATTTTTGCCATTGTATTTGACCTTGTCAATGAAAAACGACCAACGCTTGTATTTATTTGTCATTGTCACCTGGTCAGTGTTTCAGTTGTTCACAGGTCATGACATCTTCCCCCTGGAGGAAGATACAAAGATTTAAATGCAAGCAAGGAGAATACTAATTAACTTAAAGCTGTACATTTAAAAGCTTCTGAATTTTGAAAACTATAAAAAATTTAATCCAATCTAATCACGTCCTTTTTTACCTTCAATGTTTTTTTTTCTTCTTTTTTTTTTTGGTAGAAATAGATATCTGATATGCTGTCTGGAAAGGTGAGCAGTGAATGTTTGATGTCAGACCACTGTTCTTGGACAACAGATCTCTCTATTGTAGATAGTTATGCTCACTATATACAATAAGGATCTTAAAACGGAAATATTTGCTATCAAATAACATTTTAAGCAAATGTCATGTATATAAATACACATATATACCAAACATCAACAGTAAATATAAAACTGCTACCCCTAATCGTTTGTGAACATTATAATATGTGTACTAAATATGCCAGTCTATTGGTCCAAATCTGGAGTTGCCAAAAAGGGCTTTATGGTTGAGACTTGCGGGGGCATGATAATGGTATGTTCTCTGTCAGGTTTTAAGTGGAGAAATCAGTCATTATAATTGACTATCTATTATGTTTATCGCATATAAAAGCTTTTTAAAATTTTAATCAATCAAAGTATAAGAATCTTGAGTATGATAATGACAATGATTGATATAATTTGTTCAAGAAGATAACTAACAAAAAAATGTATTTAATGGGGGTTGTGACTGATAAAAAGGTCATGATCTGTCTGGGGTTTATGTTATGCATCATTATGCACCAAATATGCTGGAATGCTTTGCAATTTAATAATTTTTTTAAAACTTAACTTTCTATATTAATGATAAAATCACTCCTTTAATAATTAAGACTTTACAAGTGAAATCAGATCTTTTTTATGTTTTGATATGGATGAACTGAGGTGACTTAGTATGAAATTTCACAAGAAGATAAGAATGAGATTTGTTGCTGTCCTAGTATTGCCTATTCCTGTGCAGATCCAAGTCATTGTTATTTCTATATTTCAGCTTTCTTCCTCTATGCATTCATCACATACCATATATTCCTAGGTTCATTCAAGCAATTTACAATATGTTTGGTGTGACATTCTCTTTGTAGTGGCAATGTACTTGGGGCATTCACCTTGCTCACCCAACCTCCTCATACAATATACCTCACAAAAGTTTACTTTGCAGGTTTTAACAAATTCACATGCCAAGGATGAATGCTGGTCAGAACAATTGCTGTAATTTTACTTTTTCTTTCAGTTCAAGATGTGTCAATCTTTTGTAATAATGAATTTGCCCTTTCCCTGCAACAGTCAAACCAATCATTGTCATGTGATACAAAATAAGGCATTTCCTATATTCTCCACAAGAACATCCTTTATGTTAAATGATGATCTAACTATTGTCCTGTTTTGCCTTCAACTATTTTACCCCAGCCTGCATATATGCCAGTCTACTGGCATGAATTGAAGCTTTCATGTAATATTCACACTTCCACTCTCCTGCTAATAAAGTATTGTTGTTAATGTGATAGCATTTAACTACTGCTTCATCTATGTCCATATCTTATATAATCTGACTCATTAGCTTGACAACATATTACTTGATATTCTACTGGACAATAACTCATGAACTTCAAAATATGCTCTTATAGAAACCTATTCAAATCATCAACCAATGAGTAAAATCTTCATTATATTGGATGATTTTGCTGACAACAGTCAGAGTATGATATAAACAGAAACATCATCCACACTTATTCAACAGTGATTTCTCTTTATATTTCACATTAACCTCATCGCACTTGATAATTAGGTCGTGGTGACCCGTTTCCTTTCTCATATACCTGCCCTATATCATATATCCATACATTAATCACCGGGATCACCTGCCAGACATTCCATGGGTTAAATCACCCCAAGTCTCTAATTACAGAGTGGTATGCAAATACTGGCCATAACACTCCCACTTAAGTCATACACTTATTCTTTTGTGGCCACATATGTACTCAATATTTTTCTTTTCTTTATTCATTATAAAATGTTGTGATACAAGTATTTGGACACGGATGAATAGTGGATGTTCAGTGTTATGATTTAACAAATTTGGGAGGTTTGAGTGGTTAACATGGCTATGCTATTACTATGCTGGTATTTCATTTGATGATAGCCTCATGCTGATCCCGTACATACTGATATGTCCTGATTTATGTCTATGAATACAATAATCAGAACATCCACATTACGTCATAGGAATGCTCTCTAAGTTTCTTTGATGAGGGATTGTGCTGGTCTATGGATGAGTGAATCAGGGTCGCGGCCCGATGCTCTCCAACCTCAGGCAAAAATATCATCAACATGATCTATTTCAGCACAGACCGCCATCGGCAAACTTTTTTTTATTCCACTTCAGGCTTAATTATCAATGGCCTTTAAAAGTGTTTTTTGTTAGCTTCCTTCCCCCGTATAATTCTCTAATCTCCAAAATATGTGCTAATAAGAATTGCGTGTTTATATAAATCAAAAGTCTGAATTAGACTTGATGAATGATGAGAGTAATTACAGAGAGTGTTTGGCATACAAAGTGTGTCTGAGATGTACACAGTTACATGGGAGTGCACCTCACTTTGCAGGACAGCCAGTTTGTACACACTGTATTAGTGCTGATATATATATACACCTGTAAGCTTGGGGACCCCCTACCCCCATCCTACCTGATACAGTCGGGAGGCCACTTCTCGGCTTTTTTCTAACTCTCTTCCCACGTTGGTAGACACTCGACGGGTAACCTGTGGTTTTTCTTTCTCAACTTCAACTTCGCATGAGCTAGAACTGCTCCTGTCCCAACTGAGTCGTGAGTGCCTCCGTTCAACTCGATCATTTTCTACGGGAACCCAGAAGCTTGATGTGTTAGCTTCATCGATAGATCCTCTTTCCCTTTCTGATCTGTAGTGTTCAAGCTCCATGATATTTTCCAGCGCGAGGCCATGAGTTGGTTAGTGTGGTCGTTGGTCGCACGGCATGACAGTGATGTGGTATGGAGGTAACTCTCCCTGTCTATTTCACACTGACACAGATGACAGGTGACCCGAAATTTACACACCTTGGCCAGCCATCAAAATATTCAACTCTAGTCCACTTCTTACCAACACCAGGTGTCACCACTTACCAGCCACTCCATAATCCTACCAGTCTTTTTATCATGGGTAAATAAAGTGAAAAATCTATTTCCAGATATTGTTATTTCAGGTCAGTAGACACCCAATGTTACACAATTCACAATACCTCAAACCCTTTTGAAAAATCTTACAAGCTTTCATTAACAAACTGAAAGTCATTCTAAGGCCCACCTTCTAACCTTATTGACAATATATGCATAGTATTTGTATAGAACAGCAAACTGCACTGGTGGCAATAATATTGTGTAATTACATTGTGTGATCCTGGCCAAGCCTTGTCAAATATTCAGGAACTATCCAGGTAACTCAACCATAACCATTAACATCAAACTCTGCCTACTTTTATATATTTAAACCTGAAAACCTGTCTTTACTGTGTCATATAACACCAATAAAAAATCATCACCCAAAGAAGGATTTGACAGTGGAGATTTTTCATAAAGTTCTTTCATATCATGTTGTGATCTTTATGTTAATCACTGATAACAATAAAAATAATTAAATTTCATATTTTACTGCATTCACATCCAATTAAGCTGTATAATCATGAAAATGAACTGAAAAGAAACTGCATTTTTTTAATTAATAACATCGCTTCACAAATCAATTAAATTTGGAAGTTTCACTCATGAGAAAAATAATTCAAAATCAAACTTTAGAGTCCCATAAAGAAATTATTATTTCAATGAAATATACTGAAGTGCAAATAACACATTCCTCACAATCAATACTTACTGCACTTTTCTTTGTTTCTGAAAAATATTTTGGTTTCATTGCTCTTAATTATCAAAACAAAGTGTTAAAAATGTACTTCCAATTATACCAGCTCATGGACTGTGGCGTGTAAAAAGAGAACACTAAAAATACCTCACACAGTTTAGCACTTTAAAATTACACAGCATATATCCTATGTGATATATTTATGATCTATAATGACATAGAATGATCCCTTTCTGGCCTAAAGCAATGGGAGGTAGTTTACCTGCTGTAATCCGGCATTAGCCGAGTATCGTGGAGTAGCATTTTGGACTTGATATGAAATCCCTGGATAAGATGAGACATAATCCGAATAAATCCTACTTCGATATGACGGAATCCTGCTGGGTTCTCTCCAGGTCATTATAGCCCAGGACGCAGGGCAGTGTCTTGTAATAATATACAGAGTCCAGCTAGAGTTTTATTTCTTTTTTTTTGTTCTTGGTGGTAGTCCATTTATAGCTAGCCATACCCTTTAAGGTAGTGGTTGGGTGTTATGCGAGGCTGTGATCGCATAGTGATCCTACTGGGACATACTGGTGGGGGAGTGACAGTCGCATTGTATCCCGTCATCCCATCTCATCACTCATCCCAGAAGCACAGGCCTTCATCCACAAAGCCTGCTATAACATAAACCACACAAACTTATCAAAAAACACCACCCATCCGAACAGTGAGGCCCAATTCCCAGTCATCATCTCAATATTCGTTACTAATGCACACAATGTACAAGTTTTCGGGTTGGTCAACTAATGAGATGGTATTTTATTTCAATTACAAATTTGCAGGTGTTCTGTTTCTCAGTGTCAGATGTGTATGATATCTCAACCTACTTTTACTGAGTGTAAACACCAGGCAAAAAGTCAAACAATATGTGTATAATATACATACCAATACTCTGCATTTATATGCATTATTCAAGAGGAATGAATGAACTGGAAACTGCATTCAATGAAAATCTAAAGATAACTTATCACAATGATGTGGAGTTGCTGATAAGCAAACTAATATCTGGAAATACAATTGTTTATTGGTATTGAGCTTTATATTTTTCTGATCATTCCAAAACATAGAAAATATTGAAAAGCACATGTTGCACAGTAGATACTGAATAATATTTTCAGATCAGCTATAAAAGTATTAGACATGGAACAGTAAATGCCAAACATTGGACACTGATTTTAGACACATAAAAGTAGACACATAATAGGAGGCACATAATAGTAGACACATAATAGTAGACACATAATAGTAGACACATAATAGTAGACACATAATAGTAGACACATAATAGTAGACACATAATAGTAGATACGTAATAGTAGATAACTCTAATAGTAGATAACTAATAGTAGACACAGTAGATAACTAATAGTAGACACATAATAGTAGACACATAATTGTAGATAACTAATAGTAGACACATAATAGTAGACACATAATTGTAGATAACTAATAGTAGACACATAATAGGAGACACATAAAAGTAGACACATAATAGTAGACACATAATAGTAGACACATAAAAGTAGACACATAATAGTAGACACATAATAGTAGATAACTAATAGTAGACACATAATGGTCAACATGGTGCTTTTCTCATAAAGTCTCTACTGTTTAAGAACCTGTATAAAGGTGATAAATTTGCAGTGAAACATGTAGCTGTCACAGTGACCAGGCAGTGCAAACATTTGGTTAATAGTCCAACTGATTCTAAACTTTTGTTGTTCAGTGTAGTACAGAGTGGTATGTGTACATAGGTAATATCCCTCAAGGCTATCACTGTCTTATAACGGAATACTAAACATTTCTTTCGCGTCTACTGCTGTTCTGGCTCACACCTACAGTGTTTTCAGACACCTTGATCTCTTTCCACACTTACATAATGCAATTCTTTGTATTTAAGAATTGTGCTTGAATCACTTATTTTGTATTGCATTACATTGCAGCAATTATGTTTTCATGGGAGAAAAAAAATTTCTAAAAAGGATGCAGAAAAAATCAAATTAAAATCGGAGGAAAAAGAGATCAAAATTGTCAGATATAATGGTTAATTTATTATGCACTTCTTGTACAACACAAAAAGTGTAATACAAATATATAAGGGAGACATTATTTATATCATTTACACAAAATCAAATCATGATATATTTCAAGTCAGCTGTTTGAACAAAATATTGGGATTTTCCAATCGTCTCTCTATACAATTGAAATGCATCCATGTGACTCAGTGGGTCATGTCAAGACCAAAAAACAGAACACCTACAATTCAGAATTTAAAACTGAACTAAAGAGATATGTATGAGATTTATGTTATAAGAATGAATTAAATATCATAGAAAGCATCACTATGGTAACAACCATTCACCACAAGTTGACCCACCATCTGCCGGCTGGGGAAGTAAGATACATAATCCAGTGCTACTATCCAGCCACATCAGCTGATTATCCAACCAAGATGTTAATCCTGTCTGTTAATCCATCCAACAAAATCCAACTTCTGATGAAAACAGTATCTATTTATCTTTATATGGCTATTTTTGATGAGTCAAAATTTTCATTTTATTCCTGGTTTTTTTCCTGTCATATGTTTGGTAACAAATGAGTCACACTTATTGCATATAATATATCTCCTTTATGCTTCATCCTCAGGTGGACAACTCTCAGAGGCCCCATTTGGGGCTCATAATTTATTTCCCACTCAAACTACAACCTAATATCCATAATTATTTTCAAACAGCATTGTTAAATATATTTTGATGGTGATAAAAATAAATTTTATGATGAGCATGCAGTTGTTAGAATCTGAACAATTTTTTCATTGTTTTTAATATAATTGTTGTCTGTAATTACCTATCAGAGCCTCATGTAAATGCTGAGGTCAGGCAGGAATCAATAGTATATGAATGGTGATAAAGTGTGCGTATTTGCTGGGTGCTGAGCACAGCTGCAGCTACCACAGGGGGGAACAACTGCTACAATTATATAGCTACCAATAATGCAAAAGGTTACATTTAAATTGCAACACATTTGCAACTTGACCATTTTAATCCCTTCTCAAAATGAATAATGATATTTGATCTGTGAAGATAAAGAGAAATAATTATACAGAAAAGGTATATTGTTGATTTTATTAAAAATAATGTAATATGAGTATTGACTGTGCAATGGACAGTGGTATTTTTCTAATTGTATGTCTATCCCTGTATTAAATGGGTCGCCCCTGGATTAAAGCAGTATAAGAGATGATCAGTATTGACCTACTTGACAAACCCAGATGGTCACTAGTCAAACTGACCTCTGCAACATACGCTGCAACATTTATATCAGGCAAAACTCAAAAGACTTTCACTGCATTTAAGAAGTTCTGCTCAATTAACTACTGATTTATCTGGATGAATAAAGCTTCTGTCTTGCATATATGAATAGGACAAAAAACTTTTATGACTGAATCATAACTTAATAAAGTCAAGTGCCTCTGAGCAGTTTTGAGTTCATCACATTCATCTGATGTCTGACCGAGTGTGTAAAATGATTGCCCCATAAATATGCTCAATAACATGCTCATATGTTCAATAACATATATATATATATATATATATATATATATATATATATATATATATATATATATATATATATATATATATATATATATATATATATATATATATATATATATATATATATATATATATATATATATATATATATATATATATTTATATATATATATATTTATATATATATATATATATTTATATATATATATATATATATATATATATATATATATATATATATATATATATATATATATATATATATATATATATATATATATATATATATATATATATATATGTGTGTGTATTCTCAGCATTTGAGAAGAGACATATAGATTATGATTGGGTACCTGCTGACTTATTTGACTTGTTACCACCCCAAATGCTCCTCTATACATTGATCTGTATCCTGACAAATATGATGGCCTCTCAGCTACTTGATCATGCAGCATCCTAAGTATGTGATCATGCAGTATCCTAACTAACTGATCATGCAGTACCCTAACTATCTAATCATGCAGTATCCTAACTATCTAATCATGTAGTATCATAGCTATCTGATCAAGCACCATCCTAAGTATCTGATCATGCAGTATCATAACTATCTGATCATGCAGTATCCCATATATCTGATCATGTAGTATCCCATCTATCTGATCATGCAGTATCCTAACTAATTGATCATGCAGTATCATAGCTTTCTGATCATGCAACATCCTATCTATCAGATCGCGAGGCGTCTTATATTCAAGTAAATATGATATCTGATCATGTAGTATCCCAGATATCTGATCATGTAGTGTCCCAGATATCTGATCATGTAGTATCCCAGATATCTGATCATGTAGTATCCCAGATATATGATCATGTAGTATCCCAGATATCTGATCATGTAGTATCCCAGATATCTGATCATGTAGTATCCCAGATATCTGATCATGTAGTATCCCAGATATCTGATCATGTAGTATCCCAGATATCTATTCTTACTATCTGATCATGCAGCACGCCATCTGTCTGATCATGCAGCATCCTATCTGACCATGCAGCATCCTATCTGATCATGCAGCATCCTATCTGATCATGCAGCATCCTTGAAGAGAATAAGGGAGAATATGGTATGTATAGAAGTGCTTATATAGTGGTGCGGGGAACAATGTGGCAAAGTTGCTGCTTGATTATAAAATTATTGATGTGCTCTGACCTAAACACTGATCTGAGTAAATCCAAATATTGACAGCTGACAGAACACTGCACATTTCACACCTCATTACTCTTCATACTGTCTGCTCTATAAAAAATATATAAATCTAAAATATGAAAAAAAAACCATGCAAATATGATATATTTATGCAGCTGTACTTTTTTGTAAGAAAAACTAAATCACTTGGCTGAAAACTTTTGAAAGTATTTATATATAGTACATGATAAAACTATTCTCACAATAACTGCTTTGTGTTTCAATAGGGCAGAATTATTGTTCAAACTATCTCATTTCATAGGTCTAAACCTGACCTGGGACCCAAGCTACACAGCTCTTATACACAATGTGAGTTATGTCCAATATACTGCCAATAATTCATTAATCACACACTGGCAGCAGATCTTCCAGCAGTAAATAGGCAAGGAGAATGTGATACATACACTGGGCTTAGCAGGTTACTTCACAAATATGCCTTCTCACACATAGCCACATTCTGCATTTAATCAAAGACATACCTATATACTGATAACAGAGTCAGAATCATTGATGGATAACTTGATGAATAATTTTGTCATGTTAATGTGGAAGAAAAGCAAAGTATAAATATCAATATCATTCCAATGTTAACTGACCTCATATCCAAGCTATGTTCAGGAAATCAATGTTACACAGCACGCAATAAATGTCTAAAAAGTTCATCAAGATTAGTGTGAAAAATTCAAGATCATCTACTAAATTCTAACAGTATTTTAGCAATAGCCAAGGTGAAAAAACTCCAAGGTGAAAAAACTCTAGGCTGAATATATCATATATCATATAACTCTAGGCATCATATATCAAATATCATTTATATATCAGACTGAAGAAGCAGTATTTGATGGTAGTCTACCAGATTGTTGGAACTGTACTTAATGGTAGTGTACAAAATTGAAGGAACTGTACCTAATGGTAGTGTAACAAATTGTAGGAGCAGTATTTGATGATAGGGAACCAGATTGTATGAGCATTATTAATTGATGATGAACCTGAGTGAACCAGATTATAGACATAGTATATCACAAGCTGTATGTGATCTAGATGAGGTGAGATTTTGGGCAAGTCTCTACTTGACATTGGATCGGTAGCGCCTTCCAAGCCTCATACTTCAGTCACCAAGAATGTACATACAATAACCACACAAGACACAACATGTTGTACCACACCTTTAATGAGGTTACCATGAAATGCACACCAACATTACCCAGTCCATTACTGTGTGGGGCCAGGCTAAGTGGAATCATTACAAGAATATTAGTGGTTAGATGTTGAAGTAGTGAACAACACCAAGAAAGCTGCCCATACATCAAGCACCTAATTAAGGAAAGTTAATGAGAGCATTGACCCCGCCATTATTATGAGGGCTTAACAAAATAATCTGACCACTTCTAACATTTTGACCCTGCATTGTTTCAGATCTATTTATAATTCTACAAATCAAAAGATATTTTGTGGACTACAGGACCCCCCCAAAAAAACAATGAAGAAAATATGGGAGTAATTTTTGTTACCGACTAATTAGCTTTAAAACACAAAGCTCATTAGTGACAATGAACTTCTTATTTTCCTGTTGAGCAAATCTTATAATATATAATTTTTTTTGTTTCTGGATTGGATTGAGATAATAATCCTACAGATTAATCCCAAAGTTAAATAGATTATTTATTATTATATTGAGAGAACTAGTGATCAAATATATATTAAGGAAGACCAACTAAACTAAGAGATATCTGCAAGTATTGCTGGTCAGAAATTTCATAAATCATTTGTGGTATATTCAAAATGAGCTTTTGGTATACTCTATGAATATCTACTAAATTAGATGGCTGTTCCTCATATGTCTTGTCTGCAACTGCCTGGTGGACTTTATATACCCATTCTATGCACATATATTTCTATGCATTTTTGTTTTCCATCATTCCATTATATTAAATTGTGACATATAAGTCTCAATCATTAAACTAAAATACAGTCCGGATAATTTTTGGATTTATGTTTGAGTAGAGCAGAAACTAATTTCAATAATCTACCATCTTTATCAACCTTAAGAAATTAAGCTAAAAGAAATTTGAAAATGTCTGATTTATGGTTAAATCTTGACTGTTACCATCCCTCATAACAAACATTTTTATGTCATACAGGGACTGGAATAGCACACTTTCTAATCCTAAAATTCCCAAGATTATATATGACCATGACAACCTAAATGTCCCAGAAACTAAAATTGCACTTTATTGAGTGATATAACCATAGATTTCATTTTGATAATCATTGTTTACCTGGGTATCCTGTTGGCTGTTGTTGAGGATATTAATCATCACATTGACCATTGGCTGCTGAATTCCACCAATCATATCTTCAGATGGTGACCTTGACCCAGGATTTGACCTTGCTCTAGTCTTCTGTGTCCTTGCCATAACTGATCGTTTGGGAGTAAACATATCATTACGATTATATCTTGGTGACAGTGGTGATTTATTCTCTGGTAAACTGAAGTAATCCGTCAAATTTTGAAGGAATGCATCCAATTCTGATTGGCTGGACATTAAATAGTTTGCCTTTAAATGACAAGTTTCCAGGTAATTAGCAGAGATGTTTTTATTCTTCTCAATGTCTGAAATTTTCTTTTCAGAATATTTCTGATGTCTGTCTTTACTTCTGTCATTTTGCTCTTCTTTGATATTTTCAGGATTCTGCCTCCTGGTATTACCTGGCATGACATCATGTCTGCCACCAGATGTCTCTTTAATTTCACGGCTTTTCAAAGCCAAGCGTTTTTTCAAACTTTTTTCAGGCAAAATCACATAATCCTGTTCCATGTTTATGCAATCATCTAAAACATTATTATTCTCTTCACAAATCGTTTCTTCATCTTTTTTAGTATCTTTTTTCAAGATGTCAATCTCGGGTTCTGGATCATATTTATCATAAGATTTTGGGCAAAACATTTCTGTCTCCATGTTAGAATCAACAGAAGTTGCTACACTATCACTGACCATCACACAGCGAGTATCAGGATCTAAACCTGGAGTACTTGAACCCTCAGACAACCCAGACATCTGGGTAATGTTTTCAGCATCTCTGCTAGAGTAAATATTCATTTTGTCTTGGGATACATGGTAACCCTTATCACTGTATGTTACTCCAGGTGGCGCAGGCAGTCGAGTGTCGTGGAGAGTCCGAGTCTGAGCGTCTGGTGTGAGATGTTCCTCTCCCCTGGAAGATGTAGCACCTGCTGGTCTCTCTACATCACTCACAATAACTGCCTTGTTTGGCCCAATCTCACTGTCAATATCACTATCTTGTGATGTCCTCATCTGCCCTTCAATGTCAGTCACTTTTGGTTTATTTTCAACAGGTGCATAAATAAGATTGCTCACATTTCGATTGATGCATTTTTCATCATAAATTTCATGTGACTTATCCATTTTTTCACTTTCCATTTCATTTTTATCTTTCACACATTTTGGACTTGGTTCCATCAATTTCCCTTGGGGAATGCTTTCATCATAATTTTTTAGAAACACCACACTGTCTACAGGATGCCTGAATATATCCATATTGTTTGTATCTGGGTTTCTTAAACTCTTATTTTCACCCACTCCACTGCATTTCATCCCCTCCACCACACAAAGTGGTACATCTGACATCTCATTATTTCTCAATGCATTCACACCTGCAAAATGCCTTGAATGCTGCAAAACATGTGATGATGATAAAAAATCATTCTCACTAAATGATGCATCAAGATCTTGCTGGATATCAATATGGTCGTTGACACTTTCTTTGCAAATCAACTTATGCTTTCCGGATGTGTTCTTCACATCAGCTATTATAACATCAGGATTGGCACAACACTTTGGCTGGTGTGAGTCTGGGAGGCTGTGAGAGTCTGGGTTACCCAGGAGTAGTTTGTCATGGTGAGCACCTGCAGTAGGTGTGAATACCCTCTCCTTCTCCTCCTCCTCCACAGTTACATCACTGCTGCAAGTAAGTCTGGCTACCCCAGCCCCATCAGCAGTCCTCAATGACTCAGCTTCACAACCCCTTGCACAAATACCTGATGATCTATTTTCATTATGTGACCCAGATTCTTCACCAGAAGTTATGCTATTTATTAACCTCTCATCCCTTTGTCTTTGTTTCTGTATATCTGGCTCAGCGCCACCTGGTGACTGTTTCGCTGCAAGTGATGTTATCGACTCAGCCACTTTTTCATACCACAACTGCTCTCTGCTGTTGTGTACAGCCTGGTTCCCATGGATACTCATTTCCAACAAATGCTGTTCCAAACCTCTCTGAACCATGAAACATTCATCAACTTTGCCAATCTCATTTATTTCATTTCCCTGTTTTCCCCCTTGGTCTTTTTTATCACATACTTTTCTCATAATCTCTGTGGCAGAATTATTAATATCCTGGTACAAAGATTCTCCGGGATGCCCATCCTTATCACTAATCCCTAATCCAGGTGATAATGGGTAATCATATTCCTTGGTATCCTCAAATAAACTGACAGAATTATCACTGCCCTTTTGGGAGACTTGAACAGATTCAACATCTGTTACTGTCTCAACAGGGGGAGGTTCTTCAAGATTTTCTGTAACTTCCTTGTACCATATTCTAATTTTCTCTTGAAGATCATGATCCTCATTCTCCAGAATGCCATCTGAGGCTGTGTCCATTGTGATATTAAAAACCAGAAACAGTTTGATTTATGCTGTATTGTCCCCAAGGGTGTGTCACTCAACCTACTGAATATCAAATTGATTTTATGTTTGCTAAATTAATGGCATATAATATTTTAATGTGTTCTTAATATCGGTTTGCAGCAAGCCACAATGCACCATCATATTTCTCCGCTTATGCATAAACTTATGATATAAAATTCCAATCAAATTGAATTAATGCTAGTTATCTGATCCAAACGCTCATCAAATATCAGTCCATCTTTATAAGGCTGACGAGTCCATAAACAAGCTGGATGTTCCATTTCATCCATCATTCACTTTTATCCGTGTCTATATATATCTTTATATTCATCCAAAACAGAACGCAGTCTCCTTCACCTCTGTTTGGTAACTCCCTTTCAAATTAGTACATATGTTTGTGGATCATTATTGAGATGTAAATGTCTTTACCTGAAAATGCCACCTTCACTGGGGATGAGAGTTTGCTCATATGTTTGCACAAAGGTCATCTTTGTTATAAATGAGGGTCTTTACCTGGTCAAACCTCAATATTTGGCGATGTAAACACCAACCTCATTCAGGTAACATGATCCCAGCAAGTGCAGCACACAAGATTGGGGTTGTGAACCTTCTTCAGATGCTTTTTGAAAGATCACTGCCTCCAGTTAAGATATGATATCCGAGCAAGCCAAAATCTTTATTTTCAGTTCATCCCTCAGGTGAAATTTTTTCATTTTCTTTCAAACATCCACATGTTTTGCCTAACGATTATGAGCACCTCTGAAGTAAAACATCCTGAGTGATATAGCGGTTTCCATCCCTGTGTGTATGTGTTGTAATATTAAATATGATCAAGTCAGAAAGTGATCAATGATAAATTAAAAATACATTTCACAACATGGAGATAGTGGATGTTTGACACTTAATCAATATCTTTGTGATGTGATACGTGATTTAAGACAATATGCTTCAGATATCTTGAGAAGTCTAACCTTTCTCAGATAAACGCATCCCACTGACTATACAGTACATGTTGTAAAAGTATGATCAAGTTGTTTAGATTTACGACCCTGTTAATCTTGTATTTGGAGTGAAGTGTTTAATGAACATGAGTTGGTGACATTATTGTAATTGAGTTATCATGATTATCATTGCATTATTCGCTATGTCAATAAAGTCATATTCTCTCCTGCACTATGCACACACAAAAACGCAGTGTAATTGGCATGGGTACAAGATCGCTGCGATCAACTTATAAATCCAAACTCTTGTCTTGTGTCCAATGTTTCTATATATCTGCATCTCTGCCATCTTTCACACCTTGGCACATGCATTCCTTTACTTATCCCATTGCTAGGCAAAACAATGGCCAGTATCCTGCTTATATGAGCATAGTTTCTGCATGAACGAGTTTCTTTATCTTATGCTTGCATATAATAAACATATGGAGATGAATTCATCAGTTTACACTGCAGGCATACAACCAGCATTGCCTTTCCAAGTAATGATGCTCAGGTCACAAAGCCTCCAGCTTGAGTCAAGCAACACCATGAATTATGCCAATACTGGCTGCATAAGATATTTATAATCTACATATTGCCAATTATCCTAGATAATATCTCATTCATCTAATAACTGAATATGTCCATAAAATCTGTGAATTCACTCAATAAGTAATGTTTTGATATTAGAGTATGAATTACTTTATGTGATTTTGATACAAAAAAAAGAGAGAACTTTTAAATGTGACATTTAGTAATAACATACCAGGAATGTATAATTAACAAGAAACAGGAAAGCCCATCATTCATACTAACAGATACTGTGCATTCATGCATACCTGCCTAGCCTAATGCAGTCAGCTAGTCTGCATATATAATAAAATGTCTCCCACTAAGAAATAAATAACCAAAAACATTCTTTTCACCTGTGGATATGTAATAGCAAATTTATCATAGACAGATTTATCATTATTATTAGAAAAGAGTTAGAATCTGTGAAAAATTATCATAAAAAAGCCATAAATTGTAATCACAGGTAAGTCTAATTTCACCTTTCACACAGTAAGAGTTTTTTTTATCACAATAACACTGATTGTGTCTCAATCTCAATCTGTGCAGATTTATTCAGCAGATTACAATGTTTGGTTCAAGCTGGACATGCAATTATGTATTTATATTTTAAATGGATGTAATGCTCCTGAGGATCCATCATTCAAAATGTCAATGGATACATGTTCAGGCATTATCTTTTTCCTCAAAGAAACGTATTGATATTTCTGTACATGAGAGAAAAATCAATGGTGGGAAATTTTGTTGCTGAGGCAGTTGAGCTGATATGGAGAAATAATCAATGATGAAATGGACGCCACTATTCCTGAGGTGAACAGACATGAAACCACTATCAACATTATTGCCATATCAAGCCCAAAAGTCCCTCAAATTGAAACCAATTTTCTGCTTTTCATTTTCTTATCATGTTATAATATATCTATATATCACCAAGTTCTGTGCCTTCCTCCACAGAAAAATTATCATATAAAAGAACTATGATAATCACATCTTTAAGCAGTTGGAGATGAACATTTATTTGGACATGAATAAAAATGACCAAATGAGATCATGCAATGCCATTGCATATTCATATTGTGCCATGCGTTGGATATGTATGGTCAAATATTGCCATTTAATAGCTCTGTGTGACCAGGTAATGTTAACTTATTTGGTCAAGCTTGCTTCAGCTGTTTTCTGTAGTAATATATATCACTTACCTCATCTTCTTCATAATCTTCCCTGCGCAAGGGTGGCTCATCTGTGAAGTTAGCTGGAGAGGGGGCTGTTGCCTGGCTCATAGGAGTCCCTGGGGTGTGGAGCTGACTGACAGGTGTGTCAGATGGGGTGATCAGCTGACTGACGGGAGTGATGGAGCTGATTCCACTGACTGGAGTATTTGAAGGGGTGAAGAGGTGGCTGAGGGGGGTACCAGCATGGCTCAGAGGTGTCGTAGTCTGAGAATTACCACTGTATATGCGAGATTTATTTCCAATCTCAACAGATTTGATCAGCTCTCTAAATTGTTCATCAACCTCCTCTTTTTCATGTGATATTTTTTTCAGCAATGAATCCAAATGAAAAACTGTTTGCTCTTTGATTTTTAAAGATTCTTCTGTCTTTTTTAGCAGTTGCATGTCTTTTTGGGCAGCCAATTTGTACTCTTTAATAATTCGGCTTGTGTCAGCCTCGTGTTCTTTCTGTATCTTTTGAATGGCTTGAGCTTTCTCAGAATCTGCACCAGATTTCATCTGTAGCTGCTCATCCAGCTGCCTCTTGGAGTCTTTCAATGTCTTGATTTCTTTTTGCATTTTGACAATCAGTGCAGAATTTCCTGTAGTTGGCCCCATGACTTGGTCTCTCTGCTCAGATATTGCCTTCTTTTGTAATTCTAGAGCTACTTTGATAGCATCTTCTTTCTCTTTTGCAAACTGCAATTTTATCTGCTTTGTTTCTTCATCTTTATATCTCAAAATCTGCCTGACCTCCAAATCTTTTTCTTTATTTGAATTATCCCTCTGTTTCTGCAGTTCGTTTTCCTTTTCGAGTTGTAATTTAATCTGAATATTTTGTATGGTCCTTTCTCTGTCTCTAGCACAGCCTTCTTTCACATTTTTAATTTCTGTAATCCGATCTCTGTGCAGTTGCTTGTTTTTCGATTTTTCTCCTTCTAAATCACTCTTGAGTTTGGCTATATGCTGCCTCATTTCATCAATAATTTTCTGCTGGTTTACAGTTTTTGTTTTCTGAGGTGACATTGTAAATACTGGAGATCCTGGTTTAGACACAGATTGTAACAAATTAGTGATCGGTTTTGGGCTTGGTGACTTTAAAGTCATTTGAATTCTGCCGTTGCTTGTCTCCATGATCGCCAAATCTCTCATGTAATTTTACCAGATTAACCTAAATCTTAAATCTGCACCAACACCTTGCTTTCTGAGAAGTACTGTACATTCGAAAATAAACATTGTTATATTTACCAGGCAAAGGAAACATTCCTCAGGAATATAATCACATTCTTGATTATGATAAAATGCAGACCTGGTTAATTTAACACCATAACTTGTGAGCTCAGCAGGCAAAGTGACTGGTGTTCTAACCTTGTTGTACTTCACTGAATGTGACCATGGCGGTGTTTTCATAATAACACTCTGCTATTTGTGGCTGGAACCAACATTGAAGTTGGCCTTATTTGAAAAGATCTCCACTACAAGGGCCTAGCATGTAGAGGCATGCTTCAAGTGAGAGACCAGTCTGTAATACTATTACCGCGGACACACATGCCAAGTTTAGTCGGCTGGGTCTTTTGGATGTGGATCAAAAGATCCAAATCCTCTGCATTACCCAAGCACTCACTCTGGTAATAGTGAAATATGAAATATGCCAAACAACCTAAAGTGATAATTTATGCGAGAACAAATAAATACAGAAATTGAGACAATCGAATTCAAATAATCATATTCAACCATAGATGGCAACATGTCAGGACTCAGGACCCAAGCTTGACAGATATGTTTTGGTCGCCATCTTGCTGTCAATGACGCTTTGGTCAAGTTTGGACCGGGCACGAATCTCAAACTTTCCTGTTTCTCAAACCACGTATTATCGTCCATTACCATGCTGTCCATAATCCCTGACCATTCTGTAATATTACCGGTAGTTGGTAAACACTTAAGAGGTTAAAATATTACATTTTCTCCACTTTGACAGACCGCCAAGCATGTGGGGTTGATAGCTTCCGTGAGATCACGTGGTACAAACAACTCTGAAACTATGTCGACAGGGGTCATGCATTTCATAACTGGGTCAAACTCCGGTCAAGTAAACAAAAAGCACGTGGGATTGGAAATATATACAGGAATAACTTTCATCATATAACTTCCAGGAGAAAGCTATCTAACAAATTAGCAGATTACTTTATGATCTTTTATATGCACTGAGTGGTCCAGGATTATATTTAGTTAAGAAGCTGCTAAAACTGAGAGCAATAATAAGCAGTTATATTGCTCTCAGGTTAAAAACACTCATAAAGCCAGATTTTTCAAAACAAATGGGAAGATCATTTTTCAGAACTAAGGTCTGATTTACAGAACTATTTCTCCTGGCCTGTATTAAGCTTTTATGGAAAGTGTCCCCCCCCCCCCCCCCCCCAATTAATTTTTGGTCATGTTTAACTGTTTTGGTCATGACAACTAACATAATGTTGACATAGAATTGAAGTGTATTGTCTGCTGATTTTACCTGCGTGGATTAACTTTTGATAAATCAACCCAGCTCGTAAACGTCGACGTCTGCCTGATGAGAACCCTGACAGAGTGGTTGGAAAACTATTTGGTAAATTGAGTATGTACATAATAGGAGGGCTTACTTGTGTGAAAACTAAGAGCAATAATAAATAATAGCAACAATAGTTATATTGCTCTCAGGTGAAAATCATGGTTTGGAGTGACAATTATAGGTGTCAGATTATTAGCCCTCTCCGCAAGGTCGTCACATTATGTCCCATGTGTACCTTGAGATTGCCTAAGACCCCCTGCAGCTGCTGACTGTATTTTCTCACCCCTTTATCATGTCCCTTTACTTTTCTTTTTTTGTTGATAGCTGATTGAGAGATATTATTTCATTTAGGAGAAAAAAAAACCACGCAGATAATATGATAATAATGTAATCATTTCATATATGAATCTTGTCTGCTCCAAAATGCCTAAAAGCTATACGTCTTCCCCAAGTTTCCACAGCAGGTTTCAGAAAGGAAATATTTTCCATTATGAAAGTCTACTAACAAATGTAGACTCTTATTTTTAACTAATAGATATTTTTCTTTTTTAAGTTTTGTTTCCATATATGTGTCTATTTGAGATGCTTCCATGACTAACTTTCTGGAAATTCAAATTTGGCATGCGCTGTATCTTGAATTCTTGATCTTTCATAAATGGGTCATTCCGAAATGGCAAATGGCAAAAAATGGCAAAAAAAACATAGTTTGTACATTCAGAGCGATTATAATCAGCATGCGCAATTGTCTCACTGAACATTGCAAAACTCATCAAAATCAGGAAATTTGGAATGAATTGAGGACACGATATACTGTTTTCCTGGTTACCATACCAACATAGTTAATATCAAATGTTTTATATCAGCTGAATTATACACTGGAGAATATGCTATGTTATACAAGGTAAACAAAGTCAGGATAGAGAGTGGGAAAACTGTTCAATCAGAACTGCCAATTATTTAAGTAAAGTCTTGGAGATAAAATTGTTTAGAATGTGTTGGTCAAACAATAATTAATGCTAATAACATTCATAATAATCATTATGACATCTTTCATTGAGACAAATTTGACTAATTCCTTCTTATAACGCCTTTGTCTTGTTCCCATGAGTTTAAAACTGTTTGATAAATTTTCAAGTGATTTTTCTGAGGTATGATCTTCTGCTTGTGATTATTTTGAGTAACACTGCCTGATGATGTCGCTGTTTGACAACAGGTGGCGTGATCATTGAAAGAACCTCATGAGAGTTTGTTTTATCTGCAGAGCACCCCTAAATTTTTAAAAAATGCAATTCATTTTGGTAATTGGCTGGAGTGCAGGATGAAGGTATGCAGTTGAGTTCATATTTATAGGTTTCTGGTGGAAATAATTGATTGTCATTCACGTTTGTGTTTTTTAAGGGAAATTTGAGATTTAAGATAGAACACTTGGCATATCAGACTCTACATCCAATTAGCTTCAGTGTAGAATGACAATATATTGTATCCCCGGGATTGTATCATTCGCAATGATTTTATTTTAGGCATCCTGTGACAATCAAGATAAACTCTTATCTTAGTCTAGTTTTACACTCTGTGTATTATATTTGCATTTGGTTGAATTCTTGCATTTGGGGTTGAGCAAAGGGGAACATGTTTAAAATGGTAAACAATGCTGTAGCTGGTATAGCTAAAACAGAAATTATTGTTGTGATCAACTTGTCAAAGGACATACTTGGAGCTTTGTACTCGGTGATGTAAAAGACAATAAATTTACTTTCCTTTTAGGATAAGCCTGCAGAAGTGACTAAAATGGCCTCTTTTAAAATTACATTAAATTTCGTGTATGCAAACATGTTCTTCACATTTTGCAGGTTGTTAAGAGCACAATGGATTTTCTAAATAAAAACTTTCTAAATGAAAATGGGATGATGTTGACCATAGAATCTGGAGTTTTGGGCATCCAGACAAAAAACTTCACCCCTCGTCAAAACAGAAGAATCAATATTATATCAGTCAAAAATCTCACAATTTTAATGCTTGGAACAAATGAGGTGAACGTAAAATGCATATCACCATCATTTTGTGCCTCATTATTATAGACATACCTAAATTAAAAAGATAATTTGCCTGCACCTTCCATTTGTCCCTTATAGCAATCATGAAACCACAGAGGTCACAGGCAATTCTACAGAGGTTTGGGGTGTGCTTAATTGTGATACAACATCACTAGAAATGGGAGACATTGAACATGAAATGGGTAGTACAAAACTTCCTATTGCAGTGGGTACATGGTGTCACTTTCACCCAGCATAAAAAAAAATAAAATATATGAAAATTTGCAGAAAGAAATCAGCTTTTCAATGAGGTAATCCATTTGCCTCTACATTTAATACATTTCTCGCCATCTGATGTTTTTCTATCACAAATTTAGCACATTTTCACATCCTTTGATAGTTTAATATCATTTTTTATGTACCATTATGATTAGAGCAGCTTATTGGGGGTTATTTTCTGAAAATACACTTATATTTTGTATGTATGAAACTTTAAAAGATATCATTGGATCAATTTAAAGTCCATCAATTTTCATCTTTTGTACACCTACCACATTCAAGCTATTTCTAACCAAATATAGCTTGTTAATAAATCTCAAAATTGACGGACTTTATTTTCATTTTATTTTCAGCATTTAAGTTTTTTACTGTGCGATATGATATGTACTTTCATAATTTAACCAACAATAAGTTGTTATTATAGATATTATTTCAAAATAGCTCAGCCTTTCAAAATTTCCTCTAATTTCCTTTGCAGATTGGTCCAAAATTAAAAATTGCTCTAATATTGTTAATTCTGAATGGATTTTGATGAATAAAGACTCTATGAGCTCGTTTTTGAAAGATGCAGATGATTGAATATTGAAATTTATAGTGAAATCCATGGAAATAGGAGTTTCATTTTCAAAGTCATTCAAAGGTCACTTCAAGGTCACCGGCAATATATTATAAAAATAGCCTACAAAGGTCCATATTCAGTCATGTATCATTCGTGGATGTGTTCTACACAGTAAAAACGTCATATGCCTATGTCTATCATTTCTATTGATGACAAGCTATCTCACTACAGCTGTCACTAAAATCAACCAACGAATATCTTGCGTTCAGCATGAGTCAAAGCTGCTCTCTACTAGGTCCTCTCACTCACTCCACCAAAATTGAGTGGAAAGAAGAACATGTCAAATGAGCTGTCACATTGTAATATTAGTCATACAAATGACATGGCTGGAGTTGCTCAAATTTATCACATCTTTGTTTAAACTATATCTAAATTTTATTACAAATGTAAATGTACAACTATCAGCAAATAAACAGTGTACAACCATTGAGAAAATCAGGGCCACATATAATTTTATTTTTATAGCAAATCTGTACATTTATATTTTTGATTTATTATAGGTTTTTATGTGCTGAAAAGATGTTCCAAATATATCACTTTGCTGACAATTGCAATCGGTCACATTAGTAGTTTTGTGAAAAAAAAAACATTTATTTGAATGCTTTCTGAGATGATAGCTTTGAAGCTGGCTTTTACATGTGTATCCCATCGAATAAACTGAGATATAATTAAGACAATATATGGCATATCAAAGTTTTATGAAGATGAGCTTAACTAATGTGACAACCAGGACAACTAAAAATTAAAGCAAAATTCATGGTAAGATTGACTCCTCTTGGTATGAAGAAACAACGGTCATTTCAAGTTATTGCAATTGAGAAAGCTACAACCATAAATATCTATATTTTACAGGGACATCTTATTTTTTTTTTGATTTGATTTGATTTGATATGTTGGCCACTCCACTTTTGTCTCGTGGGCACTCAGAGCTTACGCAGCATGGCTATCCAGCTAGAGAGGAGACCCAATACGCACTATCCCCAATCTGTGAATAGCACTCGTGCTGACCGCCCGGTGCAGGCCCCTACACTGGTGAAAAGCTACCCTATCTAATTATCACCTTCTGCACTGACAACTTTCACCTCAACACTCACTCCTTCCCTTGGGGCCTACAATCCCCAGCGCGCTAAAGGGCGTCCAATATCCCTATACAGCCTGAGGCGTCCAATATCCTCGTAAGCCCTACCAATCACAACTAGAGGCTAAAAATGTCCTCCACGTGAGTACCTAGTGATCTTCAGCACCTTCATATCTACCAGCTGCCTCCTTACCAACTTTTCTAATCCCACCGAGACTACATCCTAAGTAACCGACATCCCCCACTAAACTATGACTAACACTTTTCTCACCATCCTGATCCAGACCTGCAAACCCTGCAAATCACAATAACAATTAGTGGCTGCAAATAACTGGAACAAAATATAACTATCCTCATCTCCTGAAAAAAACAAGGAAAAATTCAGATTTTAACACCGAGACTACATCCTAGATAGCCAATAACCCCCACTAACTATGACTAACATTTTTCTCATCACCCTGTTCCAGACCTGCAAACCCTACAAATCACAATAACAATTAGTGCCTGCTAATAACTGGAACAAAATATAATTTATATATTTTAACACTCCACTTACCTTAATTCTCTTCTTTATGCCCAAATCATAAGAACAATACAGTACTACCTTATTTCTATTCATGATATATCCAAATATCAGTCAAACCATGGTGTCCAATGTCGTCTGCTATTTCCCGCATTTTTGTCTCCTTGACCTTGTCTCATCCTCATTCATGTCTTCTCAAAAAAATCCTACTTATCTGTTTGTATACATATATAACAAGCATCATCCGTATCTATATATAGATATGATATTATTTTTTTACAAATCCACATCTTGTGCAGACAACTAATGTGGGACTGAAATACCATTTATTTTGTTTCTATAAATTTGTTTTGGATCAGTTGCAAAATACATGAGTATAATTCTCATTGATTCTTATTCATTTTCTGAAGCTATAAAATATAAGCTTCAAATTATGAAATTGCTTTGCAACAACATGATTTGTCTTTGTTTGTAGTTTTCAGAACAGTTTTCCTTTTGTTGATAGCTGTCTTAATTTGGAAAAATATGACAGAAAATGTAAGTTTTCCACACTGTATCAAGTTTGTGCCATTGGTAGCTCCCATTTCCAAAGTTTGGGGTATAAACATTTATATAAGGCCAAGAAAAAGTACATGAAAACCTCATTTCATGAATGCTTGAAAACTTTTCACAAAATTTGAAGTTCTATATTGATATCACGCATTTGATCCACTTGTCTTGCACACTATCCACCAGGGGCGCACTTTAAATTAAGACGTCGCCCCCTGGTGGAATTTGCATGACAAGCTGTCATCAAACATGGCGGATGATCGAACTTCTGATCATCTGTACACAACAAATCGACAGCCTGGTGCAAAAATAACGTGAGTAGAGCAAAATTGCACTTGTGCATTACAAAAAGTAAGCTTTGGAGAACATCCACAATCAAAACATAATGTCATGGCTTTGATAGTTTTGATGCATTTTAAATCTAAATTTAAAGGATCGAGTTGTTATTCAATATTCATCTGTGTCGCGGTTGTAAGTTCCCTTCACACAAAGTTCACTTCCTGTCAAGCTTGCAAGATGAACGAAAACGCCTAGATTCACGTGTAGATGCGTTCTTTGAACAAAAATAGCACTCATGTGGAAGAAGTAAGCAATCCTTTGTATTTATTTATGTCTCTAGAAGTTTCTCATAGCATCAAAATATGAAAAATTGCGACTATCTGCGCAATGGATGGGAAATGCAAGCAAACAATATTGTGCTTGTTTCCTTGAAAACCTGAGTTATGACAACAATTTACTTGTTTTGATCCTCAGTGATCCAAATATAGAACGCATCGAAATACTAGAAAGGTCAAATAAGCACAGAGATGTTAAAGTAAATACGATCCTCAAAAAATATTAGGTACTTGTTAATGTTTTGCTCTGTCAAGGGCATGAATAATCACCTAAATCGCTGATAGGTTATGTGTGAAAAACATGTAACACAATCACTGTTGCAGTGTTACTAATGTTGTTGCATGCTTGTAATACAAAGCAAATGTATTGAAAAATGATGAAATAGAAATTTCCTTGCCATGAAGAAATGTTTTGCTTCAGGTATTTTTAGAACTAACTTATTAGCTATGTTAAGTTTGTCTGGAAAACTTTTGCAGTGAGAAGAGGACATTTTTTGTCATTTTGTCTGTCTGTCCATTAAAGGAATTATGCAGTGAATTTGAAGAAAAAAACCCATTGATGAAAAAGTTATTTGCCCTTCATGATGATTTAATGTTTAAGTTGATGCAATCTAAGAAATCTTTTTGATCAAGGTCTTTATTTATCCCTCTTTTTCAAAGCACACTCCTTGCTTGGCATAATTTTAGGTGGAGTGAGACTTATGCTTACAGTCAGGATCAAGCCGCCCTCCAACGGTTGATTGCCTTTGCAATTTGCCTCGTTTTGAACCACATGGATACCATTCATAAATTTGGTTTCAAAGTGTTTGTATATATGTGCGGACCATGTCGAAAACAGCTTTGACTCTTCTGTACCATTGAAACCAGTGCATCGATTTTGACTTGCTGGAGGCTGTCAATCAACACTGCTACACTTTCTTATTACACATGGCACCGCTTTAAAAATGATAATGTACAAAGATCCTTAGTGTGTATTACCGTATTTACTCAAAAATAGGCAGAGGAATTAGGATCCAAACCTGAAGTCAATGTTTGGGGGGGGGGTGTTGTCTTATACACGAGGGCAACCTGTGGACGGTCATTTACGGCACCATTTAATAAGTGTGTATCATACACAAGTCAGAGAAAATGTGATTTTAACAATGCTTAAATATGCTTACGCAACATGAGTTCATAGGGAAAAAAATACAATGATAGTCAAAATATATCGTGTATATCGTGTATTATTCATTGAACATTGATGACTGTAAAATTCTGCGCTTTTCTCTCCTCAATAAATTGCGCAAAATATGCTTATTTCGGTGACATGTCTCCCAGTCATTCTCAAATCCAAGATAAAAACCAAAAACCTTTTATTGGAATCTATTGCATTTGCATTGTGCCTTGTGCAGAGCAAAATAGGAGTGTTCTTCATATATAGTTAGTACATCTACCAAGGCAAGTCACCTACAAACAACCTCTGCTCCAGATTGAATCCTTGGAATTAGAATGCTGCAAGTATTTATGGTCTGTGTGTCAATATTTGGCCAAAATTTAACATAAAACTGACAGGTGAATGTTTTGCTGATAATTATCCAAGGTTAAAACAGACATTGCTCATGATTTTGGAAATAAATCTTCCAGCTTGGACCATGAATGAAGAGTTGCACACCACACGAACATTTACTTAAGGCCAACAAGAAAGAGTAGCTTTTTTCATACTTTTTTCTTTCACCTTCGACTCCCTGGTGATAAGAAACATGAAACTTTGATTTCAAATATGGTAGTGGTTGCTTTCTTCAATCACATGACTATGGTATTTTTAAATTAGAATTTTAAGCACAGTATACATCATTTTGATGAAGAATAAAATAAATTTGTGAACTTCTAGATAATGATCAAGCATAAATTTGTAATGCTTTCACAAGGTTGTGAGGACAAGGGCTTTATTCAGAGGGTTTCTTATTTCTTTATCTTCCCATTAAATTCTGTATAATTTATTATTCAATGTTACAAAAATATTGTTTATAACAAATTTATTGCTTTTTCAGAGTTGCAATCCATCAGGTGCAAAGTCAGGGGGCACCACAAGATGTAGTCAACTATAACAAAATGAGAGGATCCCCCCTGGCATCGATTCATGACCAGGGCATCCGTCGTACCCCTACACCCCCTCGCCCTCACAATCGTGTCTCCCCACATGCCGGTGGGCAGCATGTCATCGGTGGATCAGCACCAGCAGTTGTGATAAACCTGCCACAGAGACCCTCCTCCAGGGGTTCAGCCTATCAGAACCACCAGCATGGACCCGTCAATCTATCACGGCCATCATCTCGAGGTTCCCCTGCTGTCTCACAACAGCAGCAACAATCACAAAACACAGGAAATATAAGTGGTAGTCACTTGAGGACATCACAAGTGTCGCTCGATTCCTTGAATCAGAACCAAGGACTCAATCCAAATTTATTGACTAGTATTTTACAAGGACTACCCCCTGGATCAAGGCTAACCGTGCCCCATCAGACTCAGTCTGGGGGGAAGTTTACTCTTCCTCGACCTTCATCACGTGGGTCACCAGGGAGGTCTATATCTCCTGGTAGATCACTGTCCCCGAACCCACAAATAAACGTGACTCAAACGCAAGGAGGCAACACCATAATGGCACAAGGGATTGGCCTATCCCCTTCATCTCAGTTACATTTGTCAGGTATGGGCATAGTGCAAATGCCACAAGTGGCAGTGGAGCAATCACGTGGGGTCAGTCTGACAGTGCCACAAGGCAACCCAGTGCAGACACAGCTATCACCGTCACATCCCCAGCTCAAACTGGAGGCAGCGCTGGCAGCAGCCCAGGCAGCCCAGCTGGCGGCTTCCTCCTCGGCACAGTTCACCGCTCCACCGACGCTGACTGTCGCATCAACGTTACCAGCAACTAGCCTTCCAATACCCCAACCAGTTGTCATAGACAACAAAGGATTGCAATTGCTAGCAACTTTGAGTGGAGAACATAAAGTTCTTCCAGTGCCAAGGCCAGAGGTGAGTGTTTGTAGTGTTAGCGGGCTGCCGGCTCAGCCCATGGATCAATCAGCATCCCTCCCACAGGGTACCACCACCCAAGTTCATGCAAACAGAGTTTTTGCTCACTCATCATCATCTTCATCATCATCTCAGCAATCACGGTTGTTATTACAACAACAGCAGCAACAACAACAACAACAGCAACAGCAACAGCAACAACAGCAGCATTCCTTTCAATCCCAACCAGCCCTTTCTTTTCCCTCCGACAAATCTAGGAACTCATTACCCTCCAAAGAAGAGCCAACAGCATCGCAGGCTCTAGCTAATCTTCTAAAGACTCGGAATCCAGGACTCAAGAACCCAGGACTCAATATTCACATTCCATCTTCTGCTAGTTCTCTTCCGGAAGGTCATTACAGCACAGTGGTGGTGACATCTAGTGTTGAACAAAATATGGCACCCCCTGCAAGCCTTATTGGACAAACTGCTCCCTCAGTTGTAATAGCAGAGAAAATGTCTCAACCAAACAATGCATTTTCCTCCCAAAATGGTGAAACTTCGGCATCAAAGAAAAAGTCACCTCGCACTTTGGAGCGAAACATGCCACATCCTTTGACAATTGATACAAAACTTTTGCACAAGTTGACTAACACAGGGCTGAGCCCTGAACGAGATGTTTCAGACAAAAATCCCATACCACATTTAGTTCCAGAGGTGTCGCTTCCTGAAACCAAGACAAAAAACTCTCCTGCCACTGACTCTTCTTCCACTGTTCGAGGAAAGGAAGGAGGAAGCCCAGTGACTTTGGTAAGTGCAACCTTCATTTGCCTTTCACGCTGCCAACAATCAAATGATTATTTTGAATTTTAGTTTTGAATTTTAAACAAATTTTAGCTTCTCTTTTAACACCATAAAACAGATAGAAAGGTACATTATTAATCACAGCCCGTTGATTAGCCTCTTGAAGGATAATTACACTTATCACATTGTCAGCTCATATATTTAGCATTTCATTATTTATTAAAAATATAAATGACAAAAGCCATTGTGACTTGCTTTCTGACATGTCATTTTTGCAACATTTAATGCTATTTGTGTGTATATGCAGTACAGATTGGGACTTTTGACATTAATACATTAATTTAGATACTTTGTTGAGTATTTTTTAATCAAAAGGGTTTGGTGGCCAATTCCATGTTGTGGTTTTTGTAAGCCATAGAGTGAGCAGATTTGAGGCAAAAAATCACTCTTAAAAACAGATTTGTTGGAAGAATAGGGAAAAATTTCAAAACATACATTCACCCCTTTCAGTGGATAATGACTAACTCCATCTGCTGTGAAAGACCAAAGTTGTATGACTATTATCATGGTTTCTGAATCTAATTCAGAATTTGTAGCGATGAATGGAATACCCAATTTTGAAATGAATAAATTCCTGTATATAGAATATAATATTTTTTTCTAGGAGTATCCTTTCAATAAGCGTGTTGTGAACCTGTCCAACTTTCCCCTGAACCAGACAAGTTATCGAGCGACATATCGATCTCATGCTGTGGCCATTCAGAGAGCTAAGTAAGTATTTTTCCATATAAATGCGAGTTATTGTATATCTGGGACAAAATGGAGCAAATATTGTGTGTGAAATATTTGCGCTTATTTATTTCCTTGATTTTTCATGATTTCTGGAAAATACTCAATTACTTAACAAAGCAGAATGAAAAAAATGAAAATTTTGTGAAGATATTTATTAATAATTTATTATCTCTAATTTCCTCCAAAACCAGACATGTGTTGCATATAAAAATAATATTTTGATATATCGTATTTGATTAATCATTAGTATGCAGAAATAAAATTCTTATACAATTCTTTCGTATTTTTGTACAAATCTACATAAGATTCTTATCAATTTTATTTTAAAAGAGCGGGTTCAATAACCAGTGCTGCCAAATCTTTGGACATTCTTCGAGCAAATCTACAGAAAGAAATTAATAAAGAGATGGACATTATCATTCAGAAATACTTAGAGGTAAGGATGCTTCAGTATAGATTATATATTAAATAGTCATGAGTAAATCTTATACCTGAATCTCAAATATATTTAACCTCAAATTTAACCTTTAATCTCAAATATATTCAACCACATAATATTATAATATGTATTTTTTATCAAATCACATAATTATTATATTTAGATATAAAAAAAGGTTGAGAGTTTCATGTTAAAAGTATTAATATACTTCAAAAAATTATCCTAAGATGTTTACAGTCTTATCTTATGTGGATTGTTACTTCGTTTACAGTTTTATAACATGTAGAAGCTCAACTTTCATTGAATTTCAGAATTACTTCAAACCAGCCATAGAGAATATCAAGTCAAATAATGGTGAGAATGCTGTGACAGAAGAGCACATGCAAGCTGTGTCCAGGCAGATGCTTGAAGAGGTAAAATTATATTATTACAAATAATGTCAAGCTGGGCTATTACCTGAAAAGAGAAATGGGTGATTTTCAAATTTGATGTAGGTGATGCTCAAATTTGTTATCCTGATATTTCATTTTTTTGGCCATGACTTGGTTCACAAACAGGAAGATATCTTGTATAAAGCATGGTCTGCTGTGTGAAAATTACTGAATAAATGTATGGATGTTTTGAAAAAAGAATATCATGTTGAAGTCCAAATAGGTTATTTAACAGAAAATGGCAAAGGTTGGGGTTTTCTAGCTTTGTTCATGTTGACACTTGAAATACATGGACTTGAGAAATAATAACAGTTGCAACAGATCAAAACAGATCTATTCATATAAGGAAACTACTCTTGTTCTTGTGCAGCATATCATCTTCTGCAGTTGTAGTTGCATATTAATGCGCTGATTAACCGAAATCTCATGAATCTGTCTGGATGTGAAAAATTTCCTTTCTAACATTTTCAAGGCTAAGAAGATGTATCATTCGGAGGGAAGGAGTGTGACACCAGATATCTCTGACAATGTGTCAGAATCAGGCAGCACAAATCTGATGGAAAATAGAACTGTCAGGGAAAACAAGGTGAGCAAAACATGATACACACACAAATTTTGTATAAAAAAATGGCTTAAACAGTGTCATGAGATGTACAGGGCATGGATAGGGAGTGTATGGAGGCAACTAGGAATGTGTTGGAGATAACTAGGTACTGAGTAAAAGATATAATAATCTACACTGTACAGGGAACAAGTGAGATCATGGGGTATCTAGGAAGTGTGTGTGTGTGTGTGTGTGTGTGTGTGTGTGTGTGTGTGTGTGTTTGGTATTGAGGGGGGATTAACTAGGGAGCGATGCTTTGTGATTAGGAGAATCCTGGGAATGGGGACAGTAGAAAATAATCAGAAAGCATTTTGAGTAAATGGGGAGAGTCTGCAGGTGTATTAAGCTGGTAATTAGGGAGTGTTTGGGGAGTGTTTAGGTAGTAACAAGGGAGTGACTGGGCGTGACTAGGAGGTGATTAGGGAATGACAATGGGATAACTGTATTTAAATAGTAAAATGGTGCAGAGGAATCATGATACCACTGACATATATTGACACATGTTTAATTCATTTACAGAAACATTTGTTCAAGATTAAAGGGAGAAGGGGTTCTTCTGACTCAGATGCAAGCATTCCTAGGAAAAAGGTAGTTCTTTTCCCATTCATCACTTGAATATTTTAATCAAAATCCAATTTGCCAATGGATAAAATTATTGAAAACAAAAATAAACTACTTTTTTTTTTCAGAAAAAGGTTGGAAGGCCACCTCTCCATACTGTATCAGGGTGAGTAATCTGTATATACATAACAATAATGTGCACCCAAATTGAAATTAAAACCTAATGCTCTGTTATTTACCTCTAAAGGCAAAATATTAAATATATATATTTCATTTTTCTATATATATAGGAGGTCAACCCCATCTAAGACAGCCAAGTCAAGTGAGCCAGTAAAAAGAGAAGGACCAAAAGTGAGTATGATTTGATACTTTTGATCAGTGTTAGATATTTTGAGTAGGAAATATATTATAAAAAGATAAGTTAAAAACTGTAGGTATTTTTAGAACTTTTTTTGTATAAATGGCTCAGGGTTTATTTATGCAATTTAAAATTTCAGTGGGACCCAGCACGTCTTGTGCCAGAAACATTGTTTGTGATGGGCGCCAGAGCAAACAAGTAAGTACCTTATGATATATAGGAGTGCTTTGAAGGTGATTAAATGATAAAGAAGAGAACAATAGAAAAGATTAGCAATGAAAATTTCCTTTTTGTTTTTGTGCCAACTGGAATAAATCCTTTTCTGTGTTTTACGTTGACAGGGCGCTGGGATTGGGTCAGACACGAGGCAGGTTGTATATCAAGCATCCAGATGTATTCAAGGTGAGTGGATCTTGTCGATGATAAACCAATTACCAAGGATCCTGTAACCTTAGCTTAGTGTCGGAAATGAGATTAAAATATTGCTTGCCATTCACCTGTTGTATCAATCAATTAATAGAAAAAAGTAGAAAAAGACCACAAAAGTTGTTGGCCCTGACAAAAGTTGCTTTTGTTGGGCAACAGAACAAGCTTACATTTTAAACGTCGAATTTCAAGCATTTTTGAGGATGTGGTCTTGATAAGTATTTGAGGTTACCTTTTATCCCCTGCATTCTTCGCAACACGAAAAGCAGGGGACATTAAATTGAGCTGCGTGCGTGCGTCTGTCAGTGCGTGATTCTGTGGTAAATTACTTGTGTGCATGATACAACCACAAATGTTTAACATTTATTTTCAATATTGCACACATGTACTCCTGGGGACCTTCTTGTGATCTGATTAGATAATGGCTGTGATTGGTCAATTTCCATGACAACCATGTTGCCAACTTGGCTTGTGTACATGATACAGCCAGATCAGTTTGACTTTTAGATTGTATATTGCACACTTGCACTCCTGGGGACCTTTTCCCAATCTGATTAGGTTATGGCAGTGACTGGTTGTTTTTTTGTTGCCATGACTCAGAGTCAATGCTCTTGGTATATTTCATTTTTTTTTATTTAATAACCGAAATTGGCCAATTTGATCATTGCTTGCACAAGATTCATCTTTCGAGAAGAGATTTCTTAGGGAATGGTATTTTTGGGATACGAGTATACAATACCACCCCCCCCCCCCTTTTGCCATTACAAACAGGGATCCTGTTTGTAATGGCAAAAAAATGAAAATAAAACTTATTTATACAAAACAAAGTTTTTTGTACAAGTTTGTACCCAACCACACCATGTTGATAATCAGAATTGGAATACAAATGCCCAAAATAAACGGCTAAAAAAACTGGCCAAGAACCCAACAAAAATAAGGTATTTTAGCCGAAATATTATTGAAAACATTCTTGTATTACACACAAAAGAATGAAACGAGATCAATAATATCTGTTTAAAAACTGGACATTCTAATCCCTCGCCAGAATGTTACAAAGCACAATATACAAAATAGTCTGGAGGCTTCAAGGGAAAGAGTCCTGAAATCTAAAATTATTAAATAAAGCGATCAAATCTGATTCGAATCGATAAAAAGTCATAAAATCCTCCCAAGAAAATGCAGAAAATACATTAACATGTGTAGAATGTGTTACAACTCACCTGTAACCCGCATAAACCGTGAAAAACAAAGGGTTCTTAGTAGTACCTCCAACCCAGAGTTGACAGAAACCAATAACACCTCCACTCCTGAGGTGCTATCAGTGAAGGAACAGCACCTCCAGAGGTGATGACACCTCCACCAGATCCAATATAAACAAGAATTAGGACTATGCAGTCATTCCCCATCCAACTGAAGAGATCTTATAAGATTGAAACCATTGTTATTATTGCAGTACTCTGGGGATCAGGAGGACAAGCTGTATCTACATGAGAAGCACTATATGCCAGCTACTGGGGGCAAGGCCTACATGCTGATAGTGGAGGACATCCAGGAACTAGCAGAAACTGATGAGTACAGGTACGCATTGCTGTCAAACTCATATGAGGCATTCTGCTCAACATTGTGATTATTATCAAGACCATAAATAAATTGCATTGATGTAATTATCTTAATTTGTCTTTTTCAGAAACAACCCAGGTTTGATGTTAGATGAGTTGATAGGCTTCCCAGTGCCAGACTGGATGTTGACCAAGATGAAGGCACAGATGGCTGGCATGAGAACAGATGCCCCAAAACTGGTGCAGCCCCGAAGGAGTAGATCAGGAACCCCAAATGTACCAGTACAGGTAGATCTTTGCTATGGTTGTAACTCAGTGCCTCAAAATGTGAAATTCTGGAACTTCAAATTTTACACCACTGGCACTTACTTTTCTCCATTTTATTTTGCACAACAAATACACAGTTCTATATATTTTTGGCCTGGGCTAGACCTTATGGGATTCTTTCCAAGACCGCCATCCAATGAAAATCCAGTACATGAATTTTAAATCCAGTCACAAAGCTGAATTTAGTCTACTTCAAAGCATACTTAGAACAAATCAAAATCTTTCTTATTTCAGCTCATAATATCAAATATTGTGATTGAAGTAAAACTACAACATTTTGCTGCCATTCAGTCTCTATTTTGTGGCTAATTCAAATGAAAATTCTTTAAAAATATACTTTTTTTAGATAAAAACATTTGTGCTTTCTTCTAGTTTTGTATAATAATAAAATAATGGTAATACTATGGTGTCTTAATACTCTGTGAAAAACAATTAATAAGCCATTGCATGGAATTTTGTTCTGATTATTTTTAATCCCATATTTATTGTTGATTGGTGACTGACCTTGCAAGTGATGTTTTAATGGCATATAGTACCTCTAGTCTCATAGTATATGGTCTGACAGGGTATTGATGTCTGAATGTGTTTAAAGATGGAGGGGACGATGTAGGAGGAGGGATCCTGTTTGTAAAGGCATATAGTACCTCTAGTATCATAGTATATGGTCTGACAGGGTATTGATGTCTGAATGTGTTTCAGGATGGAGGGGACGATGTAGGAGGAGGGATCCTGTTTGGTGTGGAAGATGATCTTGACACAGACACACCTCTCCCTTTCTCAAGTTTACAGACATCCACCATTCAGAACCCAAGCACCACTCTCGAAGGACAAGGGGTCAGTGCACACTCTTCAATGATTTGTCTATAACAATAAAAGTGGCAAAATATTTTAAGTGATTGGAAGGATGGTGTGATTTTTATGAAAAGAATTAACTGAATTTTATGATTACATGATAACAATACTTCAGTAACACAAAATATAAATAAAAATGTTTTTTTATGTCATTGGCCTTTCTGAAATAGCATAAACCAAATTGACCTGATTTCAATTTTTTGGATATGGAATTGACTTCAGTATTTATATAAGTTGACATTTACACAGGGATGATTACATTGTCAGGATCCCATAGATTCAATTCCATGGCACATCATGTGACTATAGTGATAGTGATTATAACATAGAATATAACATGCATGGATACTGAAATCAAGTCTACATTGAACCAAAGCTGACAATGTATGGATTGCACTGACACCTAAGAAATAAGGACATTCAAATGTAACGTTGTCTTGATTATTGTACAAAACATACAAAAGAGAAGCAACTACAGCAGGTGACAAAGAGTAGTTAATTGTTTATATAGAATCTCATTTTCCATATTCAGATGGTTGGAGTGGACCTGCTTGCTTCTGACCCAGATGAAGATCAGCCACCAGATGTCTCTCCATTCCATGTCAACATGGAGGGTAGCTTTGACAGCCCGGTGGCAGACGTGAGCCCCGCTGCCTCAGATCTAGATGCTCTGGACGACGATGCTCCTCTCACAGTACCATTTGATATGAATGATTGATAAACGTGGCTCTAGCTGTCTATTACAATTATAGTATAACTAGCAAATTATAGAAAACTAAATAGATGTGTAATTATATTTATTATAACTTTTGTAATGGTGAATGAATTGTTAGGTAATGCATAAGTTGAAATTGAAGTTATTTTTGCAAACGAAAATGCAAGATTTGAAGATGGACCAAATGAAAAGAACTATGAAATGATCTAATGCTTATATTTTTTTTCTTCAAATCTTAGAACCGACATGAAACAAAATATATTATGTATAAGTCTATATATATATACACATATAACTATGTTACCAGCAGATTTGATAAAGGTGAAAATGTGTTAGTGAAAGTCTGTTATGAATTTTTTCAGGAAAGGGTGAATGTAAATGAAAAGCATTCCAGATACCCTATAATGTTATTTTGTTTGGAACAAAATAACCTTCTTTTGCAGCTGAAAGTGCACAAAAGTACATATCATATTACATGGAAAAGTCAGAATCTATGAAAAATTCCAATTCACTTGAGAAAACCTTCTTACAGAAGAAACAGGATTCCGCATGTATTGCACTTGTATTGCTGACATACATGTTACACACATGTAGTCCAAACAAACAAGTCAATTCTCAGAAAAGGATTGATGTTCTAAAAGAAGGATGTTTTTTGCACTGAGGGATGATTTATTTTTCAACATTTATGAAAATTAGGTGATTTTAATAGGATGAATCCATACCCTTCTTTTACTTTATATTCTGACTTTTTTCTGAAATAATTTATGTAATTTTGTGCACACATTAGAAGCATGCTAAACCTGTATTATAATGTTGAAATGTATAATACAAAGGCAATGCAAAAAATAGTCTCTGATTTTAAAAGTTAGTGGTTTATACAAAGAAAAGTATTAGACAGGATCCATTTACAGTGCAGGATTGATTCTCTATATGTAAATGTAGTTTTCTAGACTCATATTTCTCTACCAGTTAGCTGAGCTAACACAGTATTGTCTTAAATTCTCTCTCATAATGTGTGGCTAGTGTTTCAAAAGTGCAACAAATTGTCTACAAACTTGGTAAGTGAACATCAAAACCAACCATAATATCCTGTCTACAGAAGTAATGTTGACATGCTTTGTATTTCGAAATCCAGCTTTAAAGGATAGATAACAGAAAAGATTAAATATAATGTACATAATATTTTTGTCCCCCAACCAACAAAGTTGGAGGGGGACAATAGAATGGGGCCTTGTCTGTCAGTCTATGTGTTCTTTTTCTGATAGTTTTGAAACTTAATTCTCCACACCAGTATCATAAACAAGTTTACATTTACCTGTCCACAAACTTTGATGATCTCTCAAATAAGATCAACATCTAATTTGTCTATTTGCAAGTTTTCATGTTTGCTTTAAAAATTGATGGATATTCTCCATGTCAAAATCTCAAACCAGTGCCAAATTAAACTTTTGTAACCTTTTTCACCTCACACATGAGGTCAAGACCTATCTAATTTGATAGTTATAACATAAGGTTGTGCAATTTCGGAGAACATTGGGAGGTGGGGTGTTTTTTTGTGACTGAAAAGGGCAATGATTTAACCCATCCTTACCATTTATGGCCGTTGCATACAAGACACACGCCAGTCTTGTTATTGTTGCTGTCTTTACTCAATACAGTCGCTTGGTAAATAGATCCTTTCTTTCCAGATTGTTATTGGCTTCATAATACTTCAAGTTTCCTTGGAGGGGGACATGCAGCCTGTGAACTGCATCTTATTTTCTCAGAGAAAACTGAGTGATACAGAAATGTTTGCCATTTGAAAATAGGCATTGAAGTTTTTGTGAAATACTATGGCTTGTACTTAAGATAATTACATGAGTTGATCACCTGTTTCTGCACAACCCCAATAGCACAATTGTCCCAAAGCATAATGAATTCTATATGATTGATATATATATATATCTTCAGGTAAGCTATTATGTTGTCACACCTACTGGATACTGAATTCAAATCAACCCCCAAGTAATGTTAAAATTTTGCCAATCCATTACTTCATTACTTACTTGAACCAAATTAAAAATAAGGTAAGAGAATTTTTATTCTCATGTTGGATTAATTTGTACAGGAAAAGATTGTTAGGACACAAGGCACATAGTGTTTTAGGACTGTTTTAATTTTGATACAAAAAGCAATATAAATATCCTGTTTTGGGAGTTTTGGAAATAACAGTTTGGATAAAGAATGTGGATTATATAGGTGTGACCATATAAAGACTTACCCCAGTGAAAGATATAATTCTTGTTCTGTATCTACTGATGTATAATATATTATACTTCGAATATGTAGGATGTGCCGATGAATCTTTGAAAAACTGGTTATTCCAGCTTCTCTGCTATAGAAATGCTTGCATAACAATCACCAGCAAATATCTTGTGAAATTGTAAGTCGATCAGCCCGTTGTGATTGAAATGTTGGGATTTGCCAGAAAACATGAAAATTTACCAATGAAAATGGTTGATCATTTCTTTTTTCCTGGCCTAACTATTTTGCTTCTCACATATTGATATTCTTGATTTGATAACAATTTGATTTCTTAGGAGTAATTTGTGGAATACCTTATATATATATATATATGGTCTCCACTGAATCTGTCAGGACAAGGATCAGGATCAAGTCGATATTTGGCTAAAGAGCTAGAGACTAGCTTATTTGCAACCAAATATAGGCTATTAAAGGTTTTATGCATCAATTTGTTCAAAAACTTAATTTTATAAATAATTGAATTTGAAATGTTTATATGCCATCAATTTTGAAATCTTACAAAGTTAGAAAAGTGCATAATTTTAATTTTATCTAAATATTAAATTGTATTTTTTCAAAATGTACCTTCCACAATCGATACAATCTTCAGGTGTATTGTTAACTGAAAGTCACTGAAAGGTGAAATATTTTAGGAACAAATTATGACTGTATTGAAGGCATTACCCCTTGAAAGGGGTCTAACTGATTAACATAAAGCCTTATCTGATGTTACACAAAGTTCATTCTAATTGTTGTTTCCCACCAGATTCTTGTGTGGCTGAGCTCATGTCATAAACTGTAATTTTCATGTCATATTGGTCCTCTCCTATTGCTACTCTTTGTTCAAACAAATTGCTGCATAAAACCTTTAACACCATAAATGTTGTACACAGAAAAATTGTTGACTTCCTTATGGGTACTTCTTGGATGAAATGTAATATTAATTCTGTTCAAATTTGCATTTTGGTATGAAATTGATGGCATGTGCAGATAATGGTTTTCATGGCAGAAATTGAATTTCAGAAGATTTTGCTGGTGACTACATAAACCAAAGAATGAACTCAATGCATAATCAACACATCTAAGCTTATGATACAATACTACCTGAAGACAGTAAGTCGTTCATTGGTTATTGTTATATTATACACAGTACGAGGGTCATCTCAAAATGTTTGGGAGCTGTACTGCACTTGACGAAATGAGTTGATCCCTCTCCTCAAAATGTCAGGGGAACCATGTTAGGTTGAATGACACAAGGTTAAACAATTCCAAAAAGGTTTGAAATAAACCCAGGGTTTGGCTATTTGGAAAAATTATGTCCCTCTAATTCAATCTTGCCAATAGTACTATGCCAGAGAAAAAAATCTCTAGAAGTTTTAAATACAAAAGTTTCACATATAATTTTAATCAGCACTTGGAAACATGTTTGTTGAAAGAAATTCTGTCCATTTTTTCAGAACCAAAGCTGATAAAAATCAAAACGTAATTAGTGGTAGTTGTAGGTATAAAATGTCCTCTAGGAAATTGTCTCAAAGACACTAAATTCGTTGATAACTTGAAATCAAAGGCAGGCTTAAAAGATTGAATCGGAAACACAGGGAGAGATTTATCCATCAAACAGTCTGATATGAGTTGTATGTGATGGTTGTGAATTGATTATTACAAATGATTGATGCACATTTGAATGCTTTATTTTTAAGAGGCAAGCAAATATGAGACTGTTTGATGGTGAAATCTGCCACTTTGTACAGACCATATGGTGCCGGAATACTGAATATAATAATTATGAAATCTGATAGAAATATGCATGTCTCTGAATATCTGTGGTTGTTGAGTTATCTGCTGTCTTAAACCTGTGTACATACTACATCCGTATGTATTTATCTCAGTTGTTGCCGAATGTTAATAATATTGGCAGGAAGATGCATCACTGAATGTGAACAGAGTTTGGTGGGACCTATTTTTCACTTTTGACCCATGTAGTTTGTTGCTGAAAAGATATTCCTTTGTGAAAATTGTACAACTTTGATAGAACTCAAATATTCAGGGACACCATTCATTTCTTGACCAAAACTGCTGTATAGTTAATTAATTGTTGAACTTGTAATGATTAATGGTAGTACTTGCAATGGTTATTAGTTAATGAACCATTTACCAGGGTCTGTTAGAGGTGAAATGCTTTCTCACTGAACTAGCTTTATTCCTAAGCAGGGATGTAAATCACATGATAAGAAATATTGCTCCATGTAATTTTGGAAAATTGAAGTGCATTCTTAAAAATAACGATTTCTGCCTACTAAAAATAAATACAGTTTGATGACAAAATATTATCACTTGTAAAAATAATTTTGAAAAGCATAACTTTTATAGTGGTGAAGAAATATCCCTTAATATGGCGGAGGTTCAAAAAAGAAAGTTGTTTTCAGATTTTGAGGTTCTAGTTTTTGCATATTATATTGCACATCAATTTTGACACATATTTACTCGAGTGTAAATAATTCAGTCAGTGATTTGCCTCCCTGAGAAGCAGACTGTTATAGAGCTAAATGCTAGCTGCCGCTTGAGTGCTGTATTTTTAGTATATGTTACCCATCCTTGTTATAGTCAGGCACTATTGTCACTTGTTGCATTTGTTATTTATCCCGTCTTGCTTGTTAGTTATATATTACATACATGCCCACAAGTCTTGTGCATTGTTAGTTGCTTTAGGTATTGTATACCTATATCTCTTGTATTGAACATCTATTATTATCATTGCCAAAATATCATCGTTATAAATACTACAGCGAAATTATTGATTAGGGTTTGTGTCCTGATAATTTATAAAGATGCATATATTTGACTCACTTGTGCCATACAAACAAGAGTTGCCTAGAATATCCTATTCTATGGAGTTTTCTTGTTTTTCTTTACCTTTAAACTGTTAGCCATTCTTGCATTATATGTCTCAGTTATTTCTACATACATCATGAACAACTAATAGTAAGTTAAATGTTAAGATAAAGAAGAACATGACCAGAACTAGTATTTCATCATTTATAATCTTATAATTCTTTATCTCTCATGTTTAAATCTGGAATGCATGAAAAGGTTGAGTTGTAAAACACTGAATGTGAATGTATGATTTCTCAAAGTTTGTGGATTTAAATGTTTATGTAGCATTACGGGTCTTTTTCATGCAACAGATTGATTTAAAACAGTGCATATGTTATGTATTCATGTACAAAAACAACAAATGTAATGTTATTTTCCTTTTTTTCCTTTTTAAATACAGAGATATATTCATTATAATAATTACCATGTCATGTTCAAATATTGGTGGATGTTTCACTGCAGGAAAAAATACACTACTTTTATTTCACCCTTATCATGTAGGGAATACAGAAATGCCTATTTTACCACAAAAAAAACAATTAATATCGCTAATATATTCATGAAGCAGATTTGTATGTAAGTCTGTTACATGGCTGATATTGGGTGACCTTGACCTGATATTAGGTCACATGAATGACATCATTAAATCTTGGAACAATATCAATAAAGCAAAAATGGGTTCACCACTATAGGAATACCAGACCTGTGTCTAATAGTAATTTAGATCTAGTTTGAAGAATGGAGATTTAGATTCATTAATTTAAGTAACAAAACAGTCAGTTTTTAACAAATACCTAATTAATTGTACATTTAATTCCATGTACACCAATGCGACAGATATAAATCTAGGTCAAAAATGAAGAAAGATGAACTTGAGGTTTTAGGGATTGTAAAACTACATTTAGGAAATCTACTTTATTTTGCAGTGATGCATTTTTTTCATTTTATATATAATTAAAAGGAAACATAATTTTGTATTTGAATTGTAGTTTTTGCTAACTGCATAGTTATGTATTCCATGAATATTATTACGATTGTAAATTGTAAATTTCTGGAGATGAGAATTCCCATCCCTGATATGGACCAGACAGTATTTCAAATGTTCATCACAAAGACAGCATTTTACTATATCAGGCCCACAGAGAGAAGCTTCATTTATCCCTGTGAATGTTGCGAGATAACCTTGAGATTCTTGATAATCTAGTTAATAATGAATGAATCTATAATTTCAATTTCTTACAGTTGTGGGAATTAAAAAGTCAAATTGACCCTTGAACTAAAAAGAAATTGAATATTGTTTATTTGTTATTCAGACAGGTCCATATCAGTTGTGGGAACCAATTCTCTTGACTTTCAAATTCTGATACATTTATCAACATATTTAGTAGACATCTGTAAGTCAGGCACAAAAAGCTCCTTTATGGCTGAACCTAGTGGTTAAAGCTTCCTGGAGGTGCCCAGTATCTTCCTCAGACTGATCAAAGTGAGATCCCATTACGGTGGGGAGTGGCAGGCCACTGACTGAATGCTACATTTGTCCTGCTTCATAACAGAATAGGCTTTAGGTGATTCTAATTTATAATCCACACCAATATTTAACATTTGTATAAAAAGAATACAAACTAAAAAATGGTTACATATGGATTTGTAGTATATCAAGCATGTGTTTATTTATTGAGAATTCACTATCCACTTATTAGAAAAGACACTCTCCAAATGAACTAAAAATATATCCTGTAAATATATCTTTATTAAAACAGACTTTTCACAGTGTTGTATTTTATACTTGTGATTTGGCATGATATGTATATTGTGTTGTTGAAATGTACTCTGTAATGTACATGTAGTATGTGGCCTGAAGATCATGCATAACTAAGTTGTACAGTTATGTGGTTTCAAAGCAAAATATTGAAATGTGGTCAGTATTTTGGAATATCATAACTACACAAATCTCATACTCTTTTTCGTGGCATAAAGCAATGTTCACAATTTCTTCTAAACAATAAAAAAAGTTTGGTATACAACCTATTTTGTTTGCTTGTTTATAAATAATATATAGTAAATTTATAATATTTTGTCAAATGTATATCATATTTGATACATAACTAATTCCTTATAAGTGAGGAATTGCTCCTATCTTACAAACATGTGATGAAACAAAATGTAGAAATATATTTGTACATCTCCCAGCGTATTAATCAGCTGCACACCAAAATATGTCCCTACAATAATCTGATTGGAAATATTTAGATAACCAATCTTGACTCCCTGATGAATGTTTTGAATTTTTTTTTTTTTTTTTTTTTTTTACTATCATTGGCAATTGGGCAGACAAAGATTATCAACAAATACCATTTCCACTGTTTTGAGCATTTCTCTTTCAGCATCGTGTTTAAGAGGCTCTGCCAGTAAAAATCTGCAAAATGTGGCAAAACTATACAATCATCCCTAAGTCAGGGTAAAAAAGTCTGCAATATTTACATCAAAATATTTCTTAATGAATTGCTCCAGATCAATGATGCATCTTATCTATTATATAGAGCAATGGCAACCATAAATTTTTATGAAAAAAATCCTTTGGTAAAAACCTGAGTTAGACTTGACCAGTGCATGACTACAAAGTTATAATTTGATTTGATCATTTCTAGAAATATCCTTTTTTGAGATCGCATTTAAACCACATGATAAACTGGAAAATCACGTCTACTAAGTCATAAAGTAGAAAGAAATACCTTGTTATGTGGTGTCCGAGATTTCAACCAGAAATTCACGTGTTTCTCTCGTGTTGTGTCTTCTGGGTATGCCTGGGCGGGTATGTGAGTGTGCAGGTTGTTTATTCATGCGGTACTTAATCGATGAGTTTTGCTCATTTAACATATAATTCTCACCATACATGCATGTACATATAACGTGTGAGTAACCTCCTGAAGAGAAATTTTCGTCATAACCATTTCACCTGAGTGCCTGGCAGAGCTGTCACCCAGCGCCTGATTTATTGTCTATCTCCCATAGGAGCATAGTTTAAGAGAAACGGCATTTGGTCCTCCTTGTTCTCTTCTAGCTGGGCTGGTCGGAGCTTGAAACTCTTACGTCACATGTGTACTGCGCATGCCCAGCCTTCACTCCCGCCATATTGAAGTCACATCGCACATGGTGAAAACTACAAATTTGAATGTGATTGATATATGCGTGATTTACAACCAGATTTTAACTTATTTATGTGCATATTGCTGAAATAGAAGCCCAATATGAAGGTTTCACCTATGTTTTCTGTATAAAGTCATTATTCTTTATATTTTCTGTTTGCTAAAAAACAACTCAAATCTACATGTTATGATGTGCATATCGCTCAAATAGAACCCCATTATGAAGATTTCATGTTCTGATGTGCATATTGCTCAAATAGAAGACCAATATGAAGATTTTACCTATGTTTTCTGTATAAAGTCATTATTCTTTATATTTTCTATGTTTGCAAAAAAACAATTCAATTCTACATGTTCTGATGTGTATATTGCTCAAATAGAAGACCAAACACCTACGATGGCTCATCAGTGGGAGGTATTCACTGCCTCTGAAGTGCGACCCCAAATAACTTCTTCAAATGATTTAATTCAGACATGAAACTCGCCAGAAAGCAAGATTAGATGTGTAAGACATTAATGACATATCTTAATAGTAAGTGTACTGTGTGCGTGCCTTCCACACTGAAGGGTTAACCTGTTGTCCTTGTAAATCTGTGACCGGGTGGGTTGTCATGTCAAGGACCTGCGACATGACAATTCAGTGAGGCAGCACTATATCTGCTACAAGTAGGTCTCATCACGAAATAACTGAAATAATGTTGAAAGTGATGTAAAACCCCAAACAAACAAAACAAACAAAAATCCACACTGAGGTCGCGACACTGTGTCGCGACCTGTCTCTTCACGAGAGATAGGACACACCGCACAACCCGACGTAGCCTCCAGAGCTCTGCTCGCGCAAGTCGGGGTTCCACAACTAATAGGAGCACCAGATTGAAATGTTTATCTTTCCACGCACTGTTTGTTTACCCATGGCTGATGGTCGTGTCCCTGACCCGCATTTCAGCCTGTGTTCTGGTCACTGAATCAGAGGCTGCACGTTGGGCCCCACACACGTCTATGCTTATAGATACACCTTGATCTCACTCTCGTCTTAATTAAGCGGTTACATCATGGGGAACAAACTCAGCTTTCCCGCGGATAAGAAGGTTGTGATCGTCGGAGCGGGGTATGGAGGGTCGAAGATGGGATTCAATCTGATGAAAGCCAAAGCCAACTTTGTGCTGATTGATACCCGAGACCACATGCACCAGAACATAGCAGCTGTCAGAGCAGTGGCTATTCCAGGTCAGTTCTTTGGGTCATATTTTAGTTAAGCACTGAATAGCATCTGTGATATATGAACTATGGACGTACAGTGTACAGCATGCTATGGCTATATCTCAAACCATGTACTCTCTATTTAGTCCATGCTCAAACGGATTAGTAGTTGGCTATAAATCAAACAGATTAGCAGCTGACTGAGGCACATGTGCTTAAGCCATGTGAAGGAAAATAACTCTGTAATGGTTCAAAACTCACAAAATCTCCTCTGAGAATGACCCTAACTAACCTCTACCTTTACTCTAATCTCTGCCAAACTTCTAATCAGATAAATGAACTTGAATTGAATTTATTCATTTACATGGATGGAGTAGATAAGTTGCCATAAGCTCCCTCCACTTAAAATCTACCTGGATGAAGACAGTCCCTTTATTCTTAGTTTAATTTCATCTTGGACTGTAACGAGTCACTCATCATCGCAGATTTCATCATCTTTTAAACAAGGACAAAACAATATGCATACAGTAATGCCATATTGAGACACATGGCTGAGATCAAATCTATTGTTATCATCTGGTTTGCAGATAGTTCATATTTTAAATGTCAACATCACGCCCAAAATCGTGACAATACTGATTTCAGTCTTCAGGATATGAGGTTGCTATCGTGTCCAGTCCTGGATTCATTGTGGCTTTATCTGTGGTATAAGTCATGTGGCCTACGTGACCGGTGGTGCAGGCTCCCACCATACACAACATACTGCTTCTTCTGCATGCTTGGATGCTGGGTCAGGCCCCAAGCAAACACTTGACCCTCTTTTTTGTTTACTTTAGACTTGAGACAATGTGGGCGTAGGCTTAAACCCCGGGGGGGGGGGGGGGGGGGGGGCGGGGGGCGTAACCGGGGAAGCTGGGCTAAATAGGGTCCTTTTCGCTGATATTTTCCCTAAAACAGGTTAAGATATTTCATCATTTCCCCTAAAACAGGGTACTGTTTTTCAAATTTCTCCCTAAAACAGGGATCACAATCCCCCTTTTCAAATCTCCCCCTTCTGCATCATCCCTAAATGAGGGTATCAACATTTCAGCTAGTCCTAAATCAGGGTACCAATAATGATAGAATATTTCCCTAAATCAGGCTCTGGGGTTTTCAGTTCCATCCGGGTTAAGACATTTTATCATTTTCCCTAAAACAGGGTACTGTTTTTCAAATTTCTCCCTAAAACAGGGATCACAATCCCCTTTTCCAAATCTCCTCCTTCAGCATCATCCCTAAATGAGGGTATCAAAAATTCAACTAGTCCTAAATCAGGGTACCAAATTTCGGCTAGTCCTAAATCAGGGTACCAATAATGCTAGAATATTTCCCTAATTCAGGCTCTGGGGTTTTCAGTTCCATCCCAGCCTCCGTGGGTTAAAATCATGAGAGTACCCCCCCGGGGCTTAAACTTATTGATAAGGACAGTGAAAATTATAGAAAACACAAAGATGAGATAGGGAAAAAAATATCTGGATATGTCTTAATCTATTTAGTTTATCAAATGTTTTTTTCTCATTCAATCATTTGTTATGATAAGTGCAGGAACATCATGACTGCATTACTCCATGAATGTGACTGAAAGCTAAATATTTGACTTTAGGCTAAATGTCGTTTGAATTTGAGGTCAGAACTGGTCAAATGCATGACAGGAAATTCTTGAAAGTTGGATGGAGAATGTAGGGGACAGACAATAGGTTTTGGGATGGACTATAAAAGATGGATGAGAAATATTAAGGGATGTATTGTAAAGTAGGTTAGGGAATTGAGGGATGGACTTAAGGGAAGATGGGAAATTTTAGAGATGGACTATAAATTAGAATGAGAAATTAAGGGATGGGCTAATAACCCCTAGTAGATGAGAAGGACATCAATTTCCACCACCAACAATTAAAGGGAAGGAGGTTAACATTCCCATTGTTCTGACTAAATGATGTCATTTTATAACATTCTCTTTGGGTGCAACTTGTTAATTTGTAATCATGGTAATGACATCATACTGTTTGAATGCAATGTCCACCAGAGGGGGACGTGGTGAACCAATCCCCTCTTAGGCATCTTGTTTGGGGGAGACATGAGACAATGGCTCATTAGTCACAAATGCCTCATTCTGATCCATGCCTGAGGAGACAATGGACCCTTCTAAATTTTAATATAATTTGTTGTGTTCTTCAAGTACTTCACACTCACCAGTTTGCAAGAAAATTGCATATCAGTAAAGCAGTGAACAGTGATCGGGGGTGTTATACATTGTCCGATCAGAAATGTTCTTTAATAACCTTATTACATTGTCTGTTTGAATTGTCTCAGTCCTACTTAAATAATTTCCTTAGATATACCGGTATTCAAAATGATAAACTATGATAAGATTTAACCTCCAAATATAAATCATTGTTTATAAAAAATGATTTTAAAAAATATAATCACAGCACTTCTTTCTCCTGTGTCAGTGGAACATACAAATCTGGGGAACAGACGGAACAACAAAGGTTGCTTTGCTTCTGGTTTTGTGGTTTGAATTCTTTTATGCAGATGATAAAACCAACCAGGAAAAATGTTCAAAAGTTAACTATTAAATTTTCAACTCAAGGTAACTTAAGATTTAATTGTAAAGGATGTTAACATGTTACTCACATTTATAACAGACTGACAGTTCCAGAGCACCTGCTATTTAAAGTAGGACCAGATCTAATCTGATTGGCCATTTAAATAGACTAGCGCTTTTAATGGTGAAGTAGGATTGGAAATTAAGGGATTGACTATAAATTAGAAAAGTGAATTGAGGGATGAGCCATAAATTAGAATTTTGGGGAATTGCAGGACATATTGGGAACATAGAATTTAAAGATTGTAAGAAAGAAAAAAAAATGATATCATATCATACCAACCATGGCATTTTGCAAAGTTTAATAACTAAAAATAAAAGCATGGTGATCCCCCCTTTTTTGGGGGAGGGGGAGGGGTATTTTATTGGCAGACAGGTTGGGGAGATTTAATATTCTTTCAAAATGTGGACAATAACTTCAACATTTCAACATCTCTTTATATTTACAAGCATCAGCAGACAGGAGCAGCTGGGGTCTGTCCATTGCCTTATATAAAAGTAAACGTGATTGAGAGACCAAAGACAATTTTTTGAATGCTTAAACATGTATGCTTCCTTGCCAACAGCACAGGTACTGAAATACCTCTTGCAAATAGGTATTGTTGCAATCTTGATTGAAAAAAAAATGAGCCAATATAGGAAATTCACAACCATTTTACAACAGTATTTGTCAAAAGGTTATGTCATATCTAATCTAATTAGAAACTTCAAGTTTGATTTTAAAGCCTGTCAATGTTTGCACCAATCGCTCACTTCTTCAATGTTTTAGGATTTGTCAATAAAACATTCCTGCCATACAAGCCAGCATTCGGGGAGCATTTCAAAGAAGGAAAAGTGGTCAATGTTCTACCAGAAGAGAAGAAGGTGGTTCTGCAGTCTGGTGAGCAGGTCAACTATGATGTATTGGTGCTCTCAACCGGAACGACTGGACCATTCCCCACCAAGATCAAGGATGAGGGCACAGCGGACGCAAAGAAAATGTATGAGAATCTGGCACAAAAGGTGAAGATTGCTTCAAAACTAAAATTGCAAAAATATTCTCCTTATGATATGTGATACACATAATAATATCTTATTCTAAAGCAATTTGTCATGAAGTTGATAAAGATTAAAAGAATATAAGAAACTTATGCTTGAGATTGTAATTATTGATCAGTATAGTGAATAGGAATGATCAAACCACAGTCTATTGGGATATAAGCAAAAATGTGACCAGTCATGCTACTCACAAATGTCCTTACAGCATGTTAAATTTTGCAAATCAAATTTTCTGAACTCATTTAGTGCAATTGCGGGTTTCTATCTTGTTTTTTTTTTAATGATTAGATTTTAGAGAGTTTTTTGTGCACTTCCGATTTTAATTGTGAATTTCTGCTGTGGTGTTTTCAATGGGGCAGTATGGCGACCCGCAATCAGTCTATTGACACGACATGTTGTTTCAGGTGAAATCCAGCAAGACCGTGGCTGTGGTTGGGGGAGGGGCAGCTGGGGTGGAGCTGGCCTCAGAGATAGCAGAGGAGTACCCGGACAAGAAGGTCACCTTGATCCACTCCCGTCCCCAGCTTCTGCAGTATCCCAAACTTACCAATGCCTTCCAGGAGGAAGTCATCAAAATCCTCAACAGGAACCGGGTGCAACTTGTTCTCAGTGAGTGGGATTTTGTGACAAAATTATGTTATATCCCAATCTATATCATGTTAATCCCATAAGAGAATAAAAAAAAAACATTAACAGGAAAATCTGACATGGAATTAAAAAGCTTAGGGTATATTGGTGAAAGTATTCACATTTTTTTGTTATTTGAAAATGGACAAAAGTTGGTCGATAATTACATCAAAATCTTGTAAGGCCTTACAGGTGATGTGTTATATTATGTGAATAAGCCTTACTCAGATTATTTCAAAATCTCTTTTCCAGATGAGCGTGTGACCAACCTAGAGCAGATTCCATATGAAGGAGGCAGTGGCACCGTGACCACAGATAAAGGCAGCTCCATTGAAGCAGATCTCATTCTGAAGGCGACAGGGCTCCACGTTAACTCTGACGCATACAGTCAGAGCAGCCTCAGTCTGTATCTATTCAACCATCTGTCATACTTACAAAATACCTGACATAAGTAAAGCATAAAATTATTATCATCTTGTGTAAAAAATATCAGATAAAGGTATAAAATATATATATACTGAGTTCTCCAAGTTGTTAAAATAAATTCTTGATATGAAAATATCTTAAAGAATCGTTTTATTGCAGATTCCAAGATGGAGAAGAATAATTCTCTAAAAGTTAACAAATATTTGGAGGTTGATGGGCAGACCGATATTTATGCCATAGGTGACTGTAATAATGTGCCAGAGAATAAGTTGGCATATGCTGCTGAGACACAGGCTGACTATCTCCTGAAACACCTCAGCAATAAGGCAAACAATCAACAGCTTACAGAATATAAAGCAGGTTGGTTATGATAAATATAAATGTACAATATACCTTAGATTCACCAGACACACACACACACACACATAAACACACATATAAACACACATAAACACACATACAGACAAGTCTGTGTGTGGCCCATGAAACACTGCAGGCAACCATGTCTCGCACCAAAGTTACACATACACACACATACGGGTACATTGAATTTGTGACTTGCAACATTATTCCTCATTTAAAACTTGCATTATATTAATTTTTAATGTTTTGATGAGCACATATCACCTCATATGTGATTAACAAGCATATATGTGCAGCTAAAATCTGTATATTGTTTATATATAAGCATTGTTTAAACTAATCATTTGACACTGAAACATTTACAATACATTTTGATTTGAATCACAAATGGTATGTGAAGATATAAATATATATTTAATGATGGTGTATTATTTCAGGGTCTCTTCCACTTGCCATAGTGTTGGCACTGGGTCGAAACTCGGGCATTGGGCAGCTTGCAGGTGGTCGAATACTTGCCGAGTTTTTTGCAAAGCGATTGAAAGCAGCTGATGTGTTTGTGTCCTCCTATTGGAAGAAGTTTGGTCAAACACCCCCAAAAGAGTAGACTGTGATCAGACAAATAGTTAAAATATAGAAGAAAAAAAACCAAATGATTTTTACCATTTTCATATCATGTTTTAAGGGAAGTTATGATTCTATTGATATAAAAAGAAAAGATCAAATTTTTCATTTCATAATTTTAGTCACATTTTTCATGAAAATAATTTATTTATCTTACTTAGATTACATATGTTTTATTTATTCCTGATTATATTCAATGGAATGCCTTTTGGCCACTCTATCAAAGGTAAATTATGTTGTCTGGAATGGTTTTCTAGATTGTGTTTAAAGTGATTATTTTATATGTTTACTTGTGCATTAATTATTCAATGAATTTTATTTTTTGTTAAAGTTTACTTTATTTCACAGTATATTATATATATATATATATAGATGTAACATCGGTAATAAGATGACAGAAATACCTATTAGAGTCCAACAACATTAAAAGTATGTCAAGTTTTAAATATTTATATGAGAAATATTATTTGAAAAATGACATGTTTACACTTATTGTGTAATGCTTATTATACAGGGTAACCTTTTATTGATATAATACAGTATCCATTTTAAAAGTGTATGCTAATCAAATAAAATTTTAAATCAAATCTATTGATTTTCTTACATATTGCACTATATATATATATATATATATATATATATATATATATATATATATATATATATATATATATATATATATATATATATATATATATATATAATATGATTTAATATATGAAAATAGTATTTAAGTTATTCAGATTTCCTGGTACTCCCTTTTTGCTCACAGCTCAGTCGCAGATGGCACACAATCTGTGTGACATCTAAAATACGTAATGCTACTTCGTCTTGGCTGCCTTTATGGCAAACTATATTACAAGATGTTAATTATAATTTTAAGATTTCACATTAATATCTCGGCTAATAATACACTTACATAAATGAGCATGTTTTATTCTACATTGTGCAACTTGTAGGAATCCATTATTTTGGCCATATTTACATGCTGGCATGTGTTATCCCTACATTGTGAAACTTGAGCAATCATGTGGCATATATGTCTGGCCTTACCTTGGCCATTTTTACATGCAGCCCTGCGCTATTCCTATACATGCCAGCAAGATATCTCAGTAGATTTAAAAACTTAAAATCTTTGTAAAGACAAATCCTACTTTTTTGCACAAAGTAGGAATTGCTACTTGGCCTTGATTCCTACCGGGTGCAAGACAATATAATCATTTTTGTGACTGAAAACAGTATTCATGCATTTTACACTATATTTTGAGCTGAGCTGGGAAACACCAATTAATCTGTTAACAAGAAAGTCTTTTATAAAAAAAAGAATTTGTATACAGTTTCCTTTTTGAAAATGATATTTATATTTTCTCATCATTTTGAAGTTGCCGTAAATGTAGAGTACAGTGACTGGCAACTGTCTGAAACTGGCAGTTGAAACTCAGACATTTTTAACACAGTCAAACGTATAGCATACCTCTCAGTTGTGCATAAAGTTATTAATTTTCATATATTCTACATTTGCAAAAAAATATTCAAATTCTATGTTTATTTATGCAGTTGAGGTGTCCACCAGTCTGTGACACTGACAGGCAGGTTTGTGATCTGCAGGCCCCTCAGAAGTACATATCGCTCCAAAATTCTGTGTTATAATACCCATCACTAATTGCAATTGAGCTGAATGTTGTGTCTCACATGTTATCTTGTAATTCCACTGTCTTTCAAAATGTTAAAAGTGTTTATTTGTTTTCACGGCACAAGTGATGTGTGGAAGCCATGATGACTAAGGTAGTTAATATCACAGGTTGCCAGAGAGTGAAAGTCCCCAGCCCCTCTCTGTCTTAGTATTATATATTAACTATTAACCTATATAAAAGTAGTGATGGAAATAGAAGTTGCGGTAAATGTAGACTACACTGACTGGAATATATTCTACGTTTGAAAAATTTCAATTCTATGTTTATTTATGCAGTTGAGATGTGGAACACTGTGACACTGACAGCCAGGTCTGAGATCTGCAGGCCCCTCAGAAGAACATATAGCTCCAAAATTATGTATTATAATACCCACCACTAATTGCACTTGAGCTGAACATTGTGTCTCACATGTCATCTTGTAATTCCACTGTCTTTCAAAATGTTAAATGTTAAATGTGTTTTCACGCACAAGAGAAAGTCCCAACCACTCTCTTAGCATGCTGAGTATTAACCTATACAAAAGTAAGTGATATCGTGGTGGATTTTTGATTACGGGTCAAGGAGGGTCCCATAATGTTATTTATGAAGTGTTTCCCCGGCGCTATTTACGGTAACAAGATGGCACCACTCACTTAAATAACATCATGGGACCCTCCAAATTTGGTGAACATTGAATTGACCTGCACTTGTTTTTTTACCCCTTGTTTAAATTATATTTTGGTGTTTATTATTATTATAATTTCCTTTCACATAATATGGCACAAAATTCAGCTCGGTCATATTTGGAACATAATTGTGGAAATCTGACATGTTGACATAGGAAAACATTTGAATAATGAACTGTGAATAGTGAATAAGTAACAAAGTTCACACACACATCTCATTTGAATACAAATCAGGCCAGGGCAAGCCATAGTGGTCATATCATTAGCACTGGTAGTGTCCAACTATAGTTGCAGTGGGTATGATTATAATTATCTCTGATTAATTGAATATTAGTTTAGATAAACTTGTCTTATTCATAAATGAGAGTTGATTTTTTATGTATGATTTGATTCACATTTTTATTAGTCTACTATCTGAGTTTGATAAAATACAATGCTTTATGCAGCTGTATATGTGTACAAAGGGGCTCTAAAAAATGTAGACCATACACATTACATAAAGTCGAACAGTGTGGGGAAGCATAATCAGGACACTCTCCTCAGCAATCAATCAATCAATCAATTGCAGGCTTTGCAGGGTGATTGTCTGCGTCCCACGAGGGCCTTGGTCATCAGAGGACGGCCCTCTTGTGGCTGCCGAAGGCAGGCAGTGTCGTTCTGGCGTGGATGCTGCAACAGGTCTCGAAGAAGTCTGCTGGAAGTCTGATGGTCGTTGAGAAGGCTTGTGTGCATGCTTTTATATGGTGCTAAAAAGCACCAGGGTCTTTTCCGCTTGGCGGTGACCATTCGTCAGCAGGCAGGCGTCAGAGTAGCTGTACCTGCCTGGTTGTGTTTAGGAAGCTGCTACCTCGGTGGTGGCCACTGCAGGAGTAGGCTGTGAAGCTCTGCAGTGGTGGTGGCGTGGTGGGCTACGGCGGCAGCTATGGGGAGGAGGTCTGTGTCATCGCTCTCCGCGTCATAGTCTTGCCGTGATAGGTGTTCTCGGAGTGGTCTGGTGTGATGGCACTCTAAGAGGTAGTGCAGCAGGGGCTTGGCCGATGGTCTGCTGCAATGGGCGCACTCGTGGTCCCCGAGGTGGTAGATCTCTGTTTTGGTGCATGGGAGGCGAAAGAGGTGGACCTCGAGGGCACGAGTGGTGTCAGCTGGCATGAAGATTGGCTTGTAGCTGGTGGCGGCAGCATACCACGAAATGGAAGGCGAGCCTTTGAGGTTAAAGGTGAGCCTTGAAAGTTGCCTCTCTGTGGTAGCTTGACGAAAGGCCCCTTTAAGCTGGTCTAATGACGGGTTGATATCTGCTGTGATGTTGGCAAGAGTTGCCTCGTGGTTGGCAGCCTCGTCGGCTTGGTCATTGCCCTGGATGCCGACATGGCTGGGGATCCAGTGTAATGTGACCGGTGATCCCTGGTTCTTTAGCTGTTGTAGGAGTACAAGTACTGAGGTGAGCAGTCGGATGTTCTGCGTTGGTCTGAGGTGTAACAGAGCCTCCAGGGATGATCTGGAGTCGGTGTGAACTGCTACAGGGCCCAGCTGGGAGGATGACGATGCGTGGTGTAGGGCATAGAATAGCCCAACCAGTTCCGTTTGTAAGGTGGAAGCGCCGTCAGTCACTCTGTAGGAGTACTGCTCATCTTGATGGGCGAAGCCGGCTCCAGCTCTGGAGGTGTGAGGGTGGACACTGCCGTCAGTGAAGTAAAATCTGGCCCCAGCAGGGATCCATAGGTCCATGGATGAGCGAGCAGCAATAAGGAGGTCGTCCTTGTTGCAGTCGGCTTTCCTGGCTGGCATCGGGGTGTAGCAGATGATGGCAGGGTGTGGTTCCCAGGGTGGGGGAATGCTGTACCCTGTGGCTGGACGGTCTGGAGCCAGTGATTCGGCCAGGTCTGGGTGGAAACTCTCCATGACGCCTCTGGCTAGATATGGCCACTTCTGTCTGGCGGAGTTGTGCAATGCCCAGGGGTCCTTGAAGGCGGCGAGAAGGAGCTGGTGCAGGACTGTGGCCCGTGGCTGGAGAATATTCTTAGCAAGAACAGCGCCCACATTCTGCTCCAAGCGAACTTCCACCGCCGTCATGTTAGTCTCATACAGGATGCAGTGAGTCTTGGTCCACCTGGGCGCTCCTAGGACAAGCCTGGCTGCTGCGTTCTGGATAGGGCCCACCTTCTGTTCGGTCTGGTCTCTGATCATCAGTAGAGCAGGAGCTGCATAGTCGATGTGGGACCGTATGGCACCGATGTAGTAGGTCCTCAGAATCTCTGCCCTTGGTCCAGTGTCTAGAAACGTCATGCGTTTCATGACGTTAAGCCGTGAGTTACAGCATTCCTTGAGGTACTCCACCTCGGCATTGAAGTTGAGTTTGTAGTCAATCCAGATGCCGAGGTAGAGGTATTTTGTAGCCCACTGCAGTTGGATGCCCTGGATGGTAAGGTACTTTGCTGGGGTCCTCATAAGGATTGGCATGGCTTGTGTCTTGGAGGCAGAGATCTTGAGGCCAAGTTGGTCGCACTCACGGCTGATGGCTTCGAGGGCTGTCTGTGCTCGTCTCTCTCCTCAGCAGGTCCATTGCAAGCAAAGGCCATAAATGTCGTTTTGAGTCAGACCTGGGAGACCACTCCCAGTACAATCTTATAATCACGGAGTCAGGTATTTTCCACTAGTTGATACATGGCCAATTGGTATCATTGTTATGATAAGAAACTGGGCACAACAACAAATAGGTTTAGATGGTAGTGAATAATATATCAAAATGGTCAGTCAAATAATCATGAATGGAGCATTAATGGAGCATTAATATTTAAGGGGGGGGGGGGCGAAAACAAAAATCCTGATTTCTTCTTATAGTGAAAGCTGATAAATCAAGTTTAATTTTGAAAGTGATGTCCAAATCCCAAACAATAAACTGATATATCAATACGACGTTATATCAATGATATATTACATATATTTTAATACCCCCCCCACCCCCAAATTATAAATGACCCATTCTCAATTGCTTTTGCGCATATGAAATGGACATGTGCAACCGATTGCAGAGCTGTATGGTAATTGTATGCTAATTTGAGGGGAAAAGCTTTCCACTTGATCTCGCCATTCAGAGCAATGTAGGACTACAAAGAACCCACATTTTGTGCGCAATTGAATAAAATTCAAGTGTTTACTTTCTGGATCAAGTTTAAATGAAATCTTTGATTATTTGATTTGTTTCATAGGAAATCTTGCCCTCCATAATAGGATTTCTCTACCATAGGGGAACTGATTGATGACAGAATGACTTTTCACACAGATTCCTATTGGTTAGCGTCTCAGTGAACCAACTGATTACAGGTCATGACCTGAAATTTGTCAATTCTGATATTTTGTACATGACTGGAACCTGAATGAAACATTTCATCATGACAACAAGAAACGTAAATGATGTCATGGAGCAGTTTAATAAAGATCTTTTGTGTTTTTACAGGAAACACCCCCGGCTAAGATTTTGACTGTTACCTTCCCTTATGAACCCTTGTTATGCTGTGAGAGTCTGTCTTGAGGGAGGGGGCTGTAATTCAGTCCCAGGGAATTCAGTCAACCTATGGTTACAAATCTTGCAATAGGACATGATCCATGAAGAAATGATTATTTGATATAATTACTCAATGGAACAAATACAAGATCTGTCCGTGTTTTTGGAAAAAAAATCACCAACAGAATAAGATGTTAAAATGATCTTAGAATGCCGAATATAAATACCAATATCTTAACGAGAAATTCAGGTTAAACTTGGTGTGAAACAATACGGGTAGGAAATCATTAATTCAATCCTTTTTCCCACGAGAAAAGAGACTTTATATAATGATGGGTCAAATGAATAATTATGACGTTTCCTGAGAGTGAAATTCGCCTGGGCATCATTAATCCCACAAATTTTATTAATTAGTGTCTTTCTTATTAAACATGAATACAAACCCAGGTGGACATTAGGACTATGCGATAGCCAGTTCTATATACGTCAATAAAATAAAAATAAACATTTTGGACTCGCCCTCCCACCACCACCGGTGGCGCCACCATCGCCTGCTCAGTCTCCCGCTCAACCTCGCTTGAGAATCACTTTGATCAAAAATAAATTTGACGCCCAAGCGGGGAGGTCGGGTGGGAAAGCACACTCCACCTGGGTTTGTATTCATGTTTAATAAGAAACACACTAATTAATAAATTTTGTGGGGTTTCTATTAAAATGAGAATACAAACCCAGGTGGACAGAATCACTGATTAGGAGGAGGGTCCCAACCAACAATTTCAACTGAAACTCAGGGCGATCGGTGGCGATAGCAGTCCAAAACCTGTTCATAGTTAATACCATGTTAGGTCTGACCACTTGTATGTCTGATACTAGAGAATTAGGACTATCGTTGAGGCTCCCCTCTCTTATATCCAGATCATACTTTATAGAGCCATGCATCATTGGAGGGCCAATTTCTCTATAGTGTAGCAACTAGGCTCCCTCTGGTAGGTACTACTAGCTCACACTAAGCACCAATCTTTAACAAGTCCACTCTTTTCACTTACCATCTAGTATAGCAAAACTACCCCGTGGGAGATATTGTTTGCTTTACTAGTGCACCCAGCTCAATCAACTCCACCAAACTTTTCTTTGGTTGGAGTTGGTAGAGACATGGACGTTCGACAAACCCCTCCAGATCACCTATCTGGGCTTTGCCGATGGGTGATTGGAGAACACTATGCTGTGTGAGGTATTGGCCGCAACTAAAGTCGCCACTGATAAGAGTGTGTGATCTCACTGTTCCGTCACCACATAGCCTGCCCTCTAGTGGAAGTGACGCTGAACTAATCTCCACTTCACTTTTGTTTTGCAAGTTTATGTGAAGGGTTGCGCTTTTGCATATTATGAATCGTACAATTATCACTAATTTGTTGTCATAATTACATTAGAAATGAAAATAACCTCCAATATGCCTATATTTCTGCATTCCCTACCTTGGTGCAACGTCACGGGTCACGTGAGTTCCCTCGCGACCACGGCGGCCATACTAGAGGCGCTGAAAACAAAGTGAAGACACCTATTGCACACAGAGAGAACTTACAAATTTATCACCTTTTATTGCACTCAGATTTCACCCAAATGTCGTATGACTATCAAGATTACCTCAGGTTATACTTTCAAAGTCACCTTTGACCCACTAAAAGTCATTTCCATTTCCCGGAATTCAAAATTATTTAACATATACTATTCCACAAAAGTTAAGTTTCGTTTGATTTGTTTGTTTGCTAGATAACCATGAGTAATAAGCAGTGTAATATACCATCATTAGAACATTAGACAGGTGCAATACATGAGCAAAATCATAATACTGCAAATGTGGGGGTTATCATTTAATATTTTGTTAAATCAAATCTACTATAAAGATAATCAAAGAAAGCAGAGTAATCTCTTATGCTACCTCATTGCTCCTTCAGTGAGTCAGATGCCATAAAGTTTGATATTACCTTCACAGAGTGGCCTTTTGAAATGTTCATAATGATTTTTATAATTGTTAAAAAGGTTAAGACTATATTAAAATATTTGGTTTGTTTTATTTAAAATCATGGAAACTTAATGTTAATATGCCATATGTGAGCTGTCTTGTGTCATTTAACCGGTGCCACCACACAGTCAAAATTTAAAGTATAGTAATGTGGTTTATGAGTTGGACCCTAATAAAGAACAATTATTTCATGAGGTTTTATGTGAGCTTTGGTCATAGGAATAACCGGATTATTTTACCCTTAGTACTGCTCCGTAGTGCTTTGGGTGAAATTTTATGTTTTTAGTTATAAATTCTTAAAAAAAGTTTTAAGTGTTTGTAACTTTAAGTATAGGGGACTTGCCTTTGCTGTAGTCCGGTGCACCTATTTTTTCCATTCTTAATGGATTTTGTGGGGTGGAGTGCAGGTCCCTATCCTATGACTGCAGTGTTGTTTTCATGATCATTCTTCTTGGCTCTTGTGTGATTAATTTTTTAATGAGATTGAAATGGTGAATAGTTTACATGTCAACAGGCGTTGCAAATTTAAAGATTGTTCTGTCGGTGATGGATAGGTAAAATAGATGAAGAAATAAAATTACAATTCAAATGTAAACTATAATATAAATAATATAACATGGTTTTGTGCAAGATATACAATATTTTAGGAGAGAATTGTAGCGCATGTACATTTAAATGAGTAAATACATCTTTCTTAATTTTTACTAAGCTACTTACATGTGACAAAATAGATTAAAAAACAACCATGAACTATGTTTTAAATGCCATTATTGTAATGAACTTTGTGAACATAACATGAAAAATACCTGGAAAATAAAAATATATAACATGAAAAATACATGGAAAATAAAAATATTGTCTGTAAATATGTGGGTCTGACTTGATGATTTCAGTATGATTTTTCTTTTTGGTTTAAATTAATTAAAGAATTCTAAACATATCTTTATATCAATATTTTTTCAATCTATCCAACACTTGAATCTAAAGTAATTGAGGCCAGATAATTATAGATCATGATTTAGTTCCGACCAAAAGATGTTCAAGGGATATTAGCCAACTCATTCTGGTTTAATGAAATCCTTTCCTCCCTGAATACAAGGCCAAAAATCCTCTAGCTAAAATTATATCCAAAAATTAAAAGCTATGGTTGCTCAACTTAATTTGTCTTAAATAAAGGTAACCCCATGCCTATTAAATAAATTCTGTACCTTACAAATATTTATAGAGTTATATATATTATATTTATATATATATTATACCTTGCACACTATACACATTCTTAATAGGGTTTGATTGGATTCACTTTTTTTTACAAAATTAAGCTCTCCAGTTCACTTTACAGAATATAATTATTAATTTTCATGGTTTCCAATGGTGAAATTTATATACCAACCAGCCAATTAATTAATGGTTTAAATTAATTAAAGAATTCTAAACATATCTTTATATCAATATTTTTTCAATCTATTCAACACTTGAATGTCCTACAGACATGTATCACTAAATTTGTTTCCTATTTAAAGTAATTGAGGCCAGATAATTATATGTCAACAATGAGTCATGCCCATATCTGTTAAATCTAATCTATTTTAAATAAATGAAGAGGAAAGTCATCTTTACACATAAATATCGCAATCTAGATAATGATTTATTTCCAACCAAAAGATGTTCAAGGGATATTAGCCACCTCATTCTGGTTTAATGAAATCCTTTCCTCCTTGAATACAAAGCCAAAAATCCTCTTCACTTTTTCATATAAAATTACTTCACTTTACAGAATATAATTATTAATTTTCATGGTTTCCAATGGTGAAATTTATATACCAGCCAGCCAATTAAATAAATAATTTATGGTTTAAATTAATTAAAGAATTCTAAACATATCTTTATATCAATATTTTTTTTTATATACCAGCCAGCCAATTAAATTATTCCATCTGTCAGCTAGGCCATTTTTGTAATGTCAATCATAATTTGAGCCAGCTGACTCATTCAAAAAAAGTTCCCAGCTGGTAAAAAAAGTTCCCAGCTGGTAAACATACCAGCTGGAAATGATATGCATATTAGTTACTTCACTTTACAGAATATAAGTATTAATTTTCATGGTTTCCGATGGTGAAATTTATATACCAGCCAGCCAATTAAATTATTCCATCTGTCAGCTAGGCCATTTTGTAATGTCAATCATAATTTGAGCCAGCTGACTCATTCAAAAAAAAGTTCCCAGCTGGTAAACATACCAGCTGGAAATGATATGCATTAGTTACAAGCTGCCAGCCAGAAAAAAGTGCATATTGGCTCTTTTTGCATATCATATAGTGGTGGGCCCCTGTTATGTGGTGTCCGAGATTTCAACCAGAAATTCACGTGTTTCTCTCGTGTTGTGTCTGCTGGGTATGCCTGGGCGGGTATGTTCTGAGGGGAGTGTGCAGGTTGTTTATTCATGCGGTACTTAATCGATGAGTTTTGCTCATTTGACATATAATTCTCACCATACATGTATGTACATATAACCAGTGAGTAACCTCCTGAAGAGAAATTTTCGTCATAACCATTTCACCTGAGTGCCTGGCAGAGCTGTCACCCAGCGCCTGATTCATTGTCTATCTCCCATAGGAGCCCCAGATTGAAATGTTTATCTTTCCACGCACTGTTTACCCATGGCTGAAGGTCGTGTCCCTGACCCGCATTTTAGGCTGTGTTCTGGTCACTGAATCAGAGGCTGCACGTTGGGCCCCACACACGTCTATGCTTATAGATACACCTTGATCTCACTCTCATCATTAATTAAGCGGTTACATCATGGGGAACAAACTCAGCTTTCCCGCAGATAAGAAGGTTGTGATCGTCGGGGCGGGGTATGGAGGGTCGAAGATGGGATTCAATCTGATGAAAGCCAAAGCCAACTTTGTGCTGATTGACACCCGAGACCACATGCACCAGAACATGGCAGCTGTCAGAGCGGTGGCTATTCCAGGTCAGTTCTTTGGGTCATATTTTAGTTAAGCACTGAATGGCATCTGTGATATATGAACGTACAGTGTACAGCATGCAATTTTGTATAAAATGCATTTCACTCCAGGCAGCGTTGCCTATTGTGTTTTTCAAGGTCACAGGCTTCATGCACATTAGTGCCAAAAACTTCAACATTTTGCTGTATCTTATCAGCTATTTCAGATATAGGGCTCCAACTTTTTGTCACAGGTGGATCCCAAAAAAAGCCACTGACCTACTTACCTACTTTTGAATCATGAGCTCTAAAAATAGCCACTGAGTAAACAAAACCACATGATAAATTGCTGCTGGTCAGCTGTGTTGATTATGAAGTCATTATGTATGTGCGCTGAAATAGGTAATCATGTTTTAAACTTTAAAAGGAAGTAAAGATTGTTAAGAAATTCAACTTTAGGTTTAGGGGTGTCTGGGGCCTGTAACTCAATCAGAAAAAGAAACAGTCATGAGAATTATCATGGTTATCTGAATAATGATCAGAATCCATTTTATCCTGAGCAATGTTTCTGATCTGTAGACATGGGGCGAGAAATGGCTATATCTCAAACCATGTACTCTCTATTTAGTCCATGCTCAAACGGATTAGTAGTTGGCTATAAATCAAACAGATTAGCAGCTGACTGAGGAACATGTGCTTAAGCCATGTGAAGGAAAATAACTCTGTAATGGTTCAAAACTCACAAAATCTCCTCTGAGAATGTCATTTGACCCAAACTAACCTTTACCTTTACTCTAATCTCTGCCAAACTTCTAATCAGATAAATGAACTTGAATTGAATTTATTCATTTACATGGATTGAGTAGGTAAGTTGCCATAAGCTCCCTCCACTTAAAATCTACCTGGATGAAGACAGTCCCTTTATTCTGAGTTTACTTTCATCTTGGACTGTAACGAGTCACTCATCATCGCATCATCTTTTAAACAAGGACAAAACAATATGCATACAGTAATGCCATATTGAGACACATGGCTGAGATCAAATCTATTGTTATCATCTGGTTTGCAGATAGCTCATATTTTAAATGTCAACATCACGCCCAAAATCGTGACAATACTGATTTCAGTCTTCAGGATATGAGGTTGCTATCATGTCCAGTCCTTGTTTCATTGTGGCTTTATCTGTGGTATAAGTCATGTGGCCTACGTGACCGGTGGTGCAGGCTCCCACCATACACAACATACTGCTTCTTCTGCATGCTTGGATGCTGGGTCAGGCCCCAAGCAAACACTTGACCCTCTTTTTTTGTTTACTTTAGACTTGAGACAATGTGGGCGTAGGCTTAAACTTATTGATAAGGACAGTGAATATTATAGAAAACACAAAGATAAGATAGGGAAAAAAATATCTGGATATGTCTTAATCTATTTAGTTTATCAAATGTTTTTTTCTCATTCAATCATTTGTTATGATAAGTGCAGGAACATCATGACTGCATTACTCCATGAATGTGACTGAAAGCTAAATATTTGACTTTAGGCTAAATGTCGTCTGAATTTGAGGTCAGAACTGGTCAAATGCATGACAGGAAATTCTTGAAAGTTGGATGGAGAATTTAGGGGACAGACAATAGGTTTTGGGATGGACTATAAAAGATGGATGAGATTTATTAAGGGATGTATTGTAAAGTAGGTTAGGGAATTGAGGGATGGACTTAAGGGAAGATGGGAAATTTTAGAGATGGACTATAAAATAGAATGAGAAATTAAGGGATGGGCTAATAACCCTAATAGATGAGAAGGACATCAATTTCCACCACCGACAATTAAAAGGAAGGAGGTTAACATTTCCATTGTTCTGATTAAATGATGTCATTTTATAACATTCTCTTTGGGTGCAACTTGTTAATTTGTAATCATGGTAATGACATCATACTGTTTGAATGCAATGTCCACCAGAGGGGGACGTGGTGAACCAATCCCCTCTTAGGCATCTTGTTTGGGGGAGACATGAGACAATGGCTCATTAGTCACAAATGCCTCATTCTGATCCATGCCTGAGGAGACAATGGACCCTTCTAAATTTTAATATAATTTGTTGTGTTCTTCAAGTACTTCACACTCACCAGTTTGCAAGAAAATTGCATATCAGTAAAGCAGTGAACAGCGATCGGCGGTGTTATACATTGTCCGGTCAGAAATGTTCTTTAATAACCTTATGACATTGTCTCATTTGAATTTGAATTGTCTCATCACTTTTAGTTCATAAGGAGACAAAAGTCACACCAGCGCTATCTCTGCCCTCTGTGCAAGGTGCTTTTTGGTGCTGGCTCCTAACATCCACTTCAAGTTTGCTTTCAGTCCTACTTAAATGATTTCCTTAGATATATTCAAAATGATAAACTATGATAAGACTTAACCTCCAAATATAAATTATTGTTTATAAAAATTGATTTTAAAAGATATAATCACAGAATTTCTTTCTCCTGTGTCAGTGGAACATACAGGAAAGATGGTTGCTTTGCTTCTGCTTTTGTGGTTTGAATTCTTTTATATAGATGATAAAACCAACCAGGAAAAATCTTCAAAAGTTAACTATTAAAATTTCAACTCAAGGCAATTTAAGATTTAATTGTAAAGGATGTTAACATGTTACTCACATTTATAACAGACTGACAGTCCCAGAGCACCTGCTATTTAAAGTAGGACCAGAGGAATACTAATCTGATTGGCCATTTAAATAGACTAGTCCTTTAATGGTGAAGTAGGATTGGAAATTAAGGGATTGACTATAAATTAGAAAAGTGAATTGAGGGATGAGCCATAAAGTAGAATTTTGGGGAATTACAAGACATATTGGGAACATAGAATTTAAAGATTGTAAGAAAAAAAATGATATGATATCATACCAACCATGGCATTTTGCAAAGTTTAATAACTAAAAATAAAAGCATGGTGATCCCCCCTTTTTGGGGGAGGGGGGGGGGAGTATTTTATTGGCAGACAGGTTGGGGAGATTTAATATTCTTTCAAAATGTGGACAATAACATTTCAACATCTCTTTATATTTACAAGCATCAGCAGACAGGAGCAGCTGGGGTCTGTCCATTGCCTTATATAAAAGTAAAAGTGATTGAGAGACCAAAGACAATTTTTTGAATGCTTAAACATGTATGCTTCCTTGCCAACAGCACAGGTACTGAAATACCTGCAAATAGGTATTGTTGCAATCTTTTGCAATATTGTTGCAATCTTGATTGAAAAAAAAATGAGCCAATATAGGAAATTCCCAACCATTTTACAACAGTATTTGTCAAAAGGTTATGTCATATCTAATCTAATTAGAAACTTCAAGTTTGATTTTAAAGCCTGTCAATGTTTGCACCAATCGCTCACTTCTTCAATGTTTTAGGATTTGTCAATAAAACATTCCTGCCATACAAGCCAGCATTCGGTGAGCATTTCAAAGAAGGAAAAGTGGTCAATGTTCTACCAGAAGAGAAGAAGGTGGTTCTGCAGTCTGGTGAGCAGGTCAACTATGATGTATTGGTGCTCTCAACCGGAACGACTGGACCATTCCCCACCAAGATCAAGGATGAGGGCACAGCGGACGCAAAGAAAATGTATGAGAATCTGGCACAAAAGGTGAAGATTGCTTCAAAACTAAAATTGCAAAAATATTCTCCTTATGATATGTGATACACATAATAATATCTTATTTCAAAGCAATTTGTCATGAAGTTGATAAAGATTAAAAGAATATAAGAAACTTATGCTTGAGATTGTAATTATTGATCAGTATAGTGAACAGGAATGATCAAACCACAGTCTATTGGGATATAAGCAAAAATGTGACCAGTCATGCTACTCACAAATGTCCTTACAGCATGTTAAATTTTGCAAATCAAATTTTCTGAACTCATTTAGTGCAATTGAGAGTTTCTATCTTGTTTTTTTTTAATGATTAGATTTTAGAGAGTTTTTTGTGCACTTCCGATTTTAATTGTGCATTTCTGGTGTGGTGTTTTCAATGGGGCAGTATGGCAACCCACAATCAGTCTATTGACACGACATGTTGTTTCAGGTGAAATCCAGCAAGACCGTGGCTGTGGTTGGGGGAGGGGCAGCTGGGGTGGAGCTGGCCTCCGAGATAGCAGAGGAGTACCCGGACAAGAAGGTCACCTTGATCCACTCCCGTCCCCAGCTTCTGCAGTATCCCAAACTTACCAATGCCTTCCAGGAGGAAGTCATCAAAATCCTCCACAGGAACCGGGTGCAACTTGTTCTCAGTGAGTGGGATTTTGTAACCAAATTATGTTATATTGTGAAGGTTTGTGATAAAACTAAGCTATATTCCATCCCAATCTATATCATGTTAATCCCATAAGAGAATAAAAAAAAAACATTAACAGGAAAATCTGACATGGAATCATCACATGGAATTAAAAAGCTTAGTGTATATTGGTGAAAGTATTCACATTTTTTTGTTATTTGAAAATGGACAAAAGTTGGTCGATAATTACATCAAAATCTTGTAAGGCCTTACAGGTGATGTGTTATATTATGTGAATAAGCCTTACTCAGATTATTTCAAAATCTCTTTTCCAGATGAGCGTGTGACCAACCTAGAGCAGATTCCATATGAAGGAGGCAGTGGCACCGTGACCACAGATAAAGGGAGCTCCATTGAAGCAGATCTCATTCTGAAGGCGACAGGGCTCCACGTTAACTCTGACGCATACAGTCAGAGCAGCCTCAGTCTGTATCTATTCAACCATCTGTCATACTTACAAAATACCTGACATAAGTAAAGCATAAAATTATTATCATCTTGTGTAAAAAATATCAGATAAAGGTATAAAATATATATATATACTGAGTTCTCCCTGTTGTTAAAATGAATTCTTGATATGAAAATATCTTGCAGATTCCAAGATGGAGAAGAATAATTCTCTAAAAGTTAACAAATATTTGGAGGTTGATGGGCAGACCGATATTTATGCCATAGGTGACTGTAATAATGTGCCAGAGAATAAGTTGGCATTTGCTGCTGAGGCACAGGCTGACTATCTCGTGAAACACCTCAGCAATAAGGCAAACAATCAACAGCTTACAGAATATAAAGCAGGTTGGTTATGATAAATATAAATGTACAATATACCTTAGATTCACCAGACACACACACACACACACATAAACACACATATAAACACACATAAACACACATACAGACAAGTCTGTGTGTGGCCCATGAAACACTGCAGGCAACCATGTCTCGCACCAAAGTTACACATACACACACATACCGGTACATTGAATTTGTGACTTGCAACATTATTCCTCATTTAAAACTTGCATTATATTAATTTTTAATGTTTTGATGAGCACATATCACCTCATATGTGATTAACAAGCATATATGTGCAGCTAAAATCTGTATATTGTTTATATATAAGCATTGTTTAAACTAATCATTTGACACTGAAACATTTACAATACATTTTGATTTGAATCACAAATGCTATGTGAAGATATAAATATATATTTAATGAGTGTGTTTTATTTCAGGGTCTCTTCCACTTGCCATAGTGTTGGCACTGGGTCGAAACTCGGGCATTGGGCAGCTTGCAGGTGGTCGAATACTTGCCGAGTTTTTTGCAAAGCGAATGAAAGCAGCTGATGTGTTTGTGTCCTCCTATTGGAAGAAGTTTGGTCAAACACCCCCAAAAGAGTAGACTGTGATCAGACAAATAGTTAAAATATAGAAGAAAAAAAACCAAATGATTTTTACCATTTTCATATCATGTTTTAAGGGAAGTTATGATTCTATTGATAAAAAAGGAAAAGATCAAATTTTTCATTTCATAATTTTAGTCACATTTTTCATGAAAATAATTTATTTATCTTACTTAGATTACATGTTTTATTTATTCCTGATTATATTCAATGGAATGCCTTTTGGCCACTCTATCAAAGGTAAATTATGTTGTCTGGAATGGTTTTCTAGATTGTGTTTAAAGTGATTATTTTATATGTTTACTTGTGCATTAATTATTCAATGAATTTTATTTTTTGTTAAAGTTTACTCGACTTCACAGTATATTATATATATATATATAAATAGATGTAACATCGGTAATAAGATGACAGAAATACCTATTAGAGTCCAACAACATTAAAAGTATGTCAAGTTTTAAATATTTATATGAGAAATATTATTTGAAAAATGACATATTTACACTTATTGTGTAATGCTTATTATACAGGGTAACCTTTTATTGATATAATACAGTATCCATTTTAAAAGTGTATGCTAATCAAATAAAATTTAAATCAAATCTATTGATTTCACTATATATATATATATATATATATATATATATATATATATATATATATATATATATATATATATATATATATATATATATATATATATAATATGATTTAATATATGAAAATAGTATTTAAGTTATTCAGATTTCCTGGTACTCCCTTTTTGCTCACAGCTCAGTCGCAGATGGCACACAATCTGTGTGACATCTAAAATACGTAATGCTACTTCGTCTTGGCTGCCTTTATGGCAAACTATATTACAAGATGTTAATTATAATTTTAAGATTTCACATTAATATCTCGGCTAATAATACACTTACATAAATGAGCATGTTTTATTCCTACATTGTGCAACTTGTAGGAATCCATTATTTTGGCCATATTTACATGCTGGCATGTGTTATCCCTACATTGTGAAACTTCAGCAATCATGTGGCATATATGTCTGGCCTTACCTTGGCCATTTTTACATGCAGCCCTGCGCTATTCTTATACATGCCAGCAAGATATCTCAGTAGATTTAAAAACTTAAAATCTTTGTAAAGACAAATCCTACATTTTTGCACAAAGTAGGAATTGCTACTTGGTCTTGATTCCTACCGGGTGCAAGACAATATAATCATTTTTGTGACTGAAAACAGTATTCATGCATTTTACACTATATTTTGAGCTGAGCTGGAAAACACCAATTAATCTGTTAACAAGAAAGTCTTTTATAAAAAAAAAGAATTTGTATACAGTTTCCTTTTTGAAAATGATATTTATATTTTCTCATCATTTTGAAGTTGCCGTAAATGTAGAGTGCAGTGACTGGCAACTGTCTGAATCTGGCAGTTATTGTGCATAAAGTTATTAATTTTCATATATTCTACATTTGCAAAAAAATATTCAAATTCTATGTTTATTTATGCAGTTGAGGTGTCCACCAGTCTGTGACACTGACAGGCAGGTTTGTGATCTGCAGGCCCCTCAGAAGTACATATCGCTCCAAAATTCTGTGTTATAATACCCACCACTAATTGCAATTGAGCTGAATGTTGTGTCTCACATGTTATCTTGTAATTCCACTGTCTTTCAAAATGTTAAAAGTGTTTATTTGTTTTCACGGCAGAAGTGATGTGCCGGAAGCCATGATGACTAAGGTAGTTAATATCACAGGTTGCCAGAGAGTGAAAGTCCCCATCCCCTCTCTGTCTCAGTATTATATATTAACTATTAACCTATATAAAAGTAGTGATGGAAGTAGAAGTTGCGGTAAATGTAGACTACACTGACTGGAATATATTCTGCGTTTGAAAAATTTCAATTCTATGTTTATTTATGCAGTTGAGATGTCCGCCAGTCTGGTCTGTGACACTGACAGCCAGGTCTGAGATCTGCAGGCCCCTCAGAAGAACATATAGCTCCAAAATTATGTGTTATAATACCCACCACAATAATTATGAATTAATATTACTGTGTTAATAAATACGGAGAATGTTAACATGTTGATATTGTTATAAATGCTAAAATATGGAGGTGACAATAATTTTGACCAATCAAAATACATATTACATATTGAATTTCGCCTTAACTTGTTATCTCGATTCTCATAATCAAATATTTGTTATATTATTCAAAATGGCAGCCTTCCTGACGAATCAGTCAAAGCTCTTGATTTTTTTTAATCATAAATATATGGAAAAGATTATGATGATTATGGAAAATAGATAGAATTGGTCGCTGAAAATACATCCTCCCTGCTTATAATTACTGTATCTAAGAACCCTGACCAGTAGTATCAGAGAAGATCAAAGTTTCCCATCACTGCAGAAGCTATCCAAAGCTAAAAAGCATGTTCTCATTTGAATACAAATCAGGCCAGGACAAGCCAAAGTGGTCATATCATTAGCACTGGTAGTGTCCAACTATAGTTGCAGTGGGTATGATTATAATTATCTCTGATTAATTGAATATTAGTTTAGATAAACTTGTCTTATTCATAAATGAGAGTTGATTTTTTATGTATGATTTGATTCACATTTTTATTAGTCTACTATCTGAGTTTGATAAAATACAATGCTTTATGCAGCTGTATATGTGTACAAAGGGGCTCTCGGTGTAGGGTTTAGCCTAAAAAAAATAAAAATTCTCAGAAATAGCTAAATACAGTATCAGTATATGCTTAAACTTCAAATATATGCATAAGGTCTGGTTTATTTCTCTTTATACACATACTCTGCTAAAAAATGTAGACCTTACACATTACATAAAGTTGAACAGTGTGGTGAAGCATATTCAGGACACTCTCCTCAGCAATCAATCAATCAATAAGGTTTGCAGACTTTACATGGTGATTGTCTGCGTCCCACGAGGGCCTTGGTCATCAGAGGACGGCCCTCTTGTGGCTGCCGAAGGCAGGCAGTGTCGTTCTGGCGTGGATGCTGCAACAGGTCTCGAAGAAGTCTGCTGGAAGTCTGATGGTCGTTGAGAAGGCTTGTGTGCATGCTTTTATATGGTGCTAAAAAGCACCAGGGTCTTTTCCGCTTGGCGGTGACCATTCGTCAGCAGGCAGGCGTCAGAGTAGCTGTACCTGCCTGGTTGTGTTTAGGAAGCTGCTACCTTGGAGGTGGCCACTGCAGGAGTAGGCTGTGAAGCTCTGCAGTGGTGGTGGCATGGTGGGCTACGGCGGCAGCTATGGGGAGGAGGTCTGTGTCCTCGCTCTTCACGTCGTAGTCTTGCCGTGATAGGTGTTCTCGGAGTGGTCTGGTGTGATGGCACTCTAAGAGGTAGTGGTGCAGCAGGGGCTTGGCACTCGTGGTCCCCGAGGTGGTAGATCTCTGTTTTGGTGCATGGGTAGCCCAGACGGAGGTTAAAGAGGTGGACCTCGAGGGCACGAGTGGTGTCAGCTGGCATGAAGATTGGCTTGTAGCTGGTGGCGGCAGCATACCACGAGATGGAAGGCGAGCCTTTGAGGTTAAAGGTGAGCCTTGAAAGTTGCCTCTCTGTGGTAGCTTGACAAAAGGCCCCTTTAAGCTGGTCTTATGACGGGTTGATCTGCTGTGATGTTGGCAAGAGTTGCCCCGTGGTTGGCAGCCTCGTCGGCTTGGTCGTTGCCCTGGATGCCGACATGGCTGGGGATCCAGTGTAGTGTGACCGGTGATCCCTGGTTCTTTAGCTGTTGTAGGAGTACGAGTACTGAGGTGAGCAGTCGGATGTTCTGCGTTGATCTGAGGTGTAACAGAGCCTGCAGGGATGATCTGGAGTCGGTGTGAACTGCTACAGGGCCCAGCTGGGAGGATGACGATGCGTGGTGTAGGGCATAGAATAGCCCAACCAGTTCCGTTTGTAAGGTGGAAGCGCCGTCAGTCACTCTGTAGGAGTACTGCTCATCTTGATGGGCGAAGCCGACTCCAGCTCTGGAGGTGTGAGGGTGGACACTGCAGTGAAGTAAACTCTGGCCCCGACACAGACCAGGGATCCCACAAGCAGAACACACCAAAGCAGCTCTCCTCGCAACTGACGTGATTGTGCCGGCCAGACAAGGAATACAGAGGTCTGAGGAACGTCGAAATACCTGTGACTCGTTGAGGCATGGCCAATGCCCCCCTCTATTTTCCAACAACCCCATCAATTCCAACAACACATATATCAATTCCAACAATTGATTTAAGTATACTGAAGGTATTTGATAAATTGGATCTATCTTATATATTATATTTGTCTAGAAAAATGGTTGTATACTATATGGGAGAAGAATTTGATAAATTTGAACAAATCTATCTGTGTATATTGTCCATCAATTCCAACAATTCCATCTATCCCATGAACCAATATCATCCAATATTGATCATACCTTCAGAAAGTATTCTATGTACAGACCTGCACAGTCCATAAGTTCTGTAAATTTTACTATACCTATCTGGTCAACCCCAAATTTCTACTGAGAAATGAGAAGAATCGGATGTATCTGAACAATTCCATCTTTGGCTACTTCCTATAAATTCCAACAATTCTATCAACCCCATCTATAGCATGTCCTGTCCTTCTATCTTGATAAGCTGGAAGAAACCCATCTATCTGGACTTTCTTTACATCTATTAAACAACCTGCTAATCTATTGATGGTGTTGATGAGGCCCACCTATGGTGAGGTGTGTAATTAATGACTTTATTGTTTATATCAACCATTTCAGCCCTCTTGTACTTGTTATGTTCAGAATCGGATGAATAAGACCTTATGCATATATGTCTATTTGTAGTCTACCCCTTGACTGTTACCATCCGTTATGAACCTTTTTTATGCTTTGGGGGTCTATCAGGAAGGGGGATGAAGCTCAGTCAAATCTACTCTGTACACTTATCAGAAAAGCATGAACGACTTAATGGATTCCTTCATGTCTGCATGTCCCCCTACAAAAAAATGGGATGTGTCTGGACAATACACTGTAAGCATATCATTTATAAATTTATTTTAATAAATGGTTGGGAGTGATGTTAAAATGAATCATATTTTATCCAATATCTAAGTAGACCAACTCATATCGCTCAAAAGATCAAGGATTCATATGTTCATGATAGTCCTGTCTTCTGAATGTGTTTATTGGTATTATGTCATGCCTCCTGGGGTACCCACATCTACCCTCTGTCCTTCTCTGCTCTTACATACATCACTCAACTTGTGGTCAATGGTCTGTCTGAGCAACAAGACTAGTGCAGAACAGACTTATAGTCTGTCACCAGCAGGTCAATTGTGTGGCCATGTATGAGGCTCTCTTTGTGGGATGCATGTGAATAACAATTACTCCATCTTTAATGAAAACAATGCTAATTAGTACTACAATAACTACAAGAAGAAGTTACCAACATGATTATCTTGCATGAGAAATTTAGACATAAGATTGTAGGTGGTGTTATTAAAAGTTAGATGTGATTTGATTGCCCTCACAGCAGGGAGGTTTCATGCCCCTGTGCCAGCAGAGATGACAATCAGCCCATTGTCCGATATTATAAACACCTCATGAGGTATTGATATCATGTTTACCCACTTCCAGAATTTGCCACCTCCAGATATATATTACTCTCAACTCTGACCATCTTTTCTGCCAACATCCCAGTTTAATTTTGTGACAATTAGAATTTTGATGAAAGCATGAAAGATCTCCAATTATTCAACTTTTTTTCATGGATTTACCACTTTCAAACGAAAGAAACATTAAAATTTATTTACAGTTATGCAAATAATTATGTGATTTCTAGAGGTAGTTTTCCAGCAAAGATTTGTATATTGCAAAATATTATGTCAAAGAAATAAAGTAAAAATCAACTTGAGGAGATTATGTATAACAGTAACATTCTAAGATCAAACTCTGTGCAAAATATCACGTGGCATCATTGTGGTGTCAGTGGTGGTGGGTGTTAGCTCCTTATTACTCATACCAGTCAACTCTTGACTGATTGCAAAGAACCTATACCAATTCAGATTTACATAACCAAGATGTGTCCAACATCCCCCTGCCTCTCATAGACCAGAAAGTCGCACACTTTGGTGGCTCACGATAAAAATAGCCATGGTCATAGGATATTTAAATACCTCAGTATTGCATTTTAATGAGCCCACATGTTGCTATCAAAGCAGATGATATAATCTATCGTGATAAGACATACCTCCCTCAAACACATCACAACCAAACCCTGGTACTTTCTCAAGAAAATATAGTCCCCATAAGAAATTGAAGACAATTCAATTTATATGTTTTTTTGAATAGCAATTTGAAATAATATATATATATATATATATATATATATATATATATATATATATATATATATATATATATATATATATATATATATATATATATATATATATATATATATATATATATATATATATATATATATATATATATATACCAACACGAAATTCATAAAGACAATGTGGCCTGCATCAGCTGAATTATTGAAATAAAATAAATCAAAATATTTAAGGAATGTTTCTTTTTAACTTCTAAATATGTGTAGATCATATATGTTTTGCATCTGATTTTATTGTTACCAAACAGAAACTGAAATTGAATTTTGGTGTATGAAAATTTACAGTGAGTAAACCTGGGTGTAGAAATACTTGATATGGGGTGTGTGATCAGACCACTTTGACGCTGTGGTCATACAGTTTGCCCATCACCACCTGCTGGGGTGAGGGTAGACCAAGTGTGCTATTTATATCATGAGCCACCAAAGTGAACTGACAGTAATCACAATGACAAGGTGGTGTGGGTCACAGAAGGGTTGGTTATGGTATGTTCTTATCAGTCTAAATTATTACATGCATTACATAACTTTAAATGCAGTGCTTGACAACTAATTCTAGGTAATGAATTCATTATCTGATGACTTTATTGCCTCATTCTGTAGACTGCAAGTCAATCAACATTCAATTGATGGGATAGATATACATATTGTTAGAAAGATGGGATTGATGGTGAATTGCTTGGGCCTTTGGCCATGGATGGACTCGTTCTCCCTGGGGACCCCTGAACAACTATATCGTGTAGCGGGAGACTACACACCACTGAAACCTAAGTATTGACCAGTACTCAGCCTCTGTGCTCTACGTTATGGCAGGTTACATTTCTCGTCTTTTGTGGGCTGACTGACTGACAGTGTGTTTATGCAAGAGGGTCCTGGTGGTGGCCTTAAACACAGATCATTGCTCTGAATACATAAAATTTCCACTGGAACCATTGATATTTTATACCAACACTGACAATATACAATCATACACAAGAACTATACAATATCACGGGAAACCTACAAGGACCAGCTACATACCTGACCACAGATAATCTTAGCCAACTTTATCACTCCATTTATGACTAGATCACATTGAACTTACTCAACTCACTGCCAGACACAGCAGTGCCTCTGAGGGTCGTCCCGGAGGGACTAAGACCCTCTCACATCACACAAATTCACAGTGTGGTAGTGTAAATCGTATTCATTCATTCACTCTGGCCCCGGCAGGGATCCATGGATGAGCGAGGTCCATGGATGAGCGAGCAGCAATAAGGAGGTCGTCCTTGTTGCAGTCGGCTTTCCTGGCTGGCATCGGGGTGTAGCAGATGATGGCAGGGTGTGGTTCCCAGGGTGGGGGAATGCTGTACCCTGTGGCTGGATGGTCTGGAGCCAGTGATTCGGCCAGGTCTGGGTGGAAACTCTCCATGACGCCTCTGGCAAGATATGGCCACTTCTGTCTGGCGGAGTTGTGCAATGCCCAGGGGTCCTTGAAGGCGGCGAGAAGGAGCTGGTGCAGGACTGTGGCCCGTGGCTGGAGAATACTCTTAGCAAGAACGGCGCCCACAGTCTGCTCCAAGCGAACTTCCACCGCCGTCAGGTTAGTCTCATACAGGATGCAGTGAGTCTTGGTCCACCTGGGCGCTCCTAGGACGAGCCTGGCTGCTGTGTTCTGGATAGGGCCCACCTTCTGCCCTTGGTCCAGTGTCTAGAAACGTCATGCATTTCATGATGTTAAGCCGTGAGTTACAGCGTTCCTTGAGGTACTCCACCTCGGCATTGAAGTTGAGTTTGTAGTCAATCCAGATGCCGAGGTAGAGGTATTTTGTAGCCCACTGCAGTTGGATGCCCTGGATGGTAAGGTACTTTGCTGGGGTCCTCATAAGGATTGGCATGGCTTGTGTCTTGGAGGCAGAGATCTTGAGGCCAAGTTGGTCGCACTCACGGCTGATGGCGTCGAGGGCTGTCTGCTCGTCTCTCTCCTCAGCAGGTCCATTGCAAGCAAAGGCCATAAATGTCTTTTTGAGCAATAAACTGATATATCAATGATATATTACATATATTTTAATACCCCCCCCCCCCCAAATTATAAATGACCCATTCTCAATTGCTTTTGCGCATATGAAATGGACATGTGCAACCGATTGCAGAGCTGCATGGTAATTGTATGCTAATGTGAGGGAAAAAGCTTTCCACATATCATGCCAATTGTGGTAGAGGTAGTGTGTGACTTGATCTCGCCATTCAAAGCAATACGTAGGACTACAAAGAACCCAAATTTTGTGCGCAATTGAATAAAATTCAAGTGTTTACTTTCTGGATCAAGTTTTAATGAAATCTTTGATTATTTGATTTGTTTCATAGGAAATCTTGCCCTCCATAATAGGATTTCTCTACCATAGGGGAACTGATTGATGACAGAATGACTTATCACACAGATTCCTATTGGTTAGCGTCTCACTGAACCAACTGATTACAGGTCATGACCTGAAATTTGTCAATTTGTCAATTCAACATTTTGTACATGACTGGAACCTGAATGAAACATTTCATCATGACAACAAGAAACGTAAATGATGTCATGGAGCAGTTTAATAAAGATCTTTTGTGTTTTTACAGGAAACACCCCCGGCTATGATTTTGACTGTTACCTTCCCTTGTGAACCCTTGTTATGCTGTGAGAGTCTGTCTTGAGGGAGGGGGCTGTAATTCAGTCCCAGGGAATTCCCCCGGGGGGGGGGGGTACTCTCATAGTCAGCGTTACCGGGGAAGCTGGGCTAAATAGGGTCCTTTTTTCTGATATTTTCCCTAAAACAGGTTAAGATATTTCATCATTTCCCCTAAAACAGGGTACTATTTTTCAAATTTCTCCCTAAAACAGGGATCACAATCCCCCTTTCCAAATCTCCCCCTTCTGCATCATCCCCAAATGAGGGTATAAAAAATTCAGCTAGTCCTAAATCAGGGTACCAAATTTCAGCTAGTCCTAAATCAGGGTACCAATAATGATAGAATATTTCCCTAAATCAGGCTCTGGGGTTCTCAGTTCCATCCCAGCCTCCGCGGGTTAAAATCATGAGAGTAACCCCCCCGGGGGGAATTCAGTCCCAGGGAATTCAGTCAAACTATGGTTACAAATCTTGCAATAGGACATGATCCATGAATAAATGATTATTTGATATAATTACTCAATGAAACAAATACAAGATCTGTCCGTGTTTTTGGAAAAAAATCACCAACAGAATAAGATGTTAAAATGATCTTAGAATGCCGAATATAAATACCAATATCTTAACGAGAAATTCAGGTTAACCTTGGTGTGAAACAATACGGGTAGGAAATCATTAATTCAATCCTTTTTCCCACGAGAAAAGAGACTTTATATAATGATGGGTCAAATGAATAATTATGACGTTTCCTGAGAGTGAAATTCCCCTGGGCATCATTAATATTGAGATTGATCATTCTGTGTAGAATACTGGCCCTGGAAGCCATTTTCCATCGAGATCTGTCTCAGGGGAAGAAATGTGTTGCTTTCCTCGTGAGAATTTTCTCTCAGAGAAACCTCACAAAAAAACAAGATTGGCCATAAAGATGATTTTTTGCATTGACATTGGCAGGGAAGCCAAATGAAGTAAACTAAGTCTTGTCAAATTAAATCAAGTCAAGTAAAGATTTAATCATGGATTTAAATTTTCGAGTAAGTTGGCCACTAAGCCAACGTTGAGCATGTGTTGTAATGGATCTACTCGTAGTAGACATAGTGCTGCCTCACTGAATTGTCATGTGGCAGGTCCTTGACATGACAATCCAGCCAGTTGCATATTAACAAAGGGTTAAAACTTTCTGCACAGGCCTCAGTTGATTTGTAAAATTGGATCAGGATTTCAATCTCTACAAGGCTGGGGATCGAACCCATGGTCTTTGGATCACCAGAGGAACTGGTGCTAATTGAACTTGTTTAACACTCAGTTGTTGTATGCAGGTTGGTATTATAGTTTAGAACATCTTCATTTTATATTATTGACACATTTTGATATGTATCATGACAATTCTGCAAACAACTTGCAAATTTGGCTTTAAGCACCATGTCAACCATTTTGGAGTCACATGACATCTGTATTTGATATCTGTGGATCCATTCCTGGCATCAATTAGATTTATATAACATTACAAGGAACTTCTAATTTGATGAAAGCCTTTAGTGTTTTGAAGAAAAGGGCATGTATGAATTGATAATAGGCAAAGTCACCCGTAAAAACATTCATGAATACCCTGTCAGAGTAACCTTTATGCTTGATATAATGGGGTCACTGCTGGCAACAAAATCATGTTTATATCTATATTCTTAAATTATCATGTGGTACTTCTTGAATGGCCAAAGGTTATCACTTACTATACCTTGTTGCCAAATAAAACTGACAAAACAGGTTTATTGTGGAATAGTTTATTGTTGTAAATCTCTCATTTGTCTACACTATATAATGTATATGGAGTGTACAGATTTGTCACAAAACTTCCATCACTTGCCACAAGAGGTCACTCTCCAATCATGTTATTGTATTTAAAATGATTTGCCTTAAATGATTCAATCCAAATACAAGAAAGTGTACAATAGCTTTCACCAATTTTCTGTTATAAATTAAACAGACCTCTTTATTTGAATGGACACCTTGTCATAAAGCTCAGGAGGATTGCATAAAAAGGACATTTTTATTAGAGTTGTCCCAGAATGCTGTACAAAAATACATGTCTGAGATCATATCAAGCTCAGTATCAGCCTTCTTTCTATTTCAGTTACTTGTTTAAGTATACTCCGGCATCTTTACTTTTCTAAGTGATGACTATCAGTCTTAATAGTCCATTTCCTAGATATATTTTCCTAGATCATGAGAGCACGAGTGTGGGTTATTAAAGACATTCACTTAATTATTTCCAGACAAGATTGTTGGCCTTATATTAAGGAGTTAAGACAAGTGTCTTTTATAATAATTAATTAAGCACACTGAATTAAAATGGTGGAAAAAACTGTGCAATACATTAAAATATATTGTTACATATATAATTATGAAACTGTGATGTTGGCTTGACATGTTTCCCACATTTTATTGCAAAATACTCTCCAAATTCAACGAAAATGTTCATATTGGTGATGTGATGAAATATAGTGAGATACTGTAGAATGCTCAAACAATTACCATAATCACCCAGAAAGATAAAATACATTTGATCAACACATATTACAATATATATGGACTTTGGTCAAAAGTATGGTTTATAAAATAATGCACAAATTTGAAAATAAAAACGCCTCACAAAATTACCTATACAATCAATAATAAACTTGTCTGAAGTCTAAAACACATATGCATTTTTATCATATTAAAAATTACAGGTACATTAATATAGAAATGCCAACCACACCACCAAGACACCAATCTTGCATCCAATGTCTCCCAATGTTATCTTGAATTGAATACATTGGTAGACACGAGTACTGACTGATACTGTTGAAAACAATCCCTGTGAGCTAATTATTTCATTAGTTACTCACTATATTCAATCATGTTTTCACTTCCTCAAGTTTCTGTAGGATTGAAATTCTCTTCTTTCTTTTTTTTACTTGAAACACCTCACATATTCAGTCATCTTTATGCAGGTGCAAATAAAACAGCTGGATAGTAATAAATATGACAATTATATTATCAACATAAAACATATTCATTTCACAATATTACTCCAGGAATGTGTCTCAACTAGGGTGTTGTCTTCAGGATGTTCTGAGCTATCACATGGTTTGCATGATAAGGATCTTGAGAATAAGGCAATATTGCAATGCACACCTCACATACCCAGCTAATATTGTGAAACATATAAACCACAAATATATATATATTTATATATAATATATATGATAATACACATATGGAACTGATAAGATTAACTACTCTAGCAAATGAGTGAAATGTCAGTTGAAATGAGCATGTGCCACATATACAATGTAAATTCATGGCGATCGTTAAAATGATGTGATGAGAAACTCAAATATGACATGAAATTGATATGAAAACTTTTGAAATTGATATGAAAACTTCACAAGACAATCACACATTTTTCAATGTCTTCTGGGCATACCATTTGCCATCAACGGCTAAGATTCTTGCAAAGAAACCTTTCCCATTTCCTCTGACAAAAGTGATTGACATGCCCAGTGTTCCATTTGAACAATCTTTCTTTCACAATCACCATAGGCAACCATACATTTTATTGGAATATCACTAATATTCAAGGAAGGGGCATCCTTCACTATAAACACACACATATAGTATCAAAATGATGTTGGCCTGTTGTGGGGTCAGTCTCCTAAACACCTTGAATGAAGTATCTCATGTAAGCATACCCCCACAACATACCATGGCAATCCAGATCCATACCTCTGCAGTCATAAGTTACTGTCTATGAATGTTTTTCGTCTCTCTTTATGAAAAGTATGATACTGTAATGATTCACGTCTGTGCATATGTTGGTTTGATATATTTCAAAGTTAAAATTATTCAAAATGAAATACACATAAGAACACTCTTGGCAATTCATTCAGGACACAAATGTCTAAATTTCATGTTGACATTGTTTCAATTTCCATTTTCCTGGTTAAATTTGTCTTCTTCATTTATAATCTAGTTGATTAAATTAACATGAAATTGATCTGCTATTGGTCCAGGTTAAAACTCAAAATCTTCTTCTGCCATATCAATGGCCCATGCAAATTTATCGCGCTGAGTTTTGTTGTATATTTTCTCAATTGGGACATCCCATTTCTTGCACCAGGCCACAGAGATCCTAGGATCCAAATAATTAAGTTTGGACGTACCAAGGGCAATCTCCTTGTTTTCATCCTGAAAAGAAAACACAAAGATGTAACTCTTGAATGAAATTTTAATTTTCATGAAAATTAAAAAAAAAAAAAAAAATCAATAAGTCTCTTTTGATCACTCAGTTATAGCTTTAGCCATAATAGAAATGAACTAAACAGCTACCCAAGTGAAATACCATTAATTTACCAAATGAAACGATCCACAAAAAGAATACAGCCAGCTTAATGTGAACTGTTCTTGCATACCTTATCTGTGGCTTGCACCTCTAGTTTGGTTAACTGTTCTTCAAGTCTGTCTATTGCTTTCTTCCTGCGCTCCACAAGTCTACAATGTACAACCATTTGATGCTCTTCAATATCTCCAATATTTGGCAAAAAGTGAATCTCAGGCGAAGCTGAGCGAGAAAACTGGGCAGGCGATGGTGGCACCACTAAACCTAAATGCTGCTAATGTGTTCAACAAAAGAATTTGTATACCATATATAAAATATGTGCAATAAACTCACGTTCTTGCTTTGTCTGTTCCAGTGGCTTTGTATTCTGATTTAGCATTCTTGTGGTCTTTTTTGGCTTGTTTGATTGCCTCTTTCTTGGCATCAATCTTGACCTGCAGGTTCTCCATTTGTTTGTCAAAGTTTTTGGGCACTGCCCGCTGATGGTTACACAATATTGCCACAGCTCTGTTTGCACGATTATAGGAAAGCATCTTAGCAGCAACACCATCATCAGCTGCAATTAAACAAAGATTAGACATTAGTATGCCATATTCTGCTAAGCTGAATGTACCTGAATCATACAGATAAAATCTTAAAACTTACGTTCTGTAAGGAGCTTCAACTGTTCCTGCAATGTCCGGGAGGCATTAAATGTTCGGAACACTTTAGCAGTCAGTCCTTCCATCAGACTATTTAAATGTTTATTCAGGATTGCAGTCTGTGAAATCAAACAGCACATTACTACATTATTTGGGTATAATAACAAAGTGCAGTACAAAATACCAATAAAAACAATTTTTTAGAAAAATATGCATTAGCTCTTAAACAAGATACTTACATTTAATCGGTCAAAAAGATCATCACCATCATTCTTATTCTGTTTGAACAGAACCAGATTCTTGAAGACTCGCTTGTCCACCGACACCTTGTTGTAATATCGGATTGAATCCTTTCCCAGGAAATCAAACTCTACCACATATTCCTGACCATCCTTCTGTTCGTGAAGGTTGATATGCTCTGTACGGAGGGAACAGCAGCCCACTGTGTCTGCAGTGTCCTCATCCTTCTCATTACCAGCCCTGAGAGCCAGCTGCAAGCAAACAACACTTTTACTCCAAATTTACCACTGAAACCAAAATTCCATACATGCAAGCAAGACTTCTCCCTCAGTAAATAGGAGAAAGGACAAAGTTTAGTTGTACCACAAACTCCCTCTTAAAATACTGTTTATTTTACATTCTTTCAAATACTTATTAGAAAACATTTAATATAATCCATTTTGTTCTTTCTTTCTTGACAAATTTTAAAATATAAATAGATTAAATTGATGCGCTCCTTTCTGTTCTTTTCTTGACAAATTTTAAAATGTAAAGACGATTACTTTATCGATGAAGTACATGGCAACAGCTCTCTGTCGGATCCTCATTTCCTTTGACTTCAGATCATCCCGGTATTGGGCACGAATCTTGTCTACACTTTTGTACAACTGTCTTGCTGTCTCATATTTCTTCCAATCTTTCTCTCCCTGAAAATGCACCAAGATTGACTTAATCAGCAAATGTCCAACAGAGCAAATAATATAAATAAAAGCCCAGTTTTTTTAAACAAGAGGCAAAAACACACGGTGAGCAAAAATATTGGCAATATCAATGAAGTATAGAAATAAGTAGAAACATGCAACTTGCAACTTGAAACATGCAACTTTACCTTCAGTTTTGATGCAGCATTCAACATAACATATTTTGTCTGTCCCTGTACATTTTCTACCCAGCAGGCCAACCAGGATACCTAAAAATTGTAATAATGAATATTCTTTAAAGCTCGTGAACATGAAGTGTGCAATGTAACATAGAAATGAAATTGATGAACTACCAAACAAACATCCCTTGTGATTCCCACGTTTTCTGAATTTATAAAATTATTAGAGTTTTGAACAGCAAACACAAAAACAAGTGTTGGTAACGAAACATATCAAACTTCCATGAATCTTTTTATGTTCAAATTTCTTTCTAAATCAACTGTAGAGGCTAAAGCATTGTCAGTTTTTAAAATATCGCATAAAATCATTTCACAGAAATTAATGCATTTGACAATGTTGCAATAAAATGACAGCCAGACTACAAAGTTCATAAATAGTACATGTCTGCTACTCACAGTGGGATCATGTCTGACTTCTTTCCATCTGTGACCTTCTGGGGGGTCTGGCACAGGTGCATCTCTGCAAATTAAAATACATATATCCTGATTTAAAATAAGTAACTCTGGTGGAATAAGTAACTCTTGTGGATGCAAACAAATTATGTTAACATAAGTGAGATTATTAGAGTTTGTTAAAATACATAAATAGATATATATGATAATTAGTTTTCAAGGAAAACTTCTTTCAAAACTGTTTGAGTGGAACCACAGAAATGGACAACCCGAACAAACATAAGGAGAAAGGTGATGCTTAAAGCCTTAAGAGGAGCAGGAGCCTAAGTCACCAGGACTACAATCTCCCCTCCTTGATATAACATAAATGTTATTGCTGACGCTGATGCACATAATGAGAAAGTAAAATCTCTATGGTGAACTGACCTGCTACAGTTAATGATGACATCTTCTGGCATTGTTCTGCGCTTGAGCATGCCCATTTTAGGGTGAGATCCACGACCTCTGAATAATCCTGGGGGTTCAATCTTAAAGTTTCCAATTTTTTCTTTGTGTTTGTCCATAAGACAGAATCCATATTCCTCCTGGATGGCTGCATTCTCCTCCTTGATTCTCTATTACATCAAAAAAGTGTATTGTCAAAATTTTAATTGAACAAATAATGCACTACAAATTCCTTTAATTGTTCTTTTTTTTTTAATTACAGCACTACTATAGCTGTAAACATAAGATTAAAATGTGTGTCAAGGATTTGTCAGGAGGTTAGGATCATGAATTCACTTTCATAATACGTTTATGTTCAGGTTTTTCCTCAGTAGACACATGCTAAAAATATCATACCAGTTTTTCTTCCTTTGTCTTGTTCTTCCTCAATTCTGACTGCTCTTTAAAGTGGTGAAGGATTTCAGTGAAGTTACACTTAGACAAGTCTGTAATTTTCTCTTTCTCCTCTTTTGTCATCATCTGCAAGATAAATATCATGTTAATACATAAAATGAAAGTTCTTGATAACTTTGTTCAGCATTATAAATGCACTATTCATCAATAGGCAGTGATATGCTATCAACCCCAATGGACGACTACCCATTCCAATATTTCATCTAATATATATACATGAACGACAAATTATCTTATTCTGTTTTACAGTGCCTAAAAGACAACGACAACCTTTTGACTTTGCTTAAGTGGTGTGACGTAAATCAAAAATGTACCTTTCTCCAGTCTTTGAGGAAGTTTTTGTTGAATGTTTCCATGGTGGTGTAATCGTGGTCCAGCATGCGGCCATAGAAGGTGGCCACTTCCTCTGCCTCTGGGCTCAGTTTCATCTCCTTCCCATTGTAATAGAATCTCACATGTTCAGGCACTGGCTCATACTCCGGGGCAAACACAGGGCCTTTATGTTCCAGGTAGTGCCATTTCTTACCATCTTCTTTACGGTCCTCTTCCCACCTATGATACAGTTATTTCAAAATAAATATTTGGGGTTCCATCACAAGTGAAGTTACAAAACACATAAAAGTTCTCTGAATTCTTAGTGTCTAGCATGGGAAAACAGAACCTTATATTTTTTAGAAGGATTTTTGTTTAGGATGTTCTTTACTGACCATTTCCATTTCTCTGTAGCTTCTTCCTTGACTTTTTTGCCTTTCTTGGTTGGGGATTCTACTTTAGGCTTCACTTCTTTCTTCTTCTTTTTCTGAAAATATGCAGATATATTAATAATGTTTTCATGAACCTCACTTTAAACTTAATATAGCCTGCTTATAGATAATTGATATTTCTGAAATATAGACCTTATATTCAGGCAAAATTATCTTGCCTTCCTTTATTTCCCAAAATGACCTTAAATTTTACAAAACTATTCTATTGTATTTCACTCAATATAAAAATATGTGAATATTAAATAAATACTTACAACTGGCTCCTCAAAACTCTTCTCTGCCTTCCTCTTCTTGGTTCCTCCATCTTCACTCTTTATCTTTTTCACCTTCTCTGCCCTAAGAAATAAAATGACAAACTTGGCAATGAGTCTAGTTGCATGACTGTGCATACTGGGAGTAGCAACAAGAGAGGAGAAAGTACTGATCTGCATGGTATTGAAAATATTTATCAGAATACGGATATATTTAAGTTGTGATTGGCAAGCCATGATGCTGGTCTAACTCCTTTGAAAGACTTCTTAAATCGATATGTTATAATAAGAACAAAAATTATTCATTTCAAGTACAAATTTCAGGAATGCAGAACTAAATCACTTCACCATTGTACCAAATGTGGCTTCAGACACTATTGGTCCTTGAATGGGAACATTTCATGCCTGTGCTGGGACGTATTAGTGGTAGCTTACCTGGCAGAAAGTGGTTCATCATCATCAGAATCAGCAGCCGCTCTCTTTTTGGGTTTCTTCTCTTCCTTTCTTGCACTCTGCAGTTAAAAATAAAACAATTACTCTCCCACATATAGAACTACATTCAGGTATTAAATTGGGTTTTATATGTTATTCTATTTCAAAGTTTATTTTAGGATTTCTAGAAGATCCAATTTCCTGAAAATGAGGTTGCCTCTTGAAGCAATTTAAAAAGAGACAAAAATTACCAGAGGCATATCATCTTCACTATCATCCGGGTGCTTCTTGGCCTTGTTTGGTGAAAACTCTGGTTCAGATTTGATCTTGTCTGGTGACCAGTGCTCTTGTTTGGTGATCAGTGTTCTTGTCTGGTGAGCAGCCTTAGTAGGGGATCCTGGTTCCACCTTAATCTCCATGGGTGGCTTCTCATTCTTAGGCTTGTGATCTACAATACAACAACATTCAAGTTTTAGAATTACTTCTTCACAGTTCCCTTTAGAACCCAATGAATGTTATCTTAAAGACTGCTCACCTCTTTGTCAGCCATAATAGAGTCAAATTTATACACAACAAGATAATGGAGAGCAAATTCCTAAGTATGTCTAGTTTTGAACATAGTATTTTCTAAAGATGATCTTGACATACCTTCCTATCTATAACACATTCTATCTTATTCATACTGGACTTTTAAAAGGCTTCACCATTTGATTTCATATGTACACAAAGAGATACCCTTGTAAGTTTAATAAATATGTTAATGAATATGAATCCTTTAATAATTTGGTAACTCACCACCACTTCCGTCCTTAGAATGTTTGGAATGTTCCTTGTGACCGGAGGAAGGTTTATGAGACGAGGAATGGTTCTTGTCCTTGGATGAAGAGGATGAGTGGCCGTCCTTGGACTTGGATGAGGAGTGATGTTTGGATGATGATGAGGAGGAGCCATCTTTGTGTTTATGTGAGCTGCTGTGATGTTTTTCCTTGGAGCTGCTACTGTGGTGCTTGTCTTTTGAGCTGGAGCTTGAGCTATGATGCTTGTCCTTGGAGCTGCTGCTGTGGTGCTTGGAGCTGCTTCCACTGCTGCTGTGGTGCTTGTCCTTGGAGCTGCTGCTACTGCTTCCATGTTTGGAGCTTGAGCTGCTGTGATGCTTGGATGAGCTGTGTTTGTCCTTGGATGAGCTATGATGTTTGTCCTTGGATGAGCTATGTTTGGATGAGCTGTGATGCTTGGAGCTGCTATGTTTATGCCCATCTTTGTTCACATGGTTAGGTGTATGGTTGGACAGCCCATTAGTGAAAGCTGTAAATAAAAACATACATTTATAAATACATTGTAAGACAACTAGATAATCTGTGAGTGGCACAAAACTGAGGTCAGCACAGTATACAAGGTCATGCACTATCCAACTAACAAATGTCAATCTCTTTTGTGCTATAAGGAGGTCAAATTATTCTCCAAATCATGAACATATTGTACAGGATACATATATGCACCAAAATGAATAACCATGGATATTTGTATGCATTTACATATCAAGATCTAATCTTCTGATTTGTAAAGGATTAAACTCGTAATATTTTGAAAGTTGATTCACAAGTTGTGACCTATGTGGCTTTTAAGTATGTCATTGTGACCTAGTTACATTTTTTTTCTCTCTATAATTTATGAACAAGAATATTGTGTAAGATAAATGTAGTAAAAATAGATACTATTTGCAGTGTTTTGCAAAATATCACAAATAGCTGATTTTGAAAATCACATCCACCAAGTTATATTAATATTGCTCTATTTTGACAGAAAATAGAGCATTCAGAACAAAGTTTCTTCTGTGCTGGCCATGATCTTGACCTTAGGTCACAAAAAAGTTCAGCCCAAAAATTTCCCAGGACTACATATTATCATGTTATAGTATCTAGTCCTTATGTCCAAGTCTAAAGGAATGATGAAGAAAACAAAGTGTGGCGGCAGACAAGGAGCAAGTCCATAAGTACAAGTGTCTACATTTAAAGTACGAGTAATGATATGACTTGACATAAGCTTCTGAATGATGCTTTATTAACCAGATATTTATTTTTTCCCATGGAATAAAAAGACAACAAATTCTTACCATCATATATCAATATTAAAAATAATTGTGGGAAAGCAATAAAAGTAAATATTCCATTTGTTTATTTTTAATATTCTTATATTACATGTCTAAATCTTAGTAAATGGAGAAGGGGAGCATATAGCCGACTGATATCACTTGCTTTAACCAATTTGTTTCAAGTTTGAAAATCATAATGGGAGAAGATCATTAAAACAATTATATATCTTGTGTAGACTAGCATACTAGTATATTGAATGAAATCTGGTCCATCTTAATGCAGCAGTTACTGTGCTTGATATCTAAATTACTTGATGTCAATACCATATTTCATTTCACATATACATTTATTCCATCACCCCATCATTACCAAGCAATAAATGAACTACTCATTTTTGAAAATTGACCACTTGTCCTTCGTAGGTAGGAATTAGTGTCTTGGAATGTAGTTTGAAATGTTGCTTTCCTTCTTTCAATCAGTCATATAATGGGATATAGTAGAAATAGTCTGGAATAATTATTAGCCAAAGCAATATGTTGCTGTCTTAGGGCATCAGGGCAAACTCAAATTCCGAACACTGGTAGCAATAGTACTGGAAGTAAGGTGATTCACACACTTTGATATTATAGTGTCATGAATAATTCAGGGCTATTCATGTGAATCTGGTAGAGGGACCAATCAAAACCTATGGAGAATTAAACAAGATTCAAAATCTCTGTTCGAGGATCACAAAACATTGGCCACAAAAATTTCCATAACATAAATCTCTATCTGAGCTAAACCTTTTCTTTCTTAGGATTTAAATTGCTCGTCTTGTTTTTATGTTCCCATCTGAGCCCCATCTGAGCTGCAGAGTGCCATCTGAGCTGCAGAGTGCCATCTGAGCTGCAGAGTGCCATCTGAGCTGCAGAGTCTCATCTGAGCTGCAGAGTCCCATTTTCACAGGCCAAGGCCCTTAGAGCTATGTTGATCATTGTAATATTTGTGAACATTTCTGGAAATTGCTTCATAAAGAATCACTTAAATCCTTTTTCAAGAGATGGTTTGAGCAAAGAATAATTTTGACCAATCAAAATGTGTACATGTTACATATTATATTTGGTCCCAACTTGTTATCTCAATTCTCACTGGCTAATATTTGTAATGTTATTCATAATGGCAGCCTCCTTGATAATGTTGTGATTCATAACAAAGAAAAAGATCAGAGCCTAATGGAAATAGATAGAATTGGTCCATTGAAAATATGACCAGTAGTTTCACAGTAGAAGCTAAGAACTGCGACCAGTAGTTTAAGGGTAGATCAAAGTTGACGGACAGAATGACAGAAAATTCCCCCCATTACTACAGAAAAATAACAAAATATACCTTTCAAAATCATAAGCAAGTCAGAGATGGCTTTTAAATATTCAAAAAACCTCTGAGTAAACTAGTTCCTGTTTGCTTTCCAGTCATGCGCACTTGACAATATAAGTTAGTATGGCAAGCATAAGCTGTAATATACTGGCTGTAAACCATGTCAATAAATAGCCAGCCATGCAGCCTGGTTAAACAGGAGTTTACTATACTGATCCAGTAGCTAATGTAAAATTGGAGTCAGGTTAGATGGCTGGTGTGATACAGTATGGTTTTAAAACCTCTCTGGTGTCAGACTAGGCCTTGACATTAAGGTTATTAGCCACTGCCCTGAAAATTTAGACTGCCCTAAAATCCACTGGTCATTTTGTTGTAAACTACTGGCCAACAGCATATAACTGTAAATAAATAACAAATCATAAATGAATCTTTCAGCCAAGTTTCAGGGCGACCAGGCCAGTGCTAATGTAAAGCCCTGCACAAAGGTCAAATTGCATAAAAGGACGTCAAGGTCAGTAATTAATCATGCCTATTTGAACACTTTAAATATTTCTTTGGCATAATTTCTTTAACTGAAATATATCTCTAGGAAGTACATTTGTTTTTATACGTCACAGAAGTTTAGTTATTTCTTGGCAATTGAAGCAATGATTTCAATATGGCAAGAGTCCCAATAAAAATAAAAATGTATATTGTTGTGGTACAGTCTTTCTTGATAACAATCACAATTCCCCTTGATTGGAGCAAGAACCATTTTTTCCCAGAATAACAAATCATGTTGAATATCAAATCATGTTAAGTTCCCTGCTTTTTTAATACAACTGATAGTTGACTATGGCTCTGCCAGTAAAACTGTCCATAAACTTACAATAATTTTCTGCTGTATTTGATGACATAGTCCATCCATGCGAGTCAAAATAAGATGTTCAAGGTGAAGGTACAGCCATAAAATTCCATTGATATTGGGAGTGTGAAGGTTAGTTTTACTTCCTTTTCAGCATGATTTTGCCCTGACTTAAAGTTAGGCTTTTCTTTCGTGACATCATCACAACACATTTCACTACAATTATGAGTAATGCTTTAGTCTGGTACATATTGTGCTACATTTATGTTTCCTTTCCTGTACAAGATATAAACAGTTATTAGCCATGAACTTCGACATTTATCTCTTTGTGATGACGCAGACTTTTAAGCTACAAGATCTCAATATTGAAAGTTTATTCTTGTTGAGATCGGACCAATTACATGGTCTGTAACTGTAATCATTTCCTGAAAATATGGACTGTTAATGTTTGGGTAAACATATTTTTGTTGCACAAACATAATGGCAAATTCACAATTGGTTGATATCAAAAACTGAAACTTTATTAAATTTGGATTTATTTTGTAATTCTAAATATATTTTTGTATATCAATATTTTTTCTGGATTCAGTCTTGTCTGATGTTGTAGTGTACTGATGTGATCCCATGTTAACAAAATAATATAAGTTTAATAACTACAGTACTGATGTTATCCACTGCTAACATAATAATAATAAAAGTTTAATAACTATAGTGTGTGTAAATGATCAAGAGAAACCAACAGCTCCCACTGCGGCTCACACCACATGTAAAACTAACACTCAATAGCAGGCCTGGTTGGCTGTGGCCTTGCTGTACTTGTCCCTGTGTGTGAGTGGCTGCTGCCAAGCCAGAGACAGTGTGAAAACTGAGACAGTCATCCATGCTACGCTTGTCTACCAAACAAAGACATCTGCCTGCTCGCTGCAATCTAAAAATATTTTTCACATATCCATAACTGACGGCAACCTAACCAAAAGATCAACCCGATCGCATGGACGATGTGCTACCTTTGCCAGTTGTATAATTGTGTGCAGATCTGACAAGTTTCTGGTGGTGACTTCATTCATTTCCCACTGGTTGTTTTGAGGATGGGACTTGTGTATTGCGAACTGGCTTCGTCCTCCATTTTCTAAGTCCACACACCGCAAGGTCGGCCGAGAAGCGATTTTTCACAGCTTTGTTCGATATGACTACTCTCTTGTCAACGTATTTATTTTGTCTACCAAAAGTCGGTCTAACATGTTATGTATTTCTGTGACGATTCTGCTTAAAACTGCCTAAAGTGGAAGAACTCGGTCAATAAACATCGCCAATGTTCAAATGAGGCCAGACCGGACTTAGCCATTTTTCCCACCCGGTACTGACTGTCCGTTGAATGAAAATTGAACTTACCCGCTGAAGGCGAACTTCCATCATCAGAGGGCTGAAATGATAGAAATCAACCCATGACTATTTCATTCAGCAAACTAGACTAAATTTGATTATACCAATACGATTCCTGATGTTATTTCTGCCAACATTGCGTATTTTTTCCACTCAACTCCTGTTCTTTATGACGTCGGACTTAGAAAATTTCAGCCATATTTCCTCCTCACATGTAAATAATTTTCCTTTTGTATTTTCCGTACTAATAATCCATGAAACTATATAAAAATTGGATATCTAATGTATATAAACTATAGCTTTGGATTGCCATGCTCACCTTATGTGCTGGTGGTGCAGTTTCGGCTATAGAGCCTTCCATCATAAAGTGGGACTTAGAAAATTTTCCGGCTCTCACGATGGCGGCGAGAGGAATGCAAGAGACAAAGTCCCAATTTTAGCCTTGTGCGCATGCGTTAACAATGAGCAGGTGCCCGGATAGGACGAGATTGATTGGTCAGTGCTTTCCCGCCATACACACCCACAGATGATCATTAGTGACCAAGTGTCGACAGTCTAAGTTGTAAACGTAACTGAATAAGGCAAAATAAGACAAGATCTCTTCAAATGAAATAGAGCACAATTTAAATGAGAAAATGTTGCTATAGCATGGTGTACTTATGCATGAAGGTGCTAGGTGTAATAAATAATGAATGCCGTCATGGTAACCTATTGTCCTCATCCTGAATGCTGATGACCTGATAATGGTCACCGCTGATCCATTGAGAACATATTCAACTTCCAAGCCCTCTAAGTGCGTGGGGAACGCGGAATAAGCAGGAATTTTTATTCTCTTTCAAATTATTTATTTCAGAAGTGTACTCGGAAATGCTTTGTAGCCCATTCTATTTTTTGGTAATAATTGATCTAAATAGGATAGTTTTCAGTGTAATTACAAACATTTATCTAACTATAATGAAATTCTATATTTCAAAGTGCCTGGCCATTTTTCGATATTATTTTTTTACACAAATTGTTATCTTTATATTATTTATGACTTGTAATCCACTCAAAAGGTCATTTTCAAATACGTACTCAAACTTGTGGAGCTGAAAATAAAAGAGAGCATTTTTCGTCATGTCTGTGAAAAATGAATCAAAAAAATGTTGAATATCAACTACATTTTGGGAAATATAGAGAATGTTTAATGACATCAAACTCTGACACTTTAAGTGACCGATTTATGAAAAAAAGATAAAGTAGTGTGTCAAATTCCCCCTACATGTTTTTAATACACAATTTAAAGCATTGCATGCTTATCATTATGATTATTTGTATACAACGTAAAAACTTGATGATAACCATATATGCTCCCATCTGAAGATTTCCTTGTATATTTTGAACGTAAGTGATTTATTTAGTAGATCACTACACCAACACCAACCAAATTCAAATTCCACCAAGTTCCACCTTTCCTCTCAGACACAACCAAGAATATGTCAAATTCGCCCTTTTCATTCTTAGGCTGCATTATGTAAAGGTTTACCCAAACTAACGGTTCAATACTTGTTCAGTCTCAATAGGCTTCAATGGGCTTCAATAGGCTGAATGGAAACTTTGGGATGATCTTAACTTTGTGTGCTCTCTTTGAGCATACACAGTGGCAGCTATAGGGGACAACCTACATATCTTTGAATTAAGTTTATTTATCACTTATGTTGATTCAGATATGTAATCTATGGCCCGAGTTGACGTTTTTAATTTGAAAGTTTGACCTTGAGATGACCTTTGTTTGACCTTGAGCAACAAATTCAATGAAACTTCACATATTTTTGCAGGAAATGTTAATAATCATATTCCTTGGGATAACACAAACTCAGAACACTTTTATATTGTGCATTTGTAAAAGAAAAAGTAGAAAAGCCAACTGCCTTTGTTAAAGAAAAAGTAGAAAAGCCAACTGCCTTGCATAAATGGGGGGTTACCTATGGTATTGAGGATGACTGGAAAAGTATATTTTATCTACCATATTCAGGTACAAGAGACACAAGGTTACAGGCATTCCAATATAGAATACTACACAGAATTTTACCGTGTAGAAAATGGTTATACACATTGACTGTCATTGATTCTGATTTATGTAATACATGCAATGCTATAGATGATATTAAACATTTTCTGTTTTCATGTTCAACAACAAGAGTGTTTTGGGGACATTTGGAGAGATGGTGGAATAGAGTGTCACAATGTAAGGTCAAACTGACTCTGAACACATTTATTTACAATGAATTATAAACTGCACAGTCACTTCTCACCAACTCTCCATACCAACATGGGTTCAACATCTTCATATCAATCATAAATCTCCTTATCATCTTTTCTATCTGTCATCCTACATCATTTTACATATGTACATATTTTCTTTTTTATAATGTAAAAAGCCAATAAACATATTTAAAAACTCAAAAAACTAAAAATCATGAAAATATATTAATTAGAACCAATTTTACAGCTGTTTAAGGGTTTTAAGATCAAGGTGAAGTATTTGGCAATATCTTCAATCTGTCCCCCATATGAGAGGATTGTACATGTGTAAGACATTGTAAAACAGGCAAAGGGGGACAGCTTGCACCAGGCATTAGTGGCGGTCAAGGCAATCATATTAAGTTGAGGTATTTGGCCTCCACTGCTGCCATCGCTGCGATTGCTGTCAATGCTGCATATTTTCTGAATGCCCCCATTGCTGTCAATGCTGCCATCACTGCAGCTCTCCCGAATGCTTCCATCGCTGTCAATGCTGTCAATGCTGCATATTTTCTGAATGCCCCCATTGTTGTCAATGCTGCCATCGCTGCAGCTCTCCCGAATGCCTCCACTGCTGCCATCGCTGCGATTGCTGTCAATGCTGCATATTTTCTGAATGCCCCCATTGCTGTCAATGCTGCCATCGCTGCAGCTCTCCCGAATGCCTCCACTGCTGCCATCGCTGCGATTGCTGCACCTCTCCCGAATGCTTCCATCGTTGTCAATGCTGTCAATGCTGCCATCGCTGCAGCACTCCTGAATGCCTCCACTGCTGTCATTGATCCCATTCCTAAAACTTTTGACAGTCCAAATAGGGGGACAGATTGAAGATAATGCCAAGTATTTTCTAATGGAAATGGTAGGAAAAATATTGGCCGTTTCTGACGTCTCCCCCATAATATCCCAAAAATATTTGGTTAAAAAAACGCTTGATTTTTTCTCATAACTAGAACAACTATATGGTCTTGTGGTGCATCAGTCTTAGTTGTTAGGCTATAAAAAAATTGCCCGGAAATATTTACATTGAATATACCAGTAATAGGAACTGCCAAAATTTAACCTAAATCTATAAAAGTGACATGGGCAAAAAGTTTTTCAATCCAGCATACACAATAAAGTAATTTTGTTGATGTCTGAGATACCATAAACGTTTTATATGAATCCATTGTTTTGCAAAATTAAGGGTTTTTTAAAGTTATGTTTGTTCAAAATATTCAACAACCCTCCTTAATGATGATCATCACTGAAATCTATGTATCAAAGAATTCATACATTATGTCAAATTGCTCTCATTTCTTTATTTCTGAAGATAAAGGTTCAAAACCTAGAACAAATATCATTTAAACATGCTTCAAATCTCTGTATAATTTGCCCATAAACTCTGTGGTTTCACAAAAGCTTTAAATATAAATACTAAAATGTTTTTCAATACAGATATAAATCAACAGATGATCCCTTGCCATCCTCAGAATACATAATATAAGTTGACAAAATGTCTGAAAAAAATATACTAGCATTATAAATGTAGTATAATATTTGGTATTACTAAAACTGAATGAGGGGAAATACTTTCCAAAATAGCTTTAGTACGTGGGCTTTGAGCAGACTTATGTTACCAGTTTGATTACCTCACTTTTGTTATTAATTTGAATTTCTGTCATTTAGTGAAGGGAACATGAAATGCAAAATTACACTTTGAAGACCTAAATAACCTCCATTTTATACTCCAATCTTGTCATTTTAGCCAGTTAAACTTATGCAGTTGTGCTACTGTGACCCCCCTGTATTTCTAAGGGGTTTGCCCCCCAAAAAACCCAACATATTACCATGGAGGAATTGTTGACAAGTATACAATTCAGAATCCAACATTTACAGCTTCCATTGTAAATTATTGACCAGCATAACAGATGTCATGACTATTTTAGCATTTTAGATTATTTGCAATTGCGTATTTGTGTTATTGCTAACATCCTTTAAGAAACTATTTGAGAATCCAAATAAGGATTGACATAGTGTTTTATAAGGTACCAGTTTTTGCAAACATCCCAATCCTGAAATTCCCAGACATGTTATTAGTTCTGCCCATTAACTCTTAAGTAAGCTTCAAAATCAAAAGGACCTCCCAGTAGGTGTCACTTGCTGGGCCAATCAGGCCAGTATCTATTGTTCTCAGCACCAGTGTGATAATTAAGCTATTTAATGTTCCATCCCATGTCTACAACACTGGGCACACTTTTTCATGTGACTCTTGTATTGATGACAAAGGTTTGCCAAAAGGGTCCATATATCTGTCCCAGGAAACAAATAAAAAATTGCACATGCCTGATATACATACAAGGCCATGTGATGAATTTTCTACCCACTAAAAACACACTTTATGAAGGATTTGTGAAGGCATCAGTGCCCTTCTTTACCTCAGCCTGCATTGGCCAGGTGAGATGGAGAATAAATGTGCTGTGTTTCTGGTAAACAATGATACTGACACATATCATCTGGAACAAAAAAAAAATATTAAAGCATTCATGAAATGAGGTTTTCAATCACTTTTTCCTTGCATAATATAATTGTTCGTACCCCAAACTTTGTGATCAAAAGTGATTACCCATCATATTGTGGTTGAGTCTTCTGCTAAAATCCAAATCATCCATTGTACACTTTGTCAACAAACTTTGTTTAGCTGACCAGTGCACGTGATCTTGTGCAAACACCTGCTTTGTAGAGTCTTGCTTACTGTGGGGGCACCTTCAGATTGGGACAATGGAGTGACGTTTGTCCAGTGGTACATGCATAACACCCTAACAGACCACAATAGAGGTCACATGATTGTATACATGTGGCCACCTGGTGGTCAAAAGAATAAAGACAGTGCTTGGCACTTACATTTTAGTTGAAATTTGTGTCCAATTAGTTGGTATAATCACCTTGAAAAGATGGTTGCCATCAGCAAATGGAGATCACAAATTCAGAATAAATTAAGAACAATAAAGGTTTTTAAATACCAATAAAACTTTCATGAAATTACAGAGGTCACAAGAAATTATACAAAGATTTTGGGTATGTTTAAGGATTATTGTGTTTTGCTGCAAGTACCTCATACTATGTGGTTACATGAGTGCACTCTTGAGGTCCATAAAAAGACAAAAAGCATGGGACAAACAAGTTTCTCTGAGCCAAATCATTCCAATGTCACCAGTGTGAAGGTACCCTATTTGCACTAGATTACTGGTCAACCGAGCAAAGTGTTCAAGGGATGATCAAGATATACTCAACAACACTCTGTGGCATGATGAATGGATAGACACTGGGTTATTACTGGAGATTACCTTCCAGTGCCTCAAATTTCATATTGTGTGAAGCTTTCCTTATCCCTTAAAGAGGGGGGTCCAGTACCCCTGAAAAGCCGTACGGTCAGTTAACCCCACCCCAGATTTTGCCCCAGCTGCTGATTGGTGCTGCTCCACACAACACAGCTACCTAACAAGTTGACCGTTGGTCAAACTGTCCACTCACAGCCCACTGGATGCTGCTGGTGGCTGGGCAGGTTGTTTGTAAACATAGGCAAGAAAGGGGATGTATCACACCACCCTGCATTATCCCCTCTGACTATCTCGGTGACAGTCCTCCTCCTTGATCTCATAAAGAGAAGGGGGAAAAACAAACGGAGAAAAGGTGAACCTTATAATTTAAAGTGTGCATATGTCATTTTTTACATGTTTATCAATCAAAACATTTCAGACCATTCAGAAAACATAAATTGTTACTTTCTAAAACATAAATTGTTACTTTCTAAAACATAAATTAAGCACTGAAAAGTTTATCTGAGGAGGACCGGGAAATCAGATTCTTATCTTTACACTTATATATAACAAGTCTCTGATGTTGACCGCTCCCCACCCAGCTGCAGCAACATCTAGCCCATGGGAGGTATGGGGTAAAACTGCAAATATGTTGTAACATGCTGGACACATGCACTCAGCCATGTGCTTGGTATTTATAAACAAACCTAAACCCACATCTCACACACAGTGTCAACTGTCAATCAAATTCAAAATAATTTAAATCTCAGAACACTTTTATTGTTTAAAAGAGCTTTGATATCAAACATTTAGATTTCAGATTGAAATATGTTGTAGCCCTTGTGTTCATGCAGCATTGTACCAAGTACCACACATTTCTATTAGAAAGTAACAAATATATTAGAATGTATTCAATTTATACTGGCTGAGCTCTGGGAGTTTTGATGGTCAAGACCTGTTTAATAGGCTCCACCCCCTTCCTTTTATACTTGAACCCCCTCCTTTAATGCCAGGCATCGTTTTTTAAATTGTTAACAAAAAACAAATACTATTAAAGTTGATTCTTTTTATTTAATTTGACATTTACATTTTTGCTGTGATAATTTATTTCTTATCCAAACTGGTATATGTCTTAGGCAAGCAATAGTACAGCATCAGAAGAATCATTACACCAATTTTCTTAAATACAAAAGTACAAAAATACTGGTTGAGTGATTATTTTGCAACACTATAATATTCACCAAAAAGCTTGTGGTGAATAATGTCAACAACTGTACAAATTTAACCTATTATTTTGTGCCAGTTGTTCAATCAATACAAAGTTACACTTTGTAGATTCTTATAATGTTACTGTACTATAATGTAAAATAATCATGGAATTAGTTTGATTTTCAATGGGTTGGCACAAATTGAAAAATAAAGATGACATCCAAAATATATATGCCTGTGAAAACTGAGAAAAATGTTGAGGCACAAGTAAGATTTTATGAATTGAGACAGGAAAGCATTTTACAGATCCTTAAATAAAAAAAGTAACCGTTTACTTTACTTTTGGGAGCTAAAATAGAAGTCAGAGGTTTTTTTTCACAATCACATAAACATATTTCATTTTATTAATAGGTGACAAATATTTAATTGTTTCAATGGTTACATTTGACAATGTTTTGGTATCTTGTATGTCAATTGTGGGAAGTAGTGATTCAGATAATCTATTCCAAAGTCCCTTTATAGACATTTGCACAGAAATCTGGTATGTACAAAAATAACCCTTGTATCAATTTTTCTGTGGAACCAGAACCTAATAATTTAACAAACACATGACAAGTGATTGCTTATTGGTTAATAAGAGAGTTTATATGGATTAAGGAGTTATTTTTTTTTACCAGAAACCAGACTTTATTCCAATATGCTAATCTCCACTCCTTTGGGCATGAAACCTAACTAATAAGAGATGAACACTTTTTATTGGACAAAAACTGCACTTATTTTGCTGTGTTATGAAGGAAACTTTCCAGGAAACAGTTTCTTTTATGTGACATTTTTAACAGCTCAAAAGAACTTTTGAACCGTAAAATTTCCCAACTGGCATGTACAGATGAGAAGCTTACAAATTACAATTGTTAAAAAAAAAGTTATTATTGGTTTGATTAAATATTCCTTTACAGTCACTTGTCCTTAGCCATTTACATTATATTTTAATAAGACAACTGATGTGACCAAATAATAATTTAATAACATACATTGTTAACAGCAATACCATAAAAGTCCACTATACAGTTTGAGACTATGTTTTTTGTGAAAATTTAACCATTTTAGTCATTTTCCAGTTGATAACTATTCTTGGTGCACCCGAGATCTTTTTGATAATGGCTCATCAGTGTCCTCTGGTGGATGTTCCCCCTCTTCCAGTTGTTCCTCTTTACTTTCATCTATTTCTCCTTCCTCACTTCCTTCTCCTTCTTCGCCCTGCTCTTCTTGAGGTTTGCTTATTGGACTTGGGACTCTTGCAGATGGGTTCTTTTGGAAGGCAAATACGCAATAAATAGCTGAAAAACAGAAATAAATAAACAAATTTTTAATCTATATCATAAAACAATAACCTCCCCTCAAACATTGTAAGTTAATAAACAGCCTGATATCATTCCTTATAATTGACAGATAATCACAGACGCTTTTTATTTTTTTGCCAAAAAAAATGTTTACTTACTTGTTGCTTCCCATTCAGGTTTGGATAATGTACCCTAAAAAATTAAAATACATCAAATTTATTAGATATTAAATATTAAGAATTGTTAAAGTTTTGGAAATTAAGACATTTTTCGTCATCCTTTAAAGGGAATTTTCACTTTTGTGATACACTTTTGAAGTATAGAGGAGAATTGTAATGCATATTGATCTGTGGGCTCTGTAAGTATGACTGCATAATGAAAACATGATGTAGGTTTTTCTAATGCATGTGGTGGAAAAAAGAATGATGCCATCATGTGGCAATTACCTACTTACATGAAAAAATTGTAAACAAAGAGGAATGCAGCTGAAATAGCGATGTTACGATTTTTTATCTTTGAAGAAAGTACTATATAATAGTTATGTCCATTAAAAAAATGTGATATTTTGGTGTAAAAAACATGTCAATCACACCAGTATTAGCAAAGTTATGACTTGTTCTATGAAACTTGAAAACCATTGCATTGTAATCTACCGGTATATCATGTAGCATTGTAATCTATATCATGTAGCTTTCGTTACATGCAAGTAAAATCCCCACGATGACGTCATTGACAGTGACTCCAATAAATGATCATATTTTATGGGGGTTGCAAAGTGAGTTTTTAAATGTTGATTTGTATTTCCATGCTTACAAATATGATTTTTTGTGTATAAATTTCAATGTATATACTCATCTATGATCATACAATTATGTAATTTACAGAATTTATTTGACAAGAAAGTGTCTCTTTAATAATCCCACAATTTTACCAACCAAGATTGCTTACATTGAGAATATATTTAGACATTTTGCTCGAGGACAGCAGATACCGAAAAAACACGTATATTTTGCGTTTTCAGGTAATATGGCAATCATTAGCTGAGATGAAAAAAATCTTGGCACCAAATACATGATTACTGCATTTGCCTTATGTTTTATTTAATGACCCTTTAATACAAGAGCTGTTCATAACTTACCACTTTGACTGGTCTGCGCCTGTAGCCGTCATGCTGCTCCTGCGGCTGCACCTTCAGCTGCTCCACCTCGTCATGGACGGCTGCGTATGCCTCAGCTTCCTGAGACATCAATTCCACATTCTCCTCAGGGGGATATGGCTGAAATCACATGGGAATCAACTTGACTGATACAAACATTACTATCAAATAAAAGACATATATGGCATAAAATGTACATTGCAATAAACTGTTTTGCTTTGACAGATAGGGGGTTGGGGAGACATTTTCTGTCATTCTGTCTGTCAGCCTTGATCATCTCCTCTGAAACTACTGGTCAGAGTTCGTTGTTGTTCATAAATAATATGTTGTATTTCCTGGGGGCCAATTCTATCTACTTTACATTAGGCTCAGAATTGTTTCCAAATTTTTAAAGTATGGGCCACAGCGAACAACCCACATCTGCCTCCATCCAAGCTGTTTTTATGACTGTCTGTAATTTTCACACCTTTGTGCCTCAGACTAATTGGTTAGTTTATCCACAATCACAGAAAACAGTACACCGACCCTGCCCACTCCCCTGCTCACACCGGTAAAATTGGTTGGCTGTAATTTAAACCAATGAGAAGACCCCAAACTTGGAGACATTCAGACCGATCATAGGCATGCTCTTAATGGCCCATACCAGATCATACTCATGATTTGGGTGGTGTATGAGACTATTGTCAAGGCAGCTGGCAATTTCCAGATGGAAAATGTATTTCGATTGTCCAAAACAGTCATCTGCTCAAGTCTGCTTTTTGAGAGAATTTAAGTGATCAATTATGAAGCAATTTACAGGCAATTCCAGAAAATATTCACAAACATTACAAAAAAGCAATGATCAGCATAGCTCTAAGGCCACTGGCCTGTGTTTCTCATAGGATAACATTGACATATTCAAACGCCTAATATAATGGGTTGAATAATGTAAATCAAAATTATTGGCAGATGTCACGCAATCCTTGTAAGGAGGCTTACAATGCTTTATAATGACCAGTGCTCATCAAATTACCTCGAGTCCTTGCATTCTGCCTATCAGCCCACGCCCATCTCCTTTCTTTATCTCCTGCTGGAAAAATTCGGCAAACGGAATGCGATATATTAATCGCATGTCATATTTCTCTGCCAGTCTGCAAAATAGAAAATTATTATGTGAATAGATGTATTTTGCTTTTTGGTTAAAAAAAATTGTATAAGGCACTTATACAGATCATATTTATGAATAATAACATAGTCTACACTCTGCAAAAACTTAAATATATGTACCCCTCCCCTTAAGGGGGGGGGGGCACATTTTTATTTTACTCACTTTTCAAGCAAGGGAAAGTAAACAAGAAACTCTGGACAGTCAACCACTCCCTCCAGGTGGAAATCATATTTAGCACCAAACAGTGGCAGATCCTTTTTGTTGTCTGTGGGGAATGAGATCTTGTACACTTCATTACCGAAACTGTTACTTGGTGAATTGCGCAATCTTTTCCTGTAAGAGTACATCAAATATTCATGTAAAAAAATTCAGGCTTTATTGGATACAAAACTTAAGGCTGTGAATATATGTAAAACGAACCTCAGCCTGATTGTCAAAATTATACAAAAGTGAGAATTATTAACAAAAGCTCAACATTACACCTATCATGGTACAAAACATTGAAAAAAATCCTACACTTACACAATTTCAGAAGAATTTGGGGTTGTTCCAATAAAGTATCCTCCTGGACGTAGGCACTCACAAGCATTTTGAAGCATCATTTTAGCTTGCTCAAATGTCTCAAAGCTGTAGTGGAAGGAAAACTGGCAACTTGTCAGATCAAAGAGTCTATTGGGATCTTTATATTTATCTCTGAGTCGTTCCTGGAACAGAATATAAAATTAATTCTGATACATACATAAAATCAGAGTTTTTAGACATTTTATATTAGAGAATGCTGTTTGTAGAGAATGCCTTGTGGACTGAAAATTGAAACTTCAAATCTCTCAGAAATGTAAGTTAATTTATCCCATGATTAGGTGTCATCATCATATTATCATATAAATTCATATTTTGACTAAAAACAGACCATAGAAAAAGATGATAATTATCATTTTATGGGGTCATTTAAATTTCTCATTTTGCCACCCCAAGGTAATAATTTCTGACATTCTTAACAAGGGGTGCAGTCTAATTTCAAATTTAGAAAATGCAAGGAATATGGCACTCACTTACTCAGTCAAATACAGATATATATGTGATTCTACTGCACTATGCAAAGTAAAATTCCACTGCACTATGCAGAGTAAAATGTTAAGTTCCCAACCAGATCAAGAGTAGGACAGTACCACATATTGAACTTATGTATATGGTACATTAAAAACCCCATAAAACTCCATACTATATGGTACTTACTTTTGAGCAATCAGCTACATAGAATTCAGCATCAAATGGCTGGTCAGCATGTCTCTCCCTCTTAGCTCTTTCCAACATTTCCTGATATCTTTGTTCACTTTGTTCTACTGAGGTTGCAGCTATATCTAAAGGTGATAAGATTCACAAAAGTCAACACAAAAATATCAAAAGTACTATGCATCTAAATTTGTACTAGGTTATAAGAAAAAAACCATAACCATAAACTTGCTCACCTGCACAAACAAGTCTCTTTATCCTGCCTTTCTTCCACTTCAAAAGGTCGCCCCCTTTGCCTGAGCACATGTCCAGTACACTAAGAGATGAATCTGATCCTCTCTCCCGTTTTAATCTTGTCAAAAAGTCACCTTTAACAGAAATTTATTTTAGCTCATGCAAACAAAACTGCTTAAAACTCATTCAAGATAATCATATTTTAATGACATATTTCTCTCAACTATCTGTCTGGTGACAACTGTTGCCAGAGACATTGTTGGAAAACTAATATACATGTTGCAATGCATTTCAAGTTTATATGTCCCTGGTAGCGAGAACCCCTGAAGTATACATCCTGTTTGCAGGGCATTTTCTGCAATGATAGCCTCTTGCCAACCTGAGCCAACTGAACCCTGCTGCTCCATTTTTCTGATCAATACTCATTTTAGCAACCATAGATCAAAGGAAATACAATGACTTGAAATAGCTTTTTTGCCATTACACATCTTTGACTTACAAAATTGGTCATACACAGGTCTTGTATATAGAATTATATCCATAATACTATGTGATAAATGACACAATTCCCTAAAATAATCGCCTCTCTCACAATTTTTCAAAGATCAGAATTAATCTGGTCTGAGTGGTAAAGGTGTGTAAGATCGAAGTATTGATGGTGACAAGGGATGCACAGATTACCAGTCAGAAAACTTACATAGACAAAGGAAAAACATCAATACTACCGTTGACAAACTTAGCCTGAGACATGCCTATCTTTTGTTCAATTATTTCCAATTCGACTTCTGTCTTGGCAAAATCTTGCATTCTATTTTCATGCTTTAATTCTCTCAGTTTGGACTCACCTATAGCCATACTCTTAATCCAATTGTTGAAATTTCTCAGGTAAAAGATTCTGCTCTGTGTTCGGACTTCCAATCCTGTTTCTTGCAGTTCATTGTAATGCTTAGCCACAGTTGTGCCCAGTGCATCCTGTAAAATGGATTCAATTTCAGTATTTTCATGTGCTCCTGAAAATGTTTACATTTTATTTGATTTGAGACTGATTATCCCTAAAGTCATCTTTCAGATTGGCCAAGACTGATTGACTGTTTAATCTAGATCACATCACTGATTTTTTTTTTATTAAGTTCTTGTAATATCTCTCAGAAAACTGATATATTTTCTATTCTTCTTGGAGCAATTATGATGATGATAAGTAGCAAAATCAGTCCTCTATGTTATCAATGTACATTTTAATACTTTTGTCCAGGTATAAATCTCTGAGATATACCTCCAATATTCATAAACAATTATTGGATGTCTATTGATGCAAGATTTATATTGATATCTTACCTTATCCTGCTGGTCTTGTTTGTCTGAACTTGATGGCAATGACCGCTCGGTGTTTGTACTATTATTGGCATGCTCATCATCAGGATCTGTTTTAATATTTAATCATTATTTATAAACATTTAAGGTCTATAATCCACAATGAAAAACTGGGACAGACTTATGTTTTTTTGGCTTAAATGTGTTCAAAGTAATGTTATTTGTTAAATTAGCAAAGAAAAAGTAAACTTAACCAGCTAGTCTTAATTTTTCATTAGTTAAATTGAACCCATTTTAACTACCGTTAAAACGGGTTCAACTCAGTTTTTGCAGCTGGTGACTTATATCAAGTATTTATATTTTCTTTATCTAATGCCATCCAAAGAATAATAAAACATTTTTGGAACATTTTAGATATAATCATGGCATAAAATATGAATTATAACTAAAAGAGTTGAGTATTTAAAAATCTCATGCAAACGAGTTTGTCCACCATGTGTGCCGAAGGAAGTTACGTAAATATACGAGACCACCCGAAGTTCTCTCCCGATGCTTCAAACTGATTGTGGATTATAGACCTTAAATGTTTATTATTTTAGACAATTACAGGAGTTTTAGCTTTTTGCTTATTTTAATTTATCAATATCATGAAGGTCATAAACATGTAGATGTGAACTCAGCCACTATGGAATCAATTATTTTAGGGACTTCCATGAAATAATTTTGTATTTTGTTTCATGTAGCACTTAAGTTATAGAATGGGCACAGGTTGTCAGGCTGTACAAAGATTTGATTTGTTTTCTTCAGTTAAGATTATTCAATATATGAATGTCTTAGTTCAAACATTTTTTGGGGGTTTGCTTTCTGTGAAGTCTCTGGGATAAAGTGCCAAATATAACTTAAACTACATTAAACAGGATGCTGAAGTGTGTTATTCTAAATAATAAAATGAATCAAAAAGCCTGAAACATCCATGTTGCAATACTGTTGGAAAATTGGTCATACACGGGTCTTGTATATAGAATTATATCCATAATACTATGTGATAAATGACACAATTCTCTAAAATAATCGCCTCTCTCACAATTTTTCAAAGATCAGCATTAATCTGGTCTGAGTGGCAAAGGTGTGTAAGATTGAAGTATTGATGATGACAAGGGATGCATTTCTCGCATTTAATTTACAACACATGAAGTGAAGACATCACTTGTGTAACAGTTCCATGAATGTTTGCATGTTCTTATACAATGAATAACAAGTTACGGAAAGCTCCTCAGAATAAATGTGAGGGGAAAATCACTTTGTTTTCTGAAGATAACACAAGAAATGTTTTTTTTTTGTTGGAATCTAGTCTGAAACTTATAGGTCTTTGCTTTGAAAATTTTATGATGTATCTGTGGAATCTATTACTATTTAGCGATTCTTTGTATCATTCTAGAAGCTTAATCCGGTAGATTTAAATAGATAAGAAATAAATAGACAGTGATATTGATAATGTACAACCATAATGCATGCCCGGGTTGGGCGATAAAAAGAAGCCAGATATTTTCCGAGAAAGTATATTACATGGCATGAAAATTCAAACTCCGGTATATTCCTTGACACATTGTGCATCATGATATCCGTACAAGCATGCCAAATTGGCACTGTATTAAAAGTAATTTCAAGCTTTTCAGCAGACTCACTTGGTGAAGCCATTTTTGTCTATTTTAAGATGTCGCAAGTAATTTACGGCTTGACCTATTCTGATTGTATTAACCATTGACTTCTTTAAAGTCTACTAAAGGGCCATATGTTTCTTGTAAATAATATAATTATTAAATCCATCCCTGATGGTCTTTACATTTTGACATTGATAATGAAGATAATGTCGTAAACGGTGTGCGGTTTGCGACCGTTCCACTTGACAAACTTGAATTAAACATGAATGTCATCACATGTGCCAAATGATTGAGCATAAGTTCAATGTTTACCATGGCTTGGAAAGGGACAACTAACGTTGCAAGGAGGTGTCGGTTTGGTAATGTCATTGGGTTGTTTAAAGTGCAAGATCAAGCTGCTGGTAAGATGTTTTTCAGTTGCAAATCTTTCATTATCTTTAGTACTTTACTTGAGTGCCAAGTTACATCAATTGAACAAGTTTGCAGTACTCTGACTCTATAAATTGAGGATGGCGTTCATGATCAAGTACAGGTACACGTAATTCAGATGCATCACTTTTTGAACAGCAAAAATTGGGTACATAATATTGTCCATGTATTCAACAACTATTTCAATGATAAAAAGAAGAATATCTTGTAAAAAATAAAAACCATTCTTATTGCATCATTATCTTTGACAAATATGAAATGTTTTTGACCAGATCGGTCTGGAAACAAACAGAAAGGACAAACATTGAATACGGCATGGCTTAGAAAGCTCAGAGTTAAAAAACATTGAAAGGAAAGGCCAGAAATTTACAGATTTGACAACAACAACAACAACAAAAAAATAGAAAAAAGAAAAAGAAATAAAAACTACAATTTTCTCAGAAAAGACAGGAGGTTGAGAAGGCCTGAATACTCAAGCTTTTGGACAAAACCAATTTGAATACAAATTCTCACCTGTAACTTTGTGGGACTTGTTCTGCTGCAGATTTATCGACTTTATGGCCTTGTTAGTGAACTTCAATTTTCTTTCTTTTCAGCAAAGCCAACTAGCAGTATACTGAGCCACCAGAAAGTGATTGGTGTGATAGATGATCTTTTACCAAGTATTTCTTTGCCGCAGAGCAAGAAATTCCATCATAGTGCCAACCGATACCAACCATTAAAGCAACAAACATCTGTGTTGCCTGCAGGTCTTCATTTAAATTACCTTTCAGGGATTCATAACATTGGATTAAAACATTATTATTCTGCACAATCTCCCAAACAAGAATTTGGTAAAGATGAAATAAAATCAGAGACAGGAGAAAGTGCTGATGGAAACTTGAAAAAGTCTGAGGAACAAGATAAACCTTTGACAATTTTACAAAAATTTCACCAAGCTTATAAGGAATATGGGAAAGTTCTCATAGCAGTACATGTGGCAACATCTGCTGTGTGGTTTGGTGGGTTCTTCTATGCAGCCTACAGGTAATTGATTTTAAATATTAAAATTTCTACAGGAATGGGACAATATATTACTGGTGAACGCAATGAAACCAGAGACAGTTTTATTTAACTTTTGGTTACCCCTCTTCAAAATTTTAGTTTTCTTGCAATGTTGGCCAGTATAGTAAATGTCAAGGTGAACAAAAGCAAGATATGCCAGTAGTAATATACAATGACAGAATGGTGACTAAAATAAAGATATTTTCCATAAATTTTAAATCAGTAGAGATGAAATACTGCAAATATTACCCTGCTATGTTAGGCTTTTTCTCTCTGGCCTGGCACATTTGGGCTTAATTAGGTGTACAAATTGACTACTCATTAATTATTCAACCACTGATGATTCAGCAGATATTCCCTGAGTCAGTAACTGTATCATGATGTCATTTTAAGCCACGCCCTGTCTCATTACAATGAGAGTAATTTTATGTCAATTATTTCTTGCTATCAGACCAATAAGCCATGCCCTGTTTAGGATGGGTACTTAGTAGATTTTATACTATCAAGCCAAAGTAATTTGCCTAATTAGAAAGGTCTTATGATTCTGATCCTGATACAAATTATGTTAATGCAGGATTTATCTCATAATTTATTTTGGTATTTTCAGTGGCATAGATGTGACACCAATTTTAGAGAATCTGGGTGTGAGTGAAAAGATCATCCACTTCTATCAAAAACCAGGAGTGGGAAATGCTGCTGTGGCCTATTTACTTTATAAAATTGCCACTCCAGCTCGATACACTGTAACCATCGGAGGAACTCACCAAACAGTGAAATGGATGAGAAAAATAGGATACATGGAACCAGTACCAGAGGGCAGCAGCATACGAGAACTTGTCAAAGATAGTCGAGAACAAATGAAAGATCGGATCGATGATATGACTGATGATTTGAAAGACAAGGTAAAAGATAAAATGGACAGTGTCAAGGACCGTGTAGATGAAATGAAAGACAAAAGGGATGATTTAAAAGACCGGGTCAAAGGAAGGGTGAAAGATCGCCTTAGTGGGAAAAAAAAGAATGAGTAATCAAATTGATTGAAATAATATCAAAATTGATATGCAATATTTACATATGTTTGTGATCTATATTTTAATTTTGTACATAGATTGGAGCTATATAGGTATAATTCCTTGGCACAATTGTTAAAATATGTGAGTGATTTGTTTTATAAATTAGTTTGTTTCATTATTGGTTGTATTTAAGTGGGTCAAGATGTAATTTAGTTCAAAGGTATTTATTTCCAAATGAAAAACATAGGTGCATTTTAACAGGAAAAAAAATCACAATGATTATTATGTAAGGGAACAGAATGCTGTTGAATTTTTAATTGTTAGTAATTAAACAGTGTGAATTGCTCATCTGTTGTATTTTGAATTAAAACTGCATATATTTAGGTTTAATAAAATAACAAATATACTCTAAAATCATGCTGCAGTTAATCCTTTTAATTGCAGTGCTTATATGCGGATTATTTCAAGTAAAAGGATCATTCTTCCTGCATAAAGATAATACAAAAAGGATATTTGACTTAATCCAGAGAAGTCTCCTAAAAGTATTGAGCAATTTTATGACAAATGTATTGTCAATAACGCTATGCAAAATATTCATTTAGGTCAAAACTAAATTCATTTGTAAAACAAAACTTGTAAAAAGACATCATTGGCTGAAAGATGCTGTCCATGTAACTACTTCCTGCTATGACCAGTGTTAACCAGTTATAAATGGGACATAAGTTGCCACAGGTAACCCTGGACCAGATTATATTTACCTGATCTTGTAAAACCTTAATATGGGACTGCCCTTGGTATTTAAGGAACCATTTGCTTTGCCAACCAAGATATCAAATGTCCTCAGCCCATTAGTGCCGCTATGAAGATTTTCACTGAATCTTACACATTTATAGGTCTCAATGAGTGCCCCTTGGTGGTTGAGAAGAAAATAATTTTAAAATATGTACGTTATTGAAGTGGTACATTAACAGTGTGAAAATTCATTCCTGTTTATAAATCAAAGCATCAATTAAAATTAAGCACTACAATATTTGAATTATAAGATATGATTATTGATATATTTCTTTCAAATAGTTTTTTGTTGTCATGCTGCTTGAGAATGTTTTTGATAAGAAATGAATAAGACAAGCAAATTGGTTCTGCAGATTACACAACAGAAAAGGGCTTTTTTTAGCTGTGATTATTTCATTTTTTGTGGGAGAAAAATTCACTGTGATACTAATAAAATCAAATATTTGAAGAGAGATGAAAAATTTATATTTTTCAAATGTTTAGTTGAAGACTTTACCTATATTTTTCTCTTAACATTTTAATAAAATAGATCTTTTTCACTAGGATCACAGTAACTATTGTTTAGATTACTTTTACAAAGTCCCTCTACCTACAAAACCTTACCCTTTAACATTTTGAAAGGGTAAAATAAAAAAAGCAGTAATATTGTTACACCAGTTTTTATGTATTAAAAAGTTGTGAAGCTTCCAGTTTATCAAAGAAATTTCCAGCATGATTATGAAATAATAAATCAATAGTTTTATTACAAATATAAATATAAAGTGTTATATCAAGACTGGAAAGTATAATAAAGAAGGAACTCTTTTTGAGAGTTGAACAGTTTTCCAGTGCTTTTTTGGTAACATTCTGTTCAGTACTTTCTTCAGAAAATCTGTCACCAGGGGGCACTCACCACAAACACTCCGAAACCACTGTCAGTTTGTAAGAATAAGTAATTGTTACTGAATTTGTGATTTAAGATTAAATCCTGATCTAGTTGGCATATTATTCAATGTTTATCTCCCATTGCTTCCTAAGTCCAGATATTAATGGAGGAATCTTTGAAATTCAAAACATTAAAAAATATATAACCCTACTATACAGGAGCTAGTTGTGGTGCCAGACATGGTTGTCCAGGTTTTTATGTTCCAGAAAGGTTTAAATCACTAAATTATCATTCATTTTTAGAATGTATGATAAAATGTGACTTCCAGTATATGCATCTTGGCTGATCCTTCTATTCTTGTCCATGATACAATTTTATGAATAAAATATTCCTGAAGATGGAATACTGAAATTATGAAAATGAATTAAAGTACTCTTTTCAAATATTTAACAATAATAATAAAAATAAAATGAGACATCTAATCAAATTTGAGTATTGCAACCCTAATGTCTGTTATGTGAGCTGTTTGAATACCCTCACACACATTGGAGAATTTGCTCACCAGGTGGCAGGTCTAGACGGGACATCCTCTCTGAAAGTGGTCAACCAGTAAATTTACCAAGTCAGTGCCGTATTCTTCCTGCAAAATATGTTCTGTATTTTTTTCATATTTAAAAGTAATAATTTAATGGAATAATGATAGATATAAGATGAATTTATGCAGTCCAAAGTTATTAATAAGGAATTTTGAGTCATAGACAAATTTGGTATAACTCATAGATAAGGTTTGTGAAGAACGAATAGTATATAAACGTTGCACATGCATGATATATAGTGGCTTGGTGGTAATGCTTGCTTTAGGGGTGACATACAGGTACTAGTTACCTTAATAAACCCTTGGGAAGGTCTGAGAGAAAAGGCAAGTGAGGCTCTAGCAGGGCCAACTCCGAAAGGTTGAGCAAACCAACCAGAAATTGACCAGGTCAGAGGCTATTCTGGCAGGTGAGACCACTCCCTCCCCGGGACGGTTGATGTCATGTCTCTGTATCATGGTTGGAACGGATTTGCGCCTGGCACATGAAGTACAATAAGCAAGGTGGCACACGGTGCCATAACCCAATTCAGACTACTCTACCTCCATGCCATCCTTTTAGTTTTAACACATTATTGATTGGCAGAACAATAGGAAATGATTATCCCCAGGTAACAGATAGAATAAGGTTATAGGGGTTGCATTATTAGAAAATTTAACATACTGAAGGTCATTTCAGTTTCGTTTTGTCAATTTTTTTAAAAGATTTAATAAAGGTTTGAGAGGAAAATATAATAAAAAATTGGTAATCTTAATTATTTTAAAGGGTGGGGTAATTTTATTCTTCGAAAATAAATTCTGATGACCCAGTTTTCACTTTCAAGATGTGGTAGACTATGCAGTCCAAAGCTATATTAGGACTATCAAGGACGTCTCGTGCAGCGGGCGAATATTGTCACTATTTTGGAGGGGATTGATCTGATTGATTGACATAAATATAGAACAGGGAAACCCTAAACAACAACCTATATTTCAAGTGACGTATGACCGGAATTCCGGGCACAGCATACGGGCACCTGCGAGGTGGATTACTGTCCATATATATGGACGTTATTAGTGTCTAATGATGTGGGCTCATGGATACTCTATCTATTGAACATTGACAGGGGTCACAGCTTGGCCAGAACTCTTTCTTCTTTGGCACTTGAAACACAAAAATAGGGACAAGTGAGCACTGAGAACAATGCATTTTCTTTTCATCATGAATGATACAACACAAGTTCTTTTTACACAAGATAGAGACTTTATTAATAGTATTCCCAGCGAGAGGCTACAGAAGGAAAATAACATTCACAACATACTTTTAGTGTTAAAACAAATTCAATATAAAATGTAATTTATTGACACAATTTGATTTGTCATGACCTTTTTTGTATGGTCTATTTTTATAAATAAGACAATGTATTTTACTCATCTGGTTATTGGTCACCAAAAATCTATACATAAACAAATGTTCAAGGAGTAAATTATCATTTCACAAAATATATTTCCTCTCTTTATTTTGCAATGTCTCTATATCGTGAAATTTTAATAAAAGCAGTCTATTTCTGCATGATTTGGTAATTTCTTATTTACCAATGTTTGGAGAAATCATATCTGTTGACATGGCTACATATTTGTAGTGTGGAGGACTTGATTACTTTATGCATAGCTCAATTCACTCCAATAAGTCGTTTTCCAAACAATGTGTAGGATTTAATTTTTTAATATTTGGCCCTCTCAACCTTTTTTCTCTGCAACTGTTTCTATTTTGTGGCCAAAAGAAATCAGCCCCCTTGTCTATTGATGTGGCTTTTCCTTCAGTCCACTTCACAGATTCCATTTGTCAAATGAGGATATCTTTTGCAAAGTCTATCCGATAAAATGCGTTAAATATTTCTGACCAAATGGGACAAATGCTGCCTTTAAATCGATTGACAACTTCTGATGATCCTTTGCTATTTGGTTCTGAGACTTGTCTACTTAGTAAATGCTCTCTGGTGCCTCCCTCCCCGATCACGGCGCTGGAATCCCATTCCTGGGGACCATCTACAATAAACAATATTTCAAAATTAACATAACCATCTGATTTGCAAGATAAATAAGGCAAAAAAAAGGATATTTTTGAATTTGCTAAACTATTTTATTTGGAAGAAATTTATCTTATTAACCTGTCCTGATCTTTTCTTGGTCCTCCCCATTGTCCCCCTCTGCCACGCCCTCTACTGGGTCCTCCGAAACGTTCGTTATTGCCACGACCCATATCTCTGCCCATGTCACGTCCCATGTCACGGCCCATATCTCTTCCAACATCCCGACCCATGTCCCGGTTATCCCGCATGTCTCGGCCTCCTCTCTCCATAGATGAGGACCTTCCTTCGCTGTATCCTGACCTTGACTCAAAACTACAATGGGAAATATATTTAGAGAGATGAAAATAAAAAAATCCAACATATATTATTTATTTGTTAATTCCACATTGAGGTCTAGGTTTAATCTCTGTTAATTTAATAACTTTACAATCTATATGTCTGTATTTAATTCTATGACAGATTTGGATATGACTCACTTTCCACCTCCTCGACCAAACGATCTTGATCCTGCAAATCCTTGCCTTGGTGTGCGGCTCCATGTGTTTGGGTTCTTGGGACTGGGGCTCTGCTTGCCCATGGGTCCACCACGCATGTTTCCCCTTGATCCTCGCCCAACAGACATCCCACGCTGGTTTGCACCACCTCCACGATTATTATTGTAATTTCCTCTTGAGTTACCTATCAAATAAATAACTTCTGAGTTAATACTTGCATTTTTTTTTTAAAACAAGGTAATGATAAAAAAATGTTGTGATTTGGAGATTTATTTTTAGAGCTATGGATTAATTTCAAAACTTTCAAAGAAATGCTCATAAAAATGTCCAGAGAATTTTTTTTTTCAAAATTCATTCATAAATATCAGTTTAATTTTTAAAAATGTGCTAAGCATGAGGGACCCCTCAGGCAGAATAACCTACTGAAACTCCAGTATTTAGAGTAGTAACTTAGTAAGAACTTAGTAACAACAATATCAATTGTTACATTCAGTTGCTGAGGGATAAAAACACTGGATTCATGCATTAAAATAGGAAAAGTCAACAACTTGTTGATGTTAATTAGCAGAAAAACCTCTCTTAAACTTTAAATATGAAAGAAAGCAATAGTTTGTGAGGGAGAGAATAGAGGATTTTGGACAAATCTGAACTTCTACATCTCAATAAAACTTGTTGATACAGTATTCCTTCTAATTATTTGATCTGAATGTTAGACTTCCTATTCTATTTGTTGGGTTATCTGATTTTATCACCTTCAAAGGCATGCCCCAATAACTTGATATTCCCGAAGGTGCTATGAATCCCCGAAAATATTTTATTCAGACGTATAGTGATTTAAGGTGATACAATGGATTAGGGATTCTTCAGATAGGGTAGAGTTAAAATAGGCATCTTTGTAGTGTATTTCCAAATGCTCACGAAAATAGCTCTGTTTAAATTCGTGAATAGTCAAACATAAACAAATTAAAATTATAACTACTTTTTAAAGATGTGTTGTTTTTAACACTCCCAACTGAAGGGGGTTCACCTATTTTCATACCTGTAATTTTCACATGCACTGTAAGCACCAGGCAATTATTAGAAGGAATACAGTATCTGCTTGTACCTTATGTAAAAATATGAAGGAAATAGGTTTCAAACTAATAGTATTTGATATCAAAAAAGCATTTCATATTTGTCCATGTTGATTTGAAGCACACGCCCACAGCACTAACTTACTGCGAAAATGCATACCTCCATCACGACGCCCATAGTTACCCGGAGGGCTAAAGAAGCGCCCTCTACCAGAGAAACCTCTACCTCCACGGTCAAAGCCTCTGCCACGACCTCCTCCCTCCTGAAAACAAGATTTCATTTTTAAAATTGAATTTAAAATATCCATGAAATTTTTGGATTAAAGAAGGATTTTTCTTACAGTAATAAAATCAAGTAATGCTATAATGGGAATGAAAGCACTGCACGCACCTTTTCTGGTCGCCTGTTGGCATTCATGTTGCTCTGGTTATTAGTTGAAGGGCCACCTTGCGAATTCTCCATCTTGACAAAGTCATCCACATGCATTGAAGGAGGACGACTAGTATTAGGAGGTCGAGATCTAAATGGATCATGACGGTTTCCTGGCATTCCACGTCCAAATCCACGCCCTCTCATCGGAGCAACTGTCAAATATACACCATTATGTATTATATATTTTTTTTAATCCATGTGCCATTTATCATGTCTGTTCTGCTAACAAACAAATTTCTTAGAATCTATAGAAATCATAATTTTACAGGCCAAATAAAAAGAAATGTCCTTACTGAAATGTTTTGCAGATCCCCTCATCCTGCTGGTATTAATAGTATCCTGACTTTTCCTATTAGCCCTAGAAAAACAAAAAGTAGAGATTGTTGAGCAAAAGGTGTTTTTGTATTGAAATATTATGGTCAAGGAACCAATATTAACTGGGAAAAATCTAAATACCTTTTCTGTTAATCAGAGATTATTTTCATTTAATTAATTACAATGCTTTTATATTCACAGGACAATCTTAATACGTCACCTTTTTCGCCTTGGCTTAGCAATAGTTGTTGGTTCATTACTTATGCCCTTGTGAAGTTCTGCTTTGAGATCAAAATCTGTACAATATTTCTCAGACAATTCCTCAAAATCACAACGCACCTAAAGAGAACATAATGGGTAAACATTTGTTAATAATCTGTAGCTTTGGCCTACCAGTTCTTGAGTAATAGGGCATTAGTTTTCCATATGAAGAAAACATGAAGAGCTTTTTTTCAAAACATTAAATTTCTCTGGGTTTTTTCTATAAAAAAGGGCACAAATATTATCTGAGATTGTAAAATGTGCTAAGGATTTTATAAATGTTTTCAGATTATCTTTTTTTACACAATAAGATCTATGTGAAAATATATTGTAATCTGAATACAATGAAAGACGTATCTCACCAAATCCAGTTCTATGTCTCCTTCATCGGCCATGGGCATAATAAGCCACTCTGCAGCATTGAGACGATCTTCATCTGTATCAAGAATGATATAGGGGGCCCTGGCGCTGAACTGCATGGTCAGTGAAGCTGGTTCAGGCAGCATGGGCTCCGTGATCTCTGTAATGTAGGACACCAAATTACTGATTGTTTGTGTGTTTCAAACATCATTAACCAAAATCTAGTGATCTATTACTTACATCTTATCATCCAATCAGTATAAATTCTATGTAACTTTTGGTCGAGGTCATCTATGTTCGACCTATCAGAATCAATTTTTCTTTTCAGAATGTATTTCAACATGTCACTTGTGATTTACTTTTCTTTTGGTATCATATTTTTATACACTGTTTTTATTCATTTTAAACCAAGTATGTTATTATGCTTAGCGTTTGTTCTGGCTGTGCAGATTGTAAGCAGTGTGTGACAGACCTGGCCTGGTGGTTTCATCTTTGCCCTTCAGCACCTGGGTGATGGCTGCCACACTCTCGTGCACAGCCTTCAGTGTGTCCTCCTCCTTGGCATACTCCTGAAGCAGCGTGTCCAGATCATCCAGAGGATGGCCAAATAGGTCATCAGACCAACATAACATATCCTTGAGCTCAGTGACGCCTATGGTCATAGTTCTCAGTGGATTTGGCTGAGGTGGTTCTTCTGGGTCATCACTTGGGGGCTGTGGTACACTCACTAAATATTGGATGCACTCGGTCAGAGACGACAGAGTTGCAATGCAGTCTGAACTGTCTTTACTAAATGTGGAGTTGATCCTCATAAATAAGTTAAAAAACACCTGTGAATTTTTGTGAAGAGCACTGAAACAAATAAATTGCAGAAATCTTTCAGTGTGAGCTGTATAACAATTTTTATTCTGTCATTGTATTTAAAAAAATAAATATTGTTTTTCCTATTCAAAAGCGCTTTCTTTCAGCAGACAAAAGTAACATCCAAGTTATATGTTGCTTAAAACACTTATAGATAAACTTACGTGCGGACGTGATAGAAGCCGTAGTCATGATCAAGGAGCATGGTGAGTGTGCGAAGGGAAGGCAGGACGGAAGAATAACTGTGGTCTTGTTGGCTTATGTGCCCCAGAAGTCCCTCACAGATCAGAGACATCTGCTCACGACCTGGCAAGGTGTTCGCCATCTGAAATGTTAACAAATTATAGGTGAGCAAATATAAATGCTGAATAAATTGGCCACAGATTAACAGTTTTTGTTGTGCGTGTTCAACAGTCCTATATATCCATATGCTGTAAACTTTGAAAACACTGAAAAAATAAAGCCGTTTATTTTACTGACCTGTTCCTGTATAGGCATTGTAGAATCACCTGGTATCAAAGTCACTTCAGGATCACACATTGATTGGAATAATGTCTGAAAATAAGAGACAACTTTAGCAAGTACACAAAACCTTATATTTACAGGAGAAGAAGAGAACATGTGTTGGAGGTGCCTCTTATAATGCTTCTTTATCCCTCATGATGCGAGGAAATAGCCTTTAGGAACATCTGCAGATAGTTCATCATATATTTCTTTCAGCAAAAAATAATTATCAGGCATAAAATATTCGAAAAGAGACCGGCCTACAGGTACTTACGACTATAGCCTCTTGGGCACCAATATGAGCTGCTTTGTCGGAGACAACATTGAGCAATTTGACCAGTCTAGGTAGAACGTCCTGATACTTATCATGTGCACTGCAACAAAGCAATAAACACTATAAAATTTTGATTATGTAATAAATCATATTATGAAATGAAGCAAATAAAGATATATTTGCCAATTGACAATGCAGAGAGAATCACCCAGGTTTGGACAGGTAGATAAAAGCTGCTTTGATAGGAGGTTGGTTGATGACGTAGGAGAGGAGGTTGAGGATGCGCGAGGTGTGGCCGGAGCTGCGCAGTTCCTCCTGGGCTGGCTGCTGCTGTTGCTGCTGCTGGTCTGGTGGCTTCTCCACACTTTGCCACTTGTCGAGCGTGGCATCCATGCTCTCCAGCAGACCTTCCAGCAAGCCTCGCACCACACAAAGTGCTGATGGAGCAGCCAGGTCCGACATTTGACCACACACGCGACGAACCACCTGTTGCAATGGCTGGCATGAAGTGCCTGAAGTAAACAGAGACAATACAGCTCTCAATATCTACACATCTTCTTGAGGAAATCATAAGATCAACAAAACTTCCTCTTTATCTAACGAGTGTCTGAATCAGGTTATTATAGGAGAGAACTGTTGCATAACACACATTGATCCTTTGTGCATGTGTTTTTTTAAGGCAATGTTTATACTGACCTGCGAGTGTTTTGATGACATCTTGTGTTTCTGCCTGCAGAGGATGAAGATGGGCACTCCAGAGTTTGCGGTGGTTAAGTGCCGTGTTAACTTCCTCATCAGAGAGAGGTTCTCTGGACTGTATGGGGAGTGGCAGTGGCAATAGTTCAGATATAAGAATCAAGCCACCCAGGAATGTGTACGGAGCTGTCAAAACATATTTCAGCAGCTCTTTGACAGTTAACGTCCAGAGACTCTGAGTTAAGGCTTCCTCAGTTTCCTCAATGTGTAATGCCGGCTGAGTGAATGCCAAAACCGTCTCTACTACATCAGTCTGTATTTGTGAGATCTCTGGTGACATTGTGCCGGTCAGTGGCACAGAACACATGATGGTGTGGATAGTGAAAAGGCTTGGCAAGATGGTCAGGTCCTTAAACTGTAAATATATCAAGAAATAATATCTTCAACTTCAAAACAACAATACATTTAAAAACTTAAAAATAGCATGTTTTCAACTTGAAATCTAAAATACTCATCAAATGTTGTGTGAAATGTGTACAAATTCTGAATAAAATGTTTGCTGACCTCTTTACCCCTGGCTTGTATGAGGTAAGACATTGTGGCCTTCACCATGGAGATAGTGGGGCGTACTACTGCCAGCAGCAGGGAGCTGCGACTGGCTGTCTGTGGCATTCCTTTTTGCCAGGACTTGAGTGTCAGGTCTCCTATTTTCTGCAGGATATTGTTCCATGTGCAGAGACTATCAGCACTGAGTAGCTCCACCAAGGTGTGACGGTACTTTATCTGCTGCATCACCTCTGCAAAAATAAACCAAGATTTATCATATATTTAATCTAGACAGCAAGAAGACGAGAACAGTTTTGGGTCCCTCATTATGCGGTGGCTTAACCAGACTAGTTTCCACAATATCTTGTCTATCCAGTGGTTTAATCAACTGCATCTGAATTTTGTTTGCCTTTTTAAACAGTTTTTGCTTGTCCAGTTGGACAAGTGGGCAACCTTGTCCATCCTCAAGGTGGACAACCCTGGGCTCGTCAGTGATTGGTTGGGATCGATTTTGTGGCCTATGTATTCTCTTTTTCAGATTTTTTTCAGTTGTATATTGGGCAAGTGTATCGAATCATCATGAATCATCATGACAAAACACTAGTTTGGATATATCTGACGTTAATTATTCCTTTATTTGGTTCTTTTGAAAAAAAATGTATGTGTTCCTATGCATTTATCAAAAATGCTTTGAACAACTACTAAGTTTTTTCATAAGACTTTTGTATAATATGTATAATTAATATATTGGAAAGTTTTTTTCTATTAAAACAACCATATTTATTATATATCTAAATTGAATCATTAAATATGTAAGTGAAGGTAAAAAAAAAGGTAAAGGCGACATTTACACGGCACTAATTCCAATCAAAGTCTGCTCAGAGCACTTAATAGCAACTGGCCAAGATGTGAACCTGGAATGTTGGCCAATGTCAAATGTGCCTTATTTGAAATCAGGGGCCAAATTAAAGTCCTAATTTTGTTATAAGCATTGGGATTCTATAATAAGAAACAAAATAAACCATATTGTGTTTCAGTATATAAATAAAAACTTTTTAAAAAGACATCCAATTAATCCAAGAGATTATTTTTTCTTTTGACTCACCCTCATCCTTTTCAGAATAAGGCGCAATGCACATCAGTTTGAGGATGCGGAGAGTGGTCACAAGGCCCTTGGGTAATTCCATGATGTCGTCACTGTACTGCTTCTGCAGTTTGATGAGTTCCGGGATGTTCTCCATTCCAAAGTTAGTGACTTTGGTAAGTGGTTGTAACCAGTCTTGCAACTCTGATACCTTGTCTGCCAACTTGTTGCTCCCTGTTAGATCTACATAATATTGAGTAATTTCATTAAGAAACATCACAAATGTTCAAATATATTAAAATCTATTCTCTAGCTGATTAATACTCAAAACCCGTAATGTACCTTGGTTTTTTAACTTGACCATATGTTCTTTTTAAGATTGTATAAAAATAAATCAATTTCAAAATAAAACACAAGGCAAATGTTCTTACCTAAGTCACTGAGGGCAAGAAGTCTTGGTCCATATTTCTCTAGATATGCAGCATTGTCTGCATGTCTCAGAGCAACCAGGAGCAACATGATGGAATAGTTCAGACCCACCGATTTACGAGTCTTTACATCAATTTCTTCTGCAATAGAATATAATACAGAATCAACAAATCTGAATGCTACAGAAAAATAAACAACTGTAAAAGCATACGTTTTTTTAGCAAACACGATTCTATTTAAACCAGTTCTGTCTGTCATACACACTGTTATTCACACTGAAATGTTTCCGACCTTTAAATTCAATGAGGGGCAGGAAGATGCTGACATTATCCTCCATGCTGATGACGTTGCCCACCGCATCGCGACCCTGGGGACGGTCAGTCAGAGAGTACATGCTGTGTAACACTCCCACCACCTCTGCATCATCTATGCTCTTATCTACTGAATCTAAACAAACCATAAATCATGAATCAACTAACCAATATATTGCTTATAAATTTAAATCGAGAGAAATTCTGTAGAATGCCTAAATACTTTGCATTAAATATTAAATGTCATTCATAAGTCCTTTTTTCTTTAAAGCAGAACCATAGGTATCCTTATTATATGGGAGTAATATTTCTTACCTTTGCTATGGTAGTCTCTCAGCTGGTCTATATGCTGCATTGCCTGGAGGTAGTAAACTAACTGAAGTCCTAACTGCTGAGCAGCACTATCTTCTGCAGCATTATCCTCACCTCCATCATCCTGAACCAACAATACATTAATATTATACTTTTATTCCATGCATGAAACAGCACATTTTAAAATATTTATTAAGTCCCATTCTTGACCTCTATTAAGGAGTGATTGATATTAAAAATGCCTGACATGAATGGATTTTGATGAATGTATTTTAGATTCTGGCCGTTTGGTTTACCTGTGTGAGGGAGCGTGTGATGCCATTGATGGTGTCTGTCTTGGAGCACAGATATAGGAGATTGGATTGTGTGGCCAAGAACTGGTTGAATAGTTCTCGTACAGAGATAAATATTCCTGCATGTCCACTGGTGGCAGGAGAAGATACCAGCACAAAGAGTGACTCAAGCAACCGACTGCAACAGGAAATATCATCAATCATACCACAAATTTTATAAAATATACTGATTTGTGAAAAATAGTATTGCTTTCTGTTCTTTACCTCCACATCAGATGGTCAATACACATTGTCATAATCTGAAACTTTTGAACTTTGAATGTCCCCTACACTGTATGAGGAAACGTCAAATCTTACTTTGTATTAAAGAAGTGGTAGAGATTAGGCAATGGATCATATGGCTTCTGTGTTATGGCAAATTTCACTTTGGCTGGTAGTGTCTTTTTGGGTTGTGCCTGAAACAGAAATATATTCATGAAAGATCAATAACCACAAAGAAAGCAAATAAGTAAATAAGTAAATGTTACTTCCAAAAATAATTAAACTGAGAATGTTCAGGATATACTATACATAGGCAGATCCAGGGGTGGCCCTTGGGGCCTGGGCCCCCTTAAACTTCACATTTTTTTCTTTTTCAACATAAAAAAATGTGTTCACAAACACATCTCAAAGTAGCATCATTGTACTGACGGGGCCCACTAACCATTCTATACCACTCAGGTATTAAAACTTTGGACAAAATTGCTCACTATATGAGCCCCTTTCCATGATGCAGGGGGCTGAAACTCAGTCAAGTAGAATCTGGACAGATTACAGTAACTATAAATGATACATACAATGATATGATCGGCGTTAACCAAGACATGGTTTATTTCCTCCACACATCCGATGATGAACTCTGCTTCCTCCTCGCTGAGGCTGTCAATCATCAACTCAGGCTCCATGCCAGACTCCTCCCCCTCCACGTCTGAGTGTGGGGCGGGGCTACGACCCAATGTTTCCTTGCCTAACAACTGGGCAGCAGTTGTGGGGTTGTCCGCCAACCTGAAGTATGGTGATATATATACTCAATCTCAGACTAAAATATTTCACAGATAAAATTTAATTTGATAAATCATCTTATAAGATCAAAAACTCAAATAAATTGTTGTTGTGACAAAATGATGATGCAATTCTGACTGTGCAACCTACAAAACTTGGGAGTGAACAAATCTTGTGAAACCATCAAGTCTGTGGGTGCAGACTTCATGAAGTGTAATAGTATAGTTAAGACAATACTTTGCCTTATTGTGCTATAATGGTTTACTGTACATTTTGTGGATGACATTGTCATGAGTGAAAAAATATATTATACAATAAAACCATATTGAAAATAGTTGAGAGAATAAACAATTTCCCATATACTAGGATTCAAGGAAAAACTGATGGAATTTTAAAACAAGTCTTTCCCTGACAAATATGTACAACAGTTATTAATTTAAAACAATATTATAAATATTTTACCTTAATTTAATTTATATAATTATTATGATCTTATATAATATATAATTCCTTTTACATTTACTTTCTCTTATCAGCCTAGCTTAACACACAGTAACTAGGTACCTTGTGACAAATGTCACAAAAGGCACTGGAATAATCTGTGGTTTCAACAATAGTATACATGGCTCCAGCCAGATTCCTTAAAACAGTATCAGGCCACAACATTAATGTTTGGTGGCACTGCTCTACTGTGCCAGTGACTCAAAATGTGATGTTAGTGGTCCAGAGGTTCGAACTTATAAGAGATGTATAAAATTATTGTGGAAATTTTTCGACAATCATCAGGATTCAAGTTCATCAAGATATAATTAATCCTTACTAACTTCTGATCATGAAATCAACTTAATGGAATGCAAAAGTGACAGAGAGCTTTTATTTTCGTGCGAAAATGATTGGAGCACCACCAAAGTGTACTCATTCTCATTCAAATACTAATATGTTGGGCAACGATGGATCCTTGGAACATTTAAAATTGTAGCCAAACTTAAAAGATAGTGTCTTGTGATCAATGGAGTTTGAGTCAAAATTTGCATTTCGTATTTGCTAGTGACCCAGTAGGCCAGTGAAATCTGTTAAGCACTAGCCCAGAGGCCAAAAAAGAGCTCCAACAGACTGGGCCAGTGCTAATATATAGGCCTGTATATACACTACACTGCAATTGATGTATTATTATGACCTAGATTTTGTTCTTTGTACCGCAGTCTGTTAAGTGCACTTGCACTGTGTATTACATCAGTTTATATAACTCGCAACCAAGGATCAATGTATCAATCCTCCAAATGTCCCAGATATTGCATAAGCTTATGTAACTAGCAACCATGGATCAATCTCAATGTTCCAGCTTATCATATAGCCACCTAAGAACTTCGCCACACAGAAACATAATCCATCAAGGATAAATACACACCATGTGTAGATGTCAAGTCTTACCTTCACAATATTCTTTTGTTTTGTCAAAATAGGTAATTACATAATTCAATTTGGTCACAAATAAATTTTTCAAAATAAATCATTAAATGACTCTAATTGGCCAAAAGGTGCCCATAAATGAGATGGCTCTTTTAAAAATAAACCTTACGCCTTTTAGAATATGGTAGCATTAGAGTGAGTGGACAGACAAAAGGAAGGAAGGATGAACGGACAGACGTAAGACAGACAGCGGCATTCCTTAGAGGTACAAGAACTATTTTCCAGTACCCCAAACAAATGGAACTGTAATATACTACTGTGATTGGTTAATACAGTTGGTCATTTTAAGATCAAAATGTATTTGTGTTCTATTTGTTAGAGTGTAATGCATTTTCTATTTTGAAAGAGAAAGAGATAAACATTAATTTGTACTGTTTTTTTTTTAAGCATATTGAGTTTTTTTGTTTTGTATTTCGATAATATATTTTTATGGATCATATATGTATCAGTGTTTGAATTGGTTTAATTGCCATTACAGATTAGATTAATTCAGGGACTAGTAGTGATTTAAAACCAATCTGAAAAAAAATATGCACTGGAAAAATTATGAACCAGAGCCCTGAGATCAGTACAAACAATGTGAGTTTTATAGCTAATCATCCAGACTTGTCCAATCAGAACTTTTCAAGAAAAAAGGAAACCAACCATGCCCATCTCCTTTCATCTCCCCAAGAGAACAAATGTTGCATTATAAGAAAGCTAATAACTAAAATAGGGGAAAATTCCTTACATATTTTTTTAGATAATTAAGTGGGTGTTTTACTTTTCCTTGCCTGGTTTCTTTGATTGTGTGACATTCCCATTTGGACAAGCCTGGACTTTATGTGCCCTCTCCCATGCTAGGAAAGGACATACCTTGATTTTACATATCAGAAAGGACATGAGCATTTAGTAAAGCATGAGGGCATGAACAGCAGCTGAGGGAGATAGCCCAATCATTCTGCTGTCATTAAAATATCATCTCACTTTCTATACTCTATACAAATAGACAAATATATAATTTTTCCAGACATCTTTTTAAAGATTTGCATTCATGTACCATAAATGATCATGTCCTTTATCTGGAGTGCATTGTCAGAAATAAGAATGTCAAAAGAACTGTTAACATAACAAACCAAAGAGCCTTTCTTCCACACACTTACCATTTCTCATATTTGATCTGCAACCTTGAAAAGGAGGTACAAATCAAATAATAAATGATAATGTGCAAACTTATGTAATTGATATTTAGCAGGGTAAAACAACTGTTGCAAATTCATATCACGTTCACCCAGCAACCTCTGTCATTCCACACAAAAATAGATGCTCTATATCTTAACAGTCCACTCTCTTTGCTGTCCTAAGCACAGTATATTTATCTCAAATGGTTAATGTAGAAGCTGGTTAATCTTGCTGACAATTCAAAGGTTTATACTGATTATGATTCAAGCATGTTTGTATATGTGGTAAATATAACTTACTGCTCAACCGCGTGGGCCAGTTTTTGAAGAACTTCATATATGTGAACTTTTTTTATGAGAGCTGCCAGTGATACTGTTGTTCTCACCATCTGAAAATACATATTTGAAAACCTGTTAAAACTGTAATACTGGAAAGGACAACATTTTAACCTTTGTGCTAATCAACTGGCTTAATGCTTTCTCAAGATAAAACAGGGTTGCCACATGGATCATTTTCTAAAATTCTCTAAATTTTCCTGACCAAATGTCATGTTTCACTGACCAATTTGACAATGTGTAACTCTTCTTCTCACAGTTAGATGACCATGATAACAGTTGAAATTATTCTCTAAATGACCATTTTCCCTGATCAAAACTAGTTTCCCTGATCAAAATACAAAGTGCTGGTTTTCCTTGACTTAAATCAACATTCCCTTGCTTTATCAATGATCTTGGAACATATAAAAAAAATCCTGACTTTTTCCTGACCTGTCCCTGACCTGCAACTATCCCATAAAAACAATATATGCAGGGAGACATGATCACTATACAGACCTGTTTGTCCAGCATTGCATCCAGCAGTCTCTGGTAGACAGTTTTTTTGTTTTGATCCCTGTCTTTCAACTGCAAGTGATGCTTGCCGAGAGCCCAGTCCATGCCGTCCCGCAGCCTGGTGCTGCTGTCAAGAGCTCGCACTATTTGTAATTTCAAAGAAGATGACATAAACCCGGATGTAAACAGGTCCACGAGCTTATGTTGAACCTCCAAAGTCTGCAATATAATTAATAATCATTAAACATTATATATCTTCATCTAATACATCCATGTTATAGATAAAAGAAAATTCAGTGACCATTTCTACAAATTTCTGACAGGAGAAAAACAGTTCCTGTGATGAAAGTCAGTGTCCAGGAAGAAACCTGAAACCCTTAAAAATTAACCTGAAGAAAATGTCATTTTTGGATGTTTCAGACTGACTTCAGACCATTTTGAATTTCACATTTAAAGAAAAAAAAAACTGAATTCAGCTTATTTTCTGAAGACTTTCATCACTGGGTGCAAGGAGTTATTAAATTCCAAAATATCAACTCATCCATATATAAGCTTTGACTCACCAGCAGCCTGAAGAGTATGAAAGGATCTGTGGAGCACAGGGCTGTGGCAAGTCGTATTCCCATCTTGAGGTGTCTCACTTTGTACAAGGTCTCCGGTTGGTCCATGGCTTTGTCCTCATCTAAGCCCTCCATGGTCCACTCCACCAGTTTATCCATCACTTCTATAATATAAATGCAGATATAACTCCAATCTTTAATACAACATCAAACAGCAATTATTAATTGCTAAAATGTTCCAATTTACATCATTGATTCCATCATTCAAAAGAGATAATTGGCAAAAAGTGTCAGCATGAGCTTTCATTTTAAAATTAAATTGACAATAACTTAATTTGGACCTTATCAATTAATAATAATAATAATAAATTTCTATAGCGCTATTTCAGACTGAGGTCTGCTCATGGCGCTTATTAAGATAGTGTTCTCTGAAGAGATGAGTCTTAAGATACTTTTTAAAAGATTGAATAGAATTAAGTAATAGTTGGGGTGATGAAGTCTAACTCTGTGGACAATAAATTTCTGACCTTTGTTTTCTACTCTATTGACAAGATAGACAAGTCCTGGAACTATCAGATTAGGGATTTTTTCCATAGCCTCCACCCATCTGTAATGGCAGAAACAAACATTTAAAAGTTGGAAATAATGATAAATGCTGTTAGGAATTTGAAAATTCTGATAGCAGTGATAAATACTGAACATACTCAACTGCTCATTATTTTCAAGGATTTTTAGTTTCATTAGAGTTATCCCTGCATAATACATTCTCCTTTTCAAAAAGCTTACAAAACATTTTTGTTGTTGCATACTTACTTTCCATGATGTTGTGCATCTGTATATGTGTGAATAATATCTAGTATTTGTTTTGCAGAATCTGGCATTTCCAGGTTTTCACTTTTGATCTTGCTCATTTGTTTTTGTTCGGCCTCGTATGAAGTCAAGGAAGGATCCACAAATGTCTGAAAAGAGGACAAAATTATAAGATTCAATAGCATATTGAATATTTTTCTTTATCTATTTATTCTTTGAAAATTACAGATGTATGACATTATTGCAAAATTCCTGTACCTCTAAGGGAGCCAGATCACACTGGTATGGGTTGAAACTGGAGATTGCAATGTTCCATGCATCTTGTTCCATCAGTTCCGGATCCCAGTCAAACTGAAAAGACATAATATTTATGTGTGAAAAATATCAAAAATAAATATAATTTGGACATCATATTAGAAAAAATTGTTATTTTTTATTGATTTATTCTTATAAACTAAATACTTTTGACTTTAAAATAATCAAAATAGAAATGACATACCATTCTTGTCTGAATTTCCTTGCTATCAAGGTCAGAGAGATTGCCTTCATCGGATGAAATCTCCTCATAGCCTTCACCATCACCATCCTAAAATAACGTCATATTATGTCTTAAATCTGCATGATAAATTAAAGTTTCAAGGCCTAATCAGTCAGATATCAAATTAAATGCCCAAAGCTTAAGGAGATCTGTTCTTTTCATGCTGGCTTTCTCGATATTGGCTAAGGTTTATGACAAATTATAGTTAAAAAATTTGGAACCACAAAACAATGTTGTATGATCTTAAGGCAAGAACATGTGAGTGCAGTGTTCAGGCTGGCAGATCTCTCAAGTTAGTTCTGGTGGAAGGATCTCAAGAGTCCGAAGATAGGTATGAGATAAAGGATTTGGTTTGATGTCCAATCTATTTAAAGCAAAACAGAGAGGAAAACATTGCAGCATGTGCAGACCTTTGTTGTGTGTGTCAAACAACATAAACAATGCCACACCCCATTTTTAATGACGTCACACTCAATGACGTCATTACAACATATAATTTATTATGTTATGACGCCATTGAGAGGTGGGCATAGTGCCACTCTATATTGTGAGATCCTTCCACCAAAACCAACGTAAGAGATCTGTCAGCCTGAACACTGCACGAACCTATGTTCTTGACTTTATCTCATACTTTACTCCTACAGATAGGTATGAGATAAAGGTTTTGGTTTGATGTCCAATCTATTTAAAGCAAAACAGAGAGGAAAACATTGCAGCATGTGCGGACCTATGTTGTGTGTGTCAAACAACATAAACAATGCCACGCCCCTTTTTAATGACGTCACACTCAATGACGTCATTGCAACATATATTTTACTATATAATGACGTCATTGAGAGGTGGGCATTGAGATCCTTCCACCAGAACCAACTTGAGAGATCTTTCAGCCTAAACACTGCACTCACATGTTCTTTTCTTTACTGGTCTGGTATATAAACCATTTGCGGTAGATAAATATGAGATAAAGTCAAGAGCATGGGTTCATGCAGTGTTCAGCCTGACAGATCTCTTTTGTTGGTTCTGGTGGAAGGATCTCACTTGTCATTTGGACCAAGGATGATTTGCAAAAGTAGTTCGGCACATGGGTGATCTGCGAAAGTAGTTCGGCAGAGGGGTGATCTGCGAAAGTAGTTCGGCAGAGGGGTGATCTGCAAAAGAATATCTCATAGGTGCAGAACACCCTCTTGAAGCACCAAGTATGAGATAATGTCAATTTCCAAACTTCGGCACCCCTCTTAAATTTATAGCCTAATAATAGAAGTTGGCTATGGTCCAGGATAACACTACTTGAATCATAAATATATTACCTGAATCTCTCCATCAGACAATGCATCAAACATCATCATTCGGTCATCATCAACCTGGTCTGGTGGCATGGCATCAAACATGTCGTCAATGGGTCCTGCTTCTTCAGGTATTTCACCTATGACGTCAAAGTTAACCCAATGGTCAATAAAATTTTGATAATATTTCTACTAATAATCTAATATCTATGTCAGACTTCAAGACCCTCTACTGAGTTGGATCAGATTAAAATTCTGAACACATATCAAAACATAATCACAACTACTGCTTAAACTCAATTTCATGTGGTTAAAATATATCAATAAGTCTCCCACTGAAACTACCACAATATTGGGATTACAATGATTTTTGGTTAAATATATCTAAAATTAATCTAGTCACATGATTTTCAGAGGTAATTTTTTATCAAGCTCATTTCACATGCAACTATTATGCACTTAGGATATGTATGAATCAATGTTGAAACTGGCACAATGAACTTATTGTGATAACAAGAATATCTGGAATTTAAAAACAAAATTCTTTCTTCGTTTGGCTTTAAATTCAATATGCATGAAGCAAAGTTAAATCCACAATCCATTAGACGTGCTACATCTACGAAATTTACAATCCATGAAATCTACAGGTGCTACTAATGACCATGATTGTATTAAAACTCAATGATTACACATATACACTTCTATTATGTGAACTATAAACTGAATTTCTAGGGTCACAACACCGATATAGTTAATTATGGACTTATCTCTGCTTGCATGTCATAAGTATCACTTTTCCCAGAGGAAATTCGATACATGATAAAAACTAAACAACAAATGTACATCACCTTGATTGGGACCAATACCTGGTTCAGTTTCCTCCACTGGCATCAAGCTCGGCGGTGGTCCCTGTGGCAAGGGTGGGCCCAGCAGCTGTGGCGGAGGTCCCTGGTGTGGAGGAGGAGGCATGCCATGAGGAGGAGGGAATGGCATGCCATGAGGAGGAGGTAAGTGTGGAGGAGGAGGAAGAAGTGGAGGCTGATGAAGTGGCACCATCTGGTGTGGAGGAGGGCCAAGTGGTGGTTGGTGTTGAAACTCATGTGGAGTCGGAAGTAGGGGCGCCTGATGAGGTGGAGGCTGATGTTGGACATGAGGTGGAGGCACCTCAGTTGAGCGACTCGAGGCTCGTGAAACAGGAGTTCGAGATCTAGATCTAGATCTCCTTCTATCAGGAGTCCTTGAGCTTATTCTATCTGGAGTCCTTGATCTCAAAGATTTATCTGGAGTCCGAGATCTTATCCTATCCGGAGTTCTTGATCTAATTCTATCTGGAGTTCTTGACCTCCTGCGATCTGGTGACCTTCCACGTCTACTTGGTGATCTTGACCTCCTTCTATCTGGAGACCTTGATCGCCTCCTATCCGGTGTTCTGGATCTTCTTCTATGACTGTCTGGTGTTCTTGACCTTCTTCTGCCTGGAGATCTGGATCTACGTCTATCAGGAGTTCTTGATCTTGACCTTGACCGTCGATCTGGAGTCCTGGATCTTTCTGATGACCTTGACCTCCTTCTATCAGGTGGAGACCAAGATCTCCTCCTGTCAGGGGATCTAGATCTTCTTCTGTCTGGAGATCTGGATCTCCTTCTGTCAGGAGACCTAGATCTTCTACGATCAAGAGACCTGGATCTGCGTCTTTCAGGAGATCTAGATCTTCGCCTATCAGGTGACCTAGATCTTCGTGATCTTGGAGACCTTGGTCTACCCCGACCTGAGTCTCTGGAGTCTCTAGAGTCTCTATCAAGCTCTCTTCCCCTATCTCTAAAGTCTCTGGGGTTATCCCTGAAGTCCCTCTCTCTGGAGCCTTCCCTGGACCCCCTATGATAGTCTCTGTCTGGAGTTATACTTCTGGACCTGCTACCTCTATGTATGTCTCTTTCTCGTCTACGATCATCAAATATTTCCCCAGAGTCCCTTCTATCCCTGTAATCTCTCTCCGGGGGTTCTGGTGGGAATTTGCCAGGCTCTGGAGGAAATGTTGCACTGTTTGCATCTCTAGGATGTATCTCTGATGGAGGACCTGGTTGCTGAATGTCCAGAGCCCGAGCTCTGTCATCATATTCTTCCGGATGTGGAGGCAAACCACCAAGCTGTGGATGGGCTGGCTGACCTGGGTAGTTGAGGGCATCATGAGCTGGTGGCGCCACCTCCCAGTCTGGGGGTGGACGATCTAGCACAACTGGAGGGGGCTGTTGAACGACTGGCTGGGACTGAGAAGGTGCAACAAAATCCTGTGGTCTACTTTCAACAACAGCTGCAAAAAAATATATATATATTTATTTTTTTAAATGAAATTAAGTCTATCTTATGCTAGAATTTTGATAATTATAATCATATTGGAAATAAACTATGCAACATAAAAATAGGTTATATCAAACAATGCAACTTCAGGGTTGACCTGTGGGAATTAAATGTACAAGGTGAACCTGTATGGAATGGACAAAAGAACTTTCCCTTGATACAGACCAATGAACTGACTCAACCTATGTGGGATGAACATCAGTCCCCTGTTATGAATTTATGAAATCACTGGACTTGTGTGAGATGAACATCATTCACCCTATTATAAGGTTTATAGAGTTTTGTTTTATTAATTTACAATAAGAAAATATGTGTAGGATTTGACTCACTGTCCATAACCTTGTGTTGAGGTGGTGGTTGTTGTGGTGGTGGGGGTGGTGGAGGAGAGGCTCGCTCTTGTTTTACCTGTGTAACACTCCCATACACAGCTACAGTGATGGTTGTATAACACCCGTACAGTATCAAACCGTCTGTTGGAATCTGAAAGAACCAACACATATTATGTCGAGTAAATAGGTTTTATGACGAGTAAATAGGAGAAATACTCATTAATTTCTAAATTAAATGAAGAAGTTTTCTTTCTTAAAACCTACCTCTTCTTCGGATGCGTATTGAATATCAACATTTCCTTTATAATTTAACCTGCAAAAATATATAGGTTGAAGCACAAGGGAACAAATAGTGATTAAAATTTGTTTTTGCTAAATCAATGTTTTCTTCTGCATATTATCTCTTTTTGAAAAACAATCATGAGCTATTCTCAAATACTCACAATCCAAGTTTGGTGAATGTTGCGTTGTTTGGAAAATTCAAATTATTGACGAAGAATTCAACTTTGAAATTGGATGGAATAGTTCCCCTGAAATGTAAAAATAAACAAACTTTAACATTCTAAATTCATCAATACATTTTTGGGTTAAAATACAAGCTTGATCTGATCCAGCTGGTCTGGTCAATTTAATTCCAATTATTGACAATATCAATATTGACAATAGCAATATTGACAATATCAATATATTTAATGGGTACATTGAAACTTTGACTTATAATACTCACCCTAATCTGACACCCCCTGGTACATCTACTTGTACCCTGCTTCCAAGTGGGATTACTCTGATCTCACTGAGGATCACTGGATGGTTGAATTGAACTAGATCTAGATTGACCTCCTACAACACATACAGTTTATTTATAATAAGGTTATATGGGAACCGAATGCTCTATAAAGCTGTCTTTCAGTGCAATAAAAGATACTTTACAAATATAATGATGCACTTGAATTTTACTGAACTGAAATAATTATATATGTCCAAATTCGGATCTTTTCAACATTCACACTTTATTTACTTAAGAATTGTATCATTCTAGTATACAGGAATCCTGTGAGGATTGTAAAAAAAATTAAATAAATAAATAAAACACTTCTTACAACAGAATACTGAATTTGTAACAAAAAATCTAAAGAAATCCAAATTCATTCAAATGCCTGCATTTAATTGATGCATGATAAGTCATGTTGCGATGGTAATTAATATATCATATCACTCTAAATTGACATAAATGTTGAGAAAAATGTCAGTGTCCAAACTGAAAAGTATAAAATGCAAATCTCTGTTGGACTGACAATCAGCTTTTTAGTTATTTACTAAATTGTTGATGGAAATTACACAATAAAATATGCCATTATATGGCCATAGTAATCAAAATTTAAAAGGCTGAAATATTTGTTGATGTTGATTGAATCAATTGGCAGTAAATGTCAATTTTAGTGCATTTTGATGACAAATAAGATGTCAATCATATGTGTGCATGGATTTGGGCAAGCTGTATTTGGCAGTAACATTCAAAGGTTTGAAATTTCTACTCCACACAAGTTTGTTTTGTTCACAGCTTTTGACTTTTGTGTTGCACGCTGTGCACTGAATTGGTTTCATTAAAATAAACAGAAGAGAATCAAGTTCCACACGCCAGTCATCGTTCAATGACATATGTGTTTTGGAGAACAGTTCTGTATGAAAGTCATCATGATGATAGGAAGTTTGCATGGTTTGACAGTTCAGTGAATGTTGAGCTTGAGCCCCGAAGCTGGACTGATTTGAACGCTTGATATTTTCTTACAATCCAACCAATTTTTCTCAATGATAGAAAAGGGCATGCAGGTTTATAAATTGGCAATGCGATTCTTTATATATTAAACAGTTTAATAATTAATATTAGGACAACATACCTCTGCACTATCGTGTGAAAATGTGTCAAAAAACAGCAATTTGCTTTCATCTGCCGCCATGATGTGCCTTCCCCATGGCCTAACCTCTAGAAACAGATGTTAAATTTTAATATCTTAAAAATAAATAAAGTAAAATTCAAACAAGATATTTGTATTTTCGTGGTATTTATACATAGATATACAGGACTTATTGTACAAGTATGGAAACAAATTGATAAAAATACATGAAATTACAGTTCGAAGAAAAAATTGAGCGCCTTCTTTGGAGGTTAATTTACCGGCAAACTTAGAAAGTCACATGACATCCAAAATGTCGGGCAACAACAATTGGGTCGCTCTTGTCGTTCTTGGGCTTGTTTTAATCTGTTTTCACGATGTTAAAGCCAAGCCAAATTTTGTCATCATGCTCATGGACGATGTAAGTATACAAGGCTATATTTTAAGTTATTTTTGCAACAGATGATATCCATAGAATTCAGGGAAGATGGTTTGAATTTATTCGTCTGCAACTTGTCCAGGCCAGTTCAGTGCCCAGTGGCAGTGCTAAAAGTAAAACCTGATCCATTAGGAATTCCTACTTTGGGAAATTGTTCAATGTAGGAATTCCTAATGGGTCAGGTTTTACTTTTGCACAAATAAGTAGGAATTTTAAGATTTATCTTTAACTGAGATGGCTGGATACAATGTTTAAAGTTTTATATTATATCATGTATTTTTTAAAAATTATTTCATTATTGGCATTAAAGGATATGAGAATTGGTTACAAATTTAGATTGACTCATATTTATTATGGAAATGTGACATTTTTGGAAACAGTAATGTTGATTTTCACTTTATTTTGACAAAAAATTAACAAAAAACTATTTTGGGGGAATGGTCCCCCTGCCATGCAATCTCTCCAACCAATGATTAAATATAGTGGAGTTGTACAGTTCTGGTTCCGGTAAAGTTGTACAGTTCTGGTGTGTACTTTTCAATGGGGAAAAAAACAACATGGAGATCAGCAATTGGCCTATAGTTGTGTCGTTATTATATGACATCCCACCAAGATGATTTCAGTATATGGTTGCTATACTAAGGCCAGGGGCATTTTTGTAGTGAGTTTTCCTTTTAGCTGTACTTGGGTTGCACACAATTTAAGCTGGACCATTTAGCTGAAATCAGATGCAAAACCTTCTGACACTTGCACATCTGCATTTACATCCATAAGTCTACTTAATCAGTGGTAATTAGGAGCAACCAGAAACTGGTCAGACATGAGTGGGGGTGCAGCTGGACCATTCCAACTGCTGACACCACACTTTACACTCTGTTAAAGCTGAATGTTCCAATATAGTTAAATCAGAGAAGATCACTCCAGTCAGTCACAGGCCTTGGGAAATAGTTGAATTTACAATGTCACACTCAAACATGTGACCTTAACTGTGGTGTGTAAGGGTGTTAGACCTGTACCAATGGACAAACATTAATGGACAAACAGGCCTCTGTGAGCCAAATCACTCCATTGTCCCAATCTGAATGCCCATTCATTGTTAACAAAACTTCAATAAGCAGGTGTTTGCAATACTGGTAAATCACTTGTCAGCTGAAGAAAGATTCTTGACAAAGTGTCCAAAGAATGATTTGGATTTTAGCACACAACTCATCTACTTTCAAATGGCACAGATATTTATAGGGGAAATATGATGGGTAATAACATTTGATTGCAAAGTTTATGATATAAACATACATATTATGTAAGGAAAAAAGTGCTTGAAAACCTCAATTCATGAATGCTTTAATTTTCTCAATTTATCTTGATCAACAAAACATAAACAGCATGGCATCTAAATATAATAAAATATTAGACTTGTTTAGTAGATTCAAGTATGCTTGGTTTAGATTGTCACTTGTAGGGCAGTGAAAAAAAACTTGAATCGATTCAAATAAATGCTGTTCAGCTAGCTACTGGTGATAAAAGAGGCACTTCTCATTAATATTCATATTGTGTGTTTGCCTGGAACACTTAAATATCATGATATGAAAATGATTCTCTTCAGATGCATCATGATAAATACCAGTATAAAAATTATTTAACCTAATGGCTACTTTACCAACATTATCATTTGGTAACAGAGCACTTTCAGAATCTCATATTGTTGTCTATAATATAATTAAAAGTTTTTATTATTTATTTCCTTTTTTAATTTCCATGAATCATTATGGATTGGGGTTTTATTTAGAGCCGATCAGGAAAGTTGGGGGGCTTGTGGTGTTGTTTGTGGTGTAAATATTTTTGGTTTTGACTGGCAACCACATTTCTAAATGGTTGAGGGTATGAAGTGCTGTGAATGGCATTCTTATTTATAGTTATGTCCTAGTTATACATATTAAGGCATTTATATATATATGATCCATTGTTTCATCACACATCTATATCAATTACAAACTTGCTTTCTAGTCGCACTGTATTGTAGCCTGGTGTGACCTTGGTGTTAACATATTGTGGTGACATGTTACAGTTTATTCACCTAAATCTTCCAAATGAAAAAAAAACAAACAAAAAACAATTGATATGCTAACTTAAGTGGTCCCATTTATCACTGGATCATGTTACAAAAAAGGTTTTATCAGACTTGTTGCTCTTCTGCTGATAATTTAGTTTAACTGGAGCAAAAGGATAAGCCTTTCTTTGATTACTAACTGGGTAAAAACTGTGGGTAGTAGGAGGCAACAATGGGTAGCAGGAGGCAACAATGGGGAGTAGGAGCAATGGGGAGCAGGAGCCAACGATGGGCAGTGGGGGCCATCAATCGGCAGTGGGAGTCAACAATGGGAAGTGGGAGCCAATAGTGGGCAGTTGGAGCCAACAATGGATAGTAGGAGCAAACAATGGGCATTGGGGCCAACAATGGGGAGCAGGAGCCAACAATGGGCAGTGGGGCCAACAATGGATAGTAGGAGCCAACAATGGGGAGCAGGAGCCAACAATGGGCAGTGGGGCCAACAATGGATAGTAGGATGAGGAGCAGGAGTCAACGATGGGCAGTGGGAGCCATTAATGGGCAGTGGGAGCCAACAATGGGGAGTAGGAGCCAACAATGGGCAGTGGGGCCAACAATGGATAGTAGGAGCCAACAATGGGGAGCAGGAGCCAACAATGGGGAGCAGGAGCCAACAATAGGGAGCAGGAGCCAACAATGGGCAGTGGGGCCAACAATGGATAGTAGGAGCCAACAATGGGGAGCAGGAGTCAACGATGGGCAGTGGGAGCCATTAATGGGCAGTGGGAGCCAACAATGGGGAGTAGGAGCCAACAATGGCCAGTGGGGACAACAATGGGGAGCAGGAGCCAACAATGGGCAGTAGAGCCAACAGCAGGCAGTGGGAGCCAACATTGGGCAGTGGGGCCAACAATGGGGAGCAGGAGCCAACAGTGGGCAGTGGGGCCAACAATGGGCAGTCGAGCCAACAGCGGGCATTGGGAGCCAACAGTGGGCAGTGGAGCCAACAGTGGGCAGTGCAGCCAACAATGGTCAGTTGGAGACAACAGTGGGCAGTGGGAGCCAACAGTAGGCAGTGGAGCCAATGGTGCCAGTGGGAGCCAACCATGGGCATCACATGTGACTGACTTTTAGAATCATTGCCAACTTGCTGCTAAAAGGGTGAACAGGAGTTGGTGTGAATATAAAATTTACACACACAATCAGTCATTCCACATTCTGTTTGGCAGTGCATATGATTTTCTTTGTAAATTCAGTTTTTGAACTGATGAGGTAATATTCAATAATGATTAATAAGATTGATTCCATTGAAATGTCTGATTTCAAATCTCTTTTTATCATGAAATAATCTATATATTGTTCAATGGCATATAAATATTTATTTTTACTGCATTGATACCATTTTCTTGCTTCCAGATGGGATGGGGTGATTTAGGGGTCTATGGTCATCCAGCGAAGGAAACACCAAATTTGGACAAAATGGCTGCAGAGGGCATGCTGTTGCCTGATTTCTATTCAGCTAACCCACTGTGTTCACCATGTAAGACATTAACTTATTTAGCTGTATATAATTTGCTATAAATTAATTTCTGCTTGCCACTTAGACAGAACTTTGTCAACATATACTGTATTTACTCCAATATAGGATGAGGAATTCGGACCCAAACCTTTTATCATTGCTTTGCTCATAATGTCCAGATACAAACTCCCCCCAACGGCAATATAATTAAGATGTTTGGCTTATAATAGACAAAAAAAGATTCTACCACATGTCCACAGTAGTCCGCTCCTGTTTCATAAGTGTAATATATCCAAAAGACAGAGAAAATGTGACTTTAACAACGCTAAAGCTTGCATACACACAACTACGAGGCCGCCATTTCGAAAAGCGGAAGTGATGGGGGAAGCTCTTATTTTTGGCACAAAAATGATTGAAGCACCACCACATTGTATTAACTTGCATTGAAATATTAATATATTGCGCTATGATGGATCCCTGAAACTACTTTTGCTTTTATTTATAAATTGAATGGTAGCAGTGCCGATGCCTCGAGATTTCCTGACTCATCTTATAATCAGAAATTGGCCTTTTCAAGCAAAATAACATCGATTTGGGGGGGGGGGGGGGGTAGTCTTATAAACAGAGTCGTCCTATTTTCAAATAAATACAGTACCTATAAGTTCTGCGGAAATTCTTGGGTTTTGTTTTCATTCATTTAGGAAATTAATCTTAATTATACATATAAGCCTCACAATGCACATTTACAAGGTGTGTTAATGAGTAATTTATTTGAAACTAGACTATCTGTAGCTGCCCAAAATGACCTTGGTGTCAATTAATACTTTTTTCACCATTGCCTTGACTGCAGTGATTGGTCCCTAAACCGAATGTGTGTATGGACATCACAGGATTATTATTAAGATATACACAATTAGGCATATTCTTGCCATTCTGCATTATTTGTGTTTCAGCAAGAGCTGCTTTACTGACGGGACGGCTGCCAATCAGAAATGGATTCTATACAGATAATGCCCATGCTAGGAATGGTAGGTAACCAGGATGTAATCATCATTTTTTAAACATTCTGGAGGGAGCAGAACTTAACTCTCTTGCACACACATTCTTTGTACTAAACTTGTCTTAATAGCCTGTAATTGTTAATTGACCTTATAGTGTTACAATGCTGACTTAAGAATGCTGTTAAACAAATATTATTTTTTTTTATATTTCAGGATACACTCCACAGATTATAGTTGGTGGAATTCAAAATTCAGAAATCCTCTTCCCTGAACTTCTACAGAAGGCTGGATATAGAAATAAGATTATAGGAAAATGGTAGGTGGTGAAAGGTAAAGAAAGACAAATCTGTCTGAGAATTGCCCTGGAATTTGATACAAATACCAAATTATTTGCATGTGCTGATTGTGCTCCATATAAAAGTCAATATAAATGTCATCTGAAAGTTTGAAATATGAAAAAATATCAGTTTGAGACTGTGATTTTCTGATATTAGATTTTTAAACATACTTTTACCAAAAAATAATTCCAAAAGGACAACATTTCCCTATAAATTACAAAGTTTTTGTATTGAGTTTATCAAATTTAAGATAGTTGTGTAAGGTCCATTTTGCTCTGACATTGTGTCTTTGTAAAATTGTTTTTACATCAAAAAGCAAAGCAGACCATCATATCATTTTAACATCCTAAAATAAAAACAAAACCAGGTGAAAAAAAATAGCATCTAAAATTCATTCCATGAAAAAATTATACTAAAGTTGTACTCTCACAAAAATATTTATAAATTGATGTATTGCAATTTGTTGTTTTATTTGTGTTTTTCTTACCAGGCATCTTGGACATCAGTCTCAGTATCTGCCCCTGAAGCACGGCTTTGATGAGTGGTTTGGGGCTCCTAACTGCCATTTTGGACCATACAACGATAAAAGTACGCCGAACATTCCAGTATACAAAGATGCCAACATGGTCGGAAGGTACAATATCAATGCTTTGAAATAACTGTTTAAATACAACCTCTTAAAGTATATACAAATTGTATTTGTTTTTTTTTTGCACCTCTGATGACTCATGAAATGACGGTGGATTGGGAAAATAAAAATATATACTTTAACAATGAGTACAACATTGGTATTGACATATTCCCTCTTTTATCATAACTAACTCATCCACTCCCTCCCCAAAACCTAATAGTTTATGTGTTGTTAACTGAATATTTTATAAATTATAATAACTTTAATACAATCATGAAAATGAAAATGAAGTGGTCACTTAGATCTTGGGGTAAAAGCTTCAATAGACAACAGCCACATTTATCTTTTATTTGCAATATGAAAGTCTTGAGAATAAAATTACAATTCACAGCACAATCAATTAAAATGTGTGACCCCAGCAAACAGCTCAAGGAAAAATCCCGGGGAAATTACTCATGTCAAGTCTGTGTGTGTGTGTGTGTGTGTGTGTGTGTGTGTGTGTGTGTGTGCTTGGTCCACAAGTTGCATGAATCATTGGATTTCTGCACACAATCAGCTCTTCTCCTTTGACATCCTTTCCACACCCTCCATACATTACTCCAGCAGTCCTCTGTGAGACCTGAAGCAGCCATCACCTCACCATACCATGCAGCCAATAGAGGGCCGTCCAATGCTGACTAAGGCCCTTGCGGGACACAGACACTCATCATGTGAACGCACAAACCTACATCATCATCACATCTGTACCTCAAACGTTGACTTTTTAAAACTTGCATTATTTAGACAATGGTACTTGACGTTATTAAATTATATTGATCTTTGTCTTTTCAGACTCTATGAAGAATTTTCTATCACCAGTACGGGTGAATCCAATCTAACACAGCTTTATATAGATGTAAGTTAGACTGTCTGCCAAATATTTGTACAGTGCTTTCCAAACATATAGATTATAGACTGCAGATAGTCAAATTGAATCAAAGAAGTACATGAATCTGTTGACAGTAACATAATAAAGAAATCTCCAAAGAATAAAAGAAATATATATCTTAAAAAATAAAAAAAAATGATCATTCTAACAAATGAGAAAGCAAAACAACTGGGATTTGGCTTTTATCATATTGAGAAATTATTAGGCTTTTTATACAATGCTCTCCGATTTGATTTTGATGTATCAATCATTTTATGAATACTTAATCTTTCATTTGTTTTTGTTTAAATGGTTACATAGAAACCATTTGCAAGAAATAACTTTAACATTTAAATGATATATTATGATTAACAATGATGTTGTAGGAAGCATTGCAATTTATTGACAAGCAAGCCGGATCCAAGCAGCCATTCCTGTTGTATTGGGCAGTTGATGCTTCTCATACTCCTATTTATGCATCCAAGGATTTCCTGGGTACGAGCCAAAGGGGACTGTGAGTACAACCAGATATTGACCTAAATGAAAAAGACATAAATAGTAACGCTGAATACTTTGACTTCTAAAGTGTGATTATTTTACTTCCATCTATGTATGTTAGCTCTTCATATAGATTAAATTGTCCACATGTGTGTCTTTTCCAAAACACATGATTTATTCAATGGTTTAAATTAAATATTTATAAATATTCATCAAGCAATATTTAAACAAATTTTATAGATTTAAATTATTTGCTACAAAATCGCAAGGACTAGAAACAACTAATTTACAATTATATGATTTACAATTTACTATTATTACTCTCAAGTAATTTACAATTATATCAACCGATATTCCCTGTTATACTTAAAAAACCAGCAACATTATCTTGACATATGTTTTGTATCATTTAGTGCCAGAGAATGCTCTGTGTTGTTACCTAACTGTGACATTATAACATGTACATTAGTCACATTTTTCTTTTATTAAACCTGCAGACTGTTTTAAATGATAATTTTAGATATGGAGATGCAGTAAGGGAGTTAGACTATGGGGTTGGGCAAATAATGAATCAGCTCGTCAAACATGGCCTGGACAAAAATACTCTGGTCATATTCTCTTCTGACAATGGAGCTGCTACATATTCCAAAGAAACAGGTTATTATATTTTCACATGTTTTAAAAAATAAGCAATATTTACATTTTTCTCTTTCAAAGTGTTTTTTTTATTAAATGAAATTTTCTAAAATGTTTTGACTTTAATCTTGCTTAAGTAACTATTTTGTCTTCAGTGGTAAATTTGTCAAGCTATTTATACCAGCAATAGATTCCTGTCTTTCAATGATGACAGTCAGGTTGTTATTGATATCAATAAGATATTAATAAACATTTATATCAATAGGATTCCTTATTATAGTAAAACATAAACATTTTGAAGGTTAAAGATTTGCAAAGTTATTATGCAGTAATGTTAATGTCACTCACCTATTCCCCACCAGGTGGCAGTAATGGGCCCTTTTTATGTGGCAAAGAGACCACATTTGAAGGCGGCATGAGGGAGCCCACAATAGCTTGGTGGCCTGGACAGATCACTGCTGGAAAGGTAGGTTATGTTTATGAAAAATATTCAGTTAAATTGCAAATTGGGAATATTATCTTGACAAAATCACTTGTTTGACCATCTTTTCATTCTCCAGATTTCTTAATATACCAGTCAGGTTTATACACAGATATTATCACATGAATTGTTATAAAGACGCACGACAATATTATTTGATCATTTTATGCCTCCACAGTGTTAGACATCAAAGAATCCTTAATTTGTCATATACAGTCAATTATGTGCAGTAAAGGCCTTACGATTAACCATGTATGAATCAGAGTTAAAATACATATTTGAGCACAAATGAAAGTCCTCAAAACGATACATAATATGTGTCGATATAAGACAAACAGGTATTTTGGATTATTTAATTTTAAATATTTTTGGGAATTATTGATTGATAAAGATTTGTTTTATTTTAGATATCTCACCAGCTAGGTTCACTGATGGACATATTTGCAACTACATTGGATCTTGCTGGTATTCCAGTGCCCAAGGATAGGGTGATAGACGGGAAGAGCCTTGTCTCCACATTCCAAAACAACACAGAGTTTGAGAGGTAACTAATAGCCAGAAGTTGGCTAGATGAGATATCCATATTATGTCAGTGGTGACTTCCACCATGAAATGTTTTATTACATTGACAGGCTTTTTCTTTTTCTTGCAGGCCAATATTTTACTACCGTGGCAATGAATTGATGGCTGTAAGAGTTGGACTTTATAAAGCCCACCTGTGGACATGGGCAAATTCACTGGAAGAATATAAAAAAGTAATATATTTTTTTTCTTTATTGAGTAATTCAAAGTGATATTTAAGGCTGTCTGGACAATGGCAGTGATTGTGTATTGGATTATAAGAGAACATACATACTGTCAGTGACTCTGCTGGCATAGTACACTGTTTTATTATATTAATTACTCATATTACAGGGTACAGACTTTTGTCCTGGGGAGGCAGTTGTCAACATGACCACTCACACACAGGAGAACCACACTGCTGAACCCCTTCTCTTTCATCTGGGTAAAGATCCAGGAGAAAAATATAGGATCAAGTAAGCTATAAAGACAGTCAATATTGTTAATGGAAGTTAAATATTGATCACCAAGAGATACTAGATTTGATGGTGATAATGTTAGTTTGTTGATTATATTGATCATAACCTACTTATCAATGGCACTTCTTCATATATTCAGAATTTAATCAAATAGATTTGGACCATTTTCAGATGATTTGTATTATTTATTTTAGGGCAGGCAGTGCTGAATATAAATCAGCCATGGTCCTAATAGAGAAGGCAGTCAAGGATCACAGAATGAAGTTAGTAAAGGGCAAGCCTCAGCTGAACATGTGCGACCTTGGGGTGCAGGTAGGGAAAGTTTCAGTTTTTGTAATGCATATCTTGCTTCTTAGTTTAAGGGCAAAATCACAATCGCTGTTGTCGTCGTCGTCGTCGTCGTCATCATCATCATCATCATCATCATCATCATCACCACTACCATCATCATCATCATCATGGTGAGTAAAGAATAAGTAAAACAGTATTAGAGTTTGTTTTTTTTATTTCCAGAATTGGGCACCTGATGGCTGTGATAAGCTGAAGAAGTGCTTGAAAGGTCCTCCATCCAAACCATACAAGTGCAGCTGGCCCCACTGATTAGCATGTGCTAAATATTTCTAATAATACAGTATGACGGATAACTTGAGGAGTAATTCCAAGAAAATAGCCATATAAGATAACCATGATATTCCCAAAAGTAATTAGAAGACTGTGATAATGTATGATATAATTAAGACTTATTGCACTTTTTATCACTGGCATGTTTTGACATGTATATGTCCACCTGGAATTTGTACTTTGCGAAAGCCTTAATAAGAATGACAACATATAATGTCAGTATAATTCTCACAAAATGGTCATAATTAGTAAAATTATTGGCACTTATGAAAATGAAAGAATGTGCCCAAGTATGTGAGAATTGATTGTAAAATGGAAAATAGTTTCACTGACAGATATTCAGATTTGTTGGATAATTTCACACCGCAATAACAAGTTAATCAGCATATTGATTTACTTGAAATAAGAATATGCCCATAAGAAACAGTTCATGCCCAAGCAGAATCCCATTTTTAGATGCATTTTATGTAAAACATTCTTTGAATGTTTGAAGCTTTATAATAAGAATGAAAATCTACTGAATAAATTCAAAAGGGAATTCAACTATTTCAGAAATAGAGCAGGCATTCATAATTGCAAGAAAAAATCGGGGGCATTTGTCTGATCTTTGTTATTAGATGCATTGGTTATTACCGAAAAGATGATTGCTCTATCAGTCAAGAAGGCAAGCATACCATGACAATTTCTTGCCTGATTTTATCACACAGTTTGCCAAATACCATGTACTAAAGCAAACTTTAAATCAAAATAGAAAGTGTTGGCCAGTTTCATTTGTATAAATATACATGATTATTTCATTGGTCATCAACTTTGATAGGATCAAATGATTTCAGATCAAATGATTTCACTGCATAAAGCAGTCGGTTATATTGATCCTAATCCTCATATATTAGACATCACACTTCCATTTTTGATTACTCCAAGCTCTTAAAGTGTTGAATATGGCCAGTTCTGATTTATCCCCATAATACCCTTTCAAATAAATTATAACTATTATTTTTTAAATTTATGAAGTGGCAAAATCCTTGTTAATGTTTCCCCATCTTTCTGATTGTTATGAATTTCATTAATATTAGTTGAATAAGTCTTCTCTCTGTGGAACTTACTGTACACTAGGCCATTCGTAGCTGGCCCAAATAACCCTGTTGCCATTTAATTCGATTTTTCTTCTCAGTACTTTAATGATTTGTCTCTATTTATTCTGAGAAAGACATCTGTGCAACATTGAGATGTAGACATGTGATGATCGTTTCTTCCCGCCATTGTTACTATGGACACTTCCACCTGTTAAGCGTTTATTAGTTGTTCTCTGATTGGTCAAAATAATTGGCATTGTCTCCCATCATTGTCTCGACTGCTGTGATTTGTCAGCAAACTGGATGTGTGGTACTATCATTATTAAGATGTCATACAGGACTCCTGTATCATTCCACACTTTTTTATTATTTTATGATATCTGAGGGAAATTTCTAAATTATATAGTGTCATTCATTATTTTTCAAAATCTTTGATAATTTCGTTTTCTCTGTAGAGGGATTAGAGTTGCATTATCATCTCTCGGCGGGATGCCAATTGGTTTTGCCGAGTAAACTTATAGATGTAGATGAAACTTATAGATCATGTCTCTACATAATTTACATAAATAGAGTGCTGATGAGTGTAATATTCTATTTTCTACTGGAAGCTGGATATATGTTATTAGAAGATATGTGAATGATTTTAAGTGTTTTTCTTTTCTGTGTCTACAGGAATGCATCATTAATGCTTGCCCCATGCACCTAGTTCCATTTGAGAATAATATCAAACAAAACTTATATTAATGAATTGTTTTCTTGATCTCGAAAGTCTAGACAGCTTTGAATTAATTGCACATACAAGGATATGTGCTTTATCTCATACTTGGTGCTTCAAGAGGGTGTTCTGCACCTATGAGATATTCTTTTGCAGATCACCCCTCTGCCGAACTACTTTTGCAGATCACCCCTCTGCCGAACTACTTTCGCAGATCACCCATGTGCCGAACTACTTTTGCAAATCATCCTTGGTCCAAATGACGAGTGAGATCCTTCCACCAGAATCAACAAAAGAGATCTGTCAGACTGAACACTGCATGAACCCATGCTCTTGACTTTATCTCATATTTATCTACCGCAGATGGTTTATATACCAGACCAGTTTTAACATTGTAAAAAGTACAGATCTTAAGAAAAGAACTTGTGAGTGCAGTGTTCAGGCTGACAGATATCTCTCAAGTTGGTTCTGGTGGAAGGATCTCAATGCCCACCTCTCAATGATGTCATTACATAGTAAAATATATGTTGCAATGATGTCATTGATTGTGACGTCATTAAAAAGGGGGCGTGTCATTGTTTATGTTGTTTGACACACACAACATAGGTCCACACATGCTGCAATATTTTCCACACAGTTTTGCTTTAAATAGAATGGACATCAAACCAAAACTTTATCTCATACCTATCTGCAGGAGGTAAGTATGAGATAAAGTCAAGAACATAGGTTTGTGAAGTGTTCAGGCTGACAGATCTCTCTTGTTGGTTCTGGTGGAAGGATCTCACTCGTCCTTCGGACTCTTGAGATCCTTCCACCAGAACCAACTTGAGAGATCTGCCAGCCTGAACACTGCACTCACATGTTCTTGCCTTAGTCTCTATCAGGTGCCAAACAAATGTTAAAAGAATATATTGGAGTGATTTGCTAAAACTTGGTGCTTTTCTCAGAAATTCTCAGAAATACAGCTTATGTATCTGAGAGCAATATAATTATTGCTCTCAGCTTGTATATTCAGGAAATAATTGATTTTTTTGCTTATCAATAGAATATGCTATTTCTCTGCATTGTTGTTTGTTTCATTTTATCAAAATGAGTTTACTCTGTTTACTACTTGTAGGTATTTTTGCCTGTATATGGTTTTTACAGAATTATTCATGATTATGCCAGATGCATTTGTATGTCTATTTTTTCGCAGATAAAGTTTTGTGTCTCACAATAAGAAAAGAACATACAAGTAGTTATGGGTAATAATCAATTCAGGTTCAAATGTTTGATTTGTAAGATTCATGAGAAAACAAAGCTATGTACCTGTAATATTATTGTAATAAATTAGCTAAGGAATGCTAATTACATAAAGCATGAATGAAATAAATGAAATATTGTTTACAATGATTTCAGTTGTGCTTTTTTTTTTAATCAAGTATTGTGTTTTATCGTCAATCATATATTTCATAAGTGTGACTGTCTCCATCCAGGTAAGTTCACGGACACTTCTGTACTGTATATCATTATTTTATTACATTAGATTACAAGTGTATTGCAAAGGCTTGACTGTGCTTCATGGCAGAGGACTGATATAGTGAACAGTCTGACGAGCCAATGAAAAGCTTGAAAGGGGGAGTCAAAAGGTACAACAGCAGATGGGTTAATTATCATGCCCTATACTGAGAACAACAGGTATGTTCCTTTGATTTTGAAACTTGCCTCATTCACTGTTAGAGATTTGGAAAATTGGTGAGTGGAACCTGAGAGCAATATAACTATTTATTATTGCTCTCAGGTGGAACTTATATGTAAATATGAGCTTATATGTAAATATGAGTCTTAAACACTTCAATTCCCATGGAAATGTTTCATAAGGATTATAACAGTCCATGCAAAGGCCTGAATAACACTTACACCATTTAGTTTCCCATCATTGTAATTATCTTTTGTCCATTTAACCTTTAGAAGTGATAAACAGCTGGAATAAAAAAAGTTTGTGCTTCCTTTATTGTCTTTTCACAATTATCAATCTATTCAATCAATCTATTTAATCAAATCTACCTACCGGTAACTTGTAAGCAAATACCAATTTTTATAAGCAAATAACAATTTTTAGCTGCTCACACCATAACTTCTACAGTGATGGGGGAGAACTTCGTTCATCATTCTGTCTGTCAGTCAACTTTCTACTCTGAAACTACTGGTCTTAGTTCTAAGCTATTAATTGCTAAAATGTTTTATTTTCAGGAGACCAAATTTCAATTAGGCCCAGAATTTTTTCCATTTTTTTATTTTTTAAAATCTAATAGCTATCACAGAATAGTCAAGGAGACTGCCATTTTCCATAACATAAGACAAATCCAATTAGATGTAACATGTATTTGATTGGCTGAAATTATCATGTGCTGTTGTCGGTGGGAAAGGTTTTTTAACTGACCATTTTTGAAATAATTACAAAAAAAGAAAAATTACAAAAGAAGAAATGATCAGTACAGTTCGGTCTTTTATTTTGGCAGTGTGTAGCATAATTATCAAGTTCTGTTCAGATAATATCCAAAAATGTTTAAAACCCTAACATACTCTTGGAATTACATGAAATTGTTGATTCTGTTTTACTGCTGACCCCATATTAACAGTACACTGAACATAAATATGTAATGAGCAATACCAATATACATTGTTGTGATTTAAAGCATTAATGAAATGAGGTTTTCACTCCCTTTTTCTTTGCATAATATAAATGTTTATGTACATGTTAAGGTGGGAGCACAGTCTAGCATGTTTCACAGCCCACAGAGCCCACTCTCTTGAACTAAAATGTTTATAGTACAACATCTATTGTACCTAGAATTATGATATTTGGAGACATGATTCCCAACATATATATCTTGATGATAAACTTTTTATTTTGTAAATATACATGTAACATTTTGTTATAGAGTAACATAAATCAAGGTATGTCTGTTTTTGGAATTGTCAACTTTCTGATCCTGTGGAGCTCAAATTAAAATTTGTTCAAAATGTTAAGATACAACATCTTAATTCTACAGTGACATACAATGCAATGTAATCTTGTTTTTGAGTACCACTAATCATGGTTGAGCTACAGCCTGTCTTGAAATTTTATTGTCATATTTTGACATTCGTAATCACTGGATAAAAACTATAAAGATGTTATCGAAATCCTGTAAACTGATGAATATACACATGTTTTCCATCATATGCTGAAAGTTTCAGCTTCCAACTATTTCAAAAAGTTTTTTAAAAATGAGCTCAAACTTACCCCTTCCCCAAAAAATACATTTTCTGTAAAAGGCCAAAAACCTCCAAGCATGTCCTGATGGCCATGTTGTGTTTTTAGCCATTTAATGCATAATCTCTTTCCCACAACTGTTGTCACATACATAATTGCAATATCACAGTGTATGCTTAGCAGTCAGGCCATCTGCCTGGCATATACAGGCAACATAGGGGCAATCCCAAATCAATGCAAAAATACAAATAAATTGTTTGATGCATTTAGTTATGTACAATTTAAGAGTCCTGAGTAAGATCATTCAATATTGTCAATCACCATGACTGACTGTGCAGTCCTAGGCCTTATATTAATTTATTTACCATAAATTTATAAATGTCATTTATTGAGATGGCATTTATTGCTCTTGCTCTCAATTTATTCTGAGCTGAGGTTAGTTTTGTACTTTGCAGAAGTTCAGCTTAATCAATATCCAATATGTAGAGTCATTATAATGCATTTACTATTTTCTTCTAACTCAACTGACACTATGTCGTTTGTTGAGAGGGCATTTCTTACTACTTGTTCTCAAGTGTTGTGGGCTGGACTGCATATTGTTCACCAATGATAATGTTGATTACTGACAAGGCTGACCTGATGTTGTCAGCCCTAGCCATGAGACTACCTGATGCTGTCACCCCCAGTCATGAGCCTAAGCTGTCACTGGTAAGCATTGCTTTTCAAGAAGGCGTGAATGCAACCAGGCAGTTGACACTCAGCCAAACATGTGATGTGCAATTGGAGGAAATTGAATAATATATATTTTTTTCATTTCATGGTTTTAATATGCACCAATTAAATATACTTATTTCAATAATTAGAAATAAAATTTGGCTAATTTGAAATTCCATGCTTTGTCACATTGGAGTTAGATGTGCAAAGTGACATGTGACACCAACTCATTCCTGAGGGCCTCCTGCCCACTTGCATCAATGTGCACTGTGCACACAATGATCACAATCCAGGTCTTTTTGTGGCATTGATAGAGATATCTCTTTGGAACGAGGAGCTTTTCATGAGATATACTTACAATTAAATTACACACATAGTATATTTGGTCATTGCAGAAACAATCTTATCATTGATAAGAGAAATAGTTTTCTTTTCTTTCATTTCATGGTCACAGTGAAGGGGCACAACAATGATTAATTTTAACAAGTGCTTACGAATGTCAAAATATGACAATAAAATTTCAAGACAGGCTGTAGCTCAACCATGATTAGTGGTACTCAAAAACAAGATTACATTGCATTGTATGTCACTGTAGAATTAAGATGTTGTATCTTAACATTTTGAACAAATTTTAATTTGAGCTCCACAGGATCAGAAAGTTGACAATTCCAAAAACAGACATACCTTGATTTATGTTACTCTATAACAAAATGTTACATGTATATTTACAAAATAAAAAGTTTATCATCAAGATATATATGTTGGGAATCATGTCTCCAAATATCATAATTCTAGGTACAATAGATGTTGTACTATAAACATTTTAGTTCAAGAGAGTGGGCTCTGTGGGCTGTGAAACATGCTAGACTGTGCTCCCACCTTAAATACATGTATGGCAAAGACCCATGCTGAGCTTCTCATACTCACACAGTTAATGGCCTTTTTTGTTGTTTTTGTTGTTGTTGTTGTTGTTGTTTTTTTTTTTCACTTTCTATTTTTATTAATATATTTTTAAAAAATAAAAGACATCAAACCTTCGATTTAATTCACTGTCCATTTTTATTATGTGATGCATGCACAACAAATGTGATGAAAGATGAAATGGGCACTTTGTGATAACGGGTAAATTGATCAGAAATTTATGTAAAATAGGTCGCAGCAGCCGGTGCTCTCCAACACCCAGTTACTCGCGGCAAAACAGGATCATGGCTTCTGCTCGAGAAGTGAAATTTATCCTCTTGAATTTAGTTGTTTTAAGTATATTTAAAGCTTCAACATGCAAGCCAAACTTTGTGATAATGCTCATGGATGACGTAAGTATACTTTATTACATATAATATTAAAATATATAACTACAGTGGTGATGTAACTCAAGTTCTAAAAGCCCCTGTCTGCTCAGTGTACGAGTAGTGACAGTGGCAGTAAGTTGGGTTTGGAATGGGTTGAATGTGACTTTGAGCATCAGTACTGCACCGTCTTTAAAAACTTAATGCCATCACTTATGTAAAATTTAAGTAAAAGACAAATACATGTATAAGAATGGCCCATGAAGACCATACTTGCACATCCACACGTTCTTTTAAGGTTGAGCATCTCAATCTCAGGCCTCCCTTTCCAAAGACTTGACAGTTATAAAATTGGCCTCTGACTGGGGTTGGGATTGGTTTGCACTCCGGGGGTTCAGAGAAACACATTAGTTTCGTGCCTCTCACGATTTGTAGGCAGATACCTTTCATATTGTATTGAATGACCCAATTATCTTTTCAGCTGCACAGCATATTAACATATATGTTGAAGCCAAATTAAATTACTTTCAAGTTAAATTATTTTAGAAAATTGCAGTTTATTTTTGACTTTAGTGTAAATTAATAAGCAGTCAATTGTACACTATCAAACCACTTTTGTCTCAAAGTGTAGAGGAAGCCGGAGAAATGTGTTATGTAGAAAGGTATCATCCTTGAGGTGGGCAGTATTATAGATTTTACCCAGTATGTCGATCTGTGCCCAATATTTTATGATTCTCAATAAACCAAACATATGTTAAAATATTTTTATATTCAAGAATATAATTGGGGCCTCAGCCATTTGTGGTTTGGCTGGCTGGAAACAACTCATTATAGCAACAAACTCATACTTTACAGCAACACCTGAACAATCTATTCAATAAAATAATCTTGGTTAATCCAGCATTGTTTAAAGCATTCATGAAACCTGACTTTCAGACACATTTTCTTTACATAACATGAATGTTTATACCCTAAACAGTGCTTTTATGTAGTAGTACCCAAAATAGTCCCTGTTAACAACTTTCTGTGGCACTTGAAAGTTGATCAGTTGTCTGCTGGAACCTACACCAGCAATTGAACACTTTGTCAACAAACTTTGTTTAGCTGGTCTGTGATCTCGTGTAAACACCTAATGAGTTACCAGTTGGGCACCTGTCCAGCTTGGGAAACAGGGTGGAGATGTTTTGTACAATTTATCAATTTATTGCCAGGAGTATACTTCAGAACAACATAAGATTATTTTAATATTATTTGAATCAATGAAATAACTCATGGTTGTGACAAATATTTTATGGTTGTGACAAATATCTTATGGTTGTGGAAGATATATCATTTATGGGAAAAGTATACTATTTATTTGAAAAGTATCTTATGCATGTGAAAACTTTTCTGTCAAAAAGGGAAGACATGACTCGAAGGCTGCATAGAATCCCCCTTAACTTAAAAGGCTGTGATATTGAAAAAGTGACATTAAACCCTTTGATCACTGGTTTGGCCTTAAATCAAAAGGACTTTGAATGGCAAAACTGTGAATGCTGATAATTGGTATCAGTAAAATGTATGATCTGACCCTCTTTGATGAAATTTGGGGGTTTTCACACCACTGAATGGGAAGACATCAAAGGCTGCATGGATTCCACCTTAAAAGCTGGGCTGTATAGAATTTTTTTAAACTTTTTTTTGCAAACATATATAATATAAAAAATAATGATGTTTCTTCATTTATAACTTCATAAATATTCATCCGTTTTTAATAATTTTACCACCAAAAGAAAGCCAAGAAAATGCACTATCATCATGATAAGTGTTATCTTCCAATTTATTCTCTAAATAGTGGAAAAAAAATGGCCAAATATGTGTTGCTCCAATTTTGACAATTGGTAAACAACACCTCCTGTGACTTACGGAGCCCCCTGACAGTTCAAAGGTCAAGGTCACACAGCACACTTCCTGTTTAGTACGGGCAGTACCCAGTGGTCACAAGAAATCATACTTCTCAGGGCAGATGTTATTTTGTGGATTTCAGACAGATAGCCTGTATGTATGTCAATTTTAAGATCATATATTGTTTTCAGATACTTTAAACCACTGTAAAATTGCCTGCAACTTTCCAGGTTTCACCAATGCTTTAATGCTCTTTTGGGGGAAAAGTTACTTTATGATCTCATCATGATTATTTTATAATTTGAGGTAAAATTACAATACATGCATTTTGCCATCCCGGTATATCTGTGAATAGATATAAGGAGGCAGAAAAGGATTTTGTATCCCTATTTTCCTTCAAATTATGAATAGTATTAATCTTATTGATTTCAAACAGGGGAAATTGTTCTTTTAGAGGAATTTAAGATTTGAAATGTGTAGAGATTTCAATGATTATCATTGCCTATCCACCTGTAGTTATTTGTCAAGCACATGCCCCCTATTCTTTATCTTTGGCCCAAATGATATTTCATTATTTGAGTAAACAAGTGTTTGTTTTTTTACATATTTTTAACTGAGATAACAATTGTACATATTATTACATCATCATGTGACCGGAATGAGGGGCATCCGTATAGAGGTTGCTTATATCCATATTATCATAAATTGATTGATTGAGCTTTATATATGACACACTTGAGGAGCTTTTGATGGGTCAGTGGGTCACAGGGCATCATGTCAAGAGTGATATGAAACAAGGTCTGAAATGCAGTTTAAAATATTGCCTTTCCTCGGTGTGTTTTAATCAGTCAAATAATGGAAAAAAAGTAGAAATAGACTTTGTTGTTGCTGGCAGTGACTTAGAGTTGATTGCTTAGGACAACAGGACAAACTTAAATTTTGAGCAGTGAATTTTTTCCCAGATCCTCGGTGAATAAGAAGAATGCATTGATGTGCAATAAACATTTATTAATATAATAAATTTATTTAATAATAATTTAAAGCATTAATTCTGTAATTTTGTATTTGAAAAGCATATCTACATACAAACATCATGACATATTGAATTCAAATATAGACTAACAAAAGATAAGTTGCAATAAGGCATAGAAGTTGCACTATTAGCAGAGATCTGTCTCCACCATCAGCTGCACGTGACAGGTTAACACGGGTAGCATGAATCTTTGAGGTACTGTTTGGCATAATTCCAGTACTATTAAAGTAAAATACCTTTCATGGCATATTTTAATAGTCTAATGATGTCATTTTACCTTTTTAATTGCCTCTATGATAACACTTCACACAAAATTGATGTCAAGAAAGAAGTGTGCTTTCAAAAGATGTTTTTTTTAACAAATAGGCTCTACAGACACTTGCTTGAGTGCATATGCCAAAACATTGAATATGCATGAAAGGCAAATACCTTTGTCATTAATGTATGATTTTTAAATATATTTGTCAAAATCACACAATTGCTTTACAAATGCAGACATAAAGATGATGAAAATATATACTACTGAATTTCATGCAAACCTTTTACACACTTATGAAGCGGTTGAAAGAGATCAAAAGAAAAGAGATCACAAAAGAGATCATGAATTGATTTCCATGATGTCACCAGTAGAACTGGATATATTTATAATATATATATATATAATATATATAATATATATATATATATATATATATATATATATATATATATATATATATAATATATAATAGTATAATATATATAATAGTATATATTATTATTAATATATATAATACATATATTAGATTCACGACTATTACTTCATTATATTTTTAAGGTCTATAATCCACAATGAAAAACTGGGACAGACTTATGTTTTTTTTGGCTTAAATGTGTTCAAAGTAATGTTATTAGAAAAAGTAAACTTAACCAGCTAGTCTTAATTTTTCATTAGTTAAATTGAACCCGTTTTACCGTTAAAACGGGTTCGACTCAGTTTTTGCAGCTGGTGACTTATATCAAGTATTTATATTTTCTTTATTTAATGCCATCCAAAGAATAATAAAACTTTTTTGGAACATTTTAGATATAACCATGGCATAAAATATGAATTATCACTAAAAGAGTTGAGTATTTAAAAATCTCATGCAAACGAGTTTGTCCACCATGTGTGCCGAAGGCAGTTACGTAAATATACGAGACCACCCGAAGTTCTCTCCCGATGCTTCAAACTGATTGTGGATTATAGACCTTAAGGGTATATTTCTAATTCTACTTTATTTGATTATTATGAATATTTAGCAGAGTTCATGTTCTATGCAAAATCATGACATGTCATAAGAAATTCATAAGCCAGTGTAACTTTATATTCTATAGCAAGACACTTGGAAAGCATATTTATTCTTTTATAAAATATATATTCAAGTCATATAACCACATTGAAAAATGTTTCTATCCCTATCTCGACAGGTGAGACCACTTTCACAATTTTACATATTACATGTCTTTTTAAAAATCTTTTTTGTAACACTAACCACTGGCTTCTTCACTTGGCAGTTTTGCATGGTTCCTTTTATCATGATCAATATGATTCTGTACATTTATATAGCAGTGGGATTATTCTGTGTTTGTCTGACATGTTAAGCTGCATATATGCATGATATATGATGATTACATTGACAGGAAGCCGGCAGCATCATTATTGTCCTGGTTATTTCCTGACCAGTAATCAGACCCCATCCTCACTGCACTCTATATATGGGTGCTTTATATATAGTCCATTTCCAACACAAGTTATAAACATAGTGGTGTGGTAGCTCTATTCTGGAGTGTTCATGACAAGTATCATTGTGTGATTTCCTGTATGGAAATATAGGATTTTATTGTAAATAAATACTTTTTGCCACTATTTTCAATTTTAGTACACAATGAACTGCAACATATTATATATTTTTCCAGATATACCTAGGCATCTATTCTTTACATATAAACTGTTTCCACCACATCCTCCACTGCTTTTGATTTAATTTCTCATTGTTTCATGCATGAAGATATGCCCCAGATAATATGATATGGTGATATGTTGGCCTAGGAAATGTTGTGGACAACCTTTTTGTGACTTTGGATTTAAGTCATGGTTATGATATGCAAAGCAATGCTTTATAGCTTGTGAGTGTTCTACGGACTGTTGAAATATGTGAATAGCAATGCTCCATATTCTAATAATACAACAATGTCTGTCCATTCATCCAGTTTGCTGATGTTAGGAGGCAAAACAAGGGTTTTTTTGACCAGTCAGGGATCACTTAAAGGGAATGAAGCAGTTTATACTACAGCAAAAGCAGCCTTAGATGAAATTAAAACTTTAAGCATCCCACATGCCGAATGCAAGAAATATATTTAGCGTTGATGAGATATATAAGTGCATAAGTGGCAGTATAAATGAAGCTGGGAATAACAACCCACATTTGATAAAAGTTACAATTCATGCCATAAGATACATTGTGAAGAAGTGGTATTATGACCTGTTTTACACACTATTGGTTTCTTTGCAATCGCTGAGCTTTGTCAAAAGTTGATTTTCTCAATATGCCTGAACTGTAGTGACTATTCAGAGGCTGACAAGAGAATGAATTGAATTTTGTGGAATCAAAACAAACTGGACTTAAAGGAACCTTGTGGTTCACATGCAGTGTAAAGATTTTTCTGTTGGGGTAAGAAATTTAGAATTTTTGTTGATCTCTGGAGAAAAGAAAGTGTGAGCCTTGTTGGCTGTGTGCTAACCTTGGACAGTCCATGTTTTTTTTTTTGGAAGAGAAAAAAAACCATGTGCCGGGGGTAGTCCCACCCCTGTTTCCACTCACATCGGGTGGGTTCTCACTTGAGCCACATGACTCAGATCAAAGTGTCTCAGGAGCTAAATTTACGGTTGATACAAGCAAGTGCTTCCATGACATTTTCCATCGAGTTGATACCAAGTGGGTCGACAGTCTTCAACTGGTAAATCCAGTGAAGTTCCCTTTTATGTTTATATTTAGTTGTTTCATCCAAATGTGGGGGTTTCTTGATGAATGCAATAATTTGAATTCTCATATCATTTTGGTGTGCACTTGGTTTGGGTGCTAATAATGATGACAACGATGACGACAACGATGATGATAAAAAACAGATGGAATGTTAACTTCATCAAGCATCTATTCATCAAGCATCTATTCATCAAGCATCTATTCATCAAGCATCTATTCATCAAGCATCTATTCATCAAGCATCTATTCATCAAGCATCTATTCATCAAGCATCTATTCATCAAGCATCTATTCATCAAGCATCTATTCATCAAGCATCTATTCATCAAGCATCTATTCATCAAGCATCTATTCATCAAGCATCTATTCATCAAGCATCTATTCATCAAGCATCTATTCATCAAGCATCTATTCATCAAGCATCTATTCATCAAGCATCTATTTATCAAGCATCTATTCATCAAGCATCTATTCATCAAGCATCTATTCATCAAGCATCTATTCATCAAGCATCTATTCATCAAGCATCAATTAGCAATCAGAACTGACTCACACATTTTAGTTGATTTTTGGATAATAAAAATGATTCCAAATTCAATGAGATGATTTGAAATTTATAAATTATCAAATTTTACATCTAATTTTTTGTCTTTTTATTGCAGATGGGATGGGGAGATCTCGGTTGTTATGGCAACCCAGCTGATGAAACCCCAAACCTTGATCGCATGGCAGAGGAGGGGATACGATTCACTGATTTCTACACTGGAAGTGCCATATGTTCACCTTGTAAGTTTGTCGCCATTTTTATATAACCTTGCTGCCAAAGTAGATTGTTAATATTTCATGGAACTATTTTTGCTCACTTTTTGACTATGTAAATTTTTGACTATGTAAATTTTACCAAAAAACAGTTTTTCTTCAAATTTACCCATTTGTCCCCAGGAAAAATTAAGGGAGAACAAAGCACCGAAACATAAAAAAATACAACTGTATTAGAAATTTATTAGAAAAGATAAAAAAATAATAAATTCAATGACCAATACAATAAAAGTGTTTCTTTTCTTAGAAGATTGTATACCAGTTCTAAAATTTTCATGTATTAGAACTTTATTAGAAAAGGTCAAAAAAGAATAAAATCAATGACCAATACAATAAAAGTGTTTCTTTTGTTAGAAGATTGTATACCAGTACTTATATTTTCATGTATAATTTCAGCCAGAGCATCTCTCTTAAGTGGCCGATTACCACTTCGGAATGGATTTTACTCCACCAATGTTAAAGCTAGGAATTGTAAGTATAACAGAAATTTGTATATTTCCATATCCTTACATTTTGAAAAAAAGTCAGATAAAGATATTACACATATTACTCAGTCAAGATAAAAAAAAAACAATATATATATAAAATGTAATTACTAGATTATTTTGTGAATTTCAGCTTACAACCCCCAGGATGTGGTTGGTGGGATTCCAGAGTCTGAAATCCTTTTTTCAGAGGCTTTGGCTGAGGATGGTTATCGCAACAAGATTGTAGGAAAATGGCATCTTGGTCAGCGTGAGGAGTACCTCCCTCTTAAACATGGCTTCCATGAATGGTTTGGGGCACCTAACTGCCATTATAAATATGATGACATTGTCATGCCTAACATACCAGTCTATAAAGACGAATATATGACAGGAAGGTAAGAATTTTATGATTTTAAATAAATCATGACTACTTAACTTTAGAATACAAAAAATGATTTAAAATCAAATATCTGTCTGGCAGTTTACCATATTGAATGAGTTTTGTTAATTTGTCTTACCGGTATGTAAAATAGTTAAATGATTTGTTTTCAGGTATTATGATGATTATAAATTAGATCATGAGACTGGCATAGGAAATATGACACAGCTCTATATAGCGGTAAGTATTATTCTATTACTGACTCTCAGACATGTTTCTTGTCCTGTTAATAATCAAATGTATCCTGAAAGTTGTCTCAAAATTTCATGAAATTTTCTAAACAATCTCAAAATTAGGCAGTAAATCTCCTATATTACTTGAACGAACAATTTGCATTCTAAATCGTGAGGTATGAGTGTGATGTTATGCATTATTTCAGGAGGCATTAGAGTTTATTGAGAAACAGGCCAAGGCAGATGAGCCTTTCCTGCTCTATTGGACACCAGATGCCACTCACACACCATTATATGCATCAGAGAAATTCAGAGGCAGGAGTAAACGAGGCCTGTGAGTTGAAGTCAAATTAGATTTTTGGTAAAAATAAACACTCTAATTATGGTTATTAATTTCTTTGAATCTATGCAGAGCTATGCATAGACTCATACTTAAATCCTTTGGTAAAAATAAACACTCCAGTTAAGAGAAATAATTTCAATGAAACTTTAAAAAATCTAGATTCATATATTTAGGTAATATTTGTTAGATATTAGAGTATGTTCTTATCAAAGATATGGGACCTTTGTCCAGACTTAAATCTACTTTTATTAATGCAAGCTTGGAATTTATAATGAGCAGAAATTCACAGCTGATCTTATTGATTTACGGTACTTCATCCTTAACATTGTAACAACTGAAATTTGCAACTTTAGTTTTGTAGTAATATGCAAAAAAAGCATTGAACTGAAAATATTTTCTTTATTTTAAGCTATGGAGATGCTGTGATGGAGCTTGACCATGGTGTTGGCCTTATTTTAGAGAAACTCAGGGAACTTGGCATTGATAAGAACACTTTTGCTTTCTGGTCCTCAGACAATGGTGCTGCCACCTATGCAGAAATTGATGGTAATGTATCACAAGCATTTAACAATTGTGCAATTTCAAATTGACATATTGGGAATTATAGTGTGATTGATAAATATCAATATTTTCTTGTAGGTGGAAGCAATGGGCCATATTTATGTGGAAAACAAACCACATTTGAGGGAGGCTTTAGACAGCCAGCAATAGCCTGGCACCCTGGTACAGTGAAAGGAGGACAGGTAAACAGCTTGAGCAATTGAGAACAGAGGCACCGCTTAGAAAACTGTTACAAATGACTTGAGAATGAGAATTGTTTGTTTCTGGGAAAGACAAAATGAGCATTTGTCTCCGCAGAAAGCACAGTTACAACAGTGAAAAAAAGTTTCAGACAAATTATTTGACACTCCCCCCTACCACTGTTTCTATGGACATTTCTTGCATAATCTGATCTCTCATTTTTTCAAAATAATCATTTTTCGGCCAACACCCGTTTAGTATATTGAGTTTAATTTAAAATATTTGTTCTTGCATAACTCTCTATTTGTAGGTAACTGGCCAGATAGGAAACTTGATGGACATTTTGCCAACTATGCTGGAAATGGCCGATATACCACTTCCCAAGGACAGAGTGTTAGATGGGGAAAGTCTGCTGCCAACCATGCTTAATGATTCACATTATGACAGGTTTGAGAAAGATTTTCTTAATACCATCTTTGGGTCAAGTTAACTTAAGAAAGGTCTGCTAAGAAGATGAATCATTTGAAATACATTCTTGACTTTTGATTTTATGCATTTGATTTATGAAAATAATTTCCCTGTAAAAAGAAAGGCTTGAAAGTGTGATTGAATTCTCTTTAGGATAACCAGAATTAATTAGTTTTCATAAAGTCAAGATCATTACAATAATCTCAAGTGGCTTAAGCTTATCAAATATTTAGACTCAGACTCAGATCAGACTCTAATGGCATGTTGTTTTGCAGGCCTGTGTTTTACTACAGAGGTAATACATTGTTCAAGGTGCGATATGGTGAATATAAGGCTCATTTCTACACATGGAATACTCCTCTGGATGCCCAGGGTTTGGTGAGAATTATTCTCAAATCATATCAGAAATTCAAAAAAATATATACAAAATGTGCTTGTATTTGAAAGCTTTCTTGTGTACACCAATTATCAAGGCATGATATTGTAATTTCTTGACAACACAGATGTTCAACATGACATTTAATGATAGACTAATATCCACATTAGACCACAATAAAATACTAGTTTAAAGTATATTATTTGCAGGGTTATCACTACTGTCCTGGGCAGCATATACCTAATGTGACAACAGAGGAAATGACTGACTACACTCACAGACCCCTTCTGTTCCATTTGGGCAGGGATCCTGGGGAGAAGTTCATCATAAAGTCAGTATTCTCATTTTCAGACAATATCAAACAATGTTCAATTACAGATATATATATATATTTGATATATCATCAACAAAATATGAGTTTACACAAGAGTTAACAAGATGTATCATCTTCTTTTGCAGCCACGAGACAGAGGAATATAAAGAAGCGATGCATAAGATCATGGAGGTCAAAGAGGAACATGAGAAGAACATGAAACCAAGCAAACCAGAGCATGATTGGTGTGATCTCCATGTCCAGGTAAGTCACTCAACACTCCTTTATTTAATTGCTGAAAGACTGGAAGTAATGTGAAATGTTTTTTGGTTAAACATATTTTTATTTCCCTTCCAGCTTATGCTAATCACCAGTATAATATACATGCTGACTGAAGGTCAATAAAGTTTTTTTACACCCCTCTCTTTACTCAGACAAATCAAGTGTGAGTTTTTGTTTATAAATGTACTATTTAAACTCAAAATATGTCATGATTTTTCTCATCAATTTATTTTATTGAATGATTGAGAAGCTTTGCATTTCTTCTCTTTTTACAACATTGATGCTTTAATGTTTTGAAAATAAATTTGTTATACCTGACAACATGATGATACTACATGAGTAGTATTAGTACCGGTAATAGTATCCTAGATAAAATTATGTTTCTTTGAGTAGTCATACTTCAGTGAACCTTTTAAAAACTTGTTATTGGATATTATTCAGTGACTGGATGAAGTTGTCACTTTTGACCCCTGTCCAATAATATTGGAGGGGCCTTTAAACCAGATTTCATCCATAACTCAGAAATTATGCTTGTTAGCATGATAATGCCAATTATTCTGATTGCTTTGATAATTTACAGGGACATTTTTTACATCAATATCTCAGATTCTGACCTTATTAATCACCCAGTCATGGTCAAGATCAGGAAGAACCATAGGAATTTACCAAAAGGTTGCATGATTTCAGCATTTGGAGCTAGACATCTTTTTGTTCAAATAGAAACATAACCAAATGACTCTGAGGTGACCCATGCCCATTATGTGACCTCACATGGTCACAAACAGCTGTTGCATGGTATAAATTGTTCGTGCATACCATGAACATGCACAATATGGTTGCAGAGTGCAGAGACCACATTTGGGCATTGTTTATGCATGACCTGATAGAGGTTTGGATCCAACTGGTTTAGGTGCATTAGGGGGAGATCCTTTGATTTTTTTGGTTGGTTGTTATCTTAGGCAGTGGAATATCAAGGGACACATGGGAGGTGATTCTTAGATACTTTAGTTGCTTGGCAATTAAATCTCACTGTGGGAAAATTCAATCTGTAGCAATTATGACAAGAACAATACATGGCACACTACTGCCTTGGTAATCTTGCTATCTTCACTAAGTTGACTATATACAGTTTTTACTAATTATGGAAGGTCTAGCTAATATATGATTTGATCAACTGCTGTTTGCAATCTGTAGCCCATCAATATATTGCTGAATTGTATTGCCCTTTCTTCCTGCATTGTTATTCATGGTTCATCAATAATACAAGCTGGTGGCAGGGTGGCCCACAACCTGCGAAATGATTGTTCTATTTAATATATTTATATTGCAGAACTGGGCTCCCAAGGGATGTGAAAAGATTGACCGCTGCATGAAGGCTCCGCCCTCTTTTCCATACAGATGTGACTGGCCATATTAGGGACTTCTGCTACTCTTTTATTCTTAAAGCCACTTCCTGTTGAGAGACTGCAACTACTTGACAATCATGAATGTTTAAAGAGCAAATTACAAACATTGCATATACATTATTATAGTAATAATGTTGATATAGTCTAGTTCTTTACCCTTGCCAAAATAGCTCATTCTTTCCGGAAGATTTTTTTCGTATATTCAAAGTGATGATTGCATATGGATAACATTTATTTATCTTGAAACAACATTCCAATGATCAGTTAATTAATATTTCAGCTCAAAAAGAAATATGTGTTTAATTTATAACTGGACAATCAAATCAAGATTTAATGTGCTGTATAATAAAGCTTTTTACATTTTTTTGATAAAATGATTGTTAATATACTTCCAGCAGATTAACAAAGATATATCAGTTTCTAATATAATTTCTCCTAAAAATATTGTTTTACTGCTAGTGTGAACAGATTTACCTGTAAATTCTTGCCAGGGCACCTGACCCTTTCATTTGGCATTTTTCTTTAGTTATCCACAATGTTAAAGCGAAGTATGGTATATTTTTATGGCAAAGTACATGATATTGCAGCTGTTATAAACCCAATTTTTACAAGAGTTAAGCTTTATTATGCATGTTATCAGATTTGCAAACACGCAAGATCTATATACTACGGTGCTATACACATTTTCATCTTTTATTATTGCAACAATATGCCTGGGCAATTATCATAAAACATAATATCTTGCAATATAATTTAAAGAAAATGTTATACAGTATTGAGTAATAATTATTGTTATATTTTGCCAATGAATTTTAATCTTAGTAGAGTTAATATGTACCTCATAATGATAGATTAGACTGTGATACGAATATGTACATTTGCAGGTGAGCTGTTGATAAGCACATTTTTATGATTCACTAATTACCCATTAATATTGATAATGTAGCTACTGTTCTCACATTTATTTGGTCGCAAAAAGGCCAGTGGTTCGAAAACACTTTGAAGGGCATAATTTACAACAGTTGAATATTTCTAATCATTGAAAAAATTGTTTGTATTATTCATAAATAGTAGGATATATTCATAAATGTGAAAATTGTCTTTTGAGTCAAATTTTGATTGTTAGATTTAGCTGTAATGTACTTTTACATTAATATTTGTTTATTAGCATTATAACTGCCTCAGAAGTTGTAATCTCAAAGATATCTCTATATTGCTATCAATATTAATGTACACCACATAGTGTTCCTTTGACATATTAGTTGATTCTTTAAGACTTTTAGTTTGAATGTGATTATTCCAACTTGGTCACATATTGCTGTTTGGTTGATCAGTTCAAATAAAAATAAAAGTAAAAGGAATATAAATTGGTTAGATTTTGTTATTTTTGTTGGATTACTTGGTACATGTTGGTATTCAGCATATTTTGAAATATATTTAATGTTATAAACTTTGACCAGTAAGATGGATATTCTCCATTGACATAAAACCTCTTGAGCTTAAACTTAAACCATCCAGCCCCCAAGGCAAAACAAGCATGAGCAACAAACGTTTTTAGAATGTATTTTTCACACCTTTGCCTCGACTCCTTGCAAGCAAAAATATTTGAGATTGTTGGTTTTGACAAATTTTAGACATTTGTTAGCTGGTGATATGTGTGAAGGAAAATGATGTGATATCAATCATAGAGAACCGCATCAGTTTTTTCTCACTGCACATGCTGGTCAATGATGTCATGTCATTGGTTGGCATGTGCACGAGGCAATTACGTAATGCAAATATGATGTACTTCAAGAGATGAAACAAGTTTCTTGGGATTTCCTTACCGTGACGTATACAGAGCATTATAGACGGCGTGCTTTGGACAGCATGTACAGAATGCATTGATAAAACAATCCCAATAAAAAATATTCCGTTATATCAAATATTTTCCATGCTTTTGTAAACTTTCTTGACTGCAGAAAATTCAGATCACTTTTGTGCCCGGAAGTCAGTCTTCTCACGTGCATGCTAAAACTTGATTGCCGAGTTGAAAATATTTGAATGTTGTGAGTATTTTTTTGATTGACCTCATGTGAAAATGTATATAACTCCTTGAGGTACAAATTACTTCCGGGCACCAAAGTGATCTGAATTTTTTTTGGATGCCATACCTCTGACTTTGGAACAATATTAAATGATATTCCTAATATATTTTTGGAATATTTAAATCACAGACCACAAGCTAATATATTTTTGAAGATGGCCAGATACATACTTGGAGGGAGAACAGTCGATTGCACAGATCACATCATCTGCCTCCAAAGGTCGGGAAATGCATAGATTTTTTTTTCATCTCTTGATATCTATCATATTTGCATACGCATCGGTCACCCTGCACATGCGGCAGTGATGCACATTCTGTGAGAGGCTGGAAGCTAATGCGGTTCTCTATGATATCAATGTGAAAAAGACATGCCTTATACATGAAAATGGCATGAATTATTCAGTTGAAAAAAAGTAAATACAACTGCATAATTTTGCTTTTCATTTCACCATTGTCCAAATGGAACTCTCATCAAATTCTATAAAGTCCACTTTGTTATATATCAGTAATGAAGGGGATTGTTCTCTTGGTAGACCTATACTGACCTACATTGATAAATTGCTTAATAATGCATATTATGATTTTTAGAAATATATGATGCAGCTTATTTTACATGTTTGATTTTTAAATAATCATATTTTAGTTACCATAGAAGATATGAACAGATTTTAATATTGATACACTTGTAACTTATTTATCATGTCATGATCATTCACAGCAATTTTGAAAAGCAATGCATGCGTGGACTTTATTTGAACCTCATCGAGACAAAAGTTCAATGTCCTTCGTGAAACATTTGATCTGCTGGATCTCAACTTCAAGCGTTACATAGTACATTGTTATTGAAAAAAAGTTACGATCTAAAGATCAGAAATAATGGAATGACGGCTGTCAAAATTTGTTGACGTGAATTCACATGTCAACAAAGTCATTTCCGGTTCTTGCCCGCCGTGTGAAAAGAAACTAATAACCAATCAGAATAGTTGTTACAGAAATGGTTTAGCGGCAGCCTCGTTCTGGGGACCAATCAATGAGCTTGATACACATTTTTAAATACTTGCGGACATTTTGAAGTAGTCAAAGGCGATTAACTTTTCAGAGCTACAAGATATTATTGAAATCAGGTGAGTTATGTGGAATAATTGGTGTATTCAGTAATATCATCAAAATCAAGACATGTACCGAGGATAGCTGCATTTATATTTTGGCAATATTTTTGCAAGGTTACTGAGAATTACAGCAGTTTTCAAAATGTCAAGATCCTTTGCATTCACATCCATTTTTGGTCTTGACAATGCATGGCATGCAGGATACAATGTGTACTGGTCAACGTCTCTAATTATTATAAAGATCGTATTGTCAGGGCTTCTTCTGAGCAGAAAATCGAAAATTGCCTTCAAATCTTTCCTGTCAAATCAGTGCATTTCTTGCATTGCCGTTATGTCCTTGCCGTTCTTTTCCAGACCAATCCAGTCCAAAACATGTCAAAGATATTTATTAAGTGCAGTAAAAAAAATGTTTTCCTGTTTTAATTTTTGACAATATATTCAACAACTCCTACAATGATCAAAATGAATTTCTCTGTACAAAATGTACTTTAACTGCACTGATAATGATATCTTTGCCAAAGAATTATTTTGAGCAGAATGTCCAGATAAGTGCAAGGTTCAGAATGCACAGATTTGACAGGAATAGTGCGTCTGCGGGCTTCCATCGCATCCTTCAATCTTGTTTTTTTATGATTGAATTTGAGAGAATTTGTTGTGCACTTCCAATTTTATTGTGCAGTTCCAGTGTGTTGTTTTAAAGGGGCAATATGGTGACCCGCTATATGTTGCCAAAGGCAAAGTCACAAACTTGACAGGAGAGGAACAGCAAACTTTCAAATTTTCTGCTGGAGAAGATAAAAAGATGGAAATAGCTGATATTATACTGGTCAACGTTAACCCCTAAGGGACTAGGCTATCTAAAAATTTTTGATTGGTTGGACTAACCAATTTTTGGCTGGACTAGTGTATCCACATACTAAATTTATAAAATTTATAACCATGGTTACTAAATTTGCTTAATGAAGTGCTGGGGTCAAAAGTTCATGAACCAGTCAGTCTGACGTCATTATCTTGATTACATTGTAACAAGTTGCAGCCCTTCAGAATGTTACAAATGACGTCATCAAGCCAGAACAATGGGGACGTCAACGTCCTTCCCGTCCGTTGCCGGTGGTGGACGTTGCCGTCCTTCCCGTCCGTTAGGGGTTAAAGGATCTATTTTAAGTCATTTAAATTTAATTCTGTGTCTCTTTCATAAATTTGTTTCCAAACTACTTGCTGATTTTTGTCATATCTGTAGACATACCCTTAATCAAATTTTGTTCTTGTCAACCAAGTAGAGCATTTTAAACCAAATAATTTGAAGTCTCCTTGCTTATCTTTGATTATGTTTGCTGCCAGTGCTGGTCACACAAACTGACAGTTTAATCCTCTGGCTTTTGCTCATCTCGAGGCAGTTATGGCCCTAGGTGGTCAGATTTCATGAAGTTGGGTGCAGGCCAAATTTGCCTGTTACCATTAATGAACCTTTTTTGTTATGAGAGTCCAAATTGTACCATTTTGCAGACTTCTCAATCCAAAAATTCTCCCTAGTTATTCAAAAATATAAAAATATATGTCCCACCCACATACATTCACAGTCAGTCTTAAGGCAAGTTTCTTTGTCAAGGGAACCCAGGTATGACCTGCTCTGACAGATAGGCCAGTGGCCATATTGATCTAAGTAAATGTTTGCTGCCCCATCCCTTTTAATATGTCTGACAGTCATTAATGAAAATCCAATGTCTTATCACAGTGTAATGTTAAATGATAACACCACAATTTAAATTCTACAGCTGATGTTTACATTCTTAAATCTAAATTGTCCATCATCCTCTATTTTTTCCCCAGATAATTAATTTGTGCTAATTGAGGAGAAAACAAAATTCTTGATATATTATGTGCCAATCAGTTATTGGAGTAATGTCTGACACATTTTTCATCTTATCAGATAACAATTTGGAATGTAATGCATGCAAATCCTCATCTGATAACATCAAACTTAGGTTTTAAGTCATTTAAAGCCCCACTTCTCGGTAGAGGGGTACCGAGAATCTGGGGCGGGGCCTAATCTTATCTCTTCCTGGGGGCTGCTGGGAAGGGCTGCTAAAAATACCCCAAGGAAGCCAACACACAGGCACAACCACATGGCCAGACTGACCGTTCTGACAGCTCTCAAATACACTAGCTTTGTAATTTCAAAGCCACAAAGAAGTGTTTTTATTTCATATCATGCTATACACACTCATACCTTTTTTCATTGGACTCACCCAAAGAGGTAATGCAGAACTGACCAATTATTCTCTGACTGGGTGTCAAATTGCTATCTACCTATTTGCATAAGTGTATCTGGTACTTTTTATCAGTTTTTAAATCACTTATCTTCACTAGATTCCTCTGGTATATCCTTTTCTCAGCATGTCCTTCCCCTAGTACAGAAGAAGGGGTCATGTTCATGTAGCTTTTTGATAAGAAATAATTACTTGACATGTCCAAACCAATGGAAATTGATTGGGCATAGACTATGTAAGATAACATAATATTAAATACTTGAATACATTGTTGATAGCAGACCATTTTCTTTTACCCCACATTTAAAAAGGGTTTCTCCAACAATTCAGCAGCATGTGGTCAGTGATAAAATCTGTGCAGCGGACACATGGCCCTGCACTACAGGTCATTCAAGCTCAGTCTCAGGGCAACATTTGTGTGAATATGTCACGAACTACACCAAAATGTATCAAAATTGTCAAACTAAGGCTAACACAAAAGCAGGAGTGCATAATAAGACAGTTATATGCAGAAAAGGGATGGAAATATGATGTTTTGGAGGAGCAGGTAATGCCTTTGTTGAGCTTTCCTGGAGTAAGCAGATTGGTGATTGGGATTACAATTTTAGTGAAGTACACAGCACTGGTGAAGACAACACTAATTATTACAAGTTTAGATAATAATTATCATAAGTGAAGACATATAATTAATAGTCACACAATTTATCCAAGTAAATTGGAATTATAACTTTTCATGCAGTCTCAGTGAGCAAGGGGATTATGTTAGTTGGAGCAGGCATGCATCCATGCAGCCTAGCCATGTGCTTCTGTGTTTACAAACACTAACCACACACACAAATGTATAAACAACACAGCTTCAGCTGTCACTCAAACTTGAAAATAACTGTCAAATCTAAATTCTTTCCAAACTTTGTGGTAGGAATTGTACATTATGCATCTATATTTTTGTACTTTGACTACAGGAATAAATTCCCAAAGTATTCATGTTTAGTACTGGTAATTATGATATTTCACAATCATATATTAACGTTGATAGCAGTAATTATTATTGAAAATTGGGCTCAGCTCAGCTCAGATTCAAATCCATTCACAAGCTGGCCATCACTCTCACAGGCCTGTTTATATAGTGGCAGTGGGGCTTTAAAGGAGAGGGGGAAAGTATAAAAGGGGAGGGGGTGGAGCCTATCAAACATGTCTTGGTCAGCCTAACACCCAAGAGCTCAGGCAAAATAAATTGAACACATTGAGATATATTTGTTAGTTTCTTATAGAAATGCATGAAACTTTGGACAATTCAGCATGAGTACAAGAGCTACAATATATTTCCATCTGAAATCTGAATGTTTGATATTAAGACCCATTTAAGCAGCAAAAGGATTCTGACATTATAAAAATTTTGAATTTGATTGACAGTTGACAGTGTGTGTGTGAGATGCGGTCTGGGTTTGTTTGTAAACAACAAGCACATGGTATGAGTGCATGCAGCAGCACCCTCAATCTAATCTACCCTTTCACTCACTTATCATTAATTTGCAGCATCCTGTTTCATGTACACAATCATGTGGTCAAAGTAACAAGAAACTATGTTAGATTCATACTTGACATTTAGGTACTATTTTATTGTTTTTATACTTGTATAATCCATGTATGACAAATAACGTATCACAAATAATCAACCCTTTTCAAATTACTGAATAGTGTAATATTGGTATAATCTTGGCAAAATGCCCCCACCACATCTGTCTATTCCTCTCATCAGTAATGCATGGCTTGCATAAACAAAATGCACATTCTTCAGCATCATCAGTCTGGGAAATACTAAATCCTATGTTCCCAGTGTCTGTTTGACCTGCATCATTAGCCTGGCCTGAGATGGACTCTACTGCTGAAGTCACACTCAGTTCAACACAACTTGTACATAATTTCTCAACTTCAATGTTGTTCTTTTCGACCACCTCCACTGGCCAATTATGATAAAGAAATGTGTCATACAACACTTCTTTTTGCTCCTCAGTCACATTCAATGATAACAATGTTTTTGGAGTATCCATAATATTTCAACAAGGAGATTCAGTAAGTGATGCAATGGACTGAATAACATCCTCCTTATACTTGACCTTAGCACTTTAGTAACAGTAGGGGGTTATGAAATTCTATATTATTAGTCAGATCATAAAACTGACATGTTTATTTAAAATTAACCACTTGCTGTGATCCTGCAAGGCTGTATATATTTAGGAAAAATATTATCAAATCACTGATAAAATCCTTCTCACTTGATTAAGATAAGATAAGATAAACTTTATTTTACATCGGTGTGAATACATAAAACATTAGCATCAAATGCTATTATTCGATGAAAATGATATGAAATGAAAGGATGAAAGTATTTACAAATGACAATGAAAAGCAACACTAATATCAATTAAGTCTAAAGCTACAAAGTAAACACATGCCACATTTACATGCTGGTCCTTCCCATCTGCTAATTAATGATTTAAACTCACATAAAGTATTTACACTTTTAACATTAGTATCTATTTCACCCCATATCTTGGCACCTTGATACCTAATTGTATTGTACCCATATGTTACTGTTTTAAATCTAGGCAATTCTAAAACATTGTTATCTCGCAAGTTGTATATCATATTTTTCTTTACAAAAATATCTTTCATAAAAGGTGGAGAAATGTTGTTTAAAGCTTTAAATACTTCTGTTGCTATACATCTTAATCTTGATACATATAAACTGGATTTTGATGCATTTGCCAAAAGAGATGGGTAATTTGAATCATAGTCATTTTTTATATATCTTAGTCCTCTTTCCTGTATTTTTTCCATTTTCCTAGATTCAATTGCTCCACAAAAGTGCCAAACTATTGGACAATACAAGAAGTTTGCAAGTATGAATGCATTGAAAATCCTAAGCCTGCTTATTTCATTTAAGTCATCTGAGAATCTAAACATGGCATTTAACTGGTAACTAGCCCTTCTACATAATGCTGATACATGTTCATTAAATGTGAGTTTATTGTCTATTAAGATTCCTAGTAATTTGACAATATCTGTGCTCTCAAGAGTGACATCACCAATATGTATCTTAAAGTCAACAATGGTTTGGTCCCTTGTGATAAGTATTAATTGAAATTTAGTAGCATTAGCCTGCATGCAGTTATCATCAAACCATGTTATTGCAGTACACGTGGCTATCTCCAATTTTTCTTTTACAACTGGAATAAGAGGACTTATAACTGATAAGGAATTATCATCAGCATAGTTGTATGGATCATCACAGAGACCTATCAAAAAGTAAAACATGTCATTCAGAAATATATTGAACAATCGGGGACCAATTATTGACCCCTGTGGCACACCTCTTTTTAAATACATCCAATCACTCCTTTCTTTACCTAGCTTTACTCTTTGCTTCCTATCGCACAGGTAACTTCTGATAAACTGACATGCACTCTCAGAGACCCCATAGGCTCTGAGCTTTGCAATAAGTAGACCATGTGGTAGAGCATCAAATGCTTTACTGAGATCCATTAAGACACTGCCAACATGATTGCCATTATCTATGGCCCTTTTCCAGTTCTAAATTGCTCTAATCAGCACATGTTGAGTGCTATAGCCCTTACGATATGCTGCCAGATACACAGACAAAATCTCATAGAAGTACCCCATTAATTGATCACATATCAAGCCTTCATACAATTTTGACAGACATACAAGTACACTTACAGGCCTAAAGTTTTTCTTTGACATGTTATCATCTTTCTTAAAAAGTGGAGATACTTCTGCATGTTTAAGGTCATTTGGAAAAACACTTTTCTCTATACATTCATTTACAATTGGTAACAGAGTAGTACTTAACACTGATGCTCCAGCTTTAATAAGCTTAGGGGGCTGACCATCATAACCACTTGACTTGTTTGTTTTGAGGCATTTTAAATTATCAAACAAGTCTTTCTGAGATACTGTTTGGAATGAAAATTCAGAGTCTAAATCAATTACTCCTCTCTTTTCTTTAATCATTTTGATGCTGGGATGATTCTCATATGCAGTACAAATTTCTTGTATACTTGCCTCTCTATCTATTGTTTCAGGGTTTCCTATTCCTTCTGCTATGTTCACAAAGTGCTCATTAAAAATATCACAAATTTCCTTTTTGTTCACAATAACTTCATCTCCCTCTTTAAGGGTAATATTTTCACTGGAGAAACATTTCTCTGTCATAAAAGGCCTAACTGTATTCCAGAAATGGTCTTTTCCTTTTTCATTTTCGTCACAATTTTTTCTGAAATATTGATTTTTTGCTTGTCACTCTATTTCTCTGTAATCGAAAAGCCTCAAAATTTCTTGACGACCGATATTTGCTGAATTTTCTCCATAACATTCCTTTTACATTTATTGCTTTTCTCAGTTCACCATTCATGTAAGGCAATTGTTTTGACTTTATTGTTCTCTTTTTCATTGGAGCATGAGTATTTATGACTTGATCTAGTAACTTATTGTGAAACCAAAGTTGATCTTCAACATCATTAAATATGAGTGATACTTGGAATGGTGTATGCTCTAAATCTGAAATGTAGTCATCTTCATTAAACTTTTTGTATGATCTGTATGTGATTTGTCTAGGGGGTTGGACTGGTGCATGTAGCCTACTTGATGCCACTGTGATATTATGATGGTCACTCACACCTATGCCTGTGTTTAAACAGCTAGATAACCTCTTTGGACTATCAGTAAGTATCACATCTACATATGATGGTGACTCTCTACTCTTAAAACATGTGGGCCCTTTGACCACATTAGTTAGATTATAGACATCAAGAGTACTTTGTAGTGGGTTGACTGATTGAAGAAAATCTATATTTATATCCCCCATAAGAAAAGTTGCTTTGCCTTCAGCATTACATCTTAGGCACATGTACTCAATTGCACTTCTCAGATGTGTTATGCCTACTGAACCAGGCCGGTATACAATAATATAGAACCATTTTTCATAGTTAATTCTAGTACCATTGACTCGACACCATCTTGATTGTAAGCAAGTTCAGGTCTTGGTTTATGAGGTATGGCTTCATTTACATAACACACAATACCACCACCTCCATTATTATTTGGTCTATCTAATCTATGATGACTATATCCTTCTACTCTAAACTGTGCCTTAGGGAAACTAGGGTTTAACTTAGTCTCAGTGATTGCAAATAGATCAAAATACCTATGTTTGAGAATACCTTCAACTTCGACAAACTTAGTGTTAAGCCAGTTTATGTTTAGATGAGCAAATATAAAGTTTTTGGCATACTTATTTCTAAAGTCTTTTAGTATTGGGAATAGAACCTGGCCATTTGCATTGGAAATGGTTGAATTGTTTACAGAGTCATTGTTACTTATGATATTTGTACACATAGAGTTATGCACATGATTCATTTCAGTGGCATTGTCTATATTTGTATCATGAGTTTCCCATAAGTTTGTATCAATACACCATGTCCTATCAGAGGTTTGACATGGGGGTGTGGCCTCACTATCTATGTCACTACTCACACACTCTACATTGCTACCCTGTAGTGACATGTCACTCTCACTCTCTGACACCTCCTCCTCATTATCATATGTACACACAGTATCTATTTCAATAAGATGTTCATATATGTTGTAATCACTAAATCTGCTCATTGTCCTGTATTCATTGCTAGTTTCATCAACACTTACACTATGAGGATTAGCTGTTTCAATTGACACGGCTTCCCCTTCATTGCCACTGTCCTAGTAGCCACAGTGTTTAGCTTTATGTCCATAGCCTAAACATGAGTTACATTGGACAGGTGAACCATGTCTACACAGCCTTTTATCATGGCCTTCTTCAAAGCAGAAATGACATCTGCCTTTATAATTCATTTGATTGAGGTAATCCAGTTGTCTGTTGTTGTAGGTGTTATTCATCTGATTGCTGTTTAAACGTTGCTGTTGCCCTGAATGCCCTCCTTGTGGACCTCTAGGTCTATTGCTGTTTAAACTTCCTGGCCTTCCCTGTGATCCAGACTGCTGCTGTTGTCTCTGCATTCCAGGTCTATTGTTAGGAATGTTGTTTTGGGATCTAACACCAGCTCCCTGGTAGACATTTTGCTGCCTCTGTTGTGGCCTAACAAAGGCCTGTTTTTGCTGCCCTTTGCTTTGTTGTCTATTGGGTTTGGTATGTGGATTCTTTGTAATATCCTGTACATTGTCTTTGATATTAAGTTTAAGGTTTCTGACAAGTTTATTGGACCCACTCTTTGTGATGTGTGGACCTTTGCCTATCAGATACCCATCATTGACATCCCCATTCTGTAGCTTGAATGAGGTATCATTGTCAATGTACTCAACTTCAGGTAGTTCACTGCATAAAGAAACTAGTCCAGCATTTAGAATTCCTACTTTGTCACTGTGTTCATCTTTGCGTGGAAGAACACTAGACACTTTCACCTTCTCTGCTATTGAAATAGCCTTCTCTAGAAGATTCTTGTACCTTTCCACCACTCCATCCATGTTTTGAGATTGTTCATTTGCAATATCATTTGTACCCACCATTAGGGTAATGTTCTTATAGGGTGCATTAGGAGCAAACTTGTCTAAATCATTGATAATGTCAGTGACCTTAGCTCCACTGTGACTGTGAACCTTAGTGCTCACTAGTTTATCCTCATCAATGTCCTTTATGACAGAATCCCCTACAATAAGTTCATCCTTGCCTCTCCTATATTTCTGCCATGTCTGTGAGTTCAACTTAGCATTGAGCTCTGCAACTTTAGCACATAGTTTAGAGTTCTCTTCTGTTAGCCTCTTACATTGTTCATCTTTGTCGGACAGGGCTTTTTCTTTGTCAGAGAGGGCTTTTTCCAGATAGGTAACTTGTCGATTGAAAGTATCTTGAATATTACTTACTTCTTTCTGGATGTTTGTGATTTGGCTAGTACAGGTGCGGCATGATGGGCAGCTGAAAGTTGCCTGATGGTGCTCCTTCTTAACCCCTACACATGTCAGGTGGAACCATTCCATACAGAACATGCATTGTAAAGATGGGCCTTTTGTAGCTCCAACATCCTTGCGACTAAAAGTACATCCTTCAGTAAGACACACTTGTCCTTCATTGTTTTTGTCTGTTCCATTCCCCTCTGTTCCAGCCATATTTGATTATTTCATCTGTTACAGGTATGTTCTGATGTGTGGTTGCTTTTTTAAGTATTTGTCTGCTTTGATTATAAAAAATAAGATGAGGTTTGGTTGGTTATATTATCATTACAGGTTTACTGAAAGCAGCGTAATTTAGATGACTGTATCAAAACAATAAGCATGCTGTCAGCATGCACTCACATGTGTTGTTGTTTAGATTTTGTGAGGTTGCTAGGCTACAGGATGTTACCCACTGCCAATTGGCTGGCCACCCTAACACTTGCCCAACGGTCAGTATCACCTGACCCCAATGTTTATCACTGAGGCAGCCAATTAGCAACCCTGTGGTCAGAAGTGGGCTGGCCTACCACTAATTGCCGAGCACCCGCTTTTTAGCCTCGTCTCTCCCTCTCCTTTAAACATTTTTATCAAAAAGCTTTGAGAGTAATTGCTAAGAAGTGCTTCAATTTGTGGGAATCAACATGGTCAGATTGTCAACAAGATTTTATAATTCATGCAACTGACTTTTAAAGTGAGGAAATTATTTCAACGTGCTGTGATTGATGCCTTTGTTTTAATGGTAGAACACTCATAGTCTGAGCACCATTAATATGTTTGATCATGGTAAAAAAAAATTGAAATACTTCATTTTCACAAACTTGCAGTATATTTCAGTTTTGAGTACATGATTTCAAATTTGAAGTTAAAAAAAAGATAGGGTCCTAATTATAAGTCTAAACTAAATATTACATCTATCTGACAGTTTTCATATATGAGTTCACCATATTTTATATTTTTTTTATTCAAATACATAAATGAGTTAACTCGGAAATACAAAATTATGAACTAATTTTTTAGTTTGAATATTGGAACAGAATGCCTGACCGCAATGTAACAATATGAAGTAAATCTTTTTTTTTTTTTTCTTTCTTTCTTTTATTAGGGGTCTCGGGTTGGAAGTGGGAAACCTCGAAAAGATAACTTGTGTCATGGAAAATGCAAATCATTCTGGCCAAACCGGGGTAAGTCCAGAATATATATCCATTGTCACACATGTATATATTTATGATTACACCAAAGTAATTATACCACATTCTGGCTATGAAAATGCACTTTCTTCACTGAATGACATGATAAGCTTCTGGCAGCCCCTATCACAATTAACATTAACACTCTAATGAAGAAGGTTTTTCTCATCTTGACCATGCAATTTCAGATTGTCATATTTAATAGTGATGATCAATACATCCACTCACAACCTAATGTTTAATTCACAGGTATATAATTTACTGGCATGCAAGCTATATACTTTTTACGCCCAGGAATGGCAGGCTAGGTTCCTGTTAATGAAGCTCAAAATTGTCTGCGCAACTCCTATTTTGAGAAATGTACTGTGATGAATTCACAGCAAAATCAACAGAGTTCCTTATTTCTGCAGCTCAGTATTTAGAATTTTTTTTACTAAATTTACAGTTACAAACCTATGATAGGTGCCATCAACCTTCTTCCAAAAAATAGGTTGGTTAACTTGAAATGAAAATGTTACCATTTTGTTGCTCACATTTATGCATTATTGCTGTAGACTCTACCAATGAAGAGTGGAGGCAAAGAAAACCTCACAAGCAAAAAGGTACCTTTCTTAGTGCCAAAATATCTTCAGCTGCCATCTCAACAGAAAAACCAACAATATTTTAATTGATTTTAACATTCTTTGATTTTATTTTGTTCAGAGATTAACCTATATTTATTTGTCTTTATTATGCCACATGACCATCCAAGCTGTTATGTTGAGTTTTTTCACACTATGCAAAGACAAATTAGCACAACATAGTGGGAGCACGTGATTCATGAGTTGTGTGAGAAATTGTAAATATCTACTTTCCTGCCAAATTTAAACATCATATTAGAACTGAAAACTCAGTTATGTCATGAGAAATTGTAAATGCCAAATTTGAACATCTTATGAAAACTATAACACTCGCTCCTGGCAAGAATTTACTATAATGTTATTTATAAATATAGATTGCAACCATAGCAATTTACAACATTACTGATTATGAGTCACTTGCTTTACACAAAAGAGGCTACTCCTGGGTCCAGTAAAGACCAGATTATCTTTATGTTACAAAGGTTATGTTTTGTGAAAGTTTTATGTGTAGTTTTGAATGTTTTTAACACTTCACTAACCAACCTGATCAACAGTAGAGCAGAACTCATCTGTTCAGTGTTATCCTGCTTTTTGCTGTAATGCAGTCTACAATTAGTTTACTATATTATTTCAATTAGTAGAATTAAAAGGTTAAGAGGTAATTTCTTTGGAAGTTGTCCTGTTCACTGAGTGCCCAGCAGTCAAATATTTTCTGTCCCAATATTTAGTTACCGGTATGTCCACATGTAATCTTATTTATTCATGTTTACATGTGACCACATTGGTGTTTGGCATAAGGATTTATATTCGCGGGGCACCCATTATGTATACTGTCAGTTTTGATTCTTTGTACACCATATACATCTGGAAGATACTTTCTAAACCTCATACCTTCTCCCGTTTAGTAATAATGATAAAATATGTAGAACATTGAATTTTAACTGTGATGATGATAAATTCTCAAAGATGATCAAAAGTTGGATATTTTGCCCTAACTATGTGAATTTTAGAGACTTGATTCTTTGATATCAAGTTTATGTTAGATCTTGCTCATAAATTCTTTACCTTGCAGCCTGTAGAGGATAATAACCGACCCAAACGAGTTCTCCAGAGTATACAGTCCAATATGGTGGGACAGGGTGGAACTACAGATGCTGTCGGGGCCAAGAAACCACCTGCTGGTGCATTTGCATCGTAAGTGTCCATTCTGTTCTTGCAATTTTAATTTTTTTAAATATTTTCGTGAACTTTGATTACACATAGTAAGGACATTTAAAGTTGCCCAGTCTTGTGTGCTCACATCACCATATGTTCAAGCTCCCTACAAAATAACGAAACCAACCTGTAAGCAAAACAGTGATCCTTCCCTGTTCGCTCCCCTACTAAACAATGATCCTTGCTTTTTCGCTCCCCAACTAAACAATGATCCTTCCCTGTTTGCTCCCCTACTAAACAATGATCCTTCCCTGTTTGCTCTCCTACTAAACAATGATCCTTCCCTATAAGGTCTCCCACTAAACAATGATCCTTCCCTGTTAGCTCCCCAACTAAACAATGATCCTTCCCTGTTATCTCCCCAACTAAACAATGATCCTTCCCTGTTAGCTCCCCAACTAAATAATGATCCTTCCCTGTTAGCTCCCCCACTAAACAATGATCCATTTCTAAGCTCCCCACTAAACAATGATCCTTCCCTGTTAGCTCCCCCACTAAACAATGATCCTTTTCTAAGCTCCCCACTAAACAATGATCCTTCCCTGTTAGCTACCCTACTATGATCCTTACCCTTTTTACAATTTCTTGGAATTCAATGATGATAAATTAACCTTTATGGCATAAATATAATTGTTTTGCTTTTTTTCAGGAAAAAGTGGTCACTGTCAAATTTTGAAATAGGCAAACCTCTGGGAAAGGGAAAATTTGGAAATGTATATTTAGCAAGAGAAAAGGACAGTAAATTCATAGTTGCGTTGAAGGTAATTACTTAATATAATGGTTTACTTCGTTTAAAGATTAAATGGTGCAAGTTGTACCAAATGGCATTTTCAAGTGTTTGAAACTCCAAGATACTTAATTTGTAATGTTATTGTTAATTTTATTTGCTCAATTATATTGTCCCACTGATTTAGTAGGCCACATCAAGAATGTAAAAGTCATTACAGAGATTCTCCACCTGCATGTAAAAAAAAACAGAAACAATTAGCCTGTTGAGCTTAAAATTATAATAAATGATTATAGGTTAGTTTTATAATTATCAAAAAAAAATAAATGATTATAGGCTAATTTTAATAAAAACTATGCAAATAAAAAATGTTTTCAAATTACAGGTATTATTCAAATCACAGCTGCAAAAGGCAGGTGTGGAGCATCAACTAAGGAGAGAAATAGAGATTCAGTCACATTTAAGGTAATATAGAGACAAATAATAACATTTTTATGGCATTTTTGGGACATCAATTGTAAAATGAAAATAAAAATGATTTCTTTCTCTCATGGTGACAAAAGACACTTTTCCAGCAATACAAAAAGCAGTGTTAATGAATTGCATTATATATGCCCTTGTGGTATTATGATTCAGTCATCAAAAGCTTGGCCTGGTCTTGTTTTTGGATGCATTGGAATACATTTAAAGTTGGGAGGCTAGTAGTATACTATTCTAATGGGGTGGGCAGGTAAAACTGGAAAGGAATCGTATGTATTTATGAATGTGATCAGTAAGAAAGACCATTGGTCAATATTGACATGATGTTTTTCTTACTAGGCATGTGAACATCCTACGCCTGTATGGGTATTTCTATGATGACACCCGAGTGTACCTCATCCTGGAATATGCACCACGGGGAGAGCTCTACAAGGAACTGCAGAAATGCGGACGCTTTAGTGATGCTCGGTCTGCTAGCGTGAGTAAAAATCTCCAGCCACTTTGACCTATTTATATATTGACATCTCTCTGGTCTTTTATCTGAAGGAAACATTCGTAAACCCCTATTGATGCCAGTTATTGATCCTCAGACATTTATGAATTGTTTTCTTTCTTGTTATTGTTTAGTATGTAGCCCAGTTGGCTGATGCCCTACACTACTGTCATACAAAGAAAGTGATTCACAGAGATATCAAACCAGAAAATCTGCTGTTGGGTCTTCGGGGAGAATTGAAAGTTGCTGACTTTGGTTGGTCAGTCCATGCACCATCATCAAGGTAAGTTTGAAAAATATTTGTGAATAGGATTTTAAAAGCACTGGTCCATGCTGGCCTAGAGGTATGATCTAAGAGAAAAACTCAGCAAAGCTGACATTTATTCTCAGATTATCAGAAATGATTCAGTGAAAATTCAATTAACTCAATGTATGTATTTGCTGCAGACGCAACACCCTATGTGGTACATTGGATTACTTGCCCCCTGAGATGGTGGAAGGAAAACTACATGATGAAAAAGTGGACCTGTGGAGTTTAGGAGTACTTTGTTATGAATTCTTGGTGGGAAAACCCCCATTTGAGGCCGAGGGCCACTCAGAAACATACAGACGGATTTCCAAAGTTGACCTACGCTTCCCACAACATGTATCAGAGGGTGCCAGAGACCTTATTTCCAAGGTAAAGCAGGCATTTATTTACAAATCATATGTGTTGGAGCTGTGGTGTTGGGCTCTGTTCATTTATTGTTCATCTAAACCTTTAACACTTTACATTACCTTACTGCTTATTTTGTTTCCACCAAATAAATTAGAGCAAATGTTGGGGGGAGTCATGGGTGATATTCACTCTATATTTCAAATGATAATTAACTGAAGACAAGCAGACACTGCGATAAAATTTAAATAATTTGTCAATATCTGCCATTGAAACATGTTTTAAAATGAAGTACAGTTCTTTGGACTTGAGAGAGCTTAACCTGATTCCATGGTCATAGGGTGATATTAATATTGGCTCCTGGATCAGATGATACCTGCTTCTCTGATCCCTACTCCTCTGGCAGTCCTTGTAGACATTCAGAAGTTTTTAACTCTTTTCTTTCCTTTGTTTAGCTGCTGCGCCATGACCCACAGAAGAGGATACCGCTGCTGGCAGTACTTGAGCATCCCTGGATCAAAGAACAAGCCAAGAGTCTGCCCACACCTACTCCCAGCCACCCCAGAGTTCACCCAGTCACAGCATCAGCCGCTAAACCTCCCACAGCACCACCCAAAACAGCTGCTCCCTAATACAGGCTCCAAGCTTAGAACTTAATTAGGTCAAAATGCATTCAGCCAGACGCTACACATAGGATATCATGTAGCAGTGGTTAAGACATTAGAAAAGACTATTTACCATTGTCATATTTTATCCCATATGAAAAACTTTGTTTAACAGAGGAATAAGGAATTCAGTACTGTGTGAAATGCAGAATAATTTTGGCAATAAAGTGTGACAATGAAAGGAATGAGTGAATGACATGCATGGATGCTGTAATGATTATTTGAGTCAGAGGTGTGAAGTTGCATTGTGAGTTGTGCTTTTTAGAGCTGGAGCCAAACATCTCTTTTGGTCAAGAATAAAGATGTCCAAGTAAGCTCATGAGAGGACCATTATAAGATTTTATTGTGCCAAACAATAGGAGTAATTGTGGTCAAACAAATGGTTACATTATGGCCATTGGTCAAACACCATGATTTTTTTTTATTCCCTATTGAAAATTGTGAACAGCAGGAATTTAAAATAAAAGCAATACACTTTTTTTACTGGCAAAATTGATGTTTAGCTCCAACTATTGTATGGATGATAAGTGATGAACTAACTGTGCTCTCTCATATCATTCACAAATGAAAACAAGAACAAATCATGTAGGATTAATATGTATCTTGTCAGAAGCTGGATCTCTGAGAGGTTGATCATATGAATGAAGGCTCTAACTTGCAAACAACAGTAGAACTCTATACCCACATGCCTATTTACCTGAAGCATACTTGCACCAAAACATATGTGGTGGGAAGATTATCCTGAACTTTTTTTGCTTATATTTATAAATTAAAAAAATGGGTATTGTACTGCATTCTATTATCTTGGCAGTTTAAAGATCGTTAAAGAAATTGAAATGAGAGATTATGAGAAAGTAAAACTTGAAAACTATTTGCCTGATATATTGTACTGATATATCATTCAGGATCTCAGGAATTATTACAGAAAGTTGAAAAAAAAGGTCACTTAAGGAGCAAGCCATGGCTTAATTGTTACCAGAGCCATGTTTAAACCAGATTAATATTTCAATCTTTAGAGAGGGAGTGAACATTACAAGTATTACAATCTGCTGTTTCTATAATAATATTGTAAATATATGACAGCAAAATGCATTCCATTGTGCTTAAGATTATTTAGCTTCAGTTTGTCTTATTTTATCCTAAAATTATTGAACATTATAAACGTGTTTTCAATACTATGAAACTACAGAAAATGTACAATACAATAGACAAAAATATACAATAAAATTAAAATAAGAGTGCATGTTCGGTTTTCCTAATATATTAATTTACTGGAAGGAAATCTTAAACTATCTTAAAATTCATAGACTTGCTTTCTTATTTATTGGAAATCTTGTAAGCTTTACAAAAACAAGATTGCATAATGTAATGCATTCAGGTTTGTATATATGTATATTAATGTAGTGGTGGAGACAATGGCATTTGGAAATAAATTCTAACAAATTATTAATACTCTTACAAACCGTATGACACTTTGTCACTATAGATATGTTATCATTTATTGTCTCACCCATAAGGCAAATGTTTTATTAGAATGAATCACCAAAAATACTTGTTCAACATTTATCAAAGAGATTGTTTCCTGGCCATGGAACAGTGATAGAAAAAAATATATTTTTGTGAGAATTGGAAGGGAGTGTGCAAGCTAAATGAAATGATTTGAAGCTTAATACTTCAATCTTTTGAGATCATGATCATTAAATATATTTAAATTTCAATCTTGTAATAAAGATATGTATATAAAAAAAAGATTTGTTTTTTAGTCCTATTCTTTAGTAGCAGTTTACTCTGTTTAAATAAGTTGAATGTGATGACATTGTATGCAAAGACGAGAAATCAGATGAAAGGTTTTCATCACTTACAAAAATACCACCTTAAACTAAATGTAGGAGTAACATGTATACAGATTGATCCTATCTTTTCATGGGTGCTGAGAAATCTTTCTCAGAAGACTGAGAATTGTGAGAGTCACAATTTTGGAGACTGAGGATACGCACCAACGTTGCGTACCATTGCGCCGAAGGCGCAATTAAACTAGGGGGGTACGGGGGAATTTTTTTGTCATTTTCTTGTATTTTGGTGTATTCTGAGCAAAGATTTTCTAAAAACTGAAAGGATTAGAATCTTGCACAATAGGCAGTAAACAGGTTTTTGAATGTGGCTGCTATTTCTAAAAACTCTGTATGCAACATGTAACATGCATTTTGATTGGCTAAAATTGTCTTCTCAACTACTTTCTCTTTGAAGGTAGTTTAATGATCATTTATTAAGCAATTTGCGAGCATTTCCAGAAAATGCTTGCAAATATTATAAAACATAGGCATCAGAGATGCATCAACCCTCAGCCCTGGTAACTCATTGCACAACATTCGCTCCACACAATATTTGTGAACAAAACGTCACTGCACCAAGGCAAATTGATGCAGGGGTTAAAAAAACCCATAAAATCTACTTCCTTTGATAGCTTAGGTGTGTCAAGTATCATGAAACTGTCATCATTTACTCTAGAATTATTGAGATGGGCCGGTGACCTTGAAAAGCAGGTTAAGGTCACCGTCCATCAAACTCATCTAAAGTCTTCCCAGATGCTTATGTGTGTCAATTTTCATGAAGCTGCCATTATTTGTTCTTAAGTTATTGCAATGACGTGGATTTGACATGATTGTCCCTGTGACCTTGAAAAGTAAGTAAAGGTCATGTTCCATCAAGAGAAGTCTGAGGTCTTCACCAGATGCTTGTGTGTCAAATCTCATAAAGCTGCCATCATTCGTTCTCGAGTTATAGCAATGATAGGGATTTCACATAATTGTACCTGTGACCTTGAAAAGTAGGTGAAGGTCATGTTCCATACAAAAATGTCTGAGGTTTTCATCAGATGCTTATGTGTGTCAAGTTTCATGAAGCTGCCATCATTTGTTCTCGAGTTATCGCGATGACAAGGATGATTTCACATAATTGTCCCTGTGACCTTGAAAAGTAGGTGAAGGTCATGTTCCATCATGAGAAGTCTTGAGGTCTTCACCAGATGCTTGTGTGTGTCAAATCTCATAAAGCTGCCATGATTCGTTCTTGAGTTATTGCGATTCTTGGGATTTCACATAATTGTCCCTGTGACCTTGAAAAATAGGTCAAGGTCACCGTCCACCGAACTAGTCCGAGGTTTTCAACAGATGCTTATGTGTGTAAAGTTTCATGAAGCTGCCATCATTTGTTCTTGAGTTATCACGATGACAAGGATGATTTCACATAATTGTCCCTGTGACCTTGAAAAGTAGGTGAAGGTCATGTTCCATCATGAGAAGTCTGAGGTCTTCACCAGATGCTTGTGTGTGTCAAATCTCATAAAGCTGCCATCATACGTTCTTGAGTTATTGCGATTCTTGGGATTTCACATAATTGTCCCCGTGACCTTGAAAAATAGGTCAAGGTCGCCATCCACCAAACTAGTCCGAGGTTTTCAACAGATGCTTATGCGTGTAAAGTTTCATGAAGCTGCCATCATTTGTTCTTGAGTTATCACGATGACAAGGATGATTTCACATAATTGTCCCTGTGACCTTGAAAAGTAGGTGAAGGTCATGTTCCATCAAGAGAAGTCTGAGGTCACACCAGATGCTTGTGTGTGTCAAATCTCATAAAGCTGCCATCATTCGTTCTTGAGTTATTGCGATTCTTGGGATTTCACATAATTGTCCGTGACCTTGAAAAATAGGTCAAGGTCGCCGTCCATCAAACTCATCCGAGGTTTTCACCAGATGCTTTTGTGTGTCAAGTTTCATGAAGCTACCATCATTTGTTCTCGTATTATCGCGATGACAAGGATGATTTCACATAATTGTCCATGTGACCTTGAAAAGTAGGTGAAGGTTATGTTTTATAGAAACAATTCTGAGGTCTTCACTAGATGCTTATGGGTGTCAAATCTCATAAAGCTGCCATCATTTGTTCTTGAGTTATGCGATTCTTGGGATTTCACATAATTGTCCCTGTGACCTTGAAAAATAGGTCAAGGTCACCGTCCATCGAACTCGTCCGAGGTTTTCACCAGATGCATATGTGTGTCAAGTTTCATGAAGCTGCCATCATTTGTTCTTGAGTTATCGCGATGACAAGGATGTTCGCTACAGACATACATACATACAGACATACATACATACATACATACATACCCACGCCAGGAGTACTGCAATACCCTCAGCCTGATTACATCAGGGGCTGAGGGTAAAAAGCAATGACCAGCTAAAATCTTAGGCCAATGCCTTATGTTTTTATATTTATTGAATAATGAGTCCAAACTTAACTATTATATAGTTTGAATTTTCAAAGAGCATGACCTGGTCTATCAGGCATGTAAAATCAGTTTTATTTAAATTTGTATTACCTCTAATAACTTGACTATCCAGAATATGTGCATCATCTTGGTACTGATATTTAATCCTTTCACTCAATTATAATAATGGTTTTGCTTTTGTAATAAAAAGAATATACAATAATATTAAATAATAATACTGACAGTACCATTATTGATGAATTCATAAAATGATTTACAAATCAGAATTTCATTGCAAAGTGAGCATTATTCTTCAATTTGTGGGTTTTTTAAAAAGTATTATCTTCAGTCTTTTGATTTTGTTCATGGAATGGAAGTCGTGGTGATATTAATGATGGTTGTCATAGTGATATTTTGACCAGTGTCTTTGTTCCAGCCTTCTGGTAGATGCATGTAATCATAAACTACAACACCCCAAGTCAGAATAAACACAGTTGTAATAAAAACTGACACAAGCTTTATCCAAATACCACTTCTTGCCTGCAAGATAGAAATATACAGCAATTATGCCATTAACTTATTCACTGGCAAAATAACATGAGGAAAATATTCTCCAAATTCCAAACAGTGATCAAAATCAATCAGATCATAATTCATAGAGGTTATTTTTTTAATCCTTCAATATTTGGTAGTAAACCCTTGAAAATTATTTTTTTTAATCCTTCAAAAACCTTGAAACAAATTAATTTTATTTGGATTTGGTCTTTGGATTATCCAAATGAAGGCAACATTTTACCATATCTGTGATGGTGATATCTCCGTAGGAATACACAATAGCATTCGGTGGATTGGCGACCGGAAGCATGAAAGCAAATGTGCATGCCACGCCACCTGGTATCATCAGAAATAAGGGATTCATATCTATATTTACAGCCTGAATGAACAAAAAAGATGTTAATTACATTTGGGTGCAATAATTTAGAGATCCGTTTTAAATATTATTTTATAGATATGTTTGTGTTACAGATATATCTCTTTAAGCGAGGTTTATACGATTTGAGAAAGTGCTGAGCATGATATAGCAAATTATCTTCTGAACAGCATGAATACGGGTTAGAGAATATCCCTACCATTTCTGCCAATATGGGGAGTGTGATGGCAGTTGTGGCCACATTACTTGTGAATTCTGTGACAAAGGACAGCAACAAACACACGATAGCCACTAATAGCCAGGACGGAATCACCTGCAGTTCTGCCAGAGCCATCCCAAGCCAGTCTGAGAGGCCAGACATCTGCCAACATCAAAACTATTAATTAAACAATGCCTGACATAGTGTAATATATACGATGCAACATTTGGCAAATATAATTTTTTTCTGCAACTATTAATGGTATGATAGAAAAATGAATACTAATTGCAAAAAAATGGTTGAAGTCAATATTAACCTGACTAGCATCAGCCAGAGCCATGCCCCCTCCCATCAACAGTGTGATATGCCACGGGGTCTTGTGCAATAGTGTATGCATATCCAGCAATGGCACAAACCTCTTAGAAACTGGAATGGAATCAATAGAAATATTTCTTTTGCAGTATTTATTATTGTTTGGATTCTTGTTGGCGCTAAGAATTAAACTGTCAAGTTAAAATAAATAATAGTATATCTTCTTTCTTCTTTGATTATTTGATTTATAGCATACGTGGCACTTATCGAACATGCTGAATTAATAAACTAAAAGAAAAAAGAAATGATTATACTTGGTCCAGCATTTATGTCAAATGGATTTTTGGAGGGAAAGATGAACAGACAGATGACGGTCAAAACAGCAGGCGCACTGGCTCCCACATATCTAGGAAGAAAATAGTCAATTACTGATGAAGATAGTATATTATAAAAGGATATTTAAAATCAAACACAGCAAACATTTCCTATTTCACCGCTATGATGTGATAGGGTTAGTATTATCAGGTCATTCAAACATATCTGACCTTGTTGAACTTGGTGACCTATATTTCTGAGCTTTAATAACCTATTTTGAGCCTTATTCAAATAACAGAAATTTATGCATATCATTTTCTACATGCCTGGACATTACTTTCCAGATTTGTCCCTTAAACTAACACTCTATCACGTCAGTAATCTTTATATTTCTCAGTTTAAATAATGCTAACACATTTTATTTATCGCATGTACTTACTTAGGCTTGAAAAGGTCAGACCACCCTCCAACTTCTCCCAAATCCCGAGTCATCCACAGCAAAGCCAGCATTACAAAATGCAATGTTACTGCTTTCTCAGCCCACCTATATATAAAGTGAAGATTTTAATATATTTAATGATACTTTAATCAAAATATAAGATTAAAACCTCACATATATGTTTTCCAAAATGATAGTAACCTCAGTCAAAAAGAAGCTACAAGGAAGCTATTTCTAAATCATAAATGTAATGTTGCTTTTTTACGTTATAGGACCTAGTTCCTCGTATTCTTCTTGAAGAACCTGGTGAATCTTTTTCTCTGCCATCTTTTCTGAATCTGATTTTCTTGTGCACAAGCTCTTAAAAGTGTGTCTGAAGCCAAACCAGAAGACCTGGAGATATATCCAGGCGAATGCCAATGACACCACCGACATAGGCAGTGAGAACAAAATCCAGTTCCCGAATGTGATGGGTGATTCCAACCCTTTGGCATGAAATATGCTGTTAATACAAACAATATGCTGTTATTACAAACAATGTGCTGATAATACAAACAATATGCTGATAATACAAACAATATGCTGTTATTACAAACAATGTGCTGATAATACAAACAATGTGCTGTTAATACAAACAATGTGCTGATAATACAAACAATATGCTGTTATTACAAACAATGTGCTGATAATACAAACAATATGCTGATAATACAAAAAATGTGCTGATAATACAAACAATATGCTGTTAATACAAACAATATGCTGTTATTACAAACAATGTGCTGATAATACAAACAATATGCTGATAATACAAACAATGTGCTGACAATACAAACAATATGCTGTTAATACAAACAATATGCTGACAATACAAACAATATGCTGATAATACAAACAATATGCTGTTATTACAAACAATATGCTGTTAATACAAACAATATGCTGTTATTACAAACAATATGCTGTTAATACAAACAATATGCTGATAATACAAACAATATGCTGTTAATACAAACAATATGCTGATAATATAAACAATATGCTGTTAATACAAACAATATGCTGATAATACAAACAATGTGCTGATAATACAAACAATGTGCTGATAATACAAACAATATGCTGTTAATACAAACAAACAATTAAAGTTTCAGAATGTCTTAAATGAATTCAGAAGAACTAAAAGAGGACATAAAAAGTGTTAGTTTACGTACATATCTGTGAATCCCTTTGTGAGAGTGATAGGTCCTGTTCCTATGACTGTGGCTGTCCCTCCAAAGCCTGTAGCGTAGGCCAAGCACAGCTGCATCGCTCTCCGGATGTTATTATAGTGATGAAGAGAGATGCTTCCAAGGCAAGTATTCCCAGGTCTGTCAACAACATCATTTATTCATATATTTTCTTTTGTCTGAACTATCAAAAATGTTTGTCAACAAAAAATATTATTTGCCCTTGCCTTTGAGGTAGTAATATTAATCTTATAGTAATATTTTTTCAGAATATATAAGATATTTTTCAGTGACAACAATAATCAATTAGAAATGTTTATATGATAAAATATTATTTGAGGAGGTTATTTACTGCAAATCTTCTTGGCTTGAAATAGTATCCTCTTTTGTGAGGGAGTCCCTATCTGATAGACCATGTTCTGTAAGAAATAAAAACTACATTATGTACTTATCATTGATTATTTCTTGTACAAACTGTCAATTAATTTGTTTCTTGTGCAAAAGACCATTAATTTGTTTCTTATGTGAAAAGCCCAAAGGTCCATATATTTATAGTTTGTGGTAACTAATATAGTCATTTATCTAATATGCATACAGAAACCGAGCTCTTGGACGGATCATTGAGAACGTATATATATGGTTAGGTCGTTTGGCAGGTCATACTTTATCATAACAACTGAGTTATTCTATTTTGTGCAATACATCCAGCAAAAATCAATTATATAACCGGGACATCATAATAATATCACTGATATTCTCAGTGATATCACGCAAGTTTTGAATGTACCTGTTATATTGAGTTTGATTTGCTCGGGGTTGACCGGGAGGTCCTGATGACCTACGAGGTGTTTCTTGATTTGATGGAGGACGGCTTCCACTATGGGGATCATCATCGTGGTGGTCGCTGTGTTACTGATCCACATTGACAATATCAGACCCGTCACCATGAAACCAAACATTAAGCTGAAAATAGACTGAGTAGGTTGTAAAAATACAGTTTCTTTCAAATGGAAATATTCAACATACAAAAATAGTATGTATATATTTGTTTACCTTGGTGTACTGCATCCAACCGTGAGTAGTATTTTGAGAGCAAGTCGTTTATGAAGATTCCATTTTTCTATACTCACCGCCACCATAAACCCAGCAGTGATCATCAACACAACTTCCTAGGTCATAACAAGAAGGGCAGTCAATAAATCATTAGCATGAATGTCACAGACACAATGAATGTAAAATCCCTGAATTTTTATTGATTATATATGCAAGATATATTTTACATTTTTATAATATCTATTAACTATACATTTGATGGTTATGTTCATTATTTACTGAATATAATTTGTAACGAATATTGTATTACTAAAATCACTCTGAAATCTCGGGATATTTCCCTTTTAAAACACATCTTATATCTGAACTTAACCCGTCCTATATTTCAAGATTCTCTCCGTTTTAAAAGTTAAACTACTTTTATTATACCTTGTATTGCCCTGCCATTGTCTGTGCCTCGGCAGATCAATCATTTTGATTGCTTTGTTAATATATTCTGCATCAAGTCATTTACTGTGATAGGATCAATTCCCACACAGCCAGGCTTGATCGCATTCCTAGCTATCTGACTCACACTACCAGTCAATTACTTTTGGTAAAATAGATTAGTTTGGTTCCAGCTTTCAATGCATGAAGACGTGTTGAGTTTGTCCCGGCTTTTGGAAATAACTATCAGAACTCACGTATGGGAGGTAATATACCTGAGCCCAAGATAGACTACAGAGGGAAATTTACAATAGTGTAATGATCTATTAAATTTTCATACTCCTGCATAGATGGGTGTAATTAAGGAATAATTTCACCCATTTATGCAGGTGTAAGAACTGGTTAAATTGGGGAAAATTTTAAGGAAAAAAAAATCTTATTGACCTTCATGTAGCTGGGAGCAATCTGTTTTGAGGTCACGACTCCTGTGAGTGGGAAAAGGACGGCCGGGACGAGGGCCGTGATTGCCAGGGGCAGAGCCTCCGTGGTCCAGTAGATGGCCACAACGATAATCACAAAGCCACACCATGCCTCCTGAAACCCACGTCATAAGGTCAATTATAGGTCACAAGATTCCGAATGGCCTGTCCTGTCATATGCTAGGATACAAAAATTGAAGAAAAAAAACTTTAACATTTTTTGAGAGATTCATTTAAAAATGAGTTAGTCAACAAACATTATTTCTAAACATACGACGTGAATAAGCTTTTTGGCGCACATACCACGTATGTATAAACGTAATCTAAATTGCGGTTAGTTCAATCCTTATTGTTTTATATCTTAAACATAAATATAAACTTTTGTTTGTTTGATTCTGTACAAGAGAGCTTACATTTGCTGAAATATATGACTTAATGAAAGACTAAGAAAAGCTTCAAAACGTATGAATAGTGAAAACAGATGTAGTAGACTTAGTAGACATATCGAGATTATGTCTACATTTTTCAATATATGAGTGCATACATCTGATTTCAAAGGTGTGGCCTTTTTCTTCTGGTAAAGTGGCAATTTCTGAAATTTCCGCACTGAGCCTGATGATGTTTGCAGAGGTAAGTGTTAGCTCCAGCAGTTAGTGATTGCATGATTTACATATATATCTCTTTACAGTTCTTATGTCAGAGTTGACGGTGAATAAGAAAAGCAATTAACAATAATTCCACTAGATATTGATGAACTTACCCTCGTATTTATTAATATTGGCAAAATAACAAGTAGCAATGGAGATAAGACTATCACCATAAACCGAATGAGGTCGATGTTTGCGCTGAAACATTCCACCTTCGTCTTCCTCTTCCTGGTAAAATTATACAAACATTTATATACAAATTAATAATAGCATATTATGAACTTGCATTGTCTAGAATATTTTGCCTAATTTTGCATTTTTTCCAGTCCTTATATTGTTTCCCATATATTTATAAAAGTGTATAAGCAGTCTATTCTGCTTGTGATTTGTCATGGACTTTTTATTGTCAATGTCTTACCAAGTGTAAAACCTGTTCTAATAGAATTCATCAAAGAAATTAAGTCGGCGATATTAGTGTTGTTTAGCAATACATTTTTAACAAGTCTTCCAAGTTTGTTAGTCCTAAAGAGTCACCAATTTTATATTATTTCTTAATTTGACAATTTTAAAAGTCATGTACATGACAAACGTGACCAACACATCTTATGTCTTACATCAATGAACATTTCATTTTACACACAGGTTTCGCCGACACATTGTAACATCCGATGATTGTATATCAATGATACATATGTACAATTAAAACAAAGCCAAAAAACAAACAATTAAAACTACCCTTTTGTTTAGAGAAAATGTAGTAGTCAGTACGCCTAGCCTGATATTAGTTATTATAGCATGCTGAATATGAATAAGCTTACCGCATCTCCATGCTTTTCGTCTGGACACTGCTCTGTTGGTCGCCGGTCTTGTCTGAACACTGATGCAGAGAATATTTACGGCCATTTGCCAAGTGGGTTGTCATGGAAAGTGGCGTTCTAAGAAAAGAAAAAAAAAACAATCTGAAGGTCGCTCAAGCTTGAATTTTAAGTGTTTTATTCTTTTCATCATAGCCTTACCAACACAAGCAATATAAAATCCTGCTGGATTGTACAGACCCCGCCATTCAGCAGCATTTGTACGCCAACCAAATAGTAGTTTATGCATTTTGAACTCTAATATGTCTGCCTGACTTGATGTTTCAATGTAGCATTCCCCATCTAAACTGTAATATTGAAGACATATAAGCTTTATTGGGGATACCTTATGGATAAATGGTTCTGTACAACATTCATTTTGGAAAATGTCACGCCAATATAATTTTAAATATCAATTATCCACCGGTCTTTTTTTATGGAGTTGAAACTTAACCTTGTTTAGAGCAGCATTACCCTAATATCATCATTAATTTAAATCAAATCTATATATTTAAATACTTTAGAAATGACACTCTTTCCCGTTTCCATTTGTGGTGGCACAGACAGATTCCTTTTGCCGAATGGTAATTCTTAATATCTGTTAAGGCAGTTGATTGTGGGTGTTTATGTTCTTTTAGTGATAGATTTTCTGCCAAAAAAAATACTTTTATGCCAAAATAGACCATTTTCAAAAAAGGCATGGGGAAACTTCTTAACTGCTGAAAATAAAATAGTTCCCATTTCATTTAAACTTCCAAGTGATCATATCACATTCAGACAGCTGTAAAGAAAATAATTATTAATAAAATCATTACGAGATAAAAATCATATTCAGATACATGATTAGATATCTTTTAGACTAAACAATGGCGTTGTGGTGATACATGCCGACCCAAATATTTGTTTTATGAAATCAAAATATTAGATAAAAAGATTGTATAGTTAAAATGAAGAGAAAATGTATTCTTGGCATTATTTACTGTGATCCTAATGTAACAGGTTTCATCAAATAGACAGAAAAATATGGTTAAGTACAAAAATCTGCCATTAAAAAATGCCTACATTTACCTGACTTCTAAATCTTTTAACGTAGAAAGTGAAAATCTACTAGCATCACAACATAAATATTTTTGTCACAAAACGACACCGACATATTTAATAAGTAATCCTTTCTTTATTAAATATTAACGGGACAGATTTGCTTGTCTTATTCATTCTTCTAAAATCAATTGTCAAAGGACATAATGCAAAAAATAGTATTTTGCAATATATATTTGTTATCAGATCTATTATTTCCAATATATTAGTGCATTAAATATGTTTAAATATTGATTTTATTCATTAAAACAATAACTTAAACCAGGAATTGTATTCTTGCACTGTAAATGAACGGTTTCTCACAAGGTCCACGTTTTGTTATCTGCCACCAGTGGGCTCTCAAAATAAAGATCTATCTTTAATCTATTCCAAACATCTCTGGGTTTGTACTATTCTATTTCATATCCATCTATTGATTTGGACAAACTACGTTGTGTAAAACTAATAATTATGGAGAGAAGCATTTCAAGTAATATTCCAGTAAGAAAAACGCAAGACCTTTCCCGCCACTTCCCAAATGGTTTCCCTGTGAATCTTGAATTAAGAAACGGTCCCCTTGCAGAAAGAGGTCAACACACTTCGTACGGTGGCGCCCGATCCCCACTATGCTAATGTTGCTGGCAAGAATGTGCCATGTGGGAGAGCGATAATTTGTGAATTTTGTGAAAATGGTTCGTCAGAAAAAGAAGGTAAGTAACAACAAATCAACTGGTAAATGATTTTCCATGCATTTACATAGTCAAATTATGAATAATCCAGAGAAAGTAGATTCAAACCATACCATAAATACGTCAATGTTTTGAATCGGAATATAGTAACTGGCTTTTAAAGATGATTTTCAGAGGTTACTGAAAAGCTCAACTCTCTCATGCAGTTGTTTCCAACAAAACATGCCATATTTTCCTACTATTTTGGATAATGATTATGTTTTTCACCTCAAACTAACTCGACGAAAACTCAAAAATTTAAATATTCTAATTAATTTGTGAACCTAAGTTAATGGCAAACTAATTTTGAATATAAGATAAATTACAATGTTGGAATAACATAACATCTTCCTGTCTCTTATATTTATCAATCTACATTCAACATTTCTACCACAAATTGCTAACACAACAGTCAGAGCTCTGCATCTACAAACAGTTTATTAGACATAAGAAATAATACAAAAAGTACACAAACTTCAATGTAGTAGAAATATATTTTGTTCCTATCATTGTACATGTATGATATTAAACTTTGAATGGTTTCAACAGTGACAGGCTTGTCCCACCTTGTGGCCATATGACTATGATTAATCTGAATGAAACCAGTTTGAATGTGTGATGATTTCATGGGATGTTTGGTGATCAATATAGTCACATTTGTTAAGTCTTAATGGAAACACATTTAACATTAATTATGAAATATCTTAAAGACTTAATAGCAAGAAGGTTATAATTTTCTGTACCTCAGAAAATTTATGGTCATGGCGCGGTAGTAAATATGGTTGCTGGCATAGCCCATTGCAAAGAGTTATGCCCCCGTTTAGAAAAATACAAATTGAAGAAAACTAATAAACACTTTGCTGGATTTCATAAACTATTCTGGGGCCTGTATGGTGAGAAATGTAGTGGGAAAATGGGGTGTTGTAATGTAACAGAAATGAGTATGTATTAATTATTTTCAAAATGTAATTATCACAGTCTATCAGTATATACCTAGTTAAAAGTTAACATCAATTTACCTGTACTAGGACTCAATGACTTTTCCATTGTTAAGAAACTTCTGTCATTTATTTTTGTGATAACACAAAAGATGATACATTTGCAGTTGGTTTAGTTGTGAATTATGGCAAGAGATACCCAATTTTATTTTGCAATGTGTCACACTTCATTCAATCAGACCTCAGACTGACAACTGTTATCAGGGTTACGAAGATTAATTATAGTTATAACTTGAGCTCTGTGTTAATTAGTGCTATAGATATAAATCATATTATTATAACTTTGCAGTATGAAAGTGGGGCTGCCACAGCATACCTGTCCAGAAATCAAGCCCTAAAAAAATTACAACTCACACTCCCAGACTTCAGGTGGGTCAAGATAGTTATATTCTATGTATTTTAGTAATATATAAGTCTAAATTTGAAAACTCAGAATTCAAAATAATTAAACATTCCTTTGGACTTATTTATAATTGCGAACATAATTTTTTCCTGTCCAAAATCAAACATCTGTTTTGATAGACAATAATATTACTTCGGATCAGTTATTATGAATTATTTTTTAACATTTAAAAAAAATCAATTCTTTTCCAGACGTTTATGCATCATCAAAGGGATCTATCCTCATGAACCTAAAAACAAGAAGAAAGTTGGGAGGGGCAGTACAGCACCAAAAACTTATTACTATGTCAAAGATATCCAGTTTCTCCTCCATGAGCCAATCGTTGGAAAATTTAGGCAATTCAAGGTATGTTCTAAAATTAGTAGATATAACCATTGCTTTTAGAATGTTTGTATTTATCGATTGAAATAATATTAACTTTTCTGTACCCCTTCCAAAATGATATTCTGATAATATTGGAGAATTTTGTTTGATAGGTATTTGTCAGAAAATTGAAAAAGGCATTAGCCAAGAAGGACAGTGGAAATGCAGAGAGGCTGAGACAAAACCGACCCAAGTATCAGTTAAATCACATAGTTAAAGAGAGATATCCCACGTTCACTGATGCAATCAGAGACTTGGAGGATTGCTTGTCTATGTGTTTCCTCTTTGCAACGTTTCCTAAATCCAGAAGAGTACATGTGGAAAATATTCATTTGTGTAGAAGGCTCACAGGTCAGTGAAAAAATAATTTTTTTATTCAAATATGTTTGCATTTATTTTGGAGTTAAAGCCATTGAAGCTAAATAACTGCAAAAAATATTAAAATGATTAAATCTGAGTGTATGATTTTGTAAAAGTTCTTTTTTTTCTTTTAGTGGAATTCATGCATTATGTGATATCATCTAAGTCCTTGCGAAAGGTGAGACATAATACTATTTAAAAATCATACCATATTGTATTCACCTTTCAGACATTTTATTTCAGATTTCAATGCAAGAACTTATGACATATTTATTTATTTTTAGGTTTTCGTGTCAATTAAAGGTATCTACTTCCAGGCCGAGATCATGGGGGAAACTATCACCTGGGTAGTACCCCACAAATTAGGATATAAAGTGAGTGATTTGTTTAATTTCATGATTTACAACTCTCACATATATTTATTTGTAACTTCACATATTATAAAGCAAATCAATGCCATGTTTATTATAGAACCCAACTCCACATCCCATTTTGATAATCGTACAAGAAAATTTTGATTTATTTTTCAGCATCCGACAGATGTTGACTACAGAATCATGGCTACATTTGTGGAATTCTATGTGACAATGTTGGGGTTTGTCAACTTCCGTCTGTATCATTCACTTGATCTTCACTATCCTCCAAAGGTGTGTATTATATTAAACAACATATGCAGATATTAGTAGATCTATTTTTATATCTTTGTCAAATATTTTGGGTATCAATTGCAACCATGATTATAGATATTTCAAAGACTCTTTATTTGATTTTAGCTGGAGTTGCCAGAAGATAAAACAAAGGAAGACAAAGATCATTGTATGGAATCAGAAAGAAATGAAGAGGTCAGAACATTATTTTATAATCTTAAACTTTTGATAAACAAAACCAAAGTCTGTCTCCTATTACTAGTTCAGTCAGAGACATACTATTCTCTGAGTCATCTGAACTGCCCAGTTTCATCTATAGATATCACATTGATTTTATTTGGAGTATTTCATTCCCAGCGCAATGGAGTGGAACTTTTTTTTGATTTACTCCTTGATACAGTTGAACAGGGGCATAATAAATGCCATGAATCTGCTTAGTTTTTTTAATTTGTGCAAAATTTGTGATCAGTTTGTGTGTATTATAAATTTGCAGAGATTAGCTGCATTAACTCAGATCTTGAAGACATCAGTAGACAGTGCAGAGGAAGAGGAGCAGCCAGACGACTTCCCTCTGGTGAGCAGACAAGCCTATATTCTCACTCATAGAAAGTTATAAAGAAAACAATAGACAAGCCTATATTCTCACTCATAGAAAGTTATAAAGAAAACAATAGACAAGCCTATATTCTCACCTCATGTTAGGCTGAAGAAAAACTATAGACAATCCTACATTCTCACCTCATGCTAGGCTTTAGAAAAACTAAAGACAATCCGATATTCACACCTCATGTTAGGCTGAAGAAAAACTATAGACAATCCGATATTCACACCTCAAGCTTGGCTTTAGAAAAACTAAAGACAATCCTATATTCACACCTCAAGCTTGGCTGTAGAAAAACTATAGACAATCCTATATTCTCACCTCATGCTAGGCTGTAGAAAGTTATAAAGAAAAACTAGAGACAATCCTATATTCTGGCAACATCTTAACTTATAAAACCTATAAGCTAGGCTGTAGAAAGTTACAAAGAAAAAGAACAGACAATCCTTTATTCTCACCTCATGCCAGCCTGTAGAAAGTTACAAAGAAAAACTATTGAGAAGTGTTGGTTTATCTCTCAAAGAATATTTAATAATTTTGACAGATTTGATTATGTTTGATGGGGCGTTCTTTATGGTGGGAGTAATTTGCATGTCAATTGTTCTAGTCTGAGGATCCAGATCACATAGAACAGGCTAAAGTGGAACAGGAAAAAATGAAGCAGTTCCAGCAAATGTTCAAGGGTTCAAAGTTTTTCCTTAGCAGAGAAGTTCCGAGGGAGACACTAACATTTATTATTAGGTTGGTATACATGCACGAGCAGTAAAAAATGTTTCTTAGCAGAATAATATGCCATATACTGCAAAACATAATTACAGATCTAAGGATAACTCAGATATATCAATCTTTTCACATCTTATGAATTACAAGAAACCTTTGAAAATGATTGCCCTTGACTTTAATTTACAAGGTATCTCATTCAAAACTGAGGTTTCAGATAGCGTTTTGTACAGTATTTTGATGAATTTAATTTACATGATATTTTATATTTATGTGATATTTTAGGTCATTTGGGGGTGAGGTATCATGGGATAAAACCGTAGCTGTTGCTGCCACCTATGAGGAGACAGATGAGTCAATCACACATCAGATTATAGACAGACCTAATGTCGGAAAACAATTCTTATCAAGGTAGCAAAAAGAAAAAAGCAAATTATCAGCTGAAATAATTTCCCCAGATTTTACATAATAAAGATATATTTGTAGGCAAGATTTAATTTGATTTTTGTGAGAGAAAAAAATTGTTTGCACATTCTCCCTTTCACCAATATATCACTTAGGTGTAGACTTGCATTGAATGACCTACTCTTTATAAGTATACAAGTGCATGTATATTTGCAGATATTATGTGCAGCCTCAGTGGGTGTTTGACAGTGTGAATGCCCGCACACTGCTGCCAGTGGAGGATTACTTCCCTGGAGTAGTTCTGCCACCTCACATGTCTCCCTTCGTAGAGGAAGGGGAAGGGGACTATATCTCACCAGACAAACTCCGGCTCGGAGACCGTGCAGCAGACTCAGGTACGCCCAACTCGACATTGTAAACAGAATTTTAGTTCGAGATTTGTATTGAGTTATTGGAAGGTAACTTCCAGTACCTCTTAGTAATCACCCTGTATGTCCTGTGTCTGTCCGTTCATGTTTGTCTGTTCATCCACTCTTCTTTAGTGTTAAATCAAAGTGTAGAGTGCATGTGCACTTAACAGACTGCAGCACAGTATAAAAACTAGGTCATTAGGTCAGGCATAACCTTTTACTGTGGCATTAAGACCCTTGTCAAAAAGTTTTATAAGTAATAGTGTCAGTTATATTTACATATACAGTTCTGTTTGGAGCACCTTTGGCTGCACAATTTTAATATGCATAGAATGATTCCTTTCACACATAAGATCTTAGAAATATATTCCAATATTTTTTCATCAAACAGTGATGAAAGTCTTCAGGAAATAACCTGAATTCAGGTTTTTTTCTTCAAGTGTGAAATTCAAAATGGTCTGAACTCCGTCTGAAACATCCAAAAATGACATTTCTGAAAGGGGGTAGGGGTATCTTCAGGTTAATTTTTAAGGGTTTCAGGTTTTTTTCTGAATGCTGACTTTCATCACTGATCAAAGAAAAGTATTAGTTCTGGTATTCATCACAAGTTATCCTTATTAATATCATTAAAGGGCAACTTTCACTTCTCTGATTCAGTTTTGTAGTTTGTAAGAGAATTATGATGCACAAAGATCTGTGAGGTCCATTAGTATGACTGTATGACATTATGAATGCATGTGCAGGCTAAAAAAGAATGACGTCATCGTGGGGCAATTACCTAACTAATGAGTAAACAAACAACAATGCAGCCAGAATAGTGATGGCACGATTTTCGGTCTTTGAATAGACGCATTATGGAATGGTTATGTTCATTGGAAAGAACATAAACAAATGTAATGTTTTGGTGTAAAAAGCATGTCAATCGGACTAGTATAAAAAAAGTTATGATCTACTTTATGAAAATTAAAGATCATTGCAGTTTGAATCCCCCACAATGACGTCATTGTCACTAATTGCAATAAATGATCATATTTTATGGGATTGCAAGATGTTGGTTTGTGTTTCCATGGTTACAGATTTATTTTTTTTGTCTATGAATTTCAATGTATTTACACATCTATGATCATTCTATTTATAGAATTTATTTTACTAGAAAGTATCTCTTTAAAATTATCTGAACTGAACAATTGGTTTATTTGTCATAAATCAATATTTGGTTTGTTACATTAGGGGTTGGTGAAGAAAGTGAGGATGAGGAGGAGGAGGAGCAGAGTGAGGGAGAAGAGGAAGAGGAGGAAGCTGATAGTGGTGAGGAGGAGGAGGAAGAAGAAGAGGAGGAGGAGGAGGAAGAAGAGGAGGAGGAGGAAGAAGAGGAGGAGGAAGAAGGTGAGCAAGTTTAAATGCGATGATTATATTTGATTTTTATTCTGCCACAACTAAAATGTATTTATGAGAAAATACAAATGTCTTTGACACACTAAACCTTTAAAATGTTTATTAATGATAATAATAATAATAATAATAATAATAACAATAATAAAGATTGATCAAATGCTGATACCAGACTCCGTCTGTTCACTGAAATATTTGAGGTTCTGGCACGTTTCTGTGTAGTTTAAGAGCACTCAATTTCTGTTTTATAGAAGAAAGGCCAAGCAAGAAGAGAAAACATGCAGATAAAGAGGATAAGAAGGAAACCAAACAAGACAGAAAAGTGAGCCTTTTTTTCAACTATTTTCTGTTTTTTATTTTTTCGCTCCACAAAATTAAGCCGATGATGATGATGACAATAATACAGGGTTAGATAAAAAAGATGTTGATGTTTTTAGAAGCGTATGTCTGTGGAATCAGGGCAGCTAGAAAAGGTTGATGTGGAACGCACTTTGAAAAAACAGTCTGATGAAGAACGCAGACTAGCAGAGATGATGATTCCCAAAAAGAAGAAAAGACTTTATGACAAAATCATGTTCTCCAAAAAGAGGAAAGCTAAAGAGGTATGTCTCAATGATTTTTTGATCAAGCAATTAACATCGTTATTAAATCAAAATAGAATTTTATATGTTTATTGGGAGAAAAAAAAGAAGTCTAATTTTGTATTTGTTTGGATTCAGGTCCGTAAATTAAAAGAAAAAAGGGAACAATATGACAAGGAACAAAAGAAACTCAACAAGAAACGAAAAGCACAGGAGTCCTAGGAGGCGTGAAATTATATATCTATGACATTATAAATTTAAGGATCTATCAAAAAAAATATTATTGCAAAATACAAATTTGCAGTATAGGAATTGGGGGAAATTAAAGAAATTAATTTGATAATATTTTTCAGCATTTACCAAAATAGATGGTATTAATCTGATATTAAATGTATAAATAAATGTAAAAATAAAAAATAAAATTTGACTGAAGAGTTTGGTTTATTCTCATTGAAAAATACATTGCCCACAAGCAGATCATTTTGAGGATGGTCATTCATGCCCAAGACTTTAGGTCATAAGGAAATGTTGTTTTCAAAACAATATTTAAAACAGCGCCTGGGCATAATCATGTCGTTTCCGGACAATCGCAACTTAGACAATACTAAATCACAGCCAATATACAAGTGAAATCTGAATGGTGCTGTATGGTGAACAATGACCAGAATTAAAAAGTTGTTTTCTTTAATCTTTTTTTATATCTCCACTATCACATCCAAAATTTCAAAGGAATTAAGCACCAGTTTTGCAACCAAAAAAAAATTAAATTCTAATATAAGTGATAAATGTATGTCTTTCATGTAAATTTTTTTATTGATGTGTCCATTTAATACCTTTATGAAAATAACACAATCATCAGTTCCATATATAAGTATAGGATCATTGAAACTGAATTTTAAGGAGGTTTTTGACCATTTTTAGTAAAAGAATATCTTTCGGTATAAAATTACATAGCCTGGAGGTCACAAAAATTGGTGTTAAAACATCAATAATTTTGGCCAGAATTCACATGATCATAATCCAGAAACTATCATTCACTCCACCATAATGAAATTTGAAGTTTTTGATGCCTTATTTGCCAAGTCAAGAAATCATTATTTGACAAACACTGGATTCAGAACAATGGCATGTCATACCACGTGGCTTAGCTGTGATTACCATCTTGCACCATTAAGAGCTCTCTGATCCCTGTATTATGATGGAAATAACAACACAATTGATATGGTTTTGAAGTAAAAGTTTATTGCCAGTCTGGAGTAGCTGAAGCTATGCAAATTGAACAGTATACAAGAACCAATAATATCACCAATGCACAGCATTTTTTCAAAACAAACACAACAACATTCCTTTGAAATTGGGAACAGGAACAAGCTATTTACATTTAACTTAAATGAATTAACATGCAAGATATCAAAACAAATTCCTTCACTTCAGTAATCCATGTACATTAATTTACCCACATGTTATGTGTGTAGATTACCACATGAGTAACCTACGTTTTTTTAGAAATGAATTTCAAAAGCCTGTTAATTGCAATAGCACAGAATAACAAAATAACGTGCAAGGGTCAGAGTAATGTAGCATGTTTCTGTGATATATCACAGCATGACTCTCAAACTCTCAAACATTTTACTTAACACATTGTAAAGGTTAAATGTGTCAATATATAGTGAATGTTACATTATATTTTAATTCTTGAATACAAATGATGATACCTTTGCCAAAATTATCACTTAATTTTGTTTTTTGAAACAAGATTCCATGATGAATTTTGCATGACATTGCAAATAAAAAGGGTCAATTCTCGGGTGCTCTTTTTGCATGTTATAAAATGAATAATCATAAAGTCTGTAAATTTCTCGATTTCCAGCAAAAATGGCTCTCCCAATAAAAAAAATCCACAAAAAATGCTGCTATGTATTGATTACTAAAACAATCCTTTTTATTATTCAATAAATGTCTCGAGTAAACTACTTTTTCCTTTAAATTATTGACACTTTTTCATATTATTTCATGAAAGCTAACCTTCCCTCTTTATATAATAATGAAATTATGTTAAGAAACATTTCCAGTCTAAACCTTAATTCAAATTAAAACTTGATCAATTCCAATTACTGACTTTAAAAAAGTCAAAATCTAAATATATTAAAATTTATATAAAAAAATTAAACTGAAAATTAACTATATAACCATTACTTAATTTAAAACCAACCTTGAACATTTATATTTTACAGAAAATACTTGATGAACAAACATATATACAACACAAAATATTTAAGTAGCACCAGACAGTAATGAAGTGAAATGAATTTGGATCCTGGCATCACAATAAAACTATTCAACATTCAATTGTACTTGATAGCCCAGCTATATACCAAGTTTATATTGAACAGAATTCACCAATAACCTTGCACCATAATTCTGTACAATATTAATCTATATTACATAATTCTAACTCTACAGTTGCAAAATAATTTTTTTCCCCGTAGAATTGATTGCACTATTATAGTATAAAGTGCTGTTAAAAAGACATTCATAACAGTGGTTTCAAAAGTTTCTTCAAATTTCTGTGCTGTAAAGTGCATAAAAATATGTCAGTGGTTTTAAATGGTTTAAAACAATAAGGCCACACTTCCAGTTGGCTATATGGGCTTTGCGTTGCTTTCAATTTCTACTTAAAATAATGCTAAATATAGCTTTGCCGTATCCAACTTTTTATTTATAAAAACATTAGCTCTTCTGAACAATATTTATTATCTTTACACTTCAAAATGTTTGTCTGTGTAAGTCATTTTGAATAAATAAAGTTATTTTTTGCCAAATAAACTGGTATGCCAAACTAAAATAGGTTTATAGTTCTATAATATTGATAAAATTGACTCAACATGACTTAATTCAGTCAGCCCAGGTAGAAATTTATCCCAAACTCTTTCAAAAGACAACTTATAAATATCAAATATTAATCAATATTGTTCTATGTGCACTGTAAAAATGATTGTCAGTTTATGCATCAATAGAGGACCATATTATTTTCATTATCATCATTATCATTGTGACTAATAACTTTGTTGGTTGAGATTCAAAGTTTTGCAGTCCAGATAAACAGATTTATTCCTGTTGTATATTCTTTATACATATCTGCCTATTTCAATATTATAAAAGTGTTCATTCAGAACTGATGTTTAATATCACCAGCTTATTTGTTCTGTGTATTTGTTCTCTCACTACCAAAATATTTGTTTTACATATTTGTTCCACTACATATATCTTGAAATGGAGAAGAACAATTTTTGGAAGAATAATCATACTGATATCTGTTAAATTTGACAAAATAGTTGAAATTTTCACAAAAGATTTCAACACACTTGATTCAGGAAATGTGTTGTGAAAAAAATTCTCTATCTTTGTTGTAATTTCACTCATTTAAATTAAATCTTGATATTTACAACTGAAATATAACCTTCACGAATTTCACAATATACATATATTACAATGTGACACCATAAATCTACAATATGATTCTTACAATATGATTTGATTAAGTTATCAATCTACTGCAATGGTGTGGAAATTATCAATAAATTACAATATTATAAACAGTTCAGTTAACATCAAAATGATCAATGGACTTTGAACAATCAAAGCAAAATGTTTCTTTGGAACTAATAAAATAAGTATGTTCAGAGTTTACAATAGATCCTGTGGTTCTTACTTTGCCAATTAATGAGTGATGGTAACAAATAAATTATATTCATTTTGGAACCTTAATGATCACGTCTCAACATGAAAGTTTAAAATTGATATGATTTAAGCCAAGATTGAATACATGTGTTAAAATACTAAAATCTGATTAAAATGAAAAAAAATTAAAATCAAAAGCAACAAAACATCAAAAGTCACTGTAGTAAACAGCAGTGTGACATACATTGTACACTAATACTATTATAAACAATACTAAATAATCTGGTCAAGGGAAAGAACCGATCATAGAAACCTAAAATTCCAACATTTATATCCCTTTCACCTTGGAGCAATAATGATGTAGTTTTTTTTGCTCCCAGCATTCACTTAAAAATGCAAGTAATATATAAAATGTATTCCAACACCCTGAGCCATACAGTCATTTTTGTCCTCTTATTTTAACGAGAGTGAGCATCTGGCAAGAATATCGTTTTATGATATTTTTTTTATTTCAGAAATCTTGCTGGTCCAGTGCTATGCGAAAATTGTTTGTGAAAATAGTGTGAGAATGTTACCATTCATTATTTATTCAGAAATCTTGTCTGGTCCAAAGCACTGCGAAAATTATTTAAATATTTGTCATCTTAAATTTGACTGGACAAATATCGTGCCCATATCCTTATTCCTAAACTGTCTGAGACTAATATTCTTTTCTTATTACCAATGAACTAATAAGCTGTATAATTTGCAATTTTACATTTTCCAATTCAAAATATACTGATATAGCAGGGGTGGAACAAAGAAATTAAAAAAAAATGATTTTGTAGAATTTTATACAAAATATATCTCTCAAATATAGATAATAATAAGTCTTACGCTTACAAGAACAAAGCTTTCAAACTTCTGCAGCCAAAATAAATCCATTTTTTTTAGAGAATTGAGCAGTTTCTCTGGCATGTAATGGTAGCATTTTATATATATCTAGATATCTTTAACTCCATAACAGTTTCCCACAATTATCATATGAATATGATTTTCATGAATACCATCTATTTTTCACACTTAAAATTTTAGATTGAAAATTTTTGAAAATATTACAAAATAATACAAATTTATCACACTTTTTGGATTATTTTAATATTTTGATTCTACTTGGATTTCCAAAATACCAAAATATTATAATTAAAACATGTCTGCAATTTTGACCACAATTAAACTGTGTGCAGTCTTTTGCAAAAGGACACTTTCTTGTGGCAGTGATTTTTTTATAATGAGCATAAACAATAAATGTGTATGCTTACTTATCATGTACTTAATCCCTGTTATAGATTAACTCCCTTTACTTATGGTAATACCAAGCCTAAGACTAATTGTGATTTATACAAGTGAAAAATAAGCCCAACAAAACCTTTGTTCATGAGAAGTATTGTATCTGATTAGAATTGTTTCTGTGATGATTACATCAGATTAAATAAATGATTTTTTTTATAATTCTTATTATTCTGATTATTTTATGAATTCTATATTATAACTCTCGTGCCATCATGATTATAAATTAAAGGCATAGCCACAAATATATATATATCAATATATCTTTTATATCATATATTTTACTATTAAGCACAAACATCTGTTAAATATAATAAAATACATAACTTGGACACTTTCTCACTTTGGTTTTGTACAATTTAAAAAATACCATTTGACTAACTCGTACTCTTCACAACAGTACCTCTGATTTGAAGGATTTCAAAAAATGACTCACGTTTGCATTGGTTAATTGTGCGTGTTAGGAGTCTGCCTCTGTCCTGCCATAGTCTGGTTCTGTGAGGTTGGTTTCTTCTGCATTATGGTTGGACTGTGCTACACTGGTCAGATCTGTGCTGTCAATATCACGCTCATCATCTTCTGCATGCGATACTTCATTGTCATATACTACATCTTCATCGATGTCATCATCTCGGAGCCTGTTATCCAAATTATCAAGGCCTTCTTCATTGTCATAGGGTTGATTATCATGAATGTCTTTATCCAGGAACTGGTTGTCTTCTGTGTTATTGTCAATCTCTTCATTGTCATAGAATTGGTTGTCATCAATGTCTTTATCTTCATCGTGTCTGTTGTCATCAATATCTGGGACAGTTCTATCGTGCACATCATCTGATGCTTTCTCAGAATCACTAAGCTCCTCATCACACTTTTCATTCAGTTGTTGTTTCTGGTTTTTGATGGCATTGACGCGGTCCATTAACGATGCGCTGTGCTCTTCTGCATCATCGCTGTCCAGATCAGACTGGTCCGAGGCACTGAGCTGTCCAGATGATAAAGAATGGGGATCTCCTTCACTCAGAGAAAGTCGTGCCGCCTTCTCTCCGTCACTCAGTGCTTCTCTCTCCTCGTCTGAGCTGTCCATCACGTCCGGTACTTCCTGGTCAGACTGCAGATCCATATCTGACTCTGGAGAGCTATATTCCGGCAACTCTCCCCGTGACTCGTATATTGGCGGCAGATCGCCACTCTTCTGCCTCTTGTGGAACTTTATCATGGGGGATTCATCACCTTCGTTCATGTCAGGAGGCTCTATCCCATCAAACTCATCTTCCGAGTCCTCGTCTTCGTCTTCATCATTTTTTGGTCTGCGTAAATCCCGCATGAGCCCTGTACAGTACAAGGCCATGAGAGCCACAAAGCCGATGAAGAGGAACTCTCTGTACATGTTGTACTTGTGAAGAGCGAACATGTAGGCACCGGCAAATTCCTCCAGTAGCCAGATGATCCCACTGAACATGAAGGTGATGCAAGACACAATACAGCCCACAAAATACTTGACAACTCCCATTATGGCACTGATGATGTACAACACAAAGGCAACCACGATGTATAGGATAGCGTAGATATGACTGCTGAATTTGTACACAAAGTTTCCAACTACTATTCCAAGGTCGTGGACAAATTTCCACAAAATATTACCAATGATGAGACTCAAGTCTGCAAGTTTGGTCATGAAAGTGTAAAGCCATTTGAGGCCATATTTGTTGACTCCAATGTATATGGCTTTGCTGCCGTCAGTGATTATATAATGGGCCCAGACCCATATGAACTTTGCCACTGATATAATCCCTGTGACCACAAAGTCTATACATGAGCAGCTTGTCTCATAGACATACAGTGAAATGGCACAAAGCCACTCCCACAAGAAAGTAGTGGTGGCAACTGTTGCCGTGGAGATTGTAGTGGCACCCACTGTGCTCCAATGGGTGACAAATGCCGTCACTGCGCACCCACAATCGTACGTGGTCTGGGTGACGTGTTGGGCACCGTGGTACAGCATAACTGAACCGTGGTAGGTCTTATTGAACAGGAACATAGATCCATCCATCAGCATCTGTGTTCCACTGTACGAACCAGTCAGAAGTCCGATCACAACCACTTTGGTGGTTTTCATGAAATATATGGCACCTTCATAGGAATAAATAGCCAAGTTTTTCAGGAACACTTTGGATCCATGATAAAAGTGAACAGACCCTTCCTTGACAGCATAGGCTCCATATTCTGCGGCTACTTTGGACTCCTCCGCGATGAAGTGGGCTGCTACCTTGGAACCTGAGTATATATGCTGACCTGCTATTTTAGCGCCAGCTGCGGTGTACTCTGCTGCCGAAACTGTGCCATGGTAGGCATGATCAGCAGCAACCTGAGCACCATTCCAAGTATATTGAGCTCCTACTTTTGTCCCTTCCCATGCATAGACTGCACCTACTGTTGCCCCTTGGTAGACATAGGTGCCGACCACTTTGCTGGCATCCATGGCGTTCTGACAGATCATCCATAGCATCTCTGCAATCACACACACGCAGGCCCATATTGCATCAGTCTTCTCCTGGGCAGCTGCATAATCCCCACTGTACACATCCCACAACAACGAGGCAATTACCATTAGACATATTGTGGAAAACAAAAAGAGAATTCCATATTTGAACTTCTGCCATCGAGTCAACTTGGCTTCTCGGATTCGCCGGTATGTGCCTGTCACTCGGTCTCTGGAACTGGTGTATCGTGTAGTTACAGCAGTTTTGGTATTTGCATAACATGATGTGACTGCATTTTTGGTATTGGTGTATCTCCTATTGACTGCATTATATCCATTGCTTATTCCGGTAGCAGTCCTTTCATACTTGGTTATCACTGCAGTCTTTACTGCCTTCACCTTGTTTGATATTCCTGTTGTGACATTATTAACTCTGTTGCAGACTCCATTTCTTGTATCACTAACTCTCTGAATCACTGCATTTTTGGTTCCAACTACACTGTCTGTAATAGCATTTTTGGTATTTGTCACTTTGTTCACTATGGCACTTTTAGTGTTATCAATCTTTGTGTAGACAGCATTTCTAGCCTGCTGTATTTTGCACCTGATGTAATTTACTGGCTTTGATATGATCACCCCCATCTTGCCAGTTTGACAGTGTCCCACTCAAGTTTTGTATTTATCAGCTGGTATCTGGTGCATTGTGCCTTGCCTCCTGCAAAAGGAAAATCAAAATTCAAATATAAACCCTTTTATTTTATGATTGCGATTTATGACATAAGGTTGAAGGCATATTGTAATAAAAGTTCTTTTCACTTGTGCATCTTGCTTTATTAATTTGTTTTGAAAATATGTAGTGAGGGAAGTTACTTTTATCTGTTCCAATACAAAGTCTAATTTAACGGTATTTTCTTTTACTGTCCATTTTACAGGCTTGATCATATTGAGCTAAAAACTTTGTAATGTCCAATGTACATCAAGAAGAACTAATTTATTAAATGAAATATATAAGTATATTCTTGGTATTGGACATGCCACATTTCTGTGGTCACAGCTGTGATTGAGTATATTTGAGATGTGATTTGAGATGGTATGTTGAATATTATTTTCTTTCTCAACTCAAAAATATAAGGACATTGACTTTTTTCAAAAAAACTTTGTAATGTCCAATGTACATCAAGGGGAACTAATTTATTAAATGAAATATATAAGTATATTCTTGGTATTGGACATGTCACATTTCTGTGGTCACAGCTGTGATTGAGTATATTTGAGATGTGATTTGAGATGGTATGTTGAATATTATTTTCTTTCTCAACTCACAAATATAAGGACATTGACTTTTTTCAGTTTGATAAATGACTACATATTGGATTTTTTTTGTTATTTCACTTTGGTCTTAATAGGGTAACCTTAATTGGCTTAAATTACCGGTAATTGCATTCACCTTAACATTGGAAATCATTGGGTGTACCATAATGAGATGACAATGGTACTCGGCACATAAATGAAGAAAATGTAAAATGTACTTGTGCTGGACCAGTAGATTCTGCTGTCAGTAATATGTTTGTTTTAACTGGTGCTATTAGAATTGGACAGTATAAATAGTTCCCACCAACTATATTTAAATGCATTGCACTTGTGCCAGATCAGCTTTTCATCACTACCATGTACCAATTACTGCTGATTACAGCAGCTTAGTCAGATGGTCACTTGTCTCTGCTGGCAGTCACGGTCTACTTCTTGGGCAGTCTGGTCACTGACAAGTACAGAAACTTGGGCCAGGGCCCCACAGTCTGTGTGCAATAAATGCTACGTAAAATCCATACTTTACTTTCAACAATATATAAATGTAAGTGTGCATTATATGAGTGGGCCGAGATGTCCGTGTATTTTGGTTAAAGAAGTCACATGTCCCAAGCTGACAGTGACAGGAGGATCCAAACTCGATCCCCACCCCTTGGCATTGAGATGATTCTGCCAGCTGAAGTTTCCCTCTCAATTTCCTAATGATCTTCATGGCTTTCTACATCCAACCTAGACTTACCGTTTCGATCTATCTGTAAAGATCATAATGTGGCACATTTCTTCCTCGGGTGAGAGGAAACATGGCTCCCACAGCTCAGGGACTTGGAAACATTTTATTTCTGGATATTTGCCTTTCCAAAACAGGAAGTTTCTCAATGCAGCGCCACCTATATCCGCAAGGGAGAAGTCATTTTCAGATCCAAATCAACTTCTATCAGTTTGTTCATCTCAATTTATAGCTCGAACACCTTTTTTGTCAAAAAATAAAAAAATGTATAATAAAAAAAAATAAATAAATAAAAAAAATAAAAAATAAAAAAAATTATAATAAAAATAAAAAATAAAGTAAAATAAAAATTCAATACATTTTATATATATTCACTGGGAAAAAATGGTTAAAAGAACATGCAACCAGATTGTCCAATAATGGTGTTTCACCTGTAATGTCTTAACCACAGTGAACTGAATATGAGGTACTTTGCCAAGAATCTTATTTAAATATCTCCTGGGCGGACTCAAAAAAGGTTGGGGGTTGAGGACAGAACTTTTTTGATTGGTGTAATTGATTTAATTGGCCTATTCTTATTAAGACCTTGACTGAGTTACTCGCCTACTCCACATGTCACCTGGAACCCAGTCAGCATACAAAAGGTCCAAGTAGAAGTAAAATTCAATTTTACACCCTTTGTTACCCATATTACAGGTATAAACAGGTATAAATTATTCAATTTTGACAATATAACTCACACAATTAAAGCATTTTGGAACAAATTATCAAAGTCATTCAACATCACATTTGTCTTTCTTTTAATCATGAAATTAACTATTTAATCTGACTTTTTAATTTTATTGTGACAAACAAGGCTACTTATTTATCCGTGTAAAATTTGATTATTTAAAAATCTTTTTTTTTTTTTTTTTTTTTTTTTTAACAATATAATTTATTTTGACAACACATGGCTGATCAAAGTACATGGTAATATATGATACATTTTTAAAATAAATATGAAGAACATGGTGACTATATACATTTGTAGTTTGGCATTCCACAAGTATCAATGAATTATTCGAATGTTTTCAGGCAATATTGTATGAGGCTACCATCTGCTCGCTTGGTTCTTGTTTTCACAGTTACTCTGCTTTTTGCATGTCTTGTATTGTACTTGTTTTCCCTAACTGGTGGTAGTAAGTAGTGGAGAGGGTGTGATGGTTCTTTAATTTTCCTATACAAGTTCTTACATAGCTGTATGCGTCTGTCTTCTAATGTGGTTAGTTGGAAATGTTCAAGTGCATCCCAGTATTTCAGATCTGATCGCATTATCTTTAGAGCACGGACTTGAATCCGCTCTAGATCTTGAGAGAGGCCGAGGCATAGTCCTGGGTGCCAGGATTCACATCCGTACTCTAGTAGGGATCTTAATTTTGATATGAAGATGGATCTGAGATTATCCTCACTGAAGCCAGCTCTCTTGGCGATGGTAAGAAAATCTCTCAATTACAGATTCTGTCTGTTTTATTAACAAATTACATCAACTCTTGGAAGGAATGACATGAACTGATATAATTATAATATAAATGATCACCCTCTGATAGCACATAATAAAAGTGAAAAAACATCCTCAGAGTTTCAAATATAACATCAATTTGACACATCTGAAAAAGGCTTCATGACACAGAGCAAATAAATTATGTTCTGCTTTGTTTGATCATTTCATTGGAAAACAATTCTATAGCTGAAATAAATAAGCACCCAAAATTATTCTGCAGGCAAAATATTACCTTACAGAATGACTGTTTTGTTTCCTATTCATATTCAATCTGAATCATGTCCAGTCTGATTCTATTCCTTGGTACAAATGATAACAGTATATTCCACACATGAGACCTATTTGCAGCAATCTAACAACAGAGACCTGTTGCAGAAAGTCTAGTGGTATGCCAAATAAGGAATGAGAGTCTGAATGTATGAGGTTACTGCAGACAAACTGTGTGTACACGAATATGACAGCCATTCTGACGATGATTGGGGATCTCCATGATGCCACGGAGGCTGACAAGCTATCCTCATCATACTCATCACAGAATACATCATCCTCCCCACCATCCTGCAAATACAAAAAGTGAATCTTTTCTCAAAAACACAATGACATCCTTCTGTGTTTGATAAGATATCTTATCTGTGTCTCACTTTAGATAAGTTTAAATGCTAATATCTAATAAATTGAACATACCTGATCTATTAGCCAATGTGCCACCCAAACAACTGTGTAGATTCTGAGGGCAATGCTTGTCAGAAACCAGGGGTGTATAAGTTGCCATAGAAACTGCCATACCTCTCCTGCATGGGCTAGAAATAAAAATATATTATTAAAACAGATATGTATGACCTCTTTGTACAACTTAAGTGATTAGAATAAAACAAAATTGGAATATTTCTTATACCTATGTAAATATTTGCTGGTGCATAGTAAAGTATATCAATTAGTATGGTCTAACAGAGAGAAGCCCTTTCTTTCTTCCAAGTATTGCAAGTCTATTATTTTTGTGATACTGATTCTCATTGCTACCCTTCCCAAAGTTTATCTGATAATAAATATGACACCAATCTCTCTGCCTCCCTTTACAAAAAAAAGCCAATGAAAAAAGTTTTTTTTCTGTCCTCAATCCAAGTAATTCTATCTTTCTGCATGATATGCATTCATGTGATTTAAATCTTAAATCATACCTTTTGGATACAAAAATTTATACTTATTTGATCTGTGTAATATGTAAGTATTGTTATGAGGAAACAAAAATTTACTTAGGCCTTCAGTGGCTGTGAAGAAGATAATCCTCAGAAAAGATGTGCTTCTATCCAATCTGCAATTCAAATTAAATACAATTTAAAAGGACTCAATATTTACATGTCAAATGATGGGAAAACTTTCAAGGGAGTGTGAATGAAAACATGAATAAGAATATTGATTTTGAAATAGTAATATTCTAGACAATGTCAAAGTAATGCTATTGTTTCAGTCAGAAACCTTTAAGTTCTTTATAATATTTTCTCTACGCAATGTTAGGTTACAAAAATTCAAATAAATGTCACTGTGACACAGAATTTCACTTATATCTGTTCACTTATATCTGTTCACTTATATCTGTTCACTTATATCTGTTCACTTATATCTGTTCACTTATATCTGTGTGTGTTCTTACAAATGTATTATGCTTGATTAGTTCAAGTAAAGACAAATTTGCATGCTTGTCTGAGAATTTCAGTTTATAAATTAAGATGTTGACAACTGTTATACTTTAAATAAAACCTTGTAACATTTTCACATATATTCATGTTATGCTCCTGATGTCAATTGTATATTTATGAAAAGCTAAACTAACTGCACATTGTGAGGTGGGTGCTGGAACTGTGAGGATTCTTGCTGCATGAAGTACACTAATGCCACCATCCATGTACAGATGATTGCTGCATCAGACAACACTCCTGCAATCACAAACATATCCAAACAATCAATATGCATAAATTAACAATATGCTAGACAAAAGCAAGTATAACAGACAGACACACAGACAGGATGATAGAAGTACCCCCTGCTACAGTGAAAATAAAACCCAAGACAATGGCCACACCATTTGAAAGGTTTTTAAAAATTTGTATTCAGACTGACTCATATCTACACTTATAGCGACTATTTTAATTATAATGAATATGTTGTGTAATTGATGGGTATTAAAATAACGTCAAATGGCAAAAAAGCAGTGATAGATATCAATAAATGGTTACAATGTTAATGATACTTACCGTATTCTGAAAAATACATCACTAGATGAATAATGACCACCAGCAGCAGTACAAACCCAATCAACCTGGCATTGATGATAATCAGATACAATCAAATCATATTAAGAATGGCATGTCTAATTTAAGTAGAAAATGAAAAGAGAATGTTTGATTTGTAATAGGCACTAAGTTATTGATCACAAAGCATAAATTCTGAGTTTTCTTCTTTGTGCAAAAAGAATTCATAACTGAGATAATTGGAAGATTTTGCACTCACATGATGGTAAGGAATGATGCTTGAGAGGTAAATACTACCACACACAAGTCCAATATAACACAATAGCACACTCCCGACACAAGCAATATTCCACCCTGGAAATAAGCAATGACAGCACTCTATAATTTGATATCAATACTGATAAATTCAGTCATAATTCACGACAAACAAACAGCCAAATTCCTTTATATATAAAATAAAATATTTATAAAAAATATAAGTGAGTGACCTTAGCTAATGTAGGTTGTTCATCAATCTTATTGGCCAGGAATTGGCCAAAGCTGACTGACATTTTGACAACTCCAATTGCTTCTAGAGCTGCCCAGAGTGGCTGGGAAAGATAAAGCAGGTGGTCGTAGATCCATACTAGCAATGATGGGGTGATAGATATGGGCAGGGACAGCAAACCCACCAGCAGTCCCACCTGAATTAAGGGCTCGGCTGTAACCTATAAAATAAATAAAAATTAATAAAAATAGCTACTTTTGCATTTGTTTTTATCTGCTGACTATGATTAGTCAATAAGTAAGTTTGTGGCCTCGGAAACCCTTTCCATTTAATGTGACTGAGTCCCTTTAAATAAAGATAAGAGTATGTTTTTTTATTAGTGTGATTAGGGATGCCCCAGTTATATATGTATTTACCCTTGTAGAGAATTAATACATTTCTAGCCCATTCCAAAGGATTTTTTTTTGCTATCTTTTATTTGCACTTTACACATTTAAGAGCAGTTAGGAGCAGTTTTGAGTGAAATGACCACCAAGCTCAAAATAAACACATAAAAGGGGTTGCCCAACTGGGCCATTACAACAGAGCTTTCACTGGCCCAAACAGAGGATCTAATAGTCCGGGGCCACCGGGGCCACCGGGGCCTGAGATATAAGGCAAGTTCATGGCCAAATTCAAGGCAAATTCATGGCCAGAGATCCTTGAAATTGTGAAATGGTGTTTTTTACGACCCTTTCAGCAATTATGAAAGGGTCAACTTTCGAGCCATTTACCCAGTGTGAAAATAACACTGCTGGCAGTGGGAGTTGAACCCACCACCTCCTGTCCTCCACTTATTTAACCAACAAAGGCACAGATCCAACACTCTATCAACTGTGCTAATGGGGTCGGTCAGAGAGATCCTTGAGCTACATTACAGGATCGACACAACAGGGCACATGGTCGAGCCAAACATTCTTAGCCCAGTTTGTCTGTTTGCCTTTAAACTGCATTTTGAGGAAGGAAAGCATGATTGAAAGTCAGATGTTAATTATTTGTTGTAATAATTAAATATGCCTTTATCCATGGATTAAATTTATTTTATGCTTTCAAACGTCTGGTGATTGCCATCAATAGTTGGAAGAATTTTATGCTAGCAAATCAAAATGACAGCAGGCCTTAACTGTTTATGTATGCAACACTTTATATACAATTGTCAGATTATTCTTGTCATTTATGACATAAGCTCAACATACGCTCATCTCAAAGGGTAATTAATCGGTCAGTTCAATAGTGATAACATGCAGTCTCACCTTTGAGGCCGAATGTTTGGTCAACCAAACAATCAGCTCTTCAGACACTTTGTTTAGATCAAGATATTCAATATACAAATTTTGTAATAATTTCCTTTAAAAGTCCAGCATTTTTCAATAAGATTCTATAAGGCACTTGAATTAATTAACACACTGGCCAAATGCCTATGTTATTACCACTGGCATTGTTATTTATGTTCTATTCTCATTTCATATATCTCGAGTGTCATTTCAATTGATAAGTTAACAAATAGGGGACACGTGTTTAACATGAAAATAAAGGAATTATCTGATTAAAGATAGTATCCATTGATGGGGTTTGCCTGTTATTTAGTGTTACTCGTACTGAGTCGTAGTCTCACTCAGTGCTGTTGCCCTCACTTCTGTCATTTTCTTACCAGATTTGCAGGGATCAGTGATGTTAATGCTGTTTGGACAAGTATAATGATGGAAAGGCTGAGAACTGGAGTTGTTCCTCCAAACATAGCAAGAAGTGGCATTAATAGGACCCAGAAATAGGGCATTAATGTCAGGAAAAGCCCACACAATCCCAGACACAACATTCTCACAGGTTTCGCGGTTTTATTTGACTCTGAGGCAGACGTCATATAAAGAGTCAAACATTCCTCTGTCAATAAATTGTATTTGGTCAAAAAATACTATAATAATGTCTGAAAACCTCGTTTTTTTAAAGAATTGTTTAGAATATAATGAAAATTTAATGATCTAATTAAAAGAAAACAACTTCGACATAAAACAAGTTGTCACTAAAATATCTAATTGGTATTTTTATAGGAGGTCAGATGAATATGTGGAACATTCAGATACTCTATAGCAATCCATTCAATGTATATAGGAGGGGCTGTATACAGAGTCTACTGGTGTTTGAGAAACCATCAATTTCTTCAAATTCTAAGATATTTAACAATCTAGCACCACCAGTGTAAGTAAAACAGTTCTTCATTATAAGTGGTATGTCATAAGTATTAACTGAGTACCCATCACACCTTTACTCACATGCTGTGAATGTACAGTCACAGTGAAGTTGTGTTTATTTGAGTACTATTTACCATGTGTCCAGACTGGCATGCTGTTGGCACTGGAAAAAGTGTTGTTTAACCCCGAAAGGACTAGCCTCTCTAAATTTTGTTGATTGGGAGGACTAGCCAATTTTTTTCTGGACTAGTGTATCTGCACACTAAATTGATGAATTTTATAACCATGGTTACTCAGTATGCTCAATGAATTGCTGGGGTCAAAAGTTCATGATCCAAGTTGTCTGACGTGATTATCAAGATTACACTGTAATAAGTTGCAGCCCTTCAGAATGTTACAAATGACGTCATTAAGCCAGAACAATGGGGATGTTAACGTCCCTCCCGTCCGTTGTCAGTGGTGGATGTTGACGTCCCTCCCGTCCGTTAGGGGTTAAGGCTCAATACAATAATGATATATAAAAGTGCAGTTCTGTTTTCTCATTTCAAACATAAAATTATAGATCCTGAAAATCAATTTTGTTGTTTTTGAACAGGTCGGTGATGTGGAAGGAAGCTACCAGCCTGGCAGCACAGGGTTCCGCCGAGGGGTTTTGGAATGCCCTGCATATATGGCTCAACAAACCTCACGTTGTTAATCGTCGCCTATGTGGAACTCAGAACCTGACAGAACAGGAACTTACCACTCACAACACGAGCTTGATTTTTCCAGACACTGAGAATTATACACACATAAAAAAAGTTTTTCTTGAAAGTGACAATCTTAGCCAAACTGTTCTGGAAACATTTGCCAATGAAGACTATTACAAAATAACAGGAGGAAAGGAAAATAGGAAGCGAAAAGTTGATGGTGAGATCATAGTCGACGGAGAAGACAAGCATGATTTGCCAGAGAAAAAGTTTGGGATCAGGGTCAGAGACCTTATTCCCAAACAGATCGACAGATGTCCAGTTCTAAGGGAATTGATCATTCTTGGTGAGTTCAGATTTTTTTGACTGAATTGAGTAGTAAATGTAATGCTCTTCATATATCAGAGTCATATAGAATTTGTTTTTTTTGTTTTTGTTTGATATTATACATGAGGTATGCCTTATTGTCAGTTAGCAAGCCATTCTGTCTACAGTTGAATGTTTTGTTACAGGTAATATGTAAATATTCCAAGGCCATTAAATTAATGATAACACAATTTTTCTTTACCTCAAAATAATGCCAGATGAGGCAGAATTCACTGCAGTCTTCCTTCCCATATCTACCAAGCTGGAAAAAGCAGAGGATTCCACAACTCAAGACAGACTGCTCAGCTCTAACCTGGCTTATGGCTTCAAATATGACACTGAAGAAAAAAAGTATTGATTTTTTATAGAACTTTAAACTAAGCACATATTCAATGCAGGTGAGAACTGAGTCTGTGGTGCCATGGAAAAAATAATTGATGGTACTTTTCACTAAGTAATTGGTGGAAAATAACTGTTTTGTCATGTCCATATCATGTGACTAAACAAACAAACTCAATTTGTTCACACTTGGCTGTGGGCATAGTACTATATTGTTATGCAATGCTGAAGCTCATACAATTGTATCTATTGTATCTTTTACCAAACAGATATTTTGCCCGAAGACACAATAACTTATAAGTTGTATTTTGTGAAAAAACAAGCTCTATCAAAAGGACATATCTTACAGTAAATATAACATGATATTGGTGCAATTCAGAGTGGTGTTGTATATATTGGGAGAGGACAGTCCAGCAGAAGGTCTGACTGCAGGATGTACAGAATGGTGGCTCAAAGACACATTGCTGACCAAACTGCTAAGCTGGGGACAGCAGCAGACCCTCAACACCGCAATCACATCCCTCAAACTCTTACCTGTCGATGTCTATAATGCTAAATACCAGTACATGAAGGCAAAGTATGGACAAGATCTTGCGAAGGTAATAACAGTGCTTAATTTTGTATTGAAATCCAGCATATTTTATGAGTTTATTTAAATGCTTGTTATGATAACTTTGAGGAAATATTCAATTCACTTGAATTCAGTGATAAATATTTTTATGTTTTAGAATTGGCCAGAAAAAACAAATGCAGAAAAGTATGTGTTTGAAGATGTAGCTATTGCATCCTATCTTTTGGTGAGATATTTCATTCCTATTAAATCAATCTTAATTTTTTTCAATACAATCAATGTTTTTGTTACTAAATGTTGATATGAAATTAAAGATAAATATATTCTCAATACATTATTTGGTATACCTACACATTTGAAATTAATTATGAAGATATGACATTTTAATACATCATTGTAATGTTAGGTTTTGTGGGAACAAGAAAGAAAAGAGAAACAGTTGAGTGAGAAGCAGTCGTTTGTGGACCTTGGCTGTGGTAATGGGCTTCTTGTACATTTATTGTCCAAGGAAGGGGTAAGGTCATCCATAAATTGCAGAACTATTAAGCTGTCAGTAAAATAATTGGTTTAATTTTTTTATGTTGAATTATCCCAAGATATTAAAAGTACATCTCTAAATATATACATGTACAGATGAATATGTAAAAAATATCTAACATTATATGGACTTTTGTACATTATTTTGCTACATATCGAGGTATGCATTTTTTGTTATGTTCAGCACATTGGTGAGGGTATTGATGTTAGAAAGCGCACCATATGGGACATGTATGGACCAGAAACAAAATTACAGGTTAATTTTTTTATCAGTTATCATCCAATTATTGCCTTAAATATGTTTTTCTCATATTTTCCATTTGTTTCTCCTTTTCTGTTTATCCAAAAAAAAAAATCCACTGTATTTTACTCCTGTTCTTAGGAAATGTCAATCACCCCTTCAGATGAGCACTTGTTTCCTGATTGTGATTGGTTGATTGGGAACCACAGTGATGAACTCACGCCATGGATACCAGTTATGGCTGCAAGGTGCAAATATATTAAAGATATCTTTTAATCTATTTTTGTATTTTCTAAAGGAGCTTTAAAGTTAATATAGCATATTAGATAATAATCAGATTGGTGTAGGGTCGTAGACCATGTAAGGATTTGGAAGAAAAAAATGACATAGACAGAAAGTAGAAATGATAACTGGTTCCATTAGGACTTTACTTCTTTCAGAATGCAGTGAAAAAGTAGGAAGATGTTCTTTTGTGTGTTTTTTCATTCAGCTCTGTTTGAATGTGAGATGGAATATGTGAAGTAGTTGTGGAGCAAGAGCATATATTCCTAATTTATTTGGCTTTTAAATTGGTCCTCAGTGCACATAATATTTTATCCATTTCCGAACTGAACACAGGGGAGGATTAGAGAGTCATCTAGTGGTGATTCACTGAAAACCTATTACTTAAGATGTTCTTTTGTGTGTTTTTTCATTCAGCTCTGTTTGAATGTGAGATGGAATATTTGAAATAGAACTTTTTAACAAATTTTGTTGTTAATGATATCGCTTTCGTTGATGTTTTCATAATTTTGAATTATTTCAGATCATCGTACAAGTGTCGATACTTTGTGCTGCCATGCTGTGCTTGGGACTTTGACAGTAAGTTTGCACAGAAGACACAAGGCATAAGTCAGTACAGATCCTACCTCAACTATGTGCATGAAGTGGGGCAGGCTTGTGGCTTCAAAGTCAGTGAGGATACTCTCAGGATACCCTCCACTAAAAGGGTAAGCTCCAACCAAATAGACAAAACCATGGAGAGCTTTATGAATTGTATTTATTTGCAGTCAAATTAACTTCCCTACCATTTCAATTTAAGTCTTTTTAAAAGGTAATCTCTTTAATATAGGAGTTCCCTAATAAGAAAGATTTATTGAATAGTTCAAGCTTATATAACTTATATTGGCTACAAACCTGTTCCACACTAATGGAGAATTTAATCAATTTAGATTTTTTTTTAGGTTTGTTTTATTGGCCATTCACGCACATACAAAGAGAATGAAGAAAACAGAATGGATGCAGAGAGATCTGCCTTTATTCAAGAGCACTGTCGACACCCTCCTTCTCAGTCCCCCACAGCTGTGACAGACAACTCACATCAACACCACCACCCAGGGAATCCTAGCTCAGATGAAACAAATGATGGGGCAAAGGTAGCTGAAGGATCTGGGTGGACAGCAACCTTCCAGCCTCGATCAGGAGAAGAGGTACCTCGTAATTGTGCACGTGTGGATCGTGGGGTCAAAGATCAGATAATGAGGCTGGTGTTTGATTCTCTACTGAAGGTGGATGATGCTGTCACCAAGACAACAGAACGTGGAAGCATTTGGAATGCCGGAGGTGAGCTTATGAGAACTGAGCTAATGAGAACTGCAGTAACGGGAAAATTTTTGGTCATTTTCTCTATCCATCAAATTAAATGGATAAATTGGATAGATTTCTTAGCTATTTGTTGGGAAGATGTAGTATTATCAAGAGATGAATCCTATTTTCCATGAGACTCAGATTTGGCATTGACAGACACTTAATTATTACTCACATACAGAAGACCTAGAACATCCAATTCCTCCTTCTGCTAAACTAGACATAGCGTCATTTTGAGATTTCGGCCCACCATATTGTCTACAAAACTGTACATTACTTTTCCAACATTCATTTTCTTGACCTGCAAAGCCAGGTTTTTTCACTTTACTATGAATTTTCATTTATAGAGCAACACTTCCAGGAAATGTTCACAAATATTTCTAAAAAGTGAGGACCAGCACAGTTAGCCTTTAGGTCTATACTATAAAATATTGATCTGTATATTTCATAAAATATTTTCTTTATTGCAGTTATCACTCGAGGAACATTGTATTTTTATATTAATACATATATTTTGTTACCAGGCAGCATACCATTACCTGAAGTTGCCTCAATGATAGACCCTAGCCAATTACAGCAGCTGAAAAATGAATGTGGAGGGTTACAAACTTTACTAAAGAACAGTAAACACATCTTCAAAAGTATGTATTAATAATGGAGCAATTACAATATTTTTTAGAATAAATATATACCGGTACACAGTGTATTTGAAAGTGACACATACTTTTTCAATTGCATGATTTTATTGGGGACCAAATTTTGACAGACGCAGTACAAAAATATTCAAGTGTCCTCAGCTCATCAGATGTTCTTCATGTTAATAGATGGTAAACTTTGTTGTTTGTCTTTTCAGTTGAAAAAAGCAGAGTACAATTACGAGACTGGATTTCATCAGAAGAATTCACACATGTCAATAAACGTAGAATGAAAAAACGCAGCCAAAAAGCAGATGTTGATAAATCTATTTACTTGAAAACACAATTGTGTTGGTTTAATGACAATCATCCTGATGGATGTCCAAGGACCTCTGAGAAATGCTCATTTGCTCATGGCCCTGATGAGCTCAGAGAAGTGGTTTCGAGTAAAAGTAACAAACAGTCTTCATAGCTCAGATATTAAAGAAACTTTTCATTATTGTAATAATATGCCTGTGATAATTTAATAAAATTTTTATCCTTACATGATATATGTCCTTGTGTTTTTTGAGGTCACATTTAATTAGTTTGATTTTTAAAAAGGTCAGTCTTTACCATACCCATATTTTTCTCCTTAAAGGCACACTATTTAAAAATATTTTAAGTTATTCATACTGTCATATATAGTACATTATCAATTGATGAATAATACCTGACATAAGCTGCACTTTTTTCACAGTGTCATGGGTTTAGGAGGATTTTGTCAATTACAGTGAACCCCCATAAAAGGTTCATATTCCAAAAAATCAAATCATAGTTAAACAGGCTTGTAATAAATTATAAGTAATCTTTTTAATCCATTTATTCTATTTAAAAAAAATACATAATAGTTTTCATAATAGTTTCAATTTGTATTTATCTTCCAGTATATACATAACAAATATTTGCATTAACATTTTAATTGATTCATAAATTGATTGATTTAGAAGTCTGACTTCAATTCAAAATTAAATTTCAATTTGCATTTTTGTTTAAGTCTTATATTTACTCTGACATATTACACATGCAAATTTACCTAAATAACCTAGCATAGCAGCTGTCATTAAAAAAGTAAAGTTCTTGACATTAAAAAAATACTCTTCCCTGGGAGTTTAAAGTAGTCTCATATACAGATGTGACACAGGCCAGGTTGCCTGTGAGGAGGGAGATTTTTATCAAAAAGCAGAGGGCAGTACTTTATATTTGTTACAATATCATGATGAAAGTTTGAAAGTGTTATGTAATCTATAAATGTTTATGTGTATATGGAATATGTAGTCATTGTATGCAGATATTTCCATTTGCCCTCTGTTCATATTTTTTATCGATTCATAAATTTGATTTTATCTCCGTTTTCACACAGAAATCTCTCCAATTATGTAGAAACAGTTTTGAAACAGTTTCTAAATCCCATATCTTAATAATATTCATTTTATAACTGGACAATACTGTACCAGAAATCATGAATCTTGACCAAATTGGTTAACTGAATGGCCTTTTCATTGAAAAACCTATAATGTCAAAGATATGGATCCAGATGAACAAATACTTATTGGCAACAGGGACTATAAATACCCTCTGGCAGCTATTTTATACTAAAAAATCTTGAAAAGTGAAAAAAAAATCCTAGTTTTATATATAATATTTATGAACTTAATAAAATGTAAAAATATATAAATCAGTTCTAGAATTATATACACGTAAAACAAAGATTTGACGTTATTATCAAATATTTTATTTAGATAGGTATCCTCTACGAGGGTACTAACTCAACTCGGAAACAACATGGCAGCCCGTGTCACACACGTGAAATATTTGGGTGAGAAGACATTTATGTACATTACAAATAATTCACTACGTGCCTTAGGAAAGTTTACTGTCCTATATCTATGAAATATCCTAGAAAATATTGTTCGTGGTTAGGTACAGTTTCAGTTTGTTATCGTCGTCTTGACACACAAATGACTGCCGTTATTTGAGTAAACCATTTTTTTCGCCCTGAGAAGTCATCCTTGAGGACACTGGCATGTATACTCACGGTCAGCTTCATCGGTGGTAAATATCTCTGGTGTTAACCGGCCAGGCACAAGCACAGCCAAAGAGAAAGTATAAAGTATCTTTTCTATTTGGTACAGCTGACGACAACAGAGCTGTAGACGACAACAGAGCTGTGGTTCCATTTTCAATGTATTCTTAAACTAGTGTCACTAGTGAGTAGCCTTGATCATGCCATGATCATGGTGATCGCCCGGGGGTGAGCGCCAATCAGCCTATCAAATTGTGTGATATTGATAAACAATGAAGGCAATGAATCAATATTAAACTGAAATGCAACTCTGTTGTTGTCAGCAGCTCTGAGGTCATTAGCTGTACCAGTATGGGACCAGTTTTCCATAGGCCCCCTGCCAATCTCTCCGACCAATGATTAAATATAGTGGAGTTGTACAGATCTGGTTCCGGTAAAGTTGTACAGTTCCGGTGTGTACTTTTCAATGGGGAAAAAAAAACAACATGGAGATCAGCAATCGGCCTATTGATGCCAATTGTTAAGGCCATGCATGGGTCTTTCCAAAAAGTCCCCCCTCGTTGCAGAAAAGAAAATAACCAAAATATGATTTTTTTTCCAATTTTGCCATCCTTGAACCTTTTTGTAACATAGATGATTCCTTTTTAGCTACGCTATTTATGACTATGGGCCTAAATGGGTGAAATACAGATATAAGTGTGAGAAACAGTTGAGAAACAGTTAAAACTGTGAGAGAGAGCTGCGCAAGTGAGAGAAAGCTTCAACAGCAAGAGATAGCTGCATAATTTAGAGATAGCTGCAGTGAGACATGAGAAATATGTACAAAAAGTGAGAGATAATTATAACCAGAGATATTTAAACAGATTGTAAAGAGCTATATCATGACAGAGCATTTCAATGAAAAGGGAAATATTTTTGATGGTTGGGCAGTTTCTCTTTACTTTCTGTTACAAGAGGGCACTCACCACAAACACCAATTAATTGCCTTACCATAATTTTCTATGGGTGCCAGTGTAGTTTGCCTTATAAGTTGATGTGCTCATTGTTTTTGTAGATTGAAAAAAAATCTTCATCAAGTAATTTAAGCTGATACAATGGTATCTGACCGATTTTCCATCAAACAATTACCATGTGCAGATAACAGCTGTTAAAGGAATTGAACACCAATTTTTAAAAAGAAATTGAAAATTCACTTACAGGTGATACATGTATTTGATTTACCACTCAATATTTCAATGTAAACAATTACCTTTGGTGGCTGAGAATATAAAAAAAAATTGACAGAACATGGTTTATTTGATTGAACAAAAATAAATAGATACGTATGACAGTCTCTGGATGTTATCAATTAACTTTTTGAAATTACAACTGGAGTCAGAAAGTTCAGTCTGTGCTAACTGGAAAATGCACTTATCTTGTTCCAAATATGGGTTCCGACATTGCATTTAGATGGTGCTCCGTTATGTCTGTGCTAAATTTCGGGATCAAGCTAAATTTTATTTACCACAAACTTGTTCTAACTATTGTGCCCTGGAACTGAATTTTAACAAGAATTTTTACCCAATATTAAGGTCTATAATCCACAATGAAACACTGGGACAGACTTATGTTTTTTTGGCTTAAATGTGTTCAAAGTCATGTTATTTGTTAATTTATCACAGAAAAAGTAAACTTAACCAGCTAGTCTTAAACTTTTATTATTTAAATTGAACCCGTTTTAACTACCATTAAAACGGGTTCGACTCAGTTATTGCAGCTGGACACCATGTGTGCTGTATGAGAAATACCCCCCACTGACGTCATAGCCTCACTCTCATCCTGGAATCCCCCAGAGCATGCAGAGCCGAAGGCAGTTACGTAAATATACGAGACCACACGAAGTTCTCTCCCGATGCTTCAAGCTGATTGTGGATTATAGACCTTAACACAGAAAGGTGCCCCAGTTTTAAATTGCATAACAAAGAGAAATCACAATAATTACCCAAAACATATGTAAGATTTACAATAATATTTAAATCATCACAATCCAGACATTATTGTACATTCAACTATAACAACATTTGTTAATTTTTTAGATGATTCCAATGCGATTTATTTGACTCTTGTAATAAATCAAAAAGTTGTTAGATAGCAGAACCACTTGGATTCATTTAGAATTGGTGTTCAGATTATTTCAGAACAGTGGAATAGTGTCATCAGTATGGAACCTCTCAGAGCTCTCTCACCCCTCATGTTACAAAGGGGTCAGACAGGAGAGTTTAAATTTGAAGATTAAGATTTCTGTGAATATTCCAAATTTGGCAGCCATTTTGAATTTTGAAGAAAAGTCAAGATGAGCCTCAGTTTGAAGGGGTCAGACAGGAAAGTTGGAAATTAAGGATTCTAATTTATTTCAAAACATTCCAGACTTGGTTTCCATCTTGAATTTTGTAGAAAGTCAAGTTGTACCTTTTTTTGATAAGGTAGGAATATAAAGAAAAAATAAAATTTGCCAATGCTATACAATACATTTAATTTTAGTGGCCATCTTGAATTTTGAAGATTAGTCAAAACATACCTCATTTTGAAGAGTTTTGACAACATTCACTCTTTTCAGAATTTAAGTTTGACAATTTGAAACTTTTCAGAACATCCTAAATTTGCAACCATCTTGATTTTTTTAAGAAAAAGTAAAGATGTAACTCATTTTGAAGAACATGGACAAGAGGGTTAGAATTTGACTGTTTCAATTCTTTTTTGAACATTCCAAACTTGGTTGCAATATTGAACTTGAAGTGAAAAATTTACCTCTTTTTGAAAAGGGTTTGATGGGAGAAAGGCAAATAATAGACCACATTGTTCTCATATTTATTCAGTGCACATAGTAATTACATTGCAATGCTTATAATGGTTGGACTGTAACCATGTGTGCCATTATTGTTAACATAATAGAAACTACCTCATTTGACAAAGCGATCACAGTGTATTTATACTGATATTCACAGGTTATACGGATATCAATAGGTTATATTGATATCAATGGGTTATACTGAAATTAATAGGTTATACTTATATTAATGGGTTATACTGATATTAATGGTTTATACTGATATTAATGGTTTATACTGATATTAATGGTTTATACTGATATTAATGGTTTATACTGATATTAATGGTTTATACTGATATTAATGGTTTATACTGATATTAATGGTTTATACTGATATTAATGGGTTATACTCATATTAATGGTTTATGCTGATATTAATGGTTTATACTGATATTAATGGTTTATACTGATATTAATGGTTTATACTGATATTAATGGTTTATACTGATATTAATGGGTTATACTCATATTAATGGTTTATACTGATATTAATGGTTTATACTCATATTAATGGTTTATACTGATATTAATGGTTTACACTGATATTAATGGTGTATGCAAACTCCAAAACCATTTGGTTTATATCTAACAATGATGCAAACACAATTTTTTGCTCAGCCAATGTTTTAAATCATTCAGTCTTATGAAATCACTCTTATGAAACTCACTCCTATGGTATGTCTGAAAGTTGTGTATAAAGAATCTGGGATTTTGGAGTCAAAGTGATATTGTACTAGTGTGACTGATTCCTGACTCAATTGTTTCACCTTATTAAGACTTTTTTTTTTTATTAAAATATAAACCAAAGTTTAATTAAAATTTTCCTTTTTAGATTTTATCAAAACTTATTTTCAAGGTCCAATAAGAAATATTAATCCATTTTGCTTCAATAAACCACTGTTTAAACACAAAGGTTCATGGTCAGAAAAGCAAAATGTCTTTGAAGCTGGCATTAGTTCACACTCTTTGTGTCACTGCCCATTTTCTAGACACCATTTATTATCCAAGGCATTGTCAAGTGTCATCAATTATGTAGCAATCATTCTTTCGATCTACCCTATGCACTCAGACTTTTGGAAAACTCTATAACTGACAATTAGATATGCTGTCTGCTTGCGACTTTTAAGTAGTTTCGTACTAAATGACAGGTATATTTGACATCCTATAGCTTTATGAAGGCTGATGTTGTGTGAAGATTAAAAAGTCTGGCATTTCTTTTAAGTGACACTCAGCATGAGGACTCCTGTGTGATCATAGCAGCAGGTTTTGGTAGACTACTGTTGGAAATTGGAAAAAGGTTAAATATATTATCAAAAGTAAAAAAACCCTGAAATTTCTCTTACTGATAACTATAAAATAATGGTGCAAGAAAAGAACATGAAAATATAAAAGTGATGTGGATAACAGGTGAATATTTGATGAAATCCTTGTCTCATATGTCACCCAGTACAAAAAAAAATGTTTTTTTTGCACTTGGTTATATGCCACAGTTTTACACTCCCGTTTGCTGTAAAGAAAGTGACCATTGTTAAAATGTCAGATTAAACCAGGATGACAAAGATTACACTGTATTTAGTTACATTACTGGTGGGAAAGTAGAATTTTCTGTATCATATTAGTACCAAGGCATATGTTAAGTTAAATCCAACCAACCTAAAAAATAATTGATGTAAATTGATAAAATCACAGATGAAAGAGCTAATTAATCACAGAATTATGTTTTCATTTTTAACTTTGCAATGTAATCAAGGAATTTATGAAGAAATGCCAATTTAGAATAAAATTATTAAGGCCTATAAATTAATTCTCTTTTTGGGATAAAATATAACAACAAAACATATTACTTTTACGGTAATAAAGAGGGTATTATGTTTGTTATTTGCAGGAGGATATGATGTTGATGCAGTAAGGTTGGGAGAAGTCTAGAGTGGAGGAGAATCTCATACCACCATGGTGGATGTTGCTGGTATTGTAGTGCTGTCCGCCTTCTATCTTCTTGTCTTAGCAGTGGGCATAGTCGCAGCACGCTGGTTCAAACGGCAAAATGAGGGCTCCTCGCAAACCGAGGTGGCACTTGTGGCTGGGCGGAAATTGGGAGGTTTTGTTGGAATCTTCACCATGACTGGTAAATATATATCCGAACTAAATATCACTCAATATTTCCTCAGTCTCATTTTATTAAAGAATAGAAACACATAAGTTTCTATGGAATAATGTATTTGAAAATATATTATAGGAAAGTCCCTGATTTTTCAGCTACGACTGTGGGGGGAGGCTACATTAATGGCACAGCGGAATCTGTGGCCAGAGATGGTCTGGTCTGGACACTTGCTCCTTTTGGAATCTTCATGGGGCTCATAATAGGTGAGAAAAGGTTTTTAATCCTATATGCGAAATACATATTTTGAATCTGTTTTTTTTTTATTTGCTCTTATTTTATTTTGATGATGTGAAAAGAAAAGAAAAAGTGATAATTAAATGAATGGATGAATGATTAAATGAATGATGAATTAAATTCCACTCATCCACTGCATTATCAAAGCAACAATTGTACACCATTTGCTTACAGTGCAGTGAACTATAAAAAAAGTGCTATGAGCAGACATAGTCTGGAATGGCACTATATAAATGTTTATTATTATTATTATTACTTTTCTTTGCAGGAGGAGTAGTGTATGCCCGGCGGATGAGAGAAGCAGGGTATCTGACCATGTTTGACCCTTTCCAGCATCGGTATGGCAATGTGGTGGTGATACTGCTCTATATCGCAGCCATGGCAGCTGATGTATTCTGGTCTGCATCCATACTGGTTGCACTGGGTGAGATTTCACTCTGTATTATTTTATAATGTCATCTTAAATATATAAACTTTGTAAGTGGAAGTATTTATTTTGGCTTGTCTCCTTTGATGAGAGACATTATTTGATGAAAATAAGTGGATGCTGTCGATTTTTTGTTTTGTTGTATATTATTGTCTTTGTATCAATATTAACATAAAAAAATGTACCTGATAAAGTGATGAATTCTGAAATAGCATTTATGTCATATATTGATGGATCAGTGTATTTCAGGTACGAGTTTGAGTGTGATATTGGGCGTGCCCCAGATGGTCTCCATCCTCATCTCCGCCCTGGTGGCAGTCCTCTACACCGTGTTTGGTCAGATGGTTGCTGTTGCCTACACAGATATTATACAGCTCATCTTTATCACCCTTGGCCTGGTAGGTCACAACACCCAAGACTATCACCATTTTGTTGTTGAAAATTTTGCAGTTGATGAAATGTGATTTATTCTTTGCTGGGTTGAAATTGAGAAGAGATGAGGTGATTTCTGAATATGTGCAGTGTAAGGCGATATTTCCAAGCAATGTATCAGAAAATTTGTTTCCCACAGGTCTGATATCCATCAACTTCACTGATTGCTCACTATTTTTGTCCCTAAATTTGGGTATGGTCCGTCAGTTCGTTAGTCCTTGAGTTAGTTTGTCCACATATAGTGCTAGCGTGATAAAGTACTAGGGATTGCTTGGATTGTTTTCATATATTACAGGCACATTGTATGTATCAATATATTTGACAAATTCTAAAAGAGCTGTGATTGGACAAATTGTGCTGCCATGGTAACCACTTTACCGAACATCTTGTTCTTCCACATTCAATGGCGGGGGACTTCAAATCTCTTGTTAATGCACTGATACAACATGTTAGGATAGTTCATCAATCCTGAACACATATCTGAACACATACAAATACATCCAGTAAAGAGTCTATCAAATTAGTATATAATTATTTCAAAAGAATATTATTTAACATTTTTACTATGCACTCACTCTTTTATATTACAGTGGCTGCCATATTGAAAGTGAAGTCAGCAAGTCATGCATCACCTGTATGTGAATGTGCATTTCAATGTAGAGACATATCTATAATCATTTGCCTTTGCAGGTGCTGTGTGTACCATTCGCTATGACTCACTCCGCAGTGACCTCTATTGCCACCACTGAGGCAAACTGGCTAGGAACGCTTCACTGGCGCTTGTCAGTAGGAGTGTGGGCAGATCTTCTTGTTGCTATGGTAATGCAAGGACCTCATATTTTACAACTTAATTAGCAAAAAACAATATTTTGTGACCATAATTGAATGAAAGAGGATCTCTCAGCGTCAGTGAAATGTCATCGGTGGATTTTTTTATATTATTCCTCAGTGTACTCTATTTTCAGACCTTTGGCACCATTCCTTGGCAGACATACTTCCAGCGAGTGTTATCAGTGAAGTCTGCTCGTCAAGCCCAGTTGTTGTCTGTAGCAGGGGCATTTGGTGCCCTCTTGCTTGCAGTGCCCCCAGTGCTTATAGGTGCAGTAGCTGTCAGCACGAGTAAGTTTAATGTCACATTTACAAACACAGATAAATCGCAAGGACATCTTTTCTATTTAAAAAAAATATGCAAAAATTCAAAAAGCATTCATTGTCTTTTCAATAGGGCTAGAATGATGCTCTAATGGTGCAGAGAGTGCAAAGTATATTATCAGGCCTTGACATAAAGAGAAAAATGTTGGTGGCCCAGTTGTGCCACCAAAGCATGAGAAGTGGTGGCCCGAAGTTTCTTAGGATAATAGGGTGATAATCAGATTTCTATCGTGATATGATATATATCGAGGATTAGAATAATAAAATCAAGATAGTTTGGTCCACTAAAAGACCAAAAATATGGTTGCCCAACTGGGCCACTACAGCAGAGCATTCACTGGCCCGAACAGAGGATCTGGTGGCCCTGGGCCACCGGGCCAGTGCGTATGTCAAGCCCTGTATTATGCTTTTAACAAACTAATGGATTGATGCATAATACCTTTAATGTGACGTGAACACTGTCCGGAAACTTTAATTTAGGAAATAGCCTAAACTTATGTTTTAGGCTCCCTCCATTTCAGAGTAATGACAGCTATGGTGTCAGGCTCTGTCTGTACATGTGTCCATTCACCAAGAAAAACATTGCATCAGCTTCATAACTTTAAGAGAAGAGCTAAATTTCAAAAAGTGAAAATTTAACCCTTATTCCATTAACTGTTAACTTTCCTTTGGGTTTGTACCTCATCATATTCTTCAATTTGAAAACCATAATGCCCCAAAAATGGGGTGCTAAGGATAAATTCATTTGATAAAAAATATATGTAACCAACAAGACCAACATTTTTGATATTTCACTGCTTACAGTGCAGTGAACTATAAAACAACTCAGTATGAAAACCTCACTATAGAGAGTCTCAGGTCAGTCAGACATGAAGTCTTACAGTCCTGTATTTGTGTTTTCAGACTGGACTGACACTGCTTACCAGGTGAGCCCTCTTGACCGTGGTCAGAGTAGCCTGGTGCTGCCCCTGGTGGTCTACTATCTCACTCCCAACGCAGTGGGAATTCTCGGTAGGTGACTTGCATCTGTTTGTCTGATTTAAAGGTTTCTGAAGGCATGCAATAAATTTAGTGTTTTGGGAGGGAAAAAATATTTATTGGCATTTAAGCATGCTGTTGAAGATGAGCTGTATTTGTTGATTGCAGGTTTGGGAGCAATAGCGGCAGCCGTCATGTCCTCGCTGGACAGTGCCATCCTGGCATCAGCATCCCTGTTCTCTCACAACATCTGGGGCGCCATCTTCAGGCAGCGGGCTTCATCAAGGGAACTGATGTGGGTACAGAGGATCGCGGTTCTCGCCATCACCGCCATAGCGACCTCCATTGCTTTGTTTGTGGAGAGCATCTATGGGATGTTCATAATGGCAGCAGATCTGGTGTTTGTCATCATGTTTCCACAGTTAACAGCTGTGATATTTCTGCCCTGGACCAACACATATGGAGCCTTGACAGGTTATATTCTGGGAGTTGTCCTGAGACTCGGTGCTGGAGAATCCTACATCTACCTGAAGCCTTTCATACATTACCCATTTTATTCCAACCTAACTGGGCAGTTGTTTCCGTTCCGCACCTTTGCAATGATGTGGTCATTTGCATCAATACTAATAGTATCTAGATTTACAAACTTCATATTTGAGCATAATATAGTGCCTCGTCAGTTAGATTTCTTAAAATGCTTTCCACAAAATGAGACCACAGATCTACACCAAAGACAAAGAGAATATGCACCTGTGTCTGTGATAAATCAGAACGGTAATGTGCCACATGCCGGAGAAATACGGACAGGTAACGGTCATATAACAAATACGGAAAGTAGAGAAGAACTTGGAGGCGAGGAAACAAGAAGTGAAGAGTTAAGAAGAAGAGGAGGAGGTGATGCTTACGAAATGCAGGAATTGAAAGGCCCAGTAGCCAATGGACACGTTGGAGAGACATCAGAATTATGAGATATTCACATAGCTTATATTGTTATGAGTGCTTTATTTGATTTTTCATTGAAAGCCTTTTCATAAATTTATTGTCATCTTGGCAGCTTTGGGGTCTCATAAAAATGCTATTATTATTTTTATATTTATATTTATATTTCTTGATGGGTTATGTGTCAGTAGCTACACCATGTGTTGATGTACATGTGTGTATGAATGGAATGGCAATGGCAAGAAGGTTTTTTCTTTGAGGAATAAATGTAAGATTTGTTTTTTTTTAAAGGAAATTAAATAGGCAGATGATATATTATACAATACCTGTCTAGTCAACTCTGTAACTAGGGAATGCCGAATACACTGGGTTATGAATTGTACAATTTCTTTTTTTTATATTTTGTCTTTGCTGGCTGTATAATAATTAATAATTATCATTTAACATCACTGCGATTCTGACTAAGTTATATGCTTGGAACCAAATTATTTTAAATATATCTAAAACAACTACTAAATGCTTTCTTACTTGCAGTTGTAATTCTTACTTGATCATTACATTCTTATTCTTACACAATAATTACCTGCTTACACAATTCTTACATAACAATTAATATCCTTCCTAACAATTGAATTCTTACATTAACATGATTTACTTCTGAATTAAAGACAGTAAAATAACCCAGCATAGAATGAGAATGACTCGAAAAAGAGTAAAACAGTTAGTGAACATAAATATGATATCACTTTATTGCCCTCTAAATTTGCATAAGAACAAAAATGAATGTACCAATTGTTTACATGTTGATGCTTCATAAAGCAGGGATAGGAGCATTTTTATTTGTTTATTTTATAAAAAGCATAATATAGCAAATCCAAAGCATACACAATGTGTGGTGCTAAAAAATAATTTATTAAAGAGATAAACATTCCATTAAATTGAATGAATGTGAACTTCTATCTGATATATGTTTCTCAGTTATACCATATTGGTATTATGGGGAAAATGTGCACGATCTTTTGAAGACTTGTCAAGACGATTACCTTGGTGGAGTTTTTGTTTTAAAGAGATGTGAAAAAGCTTAAACCTGAGGTTACTTGTCATTCTTCTGGTCACATTGTGTGTTTTTTGAGTGGTGATAATTTAATTTCAAAGCTTATATATCTTGAATTATTAGCGTATTTTGTTGAATATACTTATTATTTGAGCAAGTGTGGCACTGAAGATTTTGGTGTTTGTTATTTACTCAGTATTTGTGTGCTTAAGTACTTGTATTATCAAACTCTTAAATTGTTATACCACAATCTACAGCAAATTGTATGCACAACAACTAGGACTCTAAAATAGATCTGGGTCCCGCACAATAAGGAAGATCTAGTCATACTTCAATACCATTAGGGCTTGTTAAGACTGCCAAAACTGTCCGATGAATTTTGAAGCTAGAAATGTATTTGCTTTTTTCGAATAAATCAGAATCTCAGAACCTTATATAACTTTGATGTATATTAAATCAGTTCAGATATGATATGGATATTGAATTATACACATAGGAAAGAAAGCATTTGATCAAAAATGGTGATCTGAGAATATACAAAGGCCGTCAGGAGTGAAACACAATTTTATGGGTGTCAATTAAGATTGTACTGACACAAAGTCACTCAGAAGACTCGTATCAACTCTGTGTCACTAATTGGTTGAAATGTATCTTGGATTGCACTTTTCATTGATCCTCACTCTTTGAGTAACTTTTTTCAGTACAATATTGTATTGATGTTTTAATGTATATTCTAGGTGTTTCGGCCTTGAACATGTTAACATTACAAAGACACTGCGTAAAGGGCTGAAAATATTGAAGCAGCTCTCGTCCTACCAAAGAAAGGTTCTATTTTAAGTTGTGCAATTAATTCAGTTATACACAATTTCAAGGAATACTTTGGAAGCAGGATTGTCCCTTTTATGGTGTTTACAAATTCATACCATTGCCAGAGCTTTATGTATCAGGATAAATTTAAGACAAACTAATTAGTTTGTTCGCTGTCCAAATTACGTAAAAGTAAGACATGTCTTTAATTGAATTATTCAGCATACAGAGTTGAACTAGGCAATTTACATTTAATAATGAATTTGGAGTTTTAAACTAAAAATTCATGGACATTGAATATTGAAATTTACTGGATTGAGGAAAGAGGGATTGAGAATGAAACCTCATAGAAGATACTTATTACAGAAATCATTGTATTCTTGGATACATATGCTAATTTGATATAATAAAGGTTCTCTGGCAGATAAAATTTAGGAGATGATCCCATCTGCATACATATGGAGAACATATGGTACAAAGATCTTATTTTTGCTGTGTGTGTATTGGTTTGGGACTCCTCTCTAGCTTATCATTAACCCAGACATTATGAAGAAACTTTTACAGACTTGTAAACACTCCTGCTGATAAGCACTGAGTGATGAGCAAATAAAATGATTGAAACTTAAATATAAATCTATTGTCATGTGATTTTTTGTTAATATTACAAATGCTGATCTGTATTGTGTGACCCAAGTATGGGTCAGATTGATAAATGTTCTGTTGGAATGTAATTGTGTTCCCTGTTATACTATTTGTTTGTTAATTTGCTTGCAGGCCACTGACCTATGCATTGTTAATATGTGTGGCCAACTAGAGTAAAGTATATAAGATGAAAGCATTGTCAGCATAGCCAAACCCAAACCATAGATGCAACTCATCACTGGCTCGAAGATGGTGTCGGCAACCTAGTGTTTAGTATTGTGTAAACAATCACTTCTAGTTATGTACCTAGTTAAACTATGAAGATATTCCACTTTCAAAAAAAGAAATCCCGAGAACAACACATTGCCATTTTGAAATTTGCACTCATTTATTCATTACCACTTTCGGTTTTGGCCTGACACAATTTGCATGGTTTGGGTTATGTTAATTGTTAATTTTCACTGACTTAATTCATATTTATAAAACAATGGAAGCTATCACTGACACTTGAGAGAATATTTGCAGAATTCAGATATCTTCATGGTAATGCAATACAACAGGGTTTGACCCTCGAGTTCTGCACAGAATGGTATATATAGCAATATCTGATTTCCGTTTGATTTAGTCATGTGAACCAGTCTTTGATTTAGTCATGTGAACCAATCTTTGATTTAGTCATGTGAACCAATCTTTGATTTAGTCATGTGAACCAATCATGTGAACCAATCTTTGATTTAGTCATGTGAACCAATCTTTGATTTAGTCATGTGAACCAATCTTTGATTTAGTCATGTGAACCAATCATGTGAACCAATCTTTGATTTATTCATGTGAACCAATCTTTGATTTAGTCATGTGAACCAATCTTTGATTTAGTCATGTGAACCAATCTTTGATTTAGTCATGTGAACCAATCTTTGATTTAGTCATGTGAACCAATCTTTGATTTAGTCATGTGAACCAATCATGTGAACCAATCTTTGATTTATTCATGTGAACCAATCTTTGATTTAGTCATGTGAACCAATCATGTGAACCAATCTTTGATTTAGTCATGTGAACCAGTCATGTGAACCAATCTTGTGAACGTGACAAGTTAACATTGAATAAAGACAGCATTATGAAACTTAAGACATCTTGTTAATGTCTCAAGATAGTGTGCTTACTTGTGACCTTAATGCCTCAGTCACATTTGCGCCAGGTGCCGGCCTGGAAGTAAACATAGGCTGGCCTCACAGGGTCCTGGGCACCAGGGATTTTATTAGTGAAAATCTGACATATGCCATAGCTTTGTCACATTACTAAAGGGCATTGCAAGACATGTGCAAGATTGAAGGGCGCAGATGTCTGTAGGATATCCTAAATACATCTGTCTCATTGACAGACGTCTGTAGGATATCCTATGATACTGTAGGGAGCACCTAGAATCATCTGATGAAGACCTGTGAACACCTGAAATTTAAAAAATCCCATTTTCACCGTATGATGCTACCAGGAGCCCCAAGAAGATCTTAAGATATACCTGCGGGACATGCACGGGAGCCTGCCGTGTACTTAAGATGATATGTGGTTATAAGACACCGGGGGAAACGCTGACAACTTTTATGGTGCAGCTAAAAGTTCCTGATGACCTGTATGACATCTTAAAGATGCCCAATTGTGGCCGATGATCTCCCGAACTGCCGGCCGATTTTGTAAAAAAAAAATACCCATTGGCTGGGCATCTTTACTGAAATTGGCACAAATGTGACTAAGGTATAACCTAAATTTTGAGGTCATGTGACCTTGTGAAGATGATAAGTTGACAACATATAAAAAGAGCATCATCAAACTAAATCTTAGATGCACCTTATTAAGGTCTTTTTATTTTCTCATTAGTTACCTTGACCTATATTTTGAGATGACCATCTTTGACCATGTACCACTATTATAAGTGAATATAGAAGGTAGAACTTCCTATTTTCAGAACATTCACCTGGTGGCCATCCTAAAGTTCAGAGAAGAGAGATGTTTACCTCTTTTTAAAGAGAAAGTGAAAGGTCAAGATCATGCTTCAGAAGGGGCAATATTGTAAATTATATCTTTGTTGGATAGATACAATATCAACATTACATGGCATATATGCTCGACCTTTGAGGGCCTTGGATAAGTTTGATATCTAGTGACCTTGAACAGCTATCAAGGTAAAGGGAGCCAATTTTCACAATCAACAAAAAAAACAAATAATGTACTTATTTTATACAATGTGTTTGTTAAACCTTTGGAAAATCATTTGTGTGACTACCTCTTTTATGTAGCTGATCAACACTTGGAAGAAGAATAGAACATTACATTTAAATGTTAACTGCTTATGAATATTAATTGTTTGGGTGACTTATGTTGGGTAGACCTGCATTGTGTAAACTTTATTTGATAATGATCTCCCGACTGTTTTAGCACAAATATTTCCCATAATCTGTAATATCAAACAAAACACTAAAAAGCATTTATCGCCATCCAATATCAAATTATTTATTTGGTAACCTTGTGAATTCAGGTTAAAGTCATAACCTGTAAATATAAATTTTCCAGTTATCAATTTGTGACTGTTGATTAGAGTAAGATCAGTGTATCTTGGCAAAGATGATTGGGTTTTAATGAGATTGGCCAAGAGAATATATTGGCAACATTCCAAAATTGACAGTCATTTAGAATTCTCAAAAAAGTCATGGTGTTCATGTACATCAAGTGAAAGTGATTTGCCACGAAAATTGAAATGTTTTGGCTGAATTATGTATTTACGGTAATACATGTTTAAATCGACACAATTTTGCATAACTGAAAGTTTTGTGGAAATTATATGGTATTATCAAAATGTAACTATTCAGATAATTAGGAGAATATATCCGTCATCCTGTTATGATTAATAGTAAAATAGATTATTCAGGTATTTTGGATAAAAATCAGTTTATCAGAGTTACTAAGAATTCAGCTAAAACTGAATTTTGCATGCCTGACAGACCTTTTATTCTCTTGGTAAAAGCAATTTTTTATCATGTTCTATGTTACATAGACATAATTGATATCAAGTGATTTTAAAATTTGATTTAAGGTCTATAATCCATAATCAGTTTGAAGCATCTGGAGAGAACTTTGTGTGGTCTCGTATATTTACGTAACTGCCTTCGGCTCTGGGGGTTTCCAGGATGAGAGTGAGGCTAGGACGTCATTTGCATGAAATTTTTAAATACCCAACTCTTTTATTAAATAAAGAAAATATAAATACTTGATATAAGTCGCCAGCTGCAAAAACTGAGTCAAACCCGTTTTAACTACCGTTAAAACGGGTTCAATTTAAATAATAAAAATTTAAGACTAGCTGGTTAAGTTTAATTTTTCTGTGCTAAATTAACAAATAACATTACTTTGAACATATTTAAGCCAAAAAAACATAAGTCTGTCCCAGTTTTTCATTGTGGATTATAGACCTTAACCCCTAAGGGACTCGGCTATCTAAATTTTGTTGATTGGCTGGACTAACCAATTTTTGTCTGGACTAGTGTATCCACGTACTAAATTTATAAAATTTATAACCATGGTTACTAAATTTGCTTAATGAAGTGCTGGGGTCAAAGCAGGGGGGGGGGGGGGGGTACTCATGATTTTAACCTGCGAAGGCTGGGATGGAACTGAAAACCCCAGAGCCTGATTTAGGGAAATATTCTATCATTATTGGTACCCTGATTTAGGACTAGCTGAAATTTGGTACCCTGATTTAGGACTAGCTGAATTTTTGATACCCTTATTTAGGGATGATGCAGAAGGAGGAGATTCGGAAAAGGGGATTGTGATCCCTGTTTTAGGGAGAAATTTGAAAAACAGTACCCTGTTTTAGGGAAAATGATAAAATATCTTAACCTGTCTTAGGGAAAATATCAGCAAAAAGGACCCTATTTAGCCCAGCTTCCCCGGTAACGCGGACTATGAGAGTACCCCCCTGGGGGTCAAAGGTTCATGATCCATTCAGTCTGACGTCATTATCATGATTACATTGTGACAAGTTGCAGCCCTTCAGAATGTTACAAATGACGTCATCAAGCCAGAACAATGGGGACGTCAATGTGGTGGACGTTGCCGTCCTTCCCGTCCGTTAGGGGTTAAAATTAAAAAATACCCATTGTTCCCTAATTTGTGATTGTTTGATAACTTCTCTCTTGAGAAGTGAATAAAAATATGTTTGGATTATAGTGCTTGTTATGATAGGTGAATAAAAAATATGTTTGGATCATAGACATAGTGCTTGTTATTGGGATTTAATGAAAAATAAAACATCCTTTACTTTACATGTCAATCATGTCCAGATCCATAGTTTTATGAGTCTTGTCTACACTGAATTTGAATTCATTCCTTCAGAGAAAAGGACTGACAGACCAACATGCAAGCTTGAGGGCCAATCATGCTGATCATATGTGTATGATAAAATCCAAACCAAAAGTGGGAGAGGGGTGGGCACCCATTGAGAAAACATGGGATGAGACAGAAGACAAGCAAAATCTCAAACATTTTGTAATAGCTGAGAGCAATATATATTATTGCTCTCAGGTAATAGGCAATGGAATAAAAGACTGATGGCCCAAAAATTGGTGCTCCACACATAATTCATTTGCAGGGCAAGCCTAAGTGGTCATTTCGTTAGCACTGGTAGGGTCCAACTGTAGTTGCAGTGGGTAAAATTATAAATATTTCTGATCAATAATAATAATAATAATAATAATAATAATAACGATTTATATAGCGCTATATCAGACCAGGTCTGCTCAAAGCGCAGATTAATCAAATATTAGTTATAAAATCCTGTCTTATTTGTGAATAAGAATTGTTTTTTATGTGTAGTTTGATTCACATTATTATTACAGTCTACTATCCGAGTTTTATAAAGTACAATGCTTTATGGGTACAAAAAGGCTATCGGTGTGGGGTTTAGCCTCTAAAAATGTAAAAAATCTCAGAAATAGCTATATATTGTATTAGAATATGCTTAAATTTCAAATATATGCATTAGGTCTGGTTTATCTCTCTTTGTACATATATTTTGCTAAAAAATAATGTCTTTTCCATAAGTCTGTGATGAAAAACTTTTTTGCCCAGGAGATTTTTCATAGAATTATCATTTTTTTTCAATGCCCAATATAATCCAATGCGCAGAATTTCTCATTGATCCCTGTGAAAAAAAGACCCCGGGCAAAAATTTGTTTATTGATATTACTGTATTTGATACTTGAAATCTACAGGAGAAGGGTGTACATTAATAAACAAACCAGACCTAATTGATAGTTAAAGTTCATTGCCAGTTATACTGACTTGAATGAGTTGGAATATTTTTTCCCATAGACTTTACATTGTAACGGCCGTAACCTTGAGGTCACAATCTTTAAATGCTTATAAAATCACTAGTATTTAATATTTTTTCATGCAGTTTGCATTGCTGAATTCATATTCACTCACAGATTCAAACAATATTGGTTAAAGCTGAAGAACTGTTGATTTTCTCAGTTTTCTTTGTTCAAGGTCATATCAAGGTCATTTCAAGGTCAAATATGATTTTAAAAATATTTTGTATTTTAGGCATATATGAGGGTGCTGACATTTCTTTTGGCCTATCCCATGTACTTTTAGAGCTATATGACATGTCCATTAAAGCTCAGGATGGGCAGCATCCCAAAAGTTTAGTCAGTTGAGAAGACTTGGAGTCGAACATTTACGGTAATAGTGATACGCACGACGCCAGTTTTTGGGAAGTCGTGAATTGCGCCTGTCAACTTACGGCAGCTTGCAGGTGGTTTGTTTTGAAACAGCGAAATGGGAGACGTTGAAGAAGAAGGTGAAATTTTGAGATTTTGTACAGAAAAATGCCAGAATTTTGAGTAAATATACAATGAAAACATAATCATAATAATTTTGATGCTTTTTCAGATGCGAACACGATATGTCACAGTTGCAGTGCAGTAGTCCAAGAAGACGACAATTTCATTCAAGCTCTGGGCAAAGATTGGCACGTCCCTTGTTTCAGGTGAGTTGCAGACTTGCAGTATTTGAACTGAAATCTGAGTAGCTCCTCGCTGGTGGATACATGTGATCCAGACGAACGTGCAAACAAAACTGAGAAAAGATTAAAATAAAAATGGCGTGCAGAATAGAAAATTTATATTCTGAGGGGTTAATATATGTAAAATTTGATTGATCTTAGTTGTAATGTGGCACTGCAGCAACAAAATATTTATTTACCTGCTTTATCAGTGCTGTCAGTGATAGTCTATTTTCTGAGAAGGAAATGTTAGCTTAGGGAGAATAGAAGTCATTTTTTGTTGCACAAAAATGTCACACTGGCAGCTGTGAAGACAGTCTCCAAACGAAATCCGAGAGAAGTTCTTTCACAAGTAAAGTCGCCAGATATTGAAATAAACGGCCACCTTTAAAGCGTATGACATATGATATAGATGGCAAAAGATCTCATTGTTGTGAAACGTTATTCAAGGCACCAACAGATTCTGTATGGTATGACAGATATAGCAAAAAAGTAACATCAGTGTAAGTAACAATGAGGTCATCCCCAAAGCCAAGGCGGATTGAAGTTGGCTCCCAAGAGAAGTCTGCCTCGTTCCAAACTCATGAAATCTCATTTAAGAAGGTTTTTTTTTACTCTTGCAGCCTTTGCTAACACTTGAGACTGTCTGAAGCTACTCATATTTGCACAAGAATGAGACATATATATATATATATTTTTTTTTTGGAGATATTTTTAATGTACTTCGCCCATATAAATTTTCATGTGAAATTTAAGATTTTCATACTTGCTCTCACATACAGCTTCAGTGTTCTGTGTGTTCACAGATTTGTTGTTCACACCTGAAACACATTGCAACTGTAAGTTTAAGGTGTAAATCATAATCCATGACAATTATTGTCCCTGCCTCAAGGCAGCAATTTACAAATTGAAATTATCAAGAACTGATATCTGTGAACTCTGAATGGGAAGTGTTGTTATACTTTTTCACCTGGCTTTTGAGTATTCCAGCTATCAATACTAAATTGGGGTTACTTCGAACTAAGTAAGCAGAAAACTTCACATATTAATTTGATAGTCTTGTGGCATGTATGCACACAAAGCTGCAGTATGAGGTATCAATATTCAACATCTTGGGAGAAAACTTATTCTGCCTGAAAAAGGTTGCACAAAATTCTGAATGAGCGATTGTCCTCATTGACCATGTCATCAAAGTATTCTGAGATTATCAAAAATGTGACACAATGTGTTCATAAGTTTTTTCTGGATAATCTGTACATGAATCTCCATCATAGCAGAATTCTAAAAAACAAGTGGCCAGCATTCAGCACTAATCACCACTATCATATAACTCCCAATATTTCAGGTGACGGATAATCATGACACGTTTAAAAACAAAAGGGGGTGTGACACTATTAAAGTCACTACTGTACATAATTATGGCAGCTGATCAGGCATAATGGTTTGGTAATATTTAGTGATTTAAGTTTATTCAGTTTGGTCAGTTTTTTTTTCTCATACACGTATATAACTTATTATAAACAGTTGTGAGTAAGAATATCACAATTCTTGGTCAAAGCTCAATATTATCTCTGTTGTGATGTTAAATATTCTCTCTTATAGAGATTTTTATGTTTAATCAACAAAATGTTTTCCATACATAATTATTTTATTTGATGGCTTTTTTCAACTAGATTGTTTTTTTTTTGGAACTGGAAAGAAGATGAATATTTACATTCTGATCATGTTTTTAAGGGAAAAGAAAAAAAAATGTCTCTCAACACAAAATATCAATCCACAGAAGGTTTAAACACAACAAATATCAGCAGGACCGGCGAAGTGTTCAGATAACATCAATATGTTAACAAAATATATGAATGAGATGATATCCTGCTGGTCTTTGAACCTCAAATGAAATGAATAGCACAATACAAAAAAAACACACAAACAATTGAGGATGTTCTTATAGATGAAGTTTGATGTTTTTTGATTTAAAATTGTCTATGTCCTGTTTTACAAAATTTTATCTCACATTGTTTTCTTCTTTTATAAAGTATAAATTTGTTTAAAGTGACCATGTATTTTATATTTTAATCTGTGATTGTGGTAAACATTCCATTTTACATATTAAATTGTTTTTAAGAAATATTCTAGGCACTGTACAAATAGTAAAACTGTAAATGAAAGGGCCATAATAATGAACAACTTTAATGATAGTGTTTTATTTTTTATTTTCACGTTTTTTTGGCAGCTTTGTAAATTATTTAATTGATTAGTTGGGCACTTCCTCATTACTCATTGGGCCTAATCAAAGTTCACTTTAACATTATGGGACATCCCTCACCCCACTCACTTTCACTCTCATATATAAAGCTGTCACAACTGATGTGACAAAACATGGACTTAATGTAATTCTTTTCTAAGAAATGGTTCTGTCCTTGAAACATGACCAGAAATATTTGTGATGAATAAGATTCAGACGAAAAGATTCTGTTGGTATTTGGACCACACTTCAATATTCAGGTAAGGGACACAGTATTTCATATCTAATTTTAAAGCTTAGTATCACATGTAAAGGTTGAAAACTGAGGCATTTATTACAATTTTATTTAGTTTCCTGGCATTATATAGATAATACTTTTAACATCATTTGTGGTCGAGGTTTCACACATAGACAGAAATATGAGATGAAAATCGGAAATAGATACCAAATTGAGAAAATACCTTTTGGCAGGAAATTAAGCCTGCAGATGGGATATGTTACCAGTTGCTAATGTGGAATATGATGTGGGCTGTATTATGACAGATGATATAACAGAACAGAGTGAAGTGCCTACATACACACCAGAATAACCAGATAGTTATTACATGAGGGACCTTGATAAACGTATTATCACCAGTTAATTAATCTTGGTATTAATGATAATACATGATATTTACTTTCAATGATTAAGTTGTGTTAGGTATTTATTTCCAGTTTTGTTTAATATTTTTCTATGTTGTATGAGTTCAGATACCAGGAGTCAGTAATCAATGTGACCGAAGCTTGACATGACACACTTGAGATACTGATAACCATGTTGTGTAAACATGATAAAGATGCAGTAAAACAACACAATGAAATATCTTATGATCATAAAACTCTCATCTAGGTCTTGATGTAAGTGCCAAGTGAGTGTTTTTTGTCATACAGGTCTCGCCATACATGATAAATTGGTTTTAATAGCTTTGACAAATTTATTTTTTGCATCTATTGAAATTTCTTGACTATTTATTCACAGATTATGTGCATCTTTCCAAATAATTTTTTTAATACATTTTTTGGATAAATCAAATAATGAAGTACTAATAAGTAATTGGGGATGAATCAGTTTTGAGGTGGATCGTGGTTCATTTTAAAGTTGATTTTTGTTTACATCACAACTTTCAGACCACTGTGTGCCTACTGATGTGTGAAATGTCCCATTATTCAGGCATTTGTCCCATGCTATATTTAAACCAAAATAAAGAATTAATGAATACATTACATAATGGACATGATGTGACTTCTGACAAACTTAAAGCATATATAACACATCTATATTTAGGATATATCCTCATGTTAACTACACTTCTTTCCTTGTCAGGAGTTTATCATATCTATATTATAAAGATCTGACTATCACAACCTTAAATAACAGGAACTAAATGTTTATGATTTAAAGAATTAAAATGGGATTATGTCAGTATGGATGAATTTATCACGGATATGAAAGTGTAGGGTTTCACTTTTATCATATAGAAAAATAAACAATAGTTTTGTGCAAGGTGGTTTTAAAACATATTAATTAAATTATATGATGAGTAACAAATCTGACACGCTGCCAATTGTGTCGGATATAATATGTGATGCAGGATAGTATCCGGACCACAAAATTGCACCACACCTCACTTGCCGTTTATGAGAGAATTGGGTCCAAGCCAGATCTACATGATACAGTTCAATCTGTGGTGTTCTTTTAGTGGAAGGTCACATTCACACAATGAAGAGATCAAGCAGATAAAAAAAAACTTTTATCACGCCCTTAAGATTTTCAATATATCAACATGACTACCTTCAAGTGGTGACTGACTTGTTTTGGCCGTTTCCCCGTTCGACCATAGTCTGTTTAACATTGCCTGTTTGACTGTGTGATTTCAATTAAAATACCTACTTTTTATTTTCTCTTGGCTACATTGGTTTGGCTTTTGGGGGATGAAATAGCCTTCTACAAGGCAATTTTATTAGTTTTGAGCCATGACAGAGTGACAGTGGCTGACTTTTGGTTAGATCTACAATTTCTAGCCATAATTAAACAGGGAACAGAATTATTTCCCATGGTCGGAAAAATATACATTTCATGATAGATGGTGATTTGCTGGTTTTTTAATGTTGTGATAAATCATCCTAGGTCATGTAGAATATGTCAAGGTTGACTCACAAGCTATCATTACAAGTAACAGTAGATTAGAATATATTTTGTCAAAATATTTGTTGCTGGTACCAGGGAATAACTTGCTGAAAGTTTCAGTTCAATATATCTTGAATTACTAATAAATAATGGATATATTTAATTTAACAGGATGGTGTAAGTCACCAGGGTAGAATACATTTCTCAAAATTAAGGTTGTAGTCCTGGCTCAAAGAATCTGTATATTGAACATATTGCAGATCTTATTCACGGGACCTATTCTTCTCTTTAAACACTCTCTGGTGACTTAAGATGGAATGAAAGTAAAGAAATGTATGTGCACTAGCAGTTTCAATTAGAGCAATATTGTATTTCTGCATGTAATGATGACATTTGCCAACAGGTGTCAGTAGTAGAATAGTAACAATGAATGAGCTGGTTCGCAGTCAGTGCAAAGTCATCAACAAAAACATCATTATTGATTCAAACCAGGCCTTGTTTGTCACATACTGAACACTGTAAATCATGTGTTTATGTGCCCATTTCATGTTCTGTTCCTTGGTTCATCAGGTATTTAAACTAAATATGAAGGGGAACATTATGTTATAAAAGGGAGATGATTTTTGTTATAGTTAGTGAAGAGTGGTGATTTGAGATAACTTGATGTAAAAATGGGCTAAACAAAGTTGATTTGGTTTTCTGTTAAGTTTGGCAGTGATGATGCAAATGGGGATGGGTGGCGCAGAAAAATAGCAGGAATGTAAATATAGGCTCATGATGGGCTCTCAAATATACAGGTAACTCCATGTCAATAACAGTCAGATACTAATTGATACAGGTGTAAACCTCAAAGTCATATACTTGCTGACACCGTGAGTGAAGGTAACGTGCCGAATCGTGTGTAAAACACACACCATATCTTGTAGGAAGCATAAGTTATATACATCAACGGAGGGTCACTTTTTTTCCTGAGAGAAAAAATTGAAGAAAAGGTGGTGACTCACACATTAAAAGTGACAAATTATTATGGAAAAGGACTTATTGTCAGACTCTGATTCACCTAAACTGGCCAGGAGGAAGACCTCAAAATCCAAGAACCCCAAATTTGTAGCCTATGTGAACATACGCAGGTAAATGAGTTTCAATTTATGAATGGATTATATTTGTCAGTGAACTCGCACAAGTATTAAATTTATTTTTTTAGAATTACAAGAAATAATATATTAAAAATTAATCTTTGCAATTCATAACTGGATTTTGACAGAGGCAGGGAAGTCAAACAAAGCTCACATTTTATCTATTTCCTAGACTGTGCAGGATTTTTCCTTTTATTTGTTCACTTTTAAGCCTTGTTTACTCAAAGTGACCTTCACCTAAATGATATGAAATATCAACTATTTGAACTGATGATTAGTCAATATTGACACCAATAATGAGAATTCAGTGACACATTCCATGAAATTACTCCAGGCTTTTACATATTTAAGTTAACAATCATAACATATTCCAACATACCATATTTAGATCCTTGCAACTAAAGGAGTGCTTTGGTAAACTCTTGCAATTCTCTTTTTAGATATATTCTCATCAACTGATATTAGGGTCAAACTTCATGAATGAATTGTGAATATGTTCATATTTGTGTGTCATGTATGATATAAGTATGGCTAAGTATACTTCTATTATACATAAAGTTAGAAGGACTTGGATTTCCTGCCACCTCCTCCTCCCAAGTATTGCCGAGGCATAATCATGTTGATTATCCTACATTTTTGACATGTCATAAGGAGTGGAATGCCCTTTGACCTTTTGACTATTCTGATATTCATTTCAGAGCAGCAATATGATTGTTATTGCATGTAATTCTTATTGACCTTAATGAATGTGACATGTTTAGAGGCGTTACAACATTCACTAATATTGATATTTCCTCATTCGTACTTCTTCTGATAGGGCCCTAGTGTGTCATGCCACCAGGGGGACACACCATCTGCATAAGTCCTAGCATCACAGGGTCCCATTGGTATTGTCCTGTGCCACCACTTCCCTCTGTAACGCTTCAGATAAGACCATAAGATGTGATAAATTGGCCTGGTTGGTGTTATTATCTTGGGCACATCATTAACTTGTGCAGAGGAGGAGAGAATGTGTGGGTGGGCTACGACAATGCTCACAATATGTCTCAGTGTATCTTGGTTTGAAGGATTCATAATCAATGCTAATGCTTTGAGTCTTGCAGTTTTATAGATCATATTCACTCTGCGTAGGATGATAATAATCTCTAGGAAATGCCTTATCTGCTCAAAGGGTTTATAGATTGTAGAATTACTGATGCTGTTTTATGACAAAACTGTTACTTTAAAGAGGAAAATATATGACGCATTAACATTTTGGAGAATCTTTATGTTGTGTAAGGTATATACATGATATTGTGTCAGGAATATTGGATGATCTTGATTGCTTACAACTGCATGAAGCTAAATTGTGCCATTCATGATGTGTTTACTGCCCTCATTCTCACAGCTCATTAGCTCAATACTTGGACCCTCCTCCACACGCTGCCTGCAATGGTACCAGACTCTACCAGGAAACCCGCTTGTTATCCTCACTGAAAAACCTCTGATTGGCCACCAAATTTGCCACAAATACTTTTGATTCTCATATTATTGACCTTTGGGGGCTCTTGAGCACTAACAAGCCGCAATGCCCTGTGGAATTGGCTTGAGTGACAGTCTCGCAAAACTTTATAACGATGCACATAATTATGACTTGAAAATTGTTTGTGACATGCCTGGTTTTATTATCTATCATATTTACAGTAAATTACTTTGTAAGGTTATGAATTTGTGTTGATGATTGGATAGACTTTAACTATTACCACCCCTTATGAACCATTTTTATGCTGTGAGGGTCCATGCCTTTCTTGGGGGAGGGGGATGTAGCTCAGTCAAGATAGACTCCTTCATTTTGAAAATTTCACATGTATAAATGGTAAGGTAAAAATATGCTTTTCTTGTAACCAAGGTGACATGGAAGCACAAAGAAATGAAAGAGATACAGCACATTGTCCTGGTATGTAATAGAGAATATGTAATGAAGCTTCAACATGGAAAGACACATTCTTGGCAATTAAAAATCATAAAAACAACATGGAAGGAAAAATTGTTGGGATCATATTATGGATATTTTCTCCGACATGATTATATTCCAGGTTTTCCAAGTACATGTCTGTATAAAGATGATTATGAGGCTTGTGTTATTTTTGCAAAATATATGCTGTCATGTTGTAATAGGAAAATAGTTCTGTTAGAAACATGGCTGTATGTATTAGTGATAAACAGGATAAGAAACTTTGATTGTGAAAAGAGGTCACCACACTGACTGTCAACTGCATATTTGTCCATAGTGTTGCATCTGCTGTTATCGTTGGAACCTCCTGTTATCATTGGAACCTCCTGTTATCATTGGAACCTCCAGTAATCATTGGAACCTCCTGTTATCATTTCGAACCTCCTGTTTTGACTGGTACCATCTTCTGCTCTGCTCGGTACCTCCTGCTCTGCCAGGTACCTTTTGCTCTGCCTGGTACCTCCTGTTCTACCCAGTACCTCCTGTTCTGCCTGATACCTCCTGTTCTGCCTGGTACCTCCTGTTCTGCCTGGTACCTCCTGCTCTGCCTGGTACCTGCTGCTCTGCCTGGTACCTGCTGCTCTGCCTGGTACCTCCTGCTCTACCTGGTACCTCCTGCTCTACCTGGTACCTCCTGCTCTACCTGGTACCTCCTGCTCTACCTGGTACCTCCTTCTCTGCCCGGTACCTCCTGCTCTCCCAGATACCTCTTGCTCTGTCTGATACCTCCTACACTCTCCTCCTTTGTACCTCTTTCATCGTGCATAGCAACACAGACCCATCACAAGGTCAAGGAACTACTCTATACCATTGTTTTTCAAATTTGGTTGGCTGAGTAGGAACATTTGTGTCAGGGTGTGAAAAAGTTTGAAAGTGTATTTTGTTGAAAGTTCCCTACTAGTTCCCATTGTCAATCATCAAGATTATTTTCATTGGCAGTCTCTGGATTAGTAGCTAGTTGGCATTGAACTGGGTCATAAATTGAAAATAAACAAACTTGTTTATGGTCAAACATGGATAGTAACATGATGACAAAACACATGGCGTGAATCATGGCCAGCCAGACATAGGCACCCGTCAGCATCCTGCATGATGTCACTTGTTGCCACGGTAACTGCTGCAGGATCTGCAGGCACACTGGAGCAATCTGCAGGAGCTTCTATACAAACATAGCAATCAGCAGAGGAACACTTCATGGTGCGATCAGGAAGGCATACAGGAGGGCAGGGCTAATAGGACACGCCAAGATTACCCAGAGATTATGTAACAATACATCATTAAGTGGAAAAAAAGGCACCAAAAAAAAAAAAAAAAATAGATTCCACTGCTGCAAAGGGTGCACAATAAGAACATTTGGAGAATAGAAACTATTGCACACACTTTTTTGTTATTGTTCTTCTAATTCTTAAAAAAAGAACTTTTGAATTATTGCAATGGGAACAAAGAAGAAAAAGAGCAGCAAACTGTGTGGTTGGTTTGGAAGGCTAAGGCGGAGCATAACATTGTGGCAAAGAGGGATGTCCATGTGTGGCCTGAGAAGGAGGAGAGAAGAGCAAGTCAGCGGGTGGATAGGTGTGAAAACTGGTCCGGAGGCAGAGATAATGCAGATGCTGATGGTCGCCATGCTACCTTTACAGGTGGGACAGTGGGATGAAATCAAGAAAGTTGGACAGGTCAAGAAGAAAATAAGACTGCAGAGGATTGTCAACAGTGACAGGTAAGGTCAAAGCCTAACTGCCAATAACATAATAATAATATCATTGACTAAATATATATCTATTTTGTCCATGATATTATCAAAAAAATGAGCTGACAAAAAAATATATATATATGGAAAATTTACAAATGTGAAAATGCATTATTTAAGATCTTTTGTTTAAGATAGTCTGTTAGGCACAAACATCACAGATGAGGAAAGCAAGCATCTTGAAAAACTTGCGTTTTCAAAATTACCATGTTTGAAAGTAGAGGTGTTTATGAGGAGGGAGGTCACAGTAGTTCAGGTCAGGAGTATTCTGCATCTTGTGAGCAAACCATCGCTATGACTCCTCAGCTAGTGATGTGATGGTATTTGAGGAGTATGTGTCATCATGGGACATCAATATGTGTGACTGAATACCATTAGAGTTCACCGGAGAGGGCATGCATACAAGATGAACGCCAAGAAAAAGAGTCAAATTTGCATTCTTTGTTATTATCAGTGTTTGCATGCAGAAGCACAAGATTTGAGACAATATGTTGCTGCAAACATTCTGGTAATTCACCCAAAACGTACAAGAGACGTTGCAAAGTGGATGAGAAATTGTTGGTGCACGTGGCTGGTGGTTGCCGATGGTAACAGGACACACAGACAGATATGCCATGTGGTTGCTGGGGCGATGAGTCATGGAGCAGCAGCAGTCAGACTGTCAGGGAGAGTGGCACTGGCTAATGTAGGAACTGACACCACACCAGGGCACTCCTCAACCCCCCCCCCCCCCCCCCCCTTCCCCCATCGTTTCTGTCTGCTCCTCCCATTTGTCTATTGTTTGTTCTCGCTATTTATATCATTACATCATGTTAATAAAATTATGCAAAATAAATAACACACTTTTGAATTTTGTGAAAACTCTACCAAAACTCCACTATATTAACAAGAAATTTGAATTTTAAATTTTATATAAGTCCCATTTCTGGAACATGATTTCATGCTGTGATCCTGACTGGGTTGGCTGTTAATCATCCCACATCCCGCACCACACTTTACACCGTGCAGCAGGAGACCGGCTAATTCTGTGTGTGAAGCAGGGAAAGCCGGGTGATCCCAGCGAGAGATGAGGACCCGGGTGATGGTTGGCTGAATCCAGGCAAACACAGGGTGAAGGGACCACTCAGCATACACCATGGAGGACTTTGTACTCTCTGCAGGGAAAGCCACACAGATTGCCTGTCAACCAACACAGCGAAGTGTGCACTGCAAGCTGTTCACCAGACAGAACCCATGTCTACTCAACTGGAATCATTGAAACAATAATACAGCTCATGGAAATATAATCGTAAAAAATATATTTATTGAAATAACCAGGAGAAAAGGCATCAAACATTAAGAATATATTTAAGATACCTTGGAATTATAGATTTGAATGATTAAATCAGAACATGTTATTGAAGGATTTGGTAAGAAATGGATATTGGCATGATCTGGCTTCAGGATGGCATACCAAACCAGAGCTTAGCAAGGCACTGCTCACTGATTGATACCAATAGCACGTCCCATTTCTTTGCAACTTTCAAGCTTTAAGGATCTTGAGAGCTCTTCTGGGAATAGAGTTTTGGAAGTGTAGTCCGATTTATGGCGAGGTTGTGGGCCATTAGTGACAGCTGCATCCAGAAAAAAGTAGGACTATGATGGCCTGGTGGTGGGAGAGCTGATGGGTGGGCTTGATGTGGAGTTTACTGCAGGGATATCTGCTGTGAGCGCAGGAAAGCCTGCAGGATGGCTGCTATATCTGCATACAGGACACACTGTGATCCTAGTCACTGATGGGATACACACAAATCGGTGAATTGGGCGGCAGAAAGTGATCAAAGGATATAAATGGACATACGAAACTCACCCACTGGTATTTAGCATTGACATGTATATGACAAAACATCTTCGCTTTAAGATAGTATAATCTTTTTAATTGCTACCACCCCGCATGGACCTTTAAATACTTCTAAGGTCCATGGCATAAAAAGGGGAATGAAGTTCAGTCCTCACACTCTTTGACGTTGGTCATATTTCATGACAGATTTCATATTGCATCATACCTTGTGTTACAGTGTAGTATCATGGTTAATGTGTTAATAAATTGTTATGTTATTGGGATGCTGAGACAGATGTACGATGGTGTGAATGATCCCCGAGTGACACAGTGGTGATCTGCCTCACGCCGGACCTTTAAGTATCATCCTGAAATGTTTGAATATTGGTACCTCTCTGCCTTTGTGATTATAGAGGCTGATGACTCGGGACTGATCCCAGCCGATTGATCTCAGATAATCTCTGATTGATTGAACTATAACATGATGGACTCATGGAGGGCTCTGTACATGGGTGACTCAGTGAGATGGGTGTCAACTACCCATGTTACAATCAACAAACAAGTGGTCAATACTTCTATTAACATCCTTCTGACATACTTTTGATCCTCTCAACTCATCAGGATTTTTTTTTTCATATCTCGGTCAATAGTGAATTTCTGGATAAGGATAATGATCAGATGATGGACGAAGTGGTTGAGAATTCCCCCAGGAAGCTGGCATGGTAACCGCATTGATGTGCACTGTGATCTATGTTATCCTGTTTCACCGTAAAGTGACAGCATTGTGAGAGAGATCTCATGTAAAATTGAAACACCTATGCTCCCTAATTGTATAGTGCCCCCTTGTAGCCCTGAAGAATAAGAAGGTTTATGCTGATAAATTTTGATTTAGTATAGACCAATATAGACAGGTGTGCAGCTGAACAGAATAGCAGACAATAGAGCCTTCATATATCACTGGCTTCAGTCTGGGGACTGCTGAGGAGGCAAAAATCTCAGGTGAATGCTAATCGTCACCTGAAGATGGAATATTGAACTGGATTCACATATGTCAAAAGAATTGTTTAGCTTTGTGAATGAATCGGTTTTAGTTCTTTTTTTTCCTTCAGTGCTTTAAAGAAAAGGAAGAAGTAATGACACACAGTCAGCTGGAGATCATGTATAATTGAGGTTCACGGAGACTGTTTAAAGGGATCAGTGCATGTCTGTGGGGGATGTGTTTGATCTCAGTGCACAATAGGAACAGCCGAGGGCAGTGAATGTTACACAGGTGCAGCACAGAATATATGTCACAGATTGAACACAATATATATCCTCCAAACCTGAAGGAAAGAATGTCTTGAGTGAAGAAAATTGTGGCATAATTTGTTCATAGATATCAGAGAATGTATCTGTTTGTTAGATGGGTAGCTCTGGGGTGTGCAGGATAGCAAGGCTGACATACAGGTACTAGGTGTGAACAACATGCCATTACCTCACCCAGAAACACCCACACAATTTGTCACAAACATTTTAATTCATGCTTTATATTGTGTCATATTTCCCAATGATATATTAGCAAAGCAATAATAATACAAGGACAGTGGATAAAAGAGCCACCACTACATGAATAACACCTTTCATTTAACATGCTTAAGGCTCGGATACAAATTCTATAAGAAATGTACCTTGCTGCCAAATTGGGTGCCATTTCCTGTATTCCTGGTTGCAATCAGACAAACTAGATTAAAAGCTCATCATTTGCTGGTCTGGAGACTATTCTAATCGGAGGCGATGCTATCCAGGAGCTGCATTTTGATTGGTCCGTCAAAGGTTTTAAACAATTTGGCAAGCCATCCCTAATAGCAAGATGAAAAGGAATAGATATATGTATTGCGTGATGAGATGTGTGAAAACCCAGATTTAGGTGTGAAACACTTATTTATGCAGACTGTGTAGTATATTCACTTTCGTGACAGCAGGAATGCATGTTTCTATGTGTTCCTGATGACTGCTATTGTACCATTAGTATATTCTATATTATAAGCCCAATTATAACATAAACACTTCAAACGAAGTCTTATTTGGTTCCTGCCTCCATTACTTTCCTACAAACAGGATATAGCAATTTTAAGAACAACCCAGAAATTTCATAAGATATTCATTTACAAGCAGGAAATGATTCAGGATTTGTATCAAGTTCTGCTGATCAGTGGAAGTTATTCGTGCAGAGGACTGCATCATTTGCTTATAGAACTATTGAACAGTGTATGCTGACCAATGAAGATTTGAATAGAGGAGGGATATGTTAACAAATATACAAAATGTTGTGTAAAAGGATGGCCTATGGGTGCCATGTTTCTTGTCAGAATCTGGCACCTCTGGCAGCCCTCCGTGGAGTGTGGACAGCAACTCGGGCTTATTTCTGGCCCAGGTAAGTGTAAAAGTTACTCTCAACTCCGCTGTTCAGGCTGTCAAACATCTTTTAGCTCAATGAGTTTGAATTGAAAAAGTATCTTAAAGTTATTTCAAAAGTTCATTGTCTCTGTAAAAAAAAGTTTGTTTGTTTTAGATTGCATAAACCGTTTAAGAGTTCATCTTTTGTCATCAGTGTTATCATCATAACCATAGAAAAAAATATTTAATTTGTTGATGATTGAAATCATAAAACATCAAAATAGAAGAAGGTCCTAACTGTTTTCTTCATTCTTCACAATTCAGTGATGTTAACAGAGGGTTGAAAACTCAAATTTGTTAACTAAAAAATGTTTGCACAACTGTCAGAAATTCTCATGTGATATGAATTTTTGTAATGTTTATGAGATAAGTGATTTTGAAAAAGAGTTGGGTCATACTGGGAAAGTCTGGAAGCAAGAAATGGGACTAAGAGCCTGATGATTGGTGTAAGTTCATAAAATTGTGACATGCTTATTTTTCAAATATTACAGTTAGAGTGTTTATCTTCAAGTAGTTCTTGTTTGAGCCAGGTGAAATGGGGCTAGGCATTTCAGCTTCAGGCTGCAGAAGACTGTGATAACAGTACAAAGCAAGTCTATTATTCTAAGCCTTTAGGCATCTACCATTTGATTTCTCAATCTACAAAGAGTCATCAATCATTACATGAAACGGCTGATAACTGGTTGTATATTGTGAGAGATACAGATATTTTGTATTCTTAGCATCGCACCACAGACATGAAGCTACGTTCAAGCAGGAAGAGACGGCTCAGTCATAGTGATGGGTAGGTTGGTGAAGTTTTCATCGCAAATTACACAAGGCGCTTGGGGCTTATTTATTGTAGTTGATGTGGAATTAAAGGGAAGGGAAAATGATCAATAAGGACAACATGTCCATGATATAACTATTTATTAAGCTAAAAAAAAACAGGTAAAGTCATGAAAACGTAATCACAGTCAAAGCACTTATTGGGTAGCGTACACATGTATGTAAAAGTTAGTGACTTTCAGAGGGATTCCGAAAGTAGTACACCACAAAGGTCATATTGATATATGCCATGTTTTCAGACAAACATATCCACCTCTTTTTCATACAGATCTTATATTTTCAGGCGAGGAAAAAAGTGAGAAATTAGTTTACTAGGATAACAAAGGGATACATAGGCACCATGACTGTGCATATTTGATGTAACTTTTTTGTTTCTAATGAAATCATTATTTGAAAACTTAGATTATTGATATAAGCATGATGAAATCTATTTAGATCACCTAGACACACGATGTATATTCCGCTCCCCATTATTTTTTTTCAAATCATGAAATTACAATTGACAGCTGAATTTTGAGGGGTTTTTTTAAAATAAAGAGAATACTATTTTCCTTATGAAATCATTATTTGAAAACTTGATTATTGATATAAACATGATAAAATTTATTTATTTCACCTGAACACACAAAGTATATGCCATTTCCTATTGATTTTTTTGAAATCATGAGGATACTATTGAGTGTTGAGTTCATCTATGTATGAAGTGTGGAGGTTAACATTATCTCTGCTGTAATTGATTTCCTCTAGAGTGGGGATTACCAAGTACTATACATGCAAGTTTCTCTCCATTATCCTGCTGAAAATATAAGGGACAGACAATATTAGTCTTGTAAAAGCTACGTAATAATGTAATATTTATGGTCTCTGTTCTGTGTAATGTTCTTTTCTCCAGATCCAAAGCACTCTCTTATTTATTAAGACAGTAGACTGTGCAGCATATGGAGGACGATCATGTTTATGTCATTTTTTCTAATTGTTTCTCATTGCAATTCATCACTTATTCATTAATTTGCTCATGAAAAAGCGAATTTGCTAGCCCACCCGCCTCATGGCAGACAGGACAGACTGGTTGTCTAGACGAGACAGACAAGATGTCTCAATAGGAGTGAGGCGACCACTTCACTTTTATGTAATTGTCCTTTGTAATCCCTGATGTCTCGGGATTAAGAGATTTAGGGAGTGTTATCTGAGACTGTCACTAATCTCTTGGGATTATGCTCCTTGCCAGCCCTGAGGGATGCATAATGGGAAAAGGGGAGTGGACACCAGTGCATCATGGGAGTAGTGATGTCATGATGGAATCCTTAAAGATGATTTCATCACCTACATGTTTACAGAGCACAAAGAACAGATTTATTAGTGTCTGGCTGTTGATTGACAAGATGAAAAAACCACACACAATAACATGACAAATAACTTCCCATACTCACGACACAATGTCACCAAATCTGATTCGCCAGTGATGGATATTTGCCAGTTGTCACTGTGAGGAGTGTGGAAACCCTGTTAATGAACACCAAACTTCACAAACAAGAAAGATTACCTCTAAAGAAGACCCTGAACTATGCTTGTTAACTTAATCGCAGAGGGTCTATGTGAAGAGTGAGAATGTAAGTATGTGGTAGGGATGAAGAGTGTATGTGGAGAGTGCAGTATAGAAGTATGTGGTAGGGACAGGGAGTGTATGTGGAGTGTGCAGAATAGAGGTATGAGGTAGGGACAGGGAGTGTACGTGGAGAGTGCAGAATAGAAGTATGTGGTAGGAGCAGTGAGTGTATGTGGAGAGTGCAGAATAGAAGTATGAGGTAGGGACAGGGAGTGTATGTGGAGTGTGCAGAATAGAGGTATGAGGTAGGGACAGGGAGTGTATGTGGAGAGTGCAGAATAGAGGTATGAGGTAGGGACAGGGAGTGTATGTGGAGAGTGCAGAATAGAGGTATGAGGTAGGGACCAGGAGTGTATGTGGAGTGTGCAGAATAGAGGTATGAGGTAGGGACAGGGGGTGTATGTGGAGAGTGCAGAATAGAGGTATGAGGTAGGGACAGGGAGTGTATGTGGAGAGTGCAGAATAGAGGTATGAGGTAGGGACAGGGGGTGTATGTGGAGAGTGCAGAATAGAGGTATGAGGTAGGGACAGGGAGTGTATGTGGAGAGTGCAGAATAGAGGTATGAGGTAGGGACAGGGGGTGTATGTGGAGAGTGCAGAATAGAGGTATGAGGTAGGGACAGGGGGTGTATGTGGAGTGTGCGGAATAGAGGTATGAGGTAGGGACAGGGAGTGTATGTGGAGTGTGCGGAATAGAGGTATGAGGTAGGGACAGGGAGTGTATGTGGAGAGTGCAGAATAGAGGTATGAGGTAGAGACAGGGAGTGTATGTGGAGAGTGCAGAATAGAGGTATGTGGTAAGGACAGGGAGTGTATGTGGAGAGTGCATAAAAGAGGTGACCCGATAAGGCCAGGTTCATGGCCAGGTTCATGAATTGTTTTGAATATCATCAGTTGTGATCAGGTGCAGCTGCTGAGAATCACAAAGTGCATTGTGTGGGGCTGGTGAATAATAACTTGATAAATATTTAAATCACCTCACAATGAGGAAAACAAATTGATCATCTGTATGATGGATTAACTGGCCATTGTGTGTGGTCATTTAACAGAGAGGACTCAAAGTACTGAACGTGTGCCAAGGATATATGGAGAATTATTTTAAAGATGTTATGTAAGAATCAAGATCTCTGAACCAGGCATTCACTACTGGATTTAGGCTGGATTAATGTAAGGATGTCAGCCACACATTCAGAAGATAGAGACATTCATATCAGGTACAACATCTATGCTCAAGCACAATATATTATATTGTTTTTTTAATCTTTATTTTTTTTTACATATCCTCTATTTTTGGGTGACTAATCGGAGTCACATATTGTTTATGAGCAGAACAATTCATCCTTTAGAATATATGATATGTGCTATAATGTATATGAGACAGGATATGTGTTCACGGAGATGAAGAGGACCCATCGTGTCTGGGGGATGCAGCTCTGTGTTAGTATTGTGTGGGCCTCGGCGGAAATTGCCAGTCCTTGATACACTCAGTGTCAATTTGTCTTTTTTTTTCTAATCATCAACATTGTTTTCCTTTATGAAATTGAATTATTGTGTATCATATCATATCATTTTGGTTGCTGATTAGATTATTTTATTAGATATTTCTCATTGTCACATAAGTTATGATTATTGTTTTTGTAATTTGACTATATTTTGATTAAGTATTATATAAATATCAATATCTTCACAAGATGTACATGGTAAATGAGTTATATTTCAATATTTGAAAACAGATAACAGGACAAAATTCATGAGAAGTGACATCACTGCAGCTCAAAGAAAATATGTATATTTCTGATAAAAAGATACCAAAGACTCTTTTTGGAATATGATAAAGATATTGAGTCATGCATGGATTGAGATCAATTATATCCTATAGGTACGATAGAGGTTGTGATTTTTTTTCTTGTTCAATCTTGATTGACCTGACCAGGCCATATTATTCTCTATTGAACATTCTCAAGTAGTAAGTGTAGTACATGAAGGAAGCCAGGACCATTCACACTGTGTAGACCATGATCGACTGACAGGCCGGGGGAATGGTTTCCTAATGTTGATCGTGAGAGAGGGAAATGAGGGAAACGTGATCTTTTGTGACATGGTGCGGCTGATTGCCCGGGCTGGCCATTTGTCCTGAGGGACAACCAGGCCATTTTATGAGGGATTTTATAGCATTTGATGGCAAATATGCTGTTGTTCTTCAGACCTGATTTAGCATTTACATGGCACTGCACAGATAATGTCTCATAGTTGGCGTTTTTTTCCAAATGCGATATTTGCTCTTGCACCATTTTATGTTGCAGTTGTCTGCGATTGTAGAAGATCACTCAGATGAAAGTAATCGCAAATATGCAGGAGATTTGGATAAATTTATCATGCAGGAGATTTTGTTATATTTGTCATGCAGTATCGTCCACAGCGGGACTTCTCCATCATATCAGTCCTCCCTGCCACCAAACGCATACAGGTGCACACAGAATCGACCGCAAGTCATCAGTATTCATAGAAAACATGGCTATGAACTGATTGATGATTAATAAATGCTAACTGAAATAAATTCTGTTTTGTTCTTTACTGATGGGTCAATTTTGTTCTTTACTGATGGGTCAATTCAGGAATCAGATGACCCTCAGTGAAAACCTGATGTAGGTCAATTTGATGTAGGTCAATTTGGATTGGATGTTTTTTTCTGGCAAGCAAAAAGTATTTTTGGCTAGGGAACTTTGAAGGAGATCAAAAAGACGACAATAACTGCAGAGGTAGTGAGAAAACTGAACGACTCACAATGCTACTGATGTAATGCAGAGTATCATGCAGGAGATTTGGAGGTATTTGTCATGCAGGAGATTTGGGGCTATTTGTCATGCAGGAGATTTGAATATTTCTCATATGAAAATGTGACCCAATAAGGCAATGCATATCCGTCAAAGAGTTTCATTTTGGGGTGCTCAGCTCATGCTTTTCTTGGTCATCTACACATTCGCACGGTTACAATGTGGTCAGTTCATTGTGTCACATTTTTGTGTGACCTGATAGATGTTTGGCTCCAACTAATTGTTTTGAAATGCGATGTGGAAACGTACATGGCCTGATGAAGACTGGAAGGCTATTCTGCTCAGTGACAAAAACTGAGAACAAATCAACTATTTTTAGATAGTGACAATTTCCTGATTGGAAATGGCAGCCATTTGCCATGTTTTATGCTTGCGTGTGATGAGACTGGGAGATACTGTATATATCAGATACATGCTTGTCACACTTGTCATCTGCACCACCACTCTAAGTAATGCTCAATCTATATACTCTTAGCATGCTATGCTATGCCTTGATTGCACCTTTAATCAGTTTATATCAACAAAATCATTTGATTAGAATTTTACTTTCTACTTTACGTCTTGATTTTGAATGGACCCGTACTTTCAGTTAGTTTCTGTAAATATACAGCCACTTTCTTAAGGTGCCCAGTGTGACATTTTCGTGAGTTATTAAGCTTTTCATTGATTATCATTGCCAGAGTAACATGTCTGGAAATCATCAAGATCCTTAAATCTGAACATTACAATTGATTTTACTTTTGCGTCGACTCATTCATGGAATGTATATTGTGTGAGTGCTCATCATCTTAAAACTCCCAGGATGTTACTGGCAAGGAGAGGCAATCGTAGTACATAATCAAATAACTAAATCATCTCATTGGCCTTGTCTAGAAGAGGAACATTGATCAAACAGACAGATCGATTGGTCCTTGTTTGAAATAAGAAATATAATATGATAGAATATGGTAAAAAGATATGATGAACTTATTGTGTGATTGTAATTCTGCTGAAAACGACAGATGATTAGCTGTGACTCAGGGTCAATATTTATGTTTGAAAAATCAGAATTTAATATCAAAGATGGGAAAGGCATTTCAAACTTAAATGAAATTTGAAATTTAAAGTAAAGATCAAGGCTTGCGCTTGCTGAGACAATTTTGGTTTTTGGCTTTCACTCAATTCATGAGTCACTGTGCCAACAATTTCCAGGTTTACCTTTTTTGTGTGGAATTGCTTGCTCTGTTTGCTTGGGTGTGCCTGCACCTGATTATGGTTAGACTTTGCCCCGAACAACTGATTGGAAAAACATGTAATAAAGCAGTTTTTTAATAGATCTATCATTTATCAATGAAGATATCAAGAAATCAGATATGACATATGGAAAAATAATATCTGAGACCTATAACTTTCAGGTAAAACTGCAGGGACTCTGCACTTGAGTGGATCATAGTGTGAATACAGACAGTGGCACAGGTCTCGCTGCTGATTGGAGGGTTTGTACTTGTGAATGGAATCACAGGAGCCTTTGTCAATATTGAAATGGGAAGCACTTTTGTTGAGATCTTTTTATCTAAAACATTTAACTTTCCCTCTAATGTATTGCATTTACAGAAATACACATTCTTTTGTCTGAATTGAGATGCGTTCAGAGGCTGAAGAACACTGACATGGACATTCATTCTAGTTCACAAAAGAAGCATGATATGCCTTTAATGACACACCTATGAATCCTGTAATGCCAGTCTTGAGAAATACCTTATAGACAAAAATGATTCATGAAATTACTTAACAATTTGTGGTGAAAATGGTCATTATTAATAAAGATGAATAAGTGCCAGTAGGGGTCAGCACTGCAGTGTGTATTCTCTATATAGTGTGATCTTGGAGGTTGAGAGGCAGATGGTGGAGCTGTGACAGTAACAATACAGAGCGACTTCATCACGATGAATCATACAGATTAATCGTTATTTGCTTCACCTTAAAGTACACATTTCACTCACATTCCCGGCCCACATCACTGGTGTCAAGAGCAACATTAGCCCTTAATGTGTTTAAATATGGGCAAACTGCTCGGGAAAAATCTTAATGTCGTGACACCTCCTGATCATTGTCCTGGTAGACTCACTTATTTTTTTATCTTATTTCATGGTAAAATTTAGGTGGGAGGTCACCATGGTGGAAGGTCAATGTGATTTACAAAGTTCTATGTGGAAGGTCAATCCAGAGATATTTAAACAGAGATTGGAAACAGCAGGTTTGCCACTAGGTGTCAGTGTGGTGCACCATGCAACTCACACGTGCAACTGTTGTTGATCAGCGATAAATAGTTTTGCATTTATTACACAAATTCTTCCATTCTTGATGTCATTGATGTACGATTTACATAGAAATGTGAAAAGTAAGTACCGGTAGTTCTCATAATAATTTCTAACAAAAAAGACATATTAATTCAAGTCTGCGAATCTGTGAATCCGGATCCAGGTCCATGTCATAGGTCTACATGTAGTATTTATTGTGGCGACAGCGGCGCTGCCATGAGATCGGTTCGCCTGAGCGATAATGCAGAACTTCAGCTTGTTTCCAATCTTAGTGTTAAATGTCTCTGGTCAATGTCATCTTAAATGTGAGAAATGATCAATGTTTGCTGACTGACCTCCATTTGTTTATATTTTGAATTGTAGGTGTTCGGTGTGTCAGGAGTGTCTGTCAGACTGGTACTTTGAGAAGGATGGGCATCTTTACTGTAAGGAGGACTACTGGGCTAAGTTTGGGGAGTCCTGCAATGGCTGCTCTCAGGTCATCACTGGGCCTGTCATGGTAAGCCTCCAGACTCATATGCATTCTTTATCAAATACCATATACACACTTTTATCTTATCATTACAGCATTCTCAGATCTTAAATTTTAAACATTTTATATGAGTTTTGAATGTGGTAGTTATATTTTTGTGGGACAATTTTTTTAAAAAGAAAACAAGATTATTTTTTTTGGTATGAAACCAGTTGGTATTTATTGAAACCAGTATTCTTTTGCAAGTTAAAAATGTTTGTCACACATATAATGCATTCAACCTCAATGCAATTGTTATGCATATTTTTATTTAGAACAAAGCTGTGAAATCCTGGATAGATTTCTGAATAATTGAAGTTAGAATTAGTTTGTAAAGGCTTGGCTTTAACCATTGTCAGCTAGCACAGTGAACTTGATTGGTAGGTCATGCACAGATTAACAGTTGTATTTTCACACAGGCATTGATTTCAGTGATCGGTATGAGTATCTTACCCCTTTCTCTGTTTAATCCTCAGTTTTATTTTGCAGACTAGCTTTTTGACAAATGTGTTTGAGCTTGAAGGTGTCAAAGCAGAGGATTAAGGCAGTCATATAGAATGCCTGTTTTTACACATAATGTGATAATCTCTCAAATTGTATACATAGTGCTCAGCAGATTAATTATTTGTAATGGGATTAATAATCCTTTGTTTATTTCTTTTATGATGTATTGGAGATGAATGTTCCTGATGTTCTTATTTCTCACTAGGTGGCTGGAGATCACAAGTACCATCCTGAATGTTTCAAATGCGTCCGTTGTCAGGACTTTATTGGGGACGGAGAGACGTATGCCCTGGTGGAGAGGTCCAAACTATACTGGTAAGTGGATGAAGCACGTCATATATGTATCTCCTATCATTGATATACTCCCGTATTTCTGATGAACGAGGTGATGAAGTTATCCATTTTGATACAATAAACTTACACATTTGACAGGTTGCAACAAAACAGAAATATTTTTTGGGTGTTTGAGTTTTGAACAAAATGCACTGACAGTGATTTTTATTTTTAAATTAATAGATATGATTTCTATATAAAAAGGTGATAAAACACACACAATACTACAAATGTTATGCAAATTTTGTTTTCAATATATTCCTTTTCTGTAATTAAAGAATATGTACCAAATTACAGCTTTCATTGGTTCCACAGGCTCATAGTATGTGATCAATAAAAAAACAAAATACAAGACAACTCCCTACATACAAGCGATACATAAATTCAAGACTGAAATATGACAGTACCATATCAAGTGTGTGTTTATCAGTTAAGATATGTGCTTATGAATTATAGTCTGATTCTTGACGTATACATTTTTTTTGCCATCAGCAACGGTCAATGTGTTCTGGAGGTGTTAAGTGTGTGATCACTTAGGATTAGGTTCCAGTGTTTGAACATGAACAATCAATTTATGCTTGCTAATTGATGCTTTAGGAAAAAATTTTATATTGGAAATTAATTGTACTTGATTGTCTCTAAATCAATGTACTTATTATACCATCTTTTTCAAAATGGGCATTGAAAGGTAATACTTTACTTTTATGGTTATTTAGTATTTTGGTGATTGTTCATCAACCTGCAAATCACTTTTTAAAAATGGCTAATGAGGAGAAAGAGATATTCAGTGTGTCGGGAATGTCTCTCAGACAGGCTCTTTGAGAAAGATGGACATCTCCACTGTGTTTAAATAATTTAGGGAATATTTGATTAATTGTTATAAATGATCGCTTGAGATGGAAACGGTTGATTTTGTTTTCAGTGGTGATTGTTATACCCAGAGGATGAAGCCGCTGATGGCCGACACTCCAGGCCGCAGGAAGCCACACTCCATCCACCTGGTGGAGATCGCTGCCACGCCGGGCGGGCACAGAGGCATCCAACTTACCATAGAGAGATGCAACAACAACTACTACGGGGGACATAAGCGTCGTGCCATGAGACACACCGTGCCAAAGCAGTACATCCAGATTGCCAGGTAGCTTTTCCTCTAATTCTCACATATCATAAAATCACAGCTGTCACCGTAAAAGATGAGATGAAATAAATAAAAAATAGACCAAAGTTAATGGTTACATTACTGATGACTGTTTGGCTCTTTGTATCAGCGCAGTACAGACGGGTTACATATGGAGGGGACAGGCAGTGGAATTGCAGGGAGCAGGCAGTGGATTTGCAGGGGATATGCAGTTGAGTTACAGGGGACAGGCAATTGAGTTGTAGGGGACATGCAGTGGAGTTGCAGGGGGCATGCAGTTGAGTTGCAGGGGGCAGGCAGTGGATTTGTAGGGGGCAGGCAGTGGATTTGCAGGAGACATGCAGTTGAGTTGCAGGGGGCAGGGAATTGAGTTGTAGGGGGCATGCATTTGAGTTGTAGGGGACATGCAGTGGAGTTGTAGGGGGCATGCAGTGGAGTTGCAGGGGACATGCAGTGGAGTTGCAGGGGGCAGGCAGTGGAGTTGTAGGGGGCATGCATTTGAGTTGTAGGGGACATGCAGTGGAGTTGTAGGGGGCATGCAGTGGAGTTGCAGGGGACATGCAGTGGAGTTGCAGGGGGCAGGCAGTGGAGTTGTAGGGGACATGCAGTGGAGTTGTAGGGGGCATGCAGTGGAGTTGCAGGGGACGTGCAGCTGAGTTGCAGAGGGCAGGCAGTTGAGTTGCAGGGGGCAGGCAGTTGAGTTGCAGGGGGCAGGCAGTTGAGTTGCAGGGGGCAGGCAGTTGACATGCAAGTGATGCTGGCAGCCACACACCTCAGTGTTGAGGCTGATATGTATGGCAAGCTGGCCACTCCATGGCAGTCATTTGAAAAGATTGAGATAAGAGTAAAATAAATTCCTGTGATAAGTGAAGATAGAGCTGAGGTTTGTCACATGGGTCAAATTGGACACAATAGTTTTAAACACTTTTAAGCTCTTGCAGTTCATGGCAGTGGCACAAGAAAATGATGCAATGCTAAATGACAAAAAAAGATGGGAATAAAATCTTAAGAACTCATTGAAGATATTCATGTCTTTTATTAGCAGATTTGAGTCTGATTTTGTGGCAGAAAATCGGTGATCATGAAAGCTTACAAGGTATTTTTCAAGTCAGGCAAGCCAAATGGACAGCAGTACTCTATATAATATTATTCTTTTGGACAAAAATGATTGATAATAATTTGTTGGTTTCCACAATATATGAAGAGTGATACACCTTAAGTTGATTATCATGGTATGACCAATAGGATTATGAAGTTTGTAATGTAGTTGCTGTTTGATTTATCGTTTCAGAATGGAGAAGAGTCCTGATATGTCCAGTCTGGAGGTTGGAGACCGCATACTGGAAGTGAATGGTACCCCAGTGGCTGGAAGATCTCTCATGGAGGTTAGTCAACCTTTGTAATATAAGCACAAAATTTGTATGAAAACTTCAATTTAAAAAGGAAACAAATAACAAGTAAAATAACAAGTAAAATGCCAGCATATTTTAAATTTTGAAAATAAAACATATTATGTGGATGTGTTTTAGATCGACACGATACTTCAGACGCCACAGACCAAGCTGTTGTTGACCGTGGAGCGTGACCCGTCCCCGCTTACCACCAGAGGGCGACCTAGGAGTGCCACTCACCTCTCATTAGACGTGGACAGCAACTGTGACAATACTCATCTCAGGGTGAAGAGGGACAAGGAGAGGTCATCTTCATTACCCAGGGATCAGGGGTAAATAGTGATTTTGTTGAAGAACAGTCCAGTTACCAGTTAAGATACCATCAGACACCTATAATAACATCTGACAGTTAAAAAATCATCAGACAGTATAAAACCATCAGACAGTTATATCATCAGACATGATACCATCAGCCTGTTGTAATATCATCAGACAGTTATATTACAATCAGGCAATTATGATTCCATCAGACAGTTATAATACCATCAGACAGTTATAATCATCAAACAATATGATACCATCAGCCTGTTATAATATTATCACACAGTTATATTACCATCAGGCAATTATATTTCCATCAGACTGTTATAATATAAGCAGACAGTTATAATACCATCAGACAGTTATAAAACTATCAGACAATTATAAAACCATAGAAGTATCAGATTTCCTCAGTATATGACAGAGTGTTTGATGTTTCTGTTTCAGGCGTAGTCCATCACGGTCCCCGGTACTGATGCACAAGCCTCGGTTTGCTGACATTAGCAGGACCCAGTCCTTCAAAGTTTTTCCTAATAATCACAGGGTGTTTAGGGCTTCAGATCTCGTGGCTGGAGAGATAATTGGCAAAGGTTTCTTTGGTCAGGTGACAAAGGTAAGATATTTTACTTAAACCTCTATTTATGTTTCTGATTCATTTATGTCTCAGTATTATATAAAATCTTAATAATCTACAATGAATACCAAGTTATTTTTTACCTTATGGAATACAATTTATATTTAGATCATTGGGAATATGAAGCTGCATATTAAAATCAGTTCATTAAGCCTGCATCACACATTCACAATCCTTCGCATGCTATTTTGAAAATCTTCTGACTGTCTGACATCATTTCAAAGTGGTATAACACCATGTGTGTGTAAAGAGGGGTGGTCTGCCAGTGTCTTGTTTGGTCACCAGATACCCATTGTGCTTCAACCATTTTTCTTACCAGTCGTGTCTCAGCCACCATGTGGATGCCTGCAGTGTTATCTTGTTGCAGCCCCTGCACAGTCACCATGCCCTCCAGGTGGCTCTGGTGGTAATCTCTCAATGTCTTGAAGTCTTGTAAAAGGTTGTGAATGTGTGACAGGGGCTTTGGACCTCTGTGATGCTCACATGAGGAGGAAGAGTTAAAGGGACACTCGGTACACAGGGCAATAATATGATAAATATGTGAAATTGGTTCATTTCCGTACGTAATATTTTTGATTATATATTTTCAGGTCACTCACAAAATCACGGGAGAAGTTATGGTGCTTAAAGAATTATTAAGGTTTGATGAAGAGGCACATAAAAGTTTTTTGAAAGAGGTAAGTTTTTTGTTTATGACAGTTCTTGTGAGTATCTGGCCAAAGAATAAGCTGTGAACAAAATTACTGAATATCCCATTTTGTACCATATAATATATTCCAAAAGGAATCTGAGCCATATGATATATTCCAAAAGGAATCTGAGCCATATGATATATTCCAAAAGGAATCTGAGCCATATGATATATTCCAAAAGGAATCTGAGCCATATGATATATTCCAAAAGGAATCTGAGCCATATAATATATTCCAAAAGGAATCTGAGCCATATAATATATTCCAAAAGGAATCTGAGCCATATAATATATTCCAAAAGGAATCTGAGCCATATGATATATTCCAAAAGGAATCTGAGCCATATAATATATTCCAAAAGGAATCTGAGCCATATTATATATTCCAAAAGGAATCTGAGCCATATGATATATTCCAAAAGGAATCTGAGCCATATAATATATTCCAAAAGCCATGTAATATAATCCCCCAAAAATTAGAGCCACATGATATTTTCCAAAAGGAATCTGGAAAAAGCCAAAAAAAGTGAATCTACATTGTAAAGTTAATCTATTATTTTGCAGGTATCTGTGTTACGGAACTTAGATCATCCTCATGTTCTCAAGTTTATGGGAGTTCTGTACAAAGACAAGAAGCTCAATCTAGTTACAGGTACTCCCCTGTCCTATTTTATTTCAATAATATCTTTTTGTTCTATTTTATGATAATTATCATACCAGATTTTTTTCAGATATTTTAAACTTTCATGACCTATTATTTACGTTCAATGAAAATATTGATTTGATTGTTTCAGAATATATTTCTGGTGGGACTTTGAAAGACAGATTACATGATATGTCAGATCCGTTACCATGGATACAAAGGGTTAAGTTCGCCAAAGACATCTCATCAGGCATGGTAAGTGTTTCACATAAAGGTGCTTTTATATCAATCACAGAATAAAATGATGGACTGAATTAAAAGCATATATTGAATGCATTTCGCCCATGTTTTTTTCTCAAATAGTTGTGTATACTTAAGGATGATAAAAACCTCTCTTGTTTTCTTTTCCTGTGAAAAAATGATTTAAGTAAAATGAATTATTCATGATGATGTTATTTCACCTATTGTAAAGGCTTCTTTTATTCCTAAGAATGCTGTTTACCTTAACTGTTATTTCGTACCATATACTTATGTTTTATTGACATCCCTTTATTGTTAATATGTACAATAGATTTATTTATGTTCTATGGATATTTCTCTTTCAAATTATAGGCATATCTTCATTCTATGGATATCATTCACCGAGATCTCAATTCACAGAATTGTCTCATCAAAGAGGTAAGAAATTGTCAGCATTTTGATGATATTGATTTTCATCACATTCGTTTGAAGAATATTAGATAACTTGATTGAAAAGTTGAGATATACTGTGACAGAGGAAAATACTTTAATGTAAAAAATAAAATTATGAACCTGCCTCATACAGTTTGATATTTGATTATTTTGAATTCAAACTATATTTCTTCAGTTCCCCGAATAGTTTATTGCTGTTTTGAATGAGGAACATTTTGGCAACAAAATTTAAATATTGTAAAATTATCAGGTGTATATTCTCAGAAAAGTGATAACTATTAAACACTATTTATAACATCAAAAATAAAAAAAATATAATTTTGATAACATTTTCATTTTAAATGAGCAGAATAACTCAGTTGTGGTGGCAGATTTTGGATTAGCCCGGATTATAGGTAATCCAGAGCAGAGGAACTCGATGAGTCCAACCAGCTCCATACCAATGTCCCCGGATGGACTCTCAGCCCCACATCGGAAAAAAGAGCGACGCAAAAAACGATACACAGTTGTCGGAAATCCCTATTGGATGGCCCCAGAAATGATGAAAGGACATAGTTATGATGAAAAAGTTGATATCTTTTCCTTTGGAATTGTAGTTTGTGAGGTGAGTGACTTAATGCCATTACGTAATGTGAGCTATAAACAAATCAGTTATAACAGTTATCCTTACAAATATGGTCAGATGATGTTTCTCCTATAGCTGTTAGAAAAGCAAAGAGAAAACATGTCTGCGGCTATTATTTTAATATTAATCTTATTATAACCCTGTGATAGCGGTGGTTTAAAACCCCACCATAACAGGGGTCTCCCTGGCTGGATTTATATTATTATATTGTTATATATATTTTGTTATTCAAACTGTATTTTTATTTTGGCCGAATAAATGACATTGAGTTCTTTAGAACCATGCAATCCATTCTTGCTCAAGATTCTTACTGGATAATTCCTTTTTTCCCCCGCAGATAATTGGACGCGTTCAGGCTGATCCAGATTACCTTCCAAGGACAGTAGACTTTGGGCTCAATGCTGAAGTCTTTCACAAGAAGTTTTGTCAGGATTGTCCAGGCGGCTTCTTCAAGATTGCAGTGATATGTTGCCAGTTAATCCCAGATAACAGGTGAGAGCAATATTCATATTTACTCTGCAGATATCAGACTGCATTGCCCATGTATTACATAAACATGAAGAAAGCGGCCCCACACGAGGGAAGTGTTAAGTGATAACAGGTGAGAGCAATATTCATATTTACTCTGCAGATATCAGACTACATTGCCCATGTATTACATAAACATGAAGAAAGTGGTAATAAGATACATTTGACATTTGATGATTCATTATTTATTTTTGAAAAACAGAAAGAAAAGAAAAAAAAACGGAATCAAATATACAATAATTCTGACAAAACATTTTAAGTTTAAGTTTTAATAATGCAAGTGAATGATTTTAATAATTATTTTGTTCAGTGAAATATAGCATGGCTGTCTTCGCCATCAAAATAAGTATTTTTGAGCTTAATTTCTCTTTAAGATCTACAAATTACTTTTGCAGGCCAGACTTTGAAGAACTGTACAGCTGGTTAGATGGTTTGCTGCTTAACCTGGACTTGGGCACTCCGCTGCCCTCAGAGTTACACGGTGACCCAGTGGAACTAGCCAAGGAGCTGAGAGATCTGGCCATGTCACCAAAACGGGCAGCAAAAAGTCCCTCCAAACCACCACTCTGTATGATCAAAGAAGGGAGCAAGGATGACTCGTGACGGCCGGTCATCTCTCCATAGTGACCATAGTCTCCAAAGTGACTGACAGGGAAACGTTCATGGGATTGGGATTTTTAAAGAGATCAAAGACTGTTGAGATGAAGAATTAGGAAATGTTTTTTAATGTTTCTGACATTCCAATCTTTTTGTTCAAATTTTCAAAAGATATATATTGAAATGATAAATTTTGTATTTATGTGGAAATTAAACTCAGTATTGTACATTATTATGGCCATTTACAAGCAAACATAATTTGCTGCATATTACATTCCACATTAATTCATTATTGTATATTTTCTATCCATATTTAAATCATTTCAGCCATTCTCAAATGCCATCAGTAGATCACATGTTCATTTTACATTGCATTTTAACATATATTTAAACTTGCATTACAGCCATGGACCAATTATATTCAACATTTTAGAGTTGATTTCATAAAAGACACCAATGTGCACTGATCACTGTGTGATACTGCCTGATATTTAACATTTATAGCAATATTGTTGATTCTATGTGATGATAAAATTATTGCATACAGGTTATGTTTGAAACATGGAAAAAATATCGGTCAAACACATTTAGTGGATTTATTTAAGAAATGTATGTGATATTATTCTTGAAATAATGATCTTGTTTGACCTATTCCACAATCATTTTTGTACCCTATGTATTTTGAGAGAATGTTTAATCAAGATTCAAATATTCAGTTTCAAGGTTACATTAACACATTCTACCCCTTTGGGAAAAAAACTAAGAATTCCATTTTCTGTTTCTTTCACATGCATTCCATGAGATCAAATTTATGATAAATTTGCATTTGAGATAAGGATACCATTATGTCCATTTGTTATATTGGAAAGGTGTTCCTGAATATAATCTATATATTCTTTTAGTTTTCTACAATTTATATGTTTGATTAAGATCTCTATTTATATGTACTGCTGGATCATGTACATATTTAAAAACAACATACATTTGACTAATTGTGTAGGCCTCGAGCCATAGCATAGTTGGCAACTCAAGCTTATTGACATCAGTTCCTATATGGTGATCCAAAGGTCATCGGTTCGATGTCCCGGCCATGTCAGCATTGAATTCAAGATACTTGTACAATTTCTCATATGATCTGAGACCTGTGCCTAAAGGGTTAACCTGTTGTGCTTGTGAATCTGTGACAGGGTGAATTGTCGTGTCAAGAACCTGCAACATAACAATTTAGTGGGGCAGCACTATGTCTACTACAAGTAGGTCTTGTCATACAGTAAGTGAAATATTGTTGAAAGTGATGTAAAACTGTATCAAACTCAAATTGAGTACCTGTGTGAGAATAATCTACATATTCTAAGTGTAGATATTCTGGTGTGGCATTTTTATCTCTGCTGACTTTTTGAAGTTGCAGAACTGTAGGAGAGGGGAGATTGTCTGTCTGTCCGTCAGTCAATATTTTCTTTAAAAATTTTCGTCTCCAAAACTACCAGTAATATATGTTTCACATTTTATATAGAGGTAGATATAAAGGTGAACATTCAGATCCCTTCAAATCTTAGTGATGTCACCATTGAGTTGTAAGTTATAAGAAGCACATCTCAGCAATGTCATGGGTCATAGCTGTGCCTTTGACCATGACACATTGACTTTGAATTCAAAATTTGTGTTTCTGCAACATCTCAACCATTAAAAGTGAATAAAAAGTACTTCAAATCTATTATATATCAACACTATGTCGAACACCATATATATTTTTTGCACCTTGATACTGTGACCTTGACCTTTCTATTATTGTGCAGGCCATATTTCATGAATGATGAACTGGAGATACTAAATATTGGGAATGCATGCCAACCACAAGGTGTTGCCAGTGTTCGCCAAAAGTTTTTCACCCACATCAGACAATATGTCCGACATTCAGCCAACCAATGCCAGAAATTCATCTTCAGCATTTGACATTTCAACATGTACTATACAATCCTTGTCCAATCAAAATAGAACAGTTACAGACCTCTTGTTTAGATGGGTTTGTGCAGCGGGCGACTAAGGTCACTGATTGTTGGAGGATTGCTCTGATTGGTTCACGTAACTATAGAACAGGGAAACCCCCAAATTGTCACCAGTGACGTATGACTGGAATTCTGGCCAAAACATACAGGGACCTGCACCCCCATTTACTGTCCCAATTTGCGACAGTTATTACTGTATAAATGAGTATGCCCTTGAGCCAATTGTCATAAGCTATGGTTGGACTGGAACCCTATCATAGTTCTGATTTTGTAATACTGAGCAAAGAGTAAGGTATGAAACCAGAGAAATGGAAGTCTGAAACACCCACTGTTTTGTAGGAGTTGCACAATTACTATGCATATCTCATAAATGGGTGAAAAGCGACTGGCCTGGCCGACAGAGCCCACTGAAAATTTGCTAGTTACACAGTTCATGTGTTTTCATTTTAAGTCAGCAGAGCTATCAACCCATTGGGTTATGTTTATCAGTATCGAAATGTATGGCTTAACAAAGTGAAGTCATAAAGTTACAATGAAATAAATGAGAATACATACTATACATCACCAGTAAACAAATTTCTGTTGTGAACAAGAATATTATGTATCTTTGATTCTCGACAAAAACAGAATTTACCAATGTTTGATAGCCATTGAATCTAGGTGCCTTTAATCTTTCAAGAATCCTTTAATATCATTCCATTGGCATACATGTGTAAATAAATTATTATGTAATCATATTGAAGTAAAGTTACAATGATTATTGTATAAATGACCATGTGAAGAGTTCATTGTTTTTATCTGTAAAGTCCAGGATTAGTGCTGTGTTAATGCCAAGGTTAAAATCCATATGGGGGAGAAAATCTAGTTTCTTTTCAACATTTAAGTTTTTTTCCCAGTTGTTTTTCACTTTTAATATTCTTAATCTTAAGCTGTATTCCGAAACAGTGTAACAGTGGTGGGAGATAAAAAGTAAAACACATGATATAATGTTTGTCAGAAGGTTTAAAAAAAGAAATTTGAATTGCTAATCAGCAGACATTCCTCGCAATCTTAATCAATATCTTAACTGCTATCCATGAATCAAAATATTGGAATTTCTCCACTGGTCCCCACTCTGCTTTTATATCTTGTGCTTTAAAAATTATCCAACATTTAACATGGATACAGAGAAAAATAAATGCTGTGCCTTGAAGAATATAAAGAAAAAAACATAAGCATTCTCTCCACATTGTGGACAGCACACATTTGAGTTGATATTTTTGGTTTTAGTTGTTGCTTCTGTTAATAAACCAGAACCATGACCACTTCAATATTTCAGTATATTCTAGTGTATTTCATTTTAATTTATCTGATGGGCAAAATGATACAATGTTACTGACTTTGTTTGCATTTTATTGCTATATCAAGCCAAATGTTAAAGGGAAAATGAAGAATAAAGATTCCACAAGAAGAATTAAATGTATAATTAACTTGTAATAGAGTTTGAAATTTGTCATTGTAACATGTCTGCAATATTTAAATCCATTAAGGAATGTCACATACTATAAAATAAAAGTTTTTATAAAAGTTTGGAAGTAATATTTTAAAATTTATAAGTTGATACTTACGATTTATGGCTTGTTACCCTCAGGCTGAGGGTATTGCAGTACACCTGGTATGTGTGTGTATGTGGCTCTGCGATAACTCAAGAACAATTAATGGCAGCTTCATGAGACTTGACACACATAAGCAACTGGTGAAAACCCTGGACGAGTTTGATGGATGTTGATCTTCACCTTTCAAGGTCACAGGGACATTTATGATAATTCAAGAACAAATGATGGCAGATTAAGGTGATTTGACACACATTAGCACCTGGTGAAGACCTTGGACTTTTTTATGGAACATGACCATCACCTACTTTTCATGGTCATGAACAATTGTATCATGAAATCCCCATCATTGCGATAACTTGAGAACAAATGATGGCTACTTAACGCACAGAAGCATCTGGCGAAGACCTCAGACTTTTTTGATGGAGCCTGACCTTCACCTACTTTTCAAGGTTGCAGGGACAATTCTTGCTATCTGCTCTCCCAGATTTTTAGCTGGTCCTTTAAGAAATGATATGATTGGTGCGAGAGAGCAGTGCATGACAGGAAAGATGTTGCATTCAGCTGTACATGGCAAACTAGAGCCCGCCGGTTTTCAAGATGCGAGGGAAATTTCAGATTGACATTGTTCATCAACAAGCAGTGTCAGTGCTATTGTGTTTTTGTGGTGCAATCTTTATATAAGTATATTGCAATCTACGTAATATATGTCACCATTATGGAGGCAGAACTGAGAAAAACAACGATGTAAGGATGAAAGGCAGAGGCGACAATGCCTCAACCAAGCCGTCGCCACTATTCCTAGTGTTCTCCAATCACCAATCGGCAAAGCCCAGATAGGTGATCTGGAGGGGTTTGTCGAACGTCCAAGGTTTCTACCAATTTCAACCAAAGAAAAGCTTGGTGGAGTTGATTGAGCTCTTGTGAAGTAAAAAATCACCAGCTGCAAAAACTGTTGTAAACCAGTTTAAACGTCCAAATTGAACCCGTTTCAACTGCCGTTAAACCGGGTTTGACTCAGTTTTTGCAGCTGGCGACTATTATCAAGTATTTATATTTTCTTTATTTAATGCTACTCAAAGAATAATCAAGCTTTTTGTGAGATTTTAGATATAATCATAAATAAAATATGAATTATCACTAAAACAGTTGGGTATTTAAAAAATCACATCTAAGCGAGATTATACAGGAAAAGCATATAACAAAACATACCGAGTCGGGGAAGCTGGGTGAGCGTATTCAGTGAGTTGGTGATGGCGGAAGGATACCCTGAGCCGAACTGAATGCGCTCACACAGCTGACCCGATGAGGCATGTTTTGTTTTTATACCTCAGACAACTACTGTATTTTTTTTTAAATGATACATGAAACAAGATATTTACCATTAAAAACGTTTTTTTATAATTGTAAACAAAGCGCATGAATATACCACCTCATTTGACCCTGTCATGTGACCCGAAAATAGTGCGTACAGCCATAGACTGGTTGCCGCCCTCTGTGTATACACGATGTTCTTGACACTAGACAGGAGACCAGTCTAAAGATGGCCGACGGAAAATAGTTTGCACCTAATGAATACGCTACGAATATTCGGCATGCTCGTATTCATTGGAAATCTCGTCAATACGCGCATCACTGAGGTATAAAATCCCAGACCTCTCCAGATCACCTATCTGGGCTTTGCCGATTGGTGATTGGAGAACACTACCACTATTCCGGGTGTGCCGTGTGGAAAGAATTGGGTCAAATACGATCGCAGCACTGTAAAAATGCAGGGGAGTAATCCAAAGGTCGTGGGTTCGATCCCCGGCCGTGGCGAGGTTGAATTCATGATACAATTTCACACATAAGCTGAGGCCCGTGTGCAAAGGGTTAACCTGTTGTCCTTGTAAATCTGACCGGGTGGGTTGTCATGTCAAGGACCTGCCACATGACAATTCAGTGAGGCAGCACTATATCTGCTACAAGTAGGTCTATTGGGCAATTTAATCACCACAAATTTTCTTCTATGTGCTTACCATAAGCAGGTTGTTAAAAAACGTAACTGAACGTGCTGACAACGGTTGACAATGTTGTCAGCACCTTGTCTTACGTGTTTGTAACAACCCGTGTCACAGTTGGTTAGAGCGCCAGCTTATTAGCACCAGTTCCTCTATGGTGATCCAAAGGTCGCGACCATGCCGAGATTGAACTCATGATACAATTTCCCATATGAGCTGAGGACCATGCCAAGGTGGGTGGGTGGGTTGTCATGTCAAGTACCTGCGACATGACAATTCAGTGAGGCAGCACTAGTGTAGTATATAGATTACCTACCTATAGACTCTCAGGAATATATATAGACAATCATGGACAATCACGGTCTCTGGCAGAATATCATGCATAGTTATTGTGTGCCGCGTGAAGTCAACAAGTGCAGGCTGATGCATTGCCTCACTCACCGGACATAGAGATGACTCACCAGGCATAAGAGATGACGTGATTCCCCCACGCGATGCAGGCAATACGTGCACAGCCCATGCGAAACCCCGTAGCGGGAAAGGAAGCCACGCAGGCAGACGGAGTCCATGCGAAACCCCGTAGCAGGAAATGATGCCACGCAGGCAGACCCCACACACATGATGCTCAACGATCCTTTAAAAGGCCCCGCAATTGTTAGACGGTGCTCAGAGTTCCAGTGTCCACTTGCCTAGAAGATCCACGACTCTCATCATCGTGACCACATAGACTTTGGTGTTTTATGTATTCTCAGGACTCTATTAGTATCATGCATTTGGGTAGTTCATATGCCTCGCTCATTGCCATGCCGGCCTAGCCAGACAAGGATACACAGCACCGAATAAAGGTAACTATTGTGCAGTGTATATTCTGTGTCTGCAGTCCTTATTGCCTCACACCTCATATAGGTAGATAGGGTTGCTAGGTTCCGTGCCCCGCCTCACAGTAGCCAGCGAGTAGAGTAGAGTATCGATCCCCCGTCCACGTCCCCCAACGACGGATACTCACAAACCATGGGTAACACTATATCTGCTACAAGTTGGTCTCATCACGAAATGACCAAAATAATGTTGAAAGTGATGTAAAACCCCAAACAAACAAACAAAACTCATCACGAAATGACTAAAATAATGTTGAAAGTGATGTAAACCCCAAAACAAACAAAAAATCATACAATGGAATTGTAGAGGATTTGAGGCAAACAGGCCAGAACTGGAATTATTAGACTGAAAATATAATGCATCAGTAATTTGTTTACAATAAACTAAAGATAATTCCACAACATTTTAGGGATATGTGACTTACAATAAAGTTGGTTTATTTGACACAATGGACTGAGCACATGGCTGAGTTTCTACTTTTGTTAAATCCTGCATTCCCCAAAGCAAAGCAACATTAAAAATACTAATTTACAAGCTTCTGCTGTCAGGGTTAACTTGCAAAATTCATTTACAATATATTTACCACCAAGTGAACCAATTATTATTAAAATTTAAATAACTTAATAACCCAGCTGCCACAACCATATATTTTAGTTGATGACTTTAATGCTTACAACTATCTTTGGGATGGCACAAATAATACCGATCCCAAAGGACCTATAATAGATTTTTTAAATAACAATAGTTTGTGCATTTGGAATCATGATTCTCCAACACATTTACATCCTGCAACAGGCTCTTTTACATCAATAAATCGCTCCATGTACATTCCAAATTTATTTTTTAGATTATTCCTGGAATGTAGAGGAAGATCAATGGGGTTGTGATCATTATCCCAATATTGTAAAGAGCCATTTTCCTCCACCAGATGAGCGAATCCTTAAGAGGAAATTTTATAAAGCCAATCGGGCAAAAATTCAAACTTTCTGTTATAATGAAATAAATCAAAATTTTTTAAAAGATGCAGATCATCATGTACATGTATGATATTGCTGATGGGTGCATACCCAAATTGAAGTCAAATTCTAAAGAAAAGCCGTGGTTCAATGACGAGAGCTAAGAGGCTGTCAAGGAGTACAAAAAAGCTTTGAAAAAATTAAATCAACAACAAACTCAATACAATTTACACAAATTTTAAATAGAAAGAGTTAAAGCCCATTATATTATTAAGATAAGCAAAAGGAAATGACATTTCCAAATTAAATTTGCATACTCCAATTAAAAAGTGCTGGGATATGGTTTGTAATATTTCTGGGAAGGGAGGTGGAGCAAGGATCAAACATCTAAATCATAATGGCTAATTAATTACAAATCCCAACCAAATTGGTAGTACGATAGGTCAACAATTCTTTCCAAGAATTCCTCATGTGATACTAGTCTGCAAAATGTTAACAAATAAAAATTAGAAAAGAAACTAAATTTCATTTCTTAGAACAATATAATAAGTCATCCAACATATCAAATTTGAAGGCCAATGGCCGTGGCGCAGTTGGTTAGGGCGCCAGCTTATTAGCACCAGTTCCACTGTGGTGATCCAAAGGTCGTGGGTTCGAACCCCGGTCGTGCCGGGATTGAACTCATGATACAATTTCCCACATGAGCTGAGGCCTGTGCCAAAGGGTTAACCCGTTGTCCTTGTAAATCTGTGACCGGGTGGGTTGTCATGTCAAGGACCTGCGACATGACAATTCAGTGAGGCAGCACTATATCTGCTACAAGTAGGTCTCATCACGAAATAACTGAAATAATGTTGAAAGTGATGTAAAACCCCAAACAAACAAACAAAATCAAATTTGAAACTTAACAAATCTCATGATACTGCTCCTGGGCCTGAATAAATTCACTGTCAAATCCTCAAACATCTCCCTGACCAATCACTTGGGCATCTTTGGATATTTTTAATAACATTTGGGAAAATCGTTATTTTCTTCCTTCATGGAGTGAAACCACTATCCCATTCCTAAACCTGGCAAAGACTTGTCAGATTCAAATAATTATGGTCCCATTGCTTTAACGAGTTGTATATGTAAAACCATGGAATACATGATAAACAAGCATTTAGTTTGTTTTTTTAGAAATTGTGGATAATATTACAGTTGCACAGAGTGGCTTTAGAAAAACCTGAAGTACCATTGACCATCTGGTACATTTAGAAACATTTAATTAGAGAGGCCTTTATAAAAGGTGAACATGCATTCAGTATTTTCTTTGATTTAGAGAAAGTGTGTGATACTATGGAAATTTGGGATAATGAGCTATTTATATATGGGATCAAGGGGTCGTTTATCCCTTTTTATTCAAATCTGTTTGTCATATAGACAATTCAGAAAAAAATTGTAAAAAATAATGAGGCAAAGAATTATATTTATTTCTCTTGGCATCATATTGGTCCTTTTCAATTTAAAGGTATTTGTTTTTTTCATTTTGGCTCAAGATCGTCAAGATTTTAAATTATTTTAATTATTTAATTTTTTTATTTCAGCTAATTAAGATGTTTTTGGTGTTATTTCTGGTGGGGTGTTAATATTGAACCATTGAAGGCTTAAATAACGTCAGAGAGGTTTGTGCCAAGCAGTGCTTTCCTACCTTGAGCCTCATCGGTTCACGTTTCCCTTGTTGACCGGTCACAGGCAGTGATCTGGCAACTTCTTTGTTCAGTTTATCTAACTACCGTATGTTAAATGTAATACCACAATAATCATTGGTTCATATTCTTGGAAAATACCTTTAACATTTGGGATTACCACATTATTTGGCACCGCAGACAACCCCTTGCTGAGCATAGCTGGTGGACAAAATTTGTTTGTCTTGGATTAACTCAGCTGAAAGCATTCTCCAGTTTTATGTGACATGACTTGATATATGGCTAATAGTTTGGTTTTGAAACATCCAAGTAATTTACTGAAAACATTGAAATGATACGTGGATCTATTGGAAGTTTTTAGACTGATATTTGAAGGTATGTGTTCATAATTTGTCATGTATTGTCAGCATATTTGTTCATGAATTATCAGCATATCGTATAAGTAAGAAATCACAAAATGTATATTTTAAACACTTGAACAGAAGATTTTTCTTCATAATACATGTTAATGAATTATTTATATTTCACCCATAAATCACATTTTATTGATTTCAAAAACTTCAAATTGTGCAATATTGAGTGATAAGACAATGGATGAAACAAAGCTTTATAATGTAGGATTAGAATCTATGATTAGAAAATGAGTACAACAAATTATAAATGAGCAAATATGTGAGTGACATGTGTTCCAAATAAGGAAAATACACTCATGGAGTTTCATGGATTTTTCAACCAATTTCAGTTTTATCATTTTATATCTTTTTAACATCACTTTTTGGGACAACCACTGGAAAAGGCACAAAACTGAATACAATATTCGTTGGATATTGGTTTATATATACAAATCCATTGTGATATTACTAAGTCATTTTTTTCTTTTAATTTCCATTATTTGACGCACGTCTAAAAATGTCTCTTCAAAATTATGCAAATTTAGAAAAAAGGTATATACAGAGAAAAGTGTATATAAAGCAAAGGAAAAAAAGAATAAACAAAACATGTTGAAAGGTGTTAAGATCTTCATGCAGAGTATTGTGTTAATGATTAAATAAGAGGGAAAATCACTCAATGTGGATAACATTAAGATAGCAAAGATAATCTTTTTCTCTAATGGTGCCGTCAAGAAAGGGTCCAATTATACAAAAATAGCTTTATATGCCTTTTAGCCAGCACATTATAGCTGTCGTTGAGGTCATAAAAAGGTCAATTTTGCTTGTATGGAAAATTACAATGATGTAATTTCATATCAATTTAAGCAAATTTCTGTTGTATTTAGAAAGATATCCAATGTATGATTAAACAGGTAATAACTGCATATTCAGAGAAGCTTTTGTCCAAGTCAAGGTCATTTTGAGGTCAATGGTTAATGTCATAAACTAAATCCTATGGGTTATTTCAGATTAGTAATAACTTAAGTCATAATACTTAATTACTGTTGGGTGGATACTTAGATATCCTTTCTAAAGTCATATATGCAACATAATATATATGTATATATATATATATATATATATTTATATATATATATATATATATATATATATATATATATATATATATATATATATATATATATATATATATATATATATATATATATATATATATATATATATATATATATATATATATTAATTTCTAGATTATCATTAAAGTTTAGCTGCAAGTCCCATATATAAGAACAAATGCAACAGCAGCTTATAATTTTTAGAAAATGGTGCAGCGAAAAAGCGACTTTGGTCTCTTATTTCGTGTACTCATCAGCGACCAGTGTCCACCGATGAAGTGGCTGGCAGCGGCTACAAGGGTCCTCTCCGGCTTAGCCGCTGTAATCGGCGGTAATTGGTAGCGACGGAAAACTGGTCGGGCACAAGTAAACAACTTAATCTAAGTTGAAGCCTACTCACTTACTCCCCCCACAACAAAAATAAATAAATAAATAAAAATGCATTTAGTCAGTACCAAATACCTAAGAAAAAAAGGAAAATTACACAAGATCTATCAAGACTCTGATATAGAAAATATAATTTAAAATTTCAATTTTTAAAAATTTCTGTCGAGTGAAATTGATGATACCAGTTTAATATTTACAGCACATTGTGAAATTGACAAAGATATTCCAAGCTGCAGTTTGTCTGAGTTTTATGATGATTCAACCCTGGAGTCATACGATGACGTTTGGTCACCTGACCATTTTTGTTGAATTCTAACAGACATTACTCCGAACGTAAAAACAAATTTCCACTTTAAAAGTTAAAAGTTTCTGATTTTCAATTGCAGGTTCAGTGCACTTGCTGATAACTGTGCAACGATTTTACAAAAAGTACCAATATGTATGGACCATAGGAGAACTGCAACAAATTGCAACCAACTACACCAAGCTGCTATGAATTAATACGATTTTAAAAATAATGATGCTGGATGGCGTGAGCGCTTGGTGAGGACAAAAGTTTTATAAAGAACAATAAAAATTTTCGACTTCGGCACATGTTTATAAATAAAAATCTAACAAAATATCAGGGACATGTCATGATAAGTTTTAAATAGCCCATTAAACGAGTCAACATTGTATTATTCATGAGTAAAATAGATGTATTTATTCCATGGTTCTCGTAATATCGCAGCAGTGTGATTGGGGCATTAAGTGCAATTTGATGAGTGTACAATATTTACATTCCTTTTGGAAATCTCAGGGAAGAAACTGTTCAATTATAATTTGGATTATCGTCAAGACTGGTTTGCAAGCATTTCCATATAACATTGTCTTGATGATAATCTGATTGGATATAAAGTAATGCAACATTAAATGAAAAGAATTTAATTTAACACGTAGCTCCCTCTTGCACATACCTGGTATGAATGTCAAGATTATTTGAAATGATCATTTTTGGAAAACCAAAAGAATGCTTTGTGTCATTTCAGGAGATGTTCACAAAAATGTTTGCCTCAGACCACTATATTCCACAATTCCAATTTCCTAATGACATTTCGACTTCGGCACATGTTTATGAATACAAATCTAAGAGGGGAATATCAGGGATATGTAAAGATAAGTTTTAAAGAGCCCATCAAACGAGTCAACATGGTATTATTCATGAATTATTTGCAAACCAAACTAAGGATAGGTTAGATCTCAACCACGTAATTATATATACACTATAAGGGCATGGAAACTCTTGCGCTATATTTCTGTCAATCTGATGTTTCAAATTAGATTAAGTATTATTTGGTATATCGTAAAATTTGAAGGATAAAATTCTTACATTGAGAAGATAGCAATGCATTTTATACTGCAAACCTTTCCTTTTGATTTCTTGCAATAATTCTTTTTATGAAATTGAAATTTGTTGTTCCGAGAGAAAAAAAAGGGGAAAACTGTGATTGAATAGTGGAATACCACTACGACTAAGATTATTTTGTGAAAATCAAGCTTGCACGGGATTTGCTAATTAATATGACAGGAAACCAAAAAGAAATGAAAGGCAAAGTTATGTAATTATTTCACATGTTTGACAAAATCTGCTAAGCCAAGCCGGTGAGTCTGCGGTGCTTGGCCAACATGCTCGATCACACACTCCTATTCGCTTTTTCCCTTTTCCAATCTTCATGCATAATGTCCATTCAGTGGCAGAATAGCCTCAAGAACGCTGTTCATTTCTATAATTCCTTCAACGATCACAGCCTTTTCTGGGTTTTTGCAAGTGCTCTTAGATTTAGGTAGAAATATGAATCAATCTAAGGCTAAGGTACAGAACAGAAATATCCATACTTCAGATCATAAAAGTAAATTCAACAACTTTATACATGGATTAAAAATCTTTTCTTCCAATGTTGTGATTTAAGCTTTCATCCCTCTAGGCGCATATGATAAAGGGGAGAACTGACATTTCGATGGAAAACAAGAAATATTTGAACAAGAACCGAGCAACGACCTTATGTAAATTGGTTTTATTTTAAAATTATTTATTTCAGTACTTTGCTTTGGCTATAGCTATAATGTTAGACATGAATGTACCACCAATTCATTACGTGTCAGGCCCGTAAGACATATCCGGATATATTCTCTCATGAAACCAAAATACAAAACACAAGTCGTGTTGAAATATTCGCATCCCGTTTTTAGCTCTGCTGACTTCTTTAAGTTGCAGAGTTTTAGGAGTGGGGAAATGTCTGTCCGTCTGTCTGTCTGTCTACCCGCCTGTCAGCATTTTCTTTAAAAATCTTCTTCTCCAAAACTACCAGTACTATATCTTTCATATTTTATATAGAGGTAGATATATAGGTGAAGATTCAGATTCGGTCAAATCAAAGTGATGTCACCATTGACCTTAGTGCAGTGACAGATTTTGTAAGGAGCATATCTCAGCAACCACTTATAAGAGGAAATTATAATTTGGTATGCAAAAATGTCTTAGGTCATAGCTGTACCTCATCATACTTTTTTAGTCATGTAACTTTTGACCTTGACTCATTAATGCTTGCTTATAGGTGTCACGTTGGTATGACCCCTGGTCATGTTGGGTATGCGGGTCCACCGCGGGGTATGGTGGTGGCCATGGCAACCGACTGGTCACGTGAGGACGCAAGGTTTGGCGGGCGATTCATACCTCAATCATTCTGTTGCTGACCACCACCTTGGATTATAAACTTGTGTACATGCAACATCTCAACCATTGAAAATGAATAACATGTAATTCATATCTGTTATATATCAACCTTATGTCGTGCATCATATACAATTTATTTTACAGATTTGACCTTTGACCTTTTTCATAGCTAAGAATGAGGTAGGAATGAAAGTCTGAAGCACCCAAAGTTTCGTAGGAGGTTCAAGATTACTATGCATATCTTATAAATGGATGAAAAGTGACTGGCCTAGCCTGCAGAGCCCACAGAAAGCTAGTGTTCTCCAATCACCTATCGACAAAGCCTGCTTTTCCTGCATAATCTCGTTTTGATGTGATTTTTTAAATACCCAACTGTTTTAGTGATAATTCATATTTTATGATTATATCTAAAATCTCCCCAAAAAGCTTGAACCCGTTTTAACTGCAGTTGAAACTGGTTCAATTTGGACATTTAAACGGGTTTACCACAGTTTTTGCAGTTGGCAACTTTTTACTTCACTAAAGCTCAATCAACTCCAACTTTTGTTTGGTTAAAAAAAAGAAGAGACCTTGGACGTTCCACAAACCCCTCCAGATCACCTATCTGGGCTTTTTCGATTGGTGATTGGAGAACACTAATAGAAGTCTGTTAGTTACACAGTTAATGTGCTTTCATGTAAGTCAGTCTTAGAGCTATCAACCCAGGTGGTTATGTTTATCTTTCAGAACGATGAATTAGGGTTTATTTTGGGGTTGACATCGGTGGTATAATAATCATTATACTGCATTTACGACAGAAGAATATAATTGAACATAACGTCAAGCCATTACTACAAGGTAAAGCGTTTGTTCACAGTATTCCCAATGTGCTTACCAATGTCAGACTTTTATTCTGTAACAGCACAAAATCTATTCCGAATATATTGAGATGCATTTGTTGCTGGCTTGTGATTCTTTTAAAATATTAATAATCATCCATCATTTTAACAGTTCTGATATTTCCGCCTACATATTGCATGCACAATCGCTTCAATCAATATGATCAGCACAAACAACTCAGCCCCGATCCATTTTCCAAATGGAATGCGAAAAAGTGGGGAAAAGTCAACTTCATCGGACATGCCAGACTTTTATTTACATTCCGGATATGTCAGACTTTTATTTACATTTCTGTAGATGTTTGATCATTTATTAATGTCGTTACGTGTGTGGCCTTGAAGAGATTTTTTATGCAATTTCCAGTTGCCATGTTTTAATGCTATCACGGCTTGACTGCATCTATTTCATGCGATTTTCTCGGTAACACAATTTGTTTAGTATTTTCTCTTTAGTGAATAACATTTCACAGATAGTATTTCGAATTTTCAGAAAGGGTTTGTATAGATTTGTGTGGCTACGGGCCAATAAGTGAATTTTACCTATTTGAAACTCTACTATATTCCATATCAATGTATATTCTGTATCATTGAAGGAGTGAAAAAAACGGCACGCACATGCCGTTAAAGGTCGTAAACGTTTCCACCCGTGGAGAACATATTCTGAGGACGGAAGATGAATTTACGTTCAAGAGCACATCACAGAAAATAGGAAATAATACTGTTTCGCCAGAACCATATTTCAAAGAAAATGAGGGAGAGAAACGTATTAGCTGGAAAAATCAATTGTATGATTTCACCCAGAACACGACCTTGCACGGCGTGAATAAAGTTACAGACGACACACCATTTACTATACGAAGGTATGGCACTTTTACTTGTCAATTTTACAGGTTAATAAGATGGAGTCTATGTATTAATAATGATTGATAAAAGAAAGACATTTTAAATCAACATCAGTCATTCATACATTACCATATGGGATTCGCTAATTTGATGGGTGGTTAAATGGCAGTATTTACTTAGTATCATCTTGTTATTTGCAGGATAGCATGGGTACTTATAATATTAGCTGGTATAGTTTTCGCGGCGTGGCAAATAGTTTCGAAGGGATCATATTTGTCTGAAAGACCTGTATCAGTCAACCTTAAGATCAATCACAATACATCCGTAGCGTTCCCAGCCGTCACCTTCTGCAACCAGAACTCCTTCAGGTATACAATATTTAAGTCAAACGAAAGTTAAAGATAAATCGATAAGTATATTACTCACATAATGATTTTACCCACATAAGATATTTGAAGCCGATAAGTTATCTGAGCCTCATAAGTTATCTGAAGCTTATAAGTTGTCTGAAGCTTATAAGTTATCTGAGCCTCATAAGTTATCTGAACCTCATAAGTTATCTGAACCTCATAAGTTATCTGAACCTCATAATTATCTGTAGCTCATAAGTTATCTGAAGCTTATAAGTTATCTGAACCTCATAAGTTATTTAAAGCTTATAAGTTATCTGAATCTCATAAGTTATCTGAAGCTTATAAGTTATCTAAAGCTTATAAGTTATCTGAAGCTTATAAGTTATCTAAAGCTTATAAGTTATCTGAAGCTTATAGGTTATCTGAAGCTTATAAGTTATCTGAAGCTTATAAGTTGTCTGAAGCTTATAGGTTATCTGAAGCTTATAAGTTATCTGAAATGTGTGAATCACACAATTGACATTATTATACTTAACACAACTGGTCCGTTTCCATCTTTTGCATACTTTTCAGACATAACCTCATACAGTTTAGCCGTTTGGTAATATAATTAAAGTTTTTTTTTAAACCATCCAAACAAAAATCGTCATTAGGCTCATTAGGGTAATTGAAATATTTCTCCTTTTCTTAGACTTTCAGTGGCAGGAGATATGGGCTATTATGCTTTCCTTGATTATATGTATGCGGAGGACGGCCTGAAAAACTTAGATTTCACTGGATGGGAAATGTATGGCAATATCAGCAAAAAGGAATTGTACGGTAAACTGGCACACGATATAGAGGACATGCTTATAAGGTAATATCCTAGACTGAATGGTATAAGCCATTGATTCATAGTATATAATATGAATCAGGTTCTAAAAGCTCCTCTATTCGAATACACTGAATGATGAGTTCTATTAACATATTTCTTATAATTTAGCCATCCATCTAAACAGTCCTAAATTACTTAGTATGTCATTCCTCTTTTGCGTGATTTACTTTCATTAATAACCGATCCATAAATAATGCAGCCATAATCAACTTCGATCTTATAGAGCATTTATATACTCATGACACGATTGAATAAATAGACACATACCTATAACACATCATTATCTCACTACCACATCATTGACAAGGCCTTCATGTCTATCTCACTACCACATCATTGACAAGGCCTTCGTGCCTATCTCACTACCACATCATTGACAAGGCCTTCATGTCTATCTCACTACCACATCATTGACAAGGGCGTCATGTCTATCTCACTACCACACCATTGACAAGGCCTTCATGCCTATCTCACTACCACACCATTGACAAGGCCTTCATGCCTATCTCACTACCACACCATTGACAAGGCCTTCATGTCTATCTCACTACCACACCCTTGACAAGGCCTTCATGTCTATCTCACTACCACACCCTCGACAAGGCCTTCATGTCTATCTCACTACCACACCATTTACAAGGGCTTCATGTCTATCTCACTAATAATAATAATAATAATAAAATTTGTATAGCACTACCACATCATTGACAAGGGCGTCATGTCTATCTCACTACCACACCCTTGACAAGGCCTTCATGTCTATCTCACTACCACACCCTTGACAAGGGCTTCATGTCTATCTCACCACCACACCATTGACAAGGGCGTCATGTCTATCTCACTACCACACCATTGACAAGGCCTTCATGCCTATCTCACTACCACACCATTGACAAGGCCTTCGTGCCTATCTCACTACCACACCATTGACAAGGGCGTCATGTCTATCTCACTACCACATCATTGACAAGGGCGTCATGTCTATCCCACTACCACACCATTGACAAGGCCTTCATGCCTATCTCACTACCACACCATTGGCAAGGGCGTCATGTCTATCTCACTACCACACCATTGACAAGGCCTTCATGTCTATCTCACTACCACACCATTGACAAGGCCTTCGTGCCTATCTCACTACCACCTTATTGACAGGGGCGTCATGTCTATCTCACTACCACACCATTGACAAGGGCGTCATGTCTATCTCACCACCACACCATTGACAAGGGCGTCATGTCTATCTCACTACCACACCATTGACAAGGCCTTCATGCCTATCTCACTACCACACCATTGACAAGGGCGTCATGTCTATCTCACTACCACACCATTGACAAGGCCTTCATGCCTATCTCACTACCACACCATTGACAAGGCCTTCATGCCTATCTCACTACCACACCATTGACAAGGGCGTCATGTCTATCTCACTACCACACCATTGACAAGGCCTTCATGTCTATCTCACTACCACATCATTGACAAGGGCTTCATGTCTATCTCACCACCACACCATTGACAAGGCCTTCATGCCTATCTCACTACCACACCATTGACAAGGCCTTCATGTCTATCTCACTACCACACCATTGACAAGGCCTTCATGCCTATCTCACTACCACACCATTGACAAGGCCTTCATGTCTATCTCACTACCACACCATTGACAAGGCCTTCGTGCCTATCTCACTACCACACCATTGACAAGGCCTTCATGTCTATCTCACCACCACACCATTGACAAGGGCGTCATGTCTATCACTTACTTGTCTTTCACAACTGCCTCTTGTTTTAAATTAATTTTACAATGTTCAACAAATAATGTGTTTTGAGCAATAATCACACATTGCACAGCTTTTATCATGTTGATTGCCATAAAGATTATTTTCCAGTTGCGAATGGGCCGGAGAAGAATGTGACAAGGGAGCAATTTCAAAAATATACACGGACTTTGGGGTCTGCTATACATTTAATATGGTTGGTCAATATAATACATCAAATACTGGTAAATATTACGATAAAATTGTTATTTACCTTTATCAAATACATCTCAATATGTCATATGTGTTTGAGATGTGTTTCTGAAATGTTTACACATGAAAGTTTTCGTATTCTGTGATCCAAATACGGTTTAATTACACTATATTATGTTGAAACCGAGCTTGGGTGATTGATATTATGAAAAAATAATTGCATATCAGGATCAAAACGGATTTTTTTGGTCATTGTCAAACGACGTTCAATTATCTTTGTTTGACAGCTTTCGTAGCAAGGCTCTCAGCATAGCATGGTGCTGGAAAGACTTAAAGTATTTATGGTTTATAGGAAAGACAAAAATGTATTTGAAGGATTCCAAATCGTATACTTTTGATACTTTTCCTCAAATTATTTATTTTGAGATAACATGATTTCATACAACATATTAGATTGAACATTAAAATCGATTTAGTTTTCTTCTCTCATTCATATATATCTCATTCATATATATCTCATTCATAATTATCTTATTTACACTAATTTAGATAGATATAGCTAGACATTTAATTTTTTGACCTCGACAAATATTCTACTTTCACACAGACATTTCAGTTATTTATTGAACACATCAAATACCATTGATTTTGTTTACATTACCTTTAATTTATTTCTCCATTGTTTTCTTTACAAACTTTATCATTAACATGATGAAAGTTTATACAATATTAATGTTTAGGTATCAAGTATGGTCTCAAGCTGTATCTCAATATGGAGAGGTACGAGTACATGCCTGGCCCTTATGATACTGCAGGACTCAAATTCCTTGTGCACATACCCGAAGTTGAGCCCCTGGTAGAAAGCATGGGCCTCGCCGTCCCAATGAACACTGAAGCATTTGTTGGTTTACGATTTGTTCAGGTACGTTTTTTCAAATATTTCTTTTCAATATTTATTGAGTATAAGTTCAAAAGAAATTGTCGTTAGATTTTGTTTATATAACGAGATTGTAAAACTGACTTCTGAAAGAAATATCTCTATTTGTACGTTCACTTAGAACAACATTTTAACTGAAAGAGTATTATCGATGCAAGATGTGAAATTAATATTTAAATGATAAACCTTTATCTTATAAAGGTAAATATTATTGTGCAAAACTAATGTGTAAGCTTTGCACACCCATGCGATATAATTCAAGATCTACATTGTTTCTGATTTTATATAATGAAGTAAAGAAAAAATAATTGTATAGAGAAAGATGACAATCTGTCGACATTCTTACACCCAGCCCTTCTCTTTATCTTGTGTATGAGCATCTTAAATCAAGATGAAAACTGCATTCACACGATTTTGATATTATAGTTGCACAACCTTGAGGAACCTTATGGAGAGTGTGATGCAAAAAAGAAATTGGATCTTTATCCTCATTATACATATGAGAATTGTTATACAGAATGTAAAATGTATTACATTAAGGAGAAATGTAACTGTCAAGATATCTACATGCCAGGTACGTATTTGTGTATTTGTGTTTACATCTAAGACCATGAGCTGTCTGCAAACCAAATGATAAAAATAGGTTTGATCTTAGCCATGTGTCTATAGCATTAATAAATGTATATATATATATATATATATATATATATATATATATATATATATATATATATATATATATATATATACATTTTTAAAAAGTGAAAACTTTACCTTATGCTTTTAAAAGATATTTATTTGATGGCGTTGAAAATTGTGTTCCGAGAGAAATAGAAAAAAACGGTGGCCCTCTAAATAATAATATTCTTTAGGAAATTTTAAAATTTTGTGGCCCCTATTGTTTAATTTCTCATAATATTTACAAAGAACTACAAGGTATTGTCACCCCACAGAGCACAGGATCATAGTATTCTATGGGACACTATTGATTTCCACAATTCCCTCTATTGGATCACAGGCTTTTCTGATTTTGTACAAGTGAGCTCAGATTTGGGCAGAAATGTTAATTAAGGTAAGGCTAGTTTAAGTTTTGAAACACTAAATTTAAGGATTGGTTGGCATAGAAGGATTGGATGGCACAGAAATATCCACACCTCAAGGTCATAAAAGTAAAATTGATAACTTCATACATGGAATAACAATCATTTCATCCCAGGTTGTGATTTAAGCTGGGATGAAATGATTGTTATTCCATGTATGAAGTTATCAATTTTACTTTTATGACCTTGAGGTGTTGTATATGAGTAAAGGGAGAATTGATATTGCAGTGATAACACAATTTCAACATTATCTTAGCTTTTCAGATTCCCTATGTCTATGTCGCATATGAGAATTGAAGCTGATAGTAGATTCATATACTGAGGGTCAATAAACACAAAACTTGTCAGGGCCAAACGCCCTCCGGATAATGTACACCTGTCAGGACCAAATGCCCTCCGGATGATATACACCTGTCAGGGCCAAATGCCCTCCGGATAATATACACCTGTCAGGACCAAATGCCCTCCGGATAGTACACACCTGTCAGGACCAAATGCCCTCCAGATAATATACACCTGTCAGAACCAAATACCCTCAGGATGATATACACCTGTCAGGACCAAATGCCCTCCGGATGATATACACCTGTCAGGGCCAAATGCCCTCCGGATGATATACACCTGTCAGGGCCAAATGCCCTCCGGATAATATACACCTGTCAGGGCCAAATGCACTCCGGATAATGTACACCTGTCAGGACCAAATGCCCTCCGGATAGTACACACCTGTCAGGACCAAATGCCCTCCAGATAATATACACCTGTCAGAACCAAATACCCTCAGGATGATATACACCTGTCAGGACCAAATGCCCTCCGGATGATATACACCTGTCAGGGCCAAATGCCCTCCGGATGATATACACCTGTCAGGGCCAAATGCCCTCCGGATAATATACACCTGTCAGGGCCAAATGCACTCCGGATAATATACACCTGTCAGGACCAAATGCCCTCCAGATAATATACACCTGTCAGGACCAAATGCCCTCCGGATAGTACACACCTGTCAGGACCAAATGCCCTCCAGATAATATACACCTGTCAGGGCCAAATGCCCTCTGGATAATATACACCTGTCAGGACCAAATGCCCTCCGGATACTACACACCTGTCAGGACCAAATGCCCTCCAGATAATATACACCTCTCAGGGCCAAATGCCCTCTGGATAATATACACCTACCAGGACCAAATGCCCTCTGGATAATATACACCTGTCAGGACCGTATGCCCTCCGGATGATATACACCTGTCAGGGCCAAATGCCCTCCAGATAATATACACCTGTCAGGGCCAAATGCCCTCTGGATAATATACACCTGTCAGGACCAAATGCCCTCCGGATAGTACACACCTGTCAGGACCAAATGCCCTCCAGATAATATACACCTGTCAGGGCCAAATGCCCTCCGGATGATATACACCTGTCAGGGCCAAATGCCCTCCGGATAATATACACCTGTCAGGGCCAAATGCCCTCCGGATAATATATACCTGTCAGGACCAAATGCCCTCCGGATGATATACACCTGTCAGGACCAAATGCCCTCCGGATAGTACACACCTGTCAGGACCAAATGCCCTCCAGATAATATACACCTGTCAGGACCAAATGCCCTCCAGATAATATACACCTGTCAGAACCAAATACCCTCTGGATGATATACACCTGTCAGGACCAAATGCCCTCCGGATGATATACACCTGTCAGGGCCAAATGCCCTCCGGATGATATACACCTGTCAGGACCAAATGCCCTCCGGATAGTACACACCTGTCAGGACCAAATGCCCTCCAGATGATATACACCTGTCAGGACCAAATGCCCTCCGGATGATATACACCTGTCAGGACCAAATGCCCTCTGGATGATATGCACCTGTCAGGACCAAATGCCCTCTGGATAGTACACACCTGTGAGGACCAAATGCCCTCCAGATAATATACACCTGTCAGAACCAAATACCCTCCGGATGATATACACTCCCCGGACAGCATACATATCAAAATCGCCCCCCTCTCCCCCCCTACAAATACCCACCCACAACCCTTTCTTGATAAATATACATTTATCAAGAAAGGATCCCGCCTATTTTCTGTTACATGCCTTTTATTTCAATAAAACACTATATATTTTCGCTTGCTTCCAGCTTCAGTGGGATTTGGAAACATTTTGTTATAGTGTTTTCATTATAATATTGCACTTTTCTGCATTTGATAAATTACAATTAATATGTTTCTGTGTGGTAGATTCTAAATTTAAATATGGTATGCATGTTGGGATATTACTCTATAATTTTGCCATAGAACATTTGATCAAACACAATGTCTGTTTGCAGGTCCTTACCTAAATTGTACATTTGAAGAAGATGTGATATGTGTCAATCCCAGCGAGGGTAGGCATATTGTTATTAAGTCTGGACAAACGAAGACTGTATTTTGTTTGTTGTGATATCATAAAATTATAATTGTTTTCCATGTTACTTTGGTAATTATTTCAATCACACGATGTAACGTTAAAAGTGTTCAACCTATTTCTCACATGATGTGTATTTCAATTTAGACATAAAATTTCAAATATTGCAGAACAGATGAAGACAAACATAACCTGCGATTGTCCGGTGCCATGTTCTGTGGGATCTTACGACACTCTTGTGTCTTACTCAACTGTAACCTCGCGCAATTCAGAGAACTTTCTCGAAAGTCAAATGGCAGACGACATTCAAACCAAGTATGCATATGCAAGAGAAACGGCACAGCGCGTTGATCATCATCACGATGAAGAAAACGTGGATTTCGTTACACTTTTCAATCAAACATACCACCAATTGGTTAATGCACTCACGGTTGTGAAGGATATCGCCAAGGATGCCGAGTTGTATACAGAGCAGATGAGAAACGATATTCTACCAAGGGTGAAGTTTCATAGGAATGTTGCTATGGAGAGCGTGTACTTTATCGTCCATCATGATTTCATACGAGGGTATGATGTATTTGCTGAGAGAACATTTGATCATACCGTAACGGGGTTTTATCAGTTCACAGCTGTTGTACAGAAGGTCATAGATGCTTTAGTATCTAATGACACAGATCAAATAACGAAGACACATAAATATTTGCACTTGCAGGATGAAATATTTTTTAGGGAAAATATAGCAGAAAGAGCCCTGTCAAACTTCTCAGAAGTATACGAAGCCTACAATAATGGAACACCGATTCTAACCTTTAAGAATTCCTATGATAGGCATTATGATATGTCTTTTATATCATTAGAGCTACTGACAGATACCCGATTCAATAAATATTATAATCAATTGGTTTCCAGACTCAATGGTTATCTGGTGGAACTGGACAACATAAATAATATTTCAACTGAGGCATTTAACAATAACACTTATGACCAAACAAGTCTAACCAATTCTATCAGTACTTTGGAATCAAAATGCAGGGGTTATCTTTATTATAAGTACTTAATCAGTGACAGGATTATTTATCAACCAGAGGAAATCATTTTGGACAGGATAGCCACTTTTGAGCAGTTAGACAGCACTTTATCTGATTTTATAAGTGATCTGACTGTCACTTGCCAACAAATTGAAATATTGATAACACAATATGAGGATAATTCCCTCAGCACTATCGAAGAAGGTTTGCATAGATCATTAGCATATATTTATAATCAATCATACCTAAAACAAGATATTGCCGAATATATTGGAGCCGAGGCATTTGGGAAGAGCTTACTGGCGACATCTTCACTGTTTGTGGATCTACGAAGCAGGGATCTCAGTCTGCAGGCTCAATTGGCTTCCATAGTCCAGTCTTACACAGACCTCTGGTTGAACATGCTGGCAGAACCATCAACACAAAATTTCTACCAAGCAATCAGTGATGACATTGATACGTTTGTGGCAAACTCAACTTCTTCCACAGATGTGGATTACCTGGCAGAGGCTTTTGATTATTACTTAGACGTGGGGACTGATGTTGTTAAAGGGATGAATTCTTCTCAACTCGGATATTACATGAATGGTGACTTCCCCCATACAGACTCGGTAGGGTTGCTTGCTGATATTGAAGAACAGTTTCGTAATCTTTCACGGAGATGGGACATTTTAAGCATTATTGCACCAATAGATTCTAACCTCCAACTGGCTGCAGACAACTGGAAGTCTGACCTTCAAAGTTTCCTTGCTAACATCGTCGTCGACGAAGAGTTTATGAAGTAAGTGTGACAAAGAAAAAAACTTCAGAGAAGATGAATATTATTCTCTATATGATTTTTTTTTCTTATGATATGATATAATGGTTACTTTATGAGAAGATATCATTGCAGGGATAATTTTCCATATATGATTATTTTTTGTTATGATTTGATATGATGGTTACTTTATGAGAAGATATCATTGCAGGGATAATTTTCCATATATGATTATTTTTTGTTATGATTTGATATGATGGTTACTTTATGAGAAGATATCATTGCAGGGATAATTTTCCATATATGATTATTTTTGTTATGATTTGATATAATGGTTACTTTATGAGAAGATATCATTGCAGGGATAATTTTCCATATATGATTATTTTTTGTTATGATTTGATATGATGGTTACTTTATGAGAAGATATCATTGCAGGGATAATTTTCCATATATGATTATTTTTGTTATGATTTGATATAATGGTTACTTTATGAGAAGATATCATTGCAGGGATAATTTTCCATATATGATTATTTTTTGTTATGATTTGATATGATGGTTACTTTATGAGAAGATATCATTGCAGGGATAATTTTCCATATATGATTATTTTTGTTATGATTTGATATAATGGTTACTTTATGAGAAGATATCATTGCAGGGATAATTTTCCATATATGATTATTTTTGTTATGATTTGATATGATGGTTACTTTATGAGAAGATATCATTGCAGGGATAATTTTCCATATATGATTATTTTTTGTTATGATTTGATATAATGGTTACTTTATGAGAAGATATCATTGCAGGGATAATTTTCCATATATGATTATTTTTTGTTATGATTTGATATGATGGTTACTTTATGAGAAGATATCATTGCAGGGATAATTTTCCATATATGATTATTTTTGTTATGATTTGATATAATGGTTACTTTATGAGAAGATATCATTGCAGGGATAATTTTCCATATATGATTATTTTTTGTTGTGATTTGATATGATGGTTACTTTATGAGAAGATATCATTGCAGGGATAATTTTCCATATATGATTATTTTTTGTTATGATTTGATATGATGGTTACTTTATGAGAAGATATCATTGCAGGGATAATTTTCCATATATGATTATTTTTGTTATGATTTGATATAATGGTTACTTTATGAGAAGATATCATTGCAGGGATAATTTTCCATATATGATTATTTTTGTTATGATTTGATATAATGGTTACTTTATGAGAAGATATCATTGCAGGGATAATTTTCCATATATGATTATTTTTTGTTGTGATTTGATATGATGGTTACTTTATGAGAAGATATCATTGCAGGGATAATTTTCCATATATGATTATTTTTTGTTATGATTTGATATGATGGTTACTTTATGAGAAGATATCATTGCAGGGATAATTTTCCATATATGATTATTTTTGTTATGATTTGATATAATGGTTACTTTATGAGAAGATATCATTGCAGGGATAATTTTCCATATATGATTATTTTTGTTATGATTTGATATAATGGTTACTTTATGAGAAGATATCATTGCAGGGATAATTTTCCATATATGATTATTTTTTGTTGTGATTTGATATGATGGTTACTTTATGAGAAGATATCATTGCAGGGATAATTTTCCATATATGATTATTTTTTGTTATGATTTGATATGATGGTTACTTTATGAGAAGATATCATTGCAGGGATAATTTTCCATATATGATTATTTTTTGTTATGATTTGATATGATGGTTACTTTATGAGAAGATATCATTGCAGGGATAATTTTCCATATATGATTATTTTTGTTATGATTTGATATAATGGTTACTTTATGAGAAGATATCATTGCAGGGATAATTTTCCATATATGATTATTTTTGTTATGATTTGATATAATGGTTACTTTATGAGAAGATATCATTGCAGGGATAATTTTCCATATATGATTATTTTTGTTATGATTTGATATAATGGTTACTTTATGAGAATATATCATTGCAGGGATAATTTTCCATATATGATTATTTTTGTTATGATTTGATATAATGGTTACTTTATGAGAAGATATCATTGCAGGGATAATTTTCCATATATGATTATTTTTTGTTATGATTTGATATGATGGTTACTTTATGAGAAGATATCATTGCAGGGATAATTTTCCATATATGATTATTTTTGTTATGATTTGATATAATGGTTACTTTATGAGAAGATATCATTGCAGGGATAATTTTCCATATATGATTAATTTTGTTATGATTTGATATAATGGTTACTTTATGAGAAGATATCATTGCAGGGATAATTTTCCATATATGATTATTTTTTGTTGTGATTTGATATGATGGTTACTTTATGAGAAGATATCATTGCAGGGATAATTTTCCATATATGATTATTTTTTGTTATGATTTGATATGATGGTTACTTTATGAGAAGATATCATTGCAGGGATAATTTTCCATATATGATTATTATTGTTATGATTTGATATAATGGTTACTTTATGAGAAGATATCATTGCAGGGATAATTTTCCATATATGATTATTTTTGTTATGATTTGATATAATGGTTACTTTATGAGAAGATATCATTGCAGGGATAATTTTCCATATATGATTATTTTTGTTATGATTTGATATAATGGTTACTTTATGAGAAGATATCATTGCAGGGATAATTTTCCATATATGATTATTTTTGTTATGATTTGATATAATGGTTACTTTATGAGAAGATATCATTGCAGGGATAATTTTCCATATATGATTATTTTTTGTTATGATTTGATATGATGGTTACTTTATGAGAAGATATCATTGCAGGGATAATTTTCCATATATGATTATTTTTGTTATGATTTGATATAATGGTTACTTTATGAGAAGATATCATTGCAGGGATAATTTTCCATATATGATTATTTTTGTTATGATTTGATATAATGGTTACTTTATGAGAAGATATCATTGCAGGGATAATTTTCCATATATGATTATTTTTTGTTGTGATTTGATATGATGGTTACTTTATGAGAAGATATCATTGCAGGGATAATTTTCCATATATGATTATTTTTTGTTATGATTTGATATGATGGTTACTTTATGAGAAGATATCATTGCAGGGATAATTTTCCATATATGATTATTTTTTGTTATGATTTGATATGATGGTTACTTTATGAGAAGATATCATTGCAGGGATAATTTTCCATATATGATTATTTTTGTTATGATTTGATATAATGGTTACTTTATGAGAAGATATCATTGCAGGGATAATTTTCCATATATGATTATTTTTGTTATGATTTGATATAATGGTTACTTTATGAGAAGATATCATTGCAGGGATAATTTTCCATATATGATTATTTTTGTTATGATTTGATATAATGGTTACTTTATGAGAAGATATCATTGCAGGGATAATTTTCCATATATGATTATTTTTGTTATGATTTGATATAATGGTTACTTTATGAGAAGATATCATTGCAGGGATAATTTTCCATATATGATTATTTTTTGTTATGATTTGATATGATGGTTACTTTATGAGAAGATATCATTGCAGGGATAATTTTCCATATATGATTATTTTTGTTATGATTTGATATAATGGTTACTTTATGAGAAGATATCATTGCAGGGATAATTTTCCATATATGATTATTTTTTGTTATGATTTGATATAATGGTTACTTTATGAGAAGATATCATTGCAGGGATAATTTTCCATATATGATTATTTTTTGTTATGATTTGATATAATGGTTACTTTATGAGAAGATATCATTGCAGGGATAATTTTCCATATATGATTATTTTTTGTTATGATTTGATATGATGGTTACTTTATGAGAAGATATCATTGCAGGGATAATTTTCCATATATGATTATTTTTTGTTATGATTTGATATGATGGTTACTTTATGAGAAGATATCATTGCAGGGATAATTTTCTGAAGATCAACATTTATTTGGAAGAAATGAGTTACGAGGAAATAGAGCAGCAAAAGGCATACGTGCTGATAGATCTACTGAGTAAGTACTTCTGTCTACAGCCTTAATGAATATAATATGTGTGGAATGGTTTCCTCAGCAAGTCAGAACGAGGTACAACATCTTAGTAATAAAACCATATCTCACGTGTTTAGGCAAAGCTTAGAGTGTATCCCACGTGAGTGGGGAAATTCATACGCCATAGGTACAGGCAATTAGGTATAGGCAATTAGGTACAGGTCTATACGATATGAGTAGGTTAATGCATATGCCATATAGTTAGGTAAAGATGTGTATTATATGAGTAGGTAAATGAATACACCATATGATTAGGTTCAGGTGTGTAACACATGAGTGGGTAGATGCATAACTAAAATTGAAATTCTTAGTAATGGATCTTTACGCATCGCCATAAATGAAGGACATAGGCTATTTATGCAAACAATATAAAATTTATCCCCCAAAAAATGATAGAGATGTTTGACAATTGAAAATAAGATTTAAAAATTAATAAATCCTGTGACCTTGGGATGACCTTGACATGACCTTGAAATATTAAAATGCTGTTGCACACTAAAACTCTCATTGTTTAAGTCATATTGTGAAAGATCTCTCCAAAACAAAACTAACAAGCCCAAGATCAAGTCTGTAGCTATAATAGAACAGATTTTATAGGCCGTTGAATTTTCAGCCCAAGGTCATGGGGATTTTCCATTGATTTCAATGGAGAAAAATTGAAATTTTCACTTTGCGAAAAATTGGCCATCAATTTGAAAGGTGTCCCATGTGGATATGTTAGGGGGATGTATAGCCCACTTTTTAAGCCATTATTGATACAAATGCTATTGTAATATTTTCTGCCTTTTACAAAAATATGATTTTTATGGATTTCCATTGAAATCAATGTGAAAATCGGGAAAATTATGTATATCTTTCAAATCCAAAAGGCAGAAAATCTACCAAACCAACTATTAAAATTCCTTTTCCTTTGCATGCTATCAGAGTTATATTTCCAGCATAATATGGGACACTTTTCATCATTATAATTTCATTATTTGAAAAATTACCATAAACTACAGTGAATTTTAGCAAAATTACCCCTTGGAAATGCTATTCAAATGTATATATAGGCACCATTTTTATGGGAAATATAGTACATTTGTACTATTATTTGACATAATTTTACTTCTTGTAGGTATTTTTTCAATAAATAAATATTTCATTAACTAGTTATCAAACATTTTTGAGAAATTTAAATTTAAGTATGTAAAATGGTGCAAAACATCACACTGACACCCACTACACATGAATTTGGACCCCTACCTGTTCTAACGCCTATGTCCTAAATTTATGGTGATGGTCCTTTAAAGATGGTGGGACGTGGCTCAGTTGGTGTCAATCTGTCTCTTATGCTAAAGGTTCGGGGTAAAAGATCCCCAGTCATTCTTAGAAAAGAATTGGGCATTTAGTCCCTATGACAGGTTTCTATCTAACCTGATATAGCCTAAACAGTGCTGAAAAGACCGTTAATACAAAAAAAAAATCAAAACTTCTTTAAAACAAGACTACTTATTTCAGAATTCATAAATGCTTTCACAGTGAACACAGCTAACCTTCTTCAACCATCAGCAACTTATCATGCAGTCTTGCTTAGTCAGTAGGCATGATTCTGCCTAGTCAGTAGCTATCTTTCGCTCTCAAGACTCATTAATAGATCGAACGATTCGAAGCCCGTGAAAAAAGTGAGGTACTTATTGAAGTCATCCTATCAGGGCCTTCGTGGAACCTGTGTCTCGAATAGCTGGTAAGATATAGTAACATGTCTAAGCTCAGGTGGCGGGAGCGAATAAGACTAATAACTGCTTACACATCAATATTCATCAATTAAAACGTATTCATATTCAACAAAAAAAGACCCAAATGGAGTGTGCAATTTGAATTTTGATATTTATGATATTGTCCTCTATACTTATAACATACACGTATTTGATTTTTTTTCAGGTGATATTGGAGGGGCACTGGGTCTATGTGTTGGAGCCAGTATTATAAGCATTTTCGAACTTATTGATATGATTGTTCACACACTGGCATTAAATTTAATTAGGAATAAATGAAATGCGACCTGGAGCATGTTTTGTATATAATTTTTGATTACTCGATACCTTGTGACAAATGTTACAAAAGGTACTGCAATAATCTGTGGTATCATCAACAATAGTAGATATGGCTGTAGCCAAATTCTGTCAAAAATATGATAAAATCTGTCGCTCAATGAAAATATATATATATATAAATATGTTCCAAATTGACCTAATATCTAAATTAGGAATGCAAATATCTAAAGCTAAAGAATGTATTTTCTCAAAGGTACTGCAATAATCTGTGGTATCATCAATAATAGTAGATATGGCTACAGCCAAACTCTGTTAGAAATATGATAAAATCTGTCACTCAATGAAAAAAAAAATAAATAAAAATATGTTCCAAACTGACCTAATATCTAAATTAGGAATGCAAATATCTAAATGTAAAGAATGTATTTTCCTCAATTCAAAACAAAAATTCTTATGTAAATTCTAAAACATGTTAAAATAATTATGCTTCACTCACGTGTGTCAATTGCGATAACTTTAATAAACTTCGGTATGAAAATCAAAGTATGCTTGCCATGTTGTGTTCAGAAAAGAAATTGTTTAGGAAGAAGCTGCAATTTATAAATGACATCAGATCAACTTCACTATCAATTCAATGCTATATAATGTTTTATTCGAAGAATATATTCAGTCCACTAGGCTGGTTAAACATTTATAATTTATAATATTTAAAATTAAAGCCAACAAATATAGTTGGAATGCGTATGTACGAAAATATTTTATTTCATAAATATGAAAATTTTACAAGGGGGTTTACAATTTGATAACTGTGAGCTCATTTCTACAGGCTTCCAAAGTAGAAAATTACAAAATCCATGTATATATAATATTACTAAAATATACAAATACATTGTATATCAATCACAAAATACAATGGTTTGACATTGATATACTGTTGATGTGAGCATATAGTGTTTCAGGAACATCACCTAAGTAACAGTTGGATACCATCTTCCATCTTATCCCGTGATAAACATTGCCAATCCGTCTTCACATCTCAGAATAGTTATATGAGTACTTTAATGGAATGTTTATCAGATTATCATGCAAATATAAAATAATATAGGATCAAATACTCTTGCTGACAAACCGCTTAATATTTCCCTTCTATTAATGCCACATATTTTACTAAAATCTTGGTGACAAATTTTATTTTTGTCACAGTCTATCATAATTTGAGTATAATATATAATAACAAACATTGATATGTAATAATAACATGGTAATGGGATTAATAAGGGCAAATATCAGCAGAGCTATGATATGCCATTTATATATAAAGAATATTTGATATCAATAGCACATTCAGTTGAAGAAGATGCATTTTGTATAGAAGGTAACAATTACAATAAAACAACTATTATATTCATGTGAGATGAATGAATAGTGATGAAGCGGAAAACCTGATATTTACTCATTCAGTTTTTTTGAAATGGTGTGCACCAACTACATCTTCTCACATTTATACATTTATATGGAATTTTCTCACAAGTACAAAATTTAAAATATCTCAAGTCACAAGGACAATTATGCGGACAGCTTAAATTCTAATAAACTTAAAAGTCTCTGTGGCTGAAGTGATCTATACTGAGAACACAACACATGTTAGGTCCTTAAAGAGATGTTGAGGCAATTTACAATAGAATTTCAGTCACTGTGATTTAAGTGCTTTCACAGCTTGGCAACCACTATCGGAAATCAGTTTGCCGCCATCATGATACATGATAAACACACTCGCACCTTAATCAATGTTTTTATTATCCCCCATGCATGTTCCTTGCTCCAGCTTTTCACCTCTAGTCCGTTATGTTCTCGTATGGAAACGAATTTGTAAATAAACATTCACAAGATAAACATAGATTACTAAAATGTGTCATTTGTAGTCTGCACCTTACACATTGTCTGTTGAGTATAGCTTCAGAACTACTTTGATAAGAATTTCATTTCATGTAATTAAAAATGCATTGTTTTGATAACAAAACAAGTAGTGGGTGTTTTTGAAACTATCCTTAACATATTGCAATGCCATGTTAAAATTAACAATCTGTGTCAAACAGATGTCCTTTATATATTCCTTCAGAGCCTCGTCTACATTATTATTATACACCGATTCATAGTCACATTTCATCATCACAACATTTTCTCATGTAGTTCATAATTCCAGAATTTATAATTTAGGGTCTCATCTATATCGTTAGTCACAATTTTTATATTTTAGAATATATACGTAAATGTCTGACTGCTGCATGAGAACATGAAATCACCCATACTACATGTGATATTAAAATGTGATATCTCATTTTCAATTATACAGAATATGCTTATTATAGTAATTATTATGGTAATTATATATCAAGATTCAGTTTACAGAAACTTTAAACAAAAAAATATTCTCTGCAGTAATTGTTATGCGGTTATTGTTTAACTTTACTTGTTAATATATTTTCTGGCCTATACATTCACAATGATATGACGTACTAGGTTAAGTTATGATTCTATTTCTCTGGCAAAGTGTGTCACAGAAAAATGTCCGAATGTGAAAAAAATACATCAATACATTTTTGTATGTAATGATAATACTCCAATAAAATATAAAAATACCTTTCTTGTGATTATTTTACTCCAAGATTGGAACAATATTTAAGATATATTATCTTGATTAAATGGGAGTGACATATCATAATATGTCCTATACATCCAGAGTATTAACCTTCGCTAATACTATATCTGATCATTCCTTCGCTTTTATTTGGTCTCATTAGTCAAGGGAAATTAAACATCAAATTGTGTTTGGCCTTTCCCTTGGTTTAATTTCTATTATCAATCTGTTATTATTATTTTTATTTTATTATTCCTGTATGTTATAAAATTAACTACTTTATGTTGCAGCGAAGGAATTAAGAATTATTACCATCCATATTTGTGCAGACGATTGTATTTTCAATGTTACTCACACTTCTGTACAAGTCTGTACAGAAGAAACAATACAGAGATGTTCACTTATTTATATATAAAACAAAACAAGAACTATGTGGAAGTAATTTAAGAAAGAATGGATGGGGTGGTATTTCTGAAATCACATTCACCACGCCAAATAGATATTTCATCTTCATTGATATTATGTCTTATGGATCTACGGTTGTCACAGCTGCATAAATATAATGTATCATGGATTTAAGATATCTCACCTTTGGAAGTGTTTGTATGTAAACAAATATAATAGTATTGTTTGGTGGAGGACAAGAATTGAATATGACTATTACCATCATTATTAGTGCAGATGATCTGATCTGAATACTAAGATCAGGAAGTTCTGCTTTTTGTCCTCCAGAATTATCATATGCAATGTGACACAAATCCCTGCATGATAACCAAGAACGGTATTTACTGATTTGCACGCTTCGGTAAGATTTTCTTCTGCACAGGCTGGTGGTGCGATTGTGGGTACCATCTTGCTTCTTTCCATCGACAGACCTCAGAGAGTCCAATTGGCATGATGGCGACCCACAATCAGGTTATATAAAAAGTGTAAATGAGAACTACCTGGACACCAAATTAATGCCTAAATATATTTACCTGCGTGGGCAAGAGCGACTGATCAAAACATATTTGCTGCTCGTTTCACCTTGTACTGGCTAATGCCGATAACTGTCACGGTTAATGTGATACCATGGTCATTATAACTTAAAATATACATTTTTCATAAATAATATTTGTAATTTTGAAAGACTGATAGCACAAACAATAATACTGTATATACTGTATGCATCATGTGTCGTACAATTGGCGAATGCACATTTAAAGAAATGCCACACAATCTTAGTCTATAAAAGCAGTCATTTCAATGAGACAAATACCTAGCCAAATGTGTTACTTATTTAATACAATGTACAGGAACAAATGTCAAAACTGCGTAAAGGTGTATGCTGGAGATCAATGGGTGAACTTAAAATATAACAAATACAGATAACATATATATGTATCTGACTGAGCTCAATAAATAGCTCAATCTTTACTATAACATAGACTGTTGACATCATGCATGCTTGTTATCAGTCAATTCATGAGATTTTTTTTCTGACATGGTCACCTATCATGTAATGTAGGTATCTATGAAGACATTTTCTTGGTATGATTGTGTGGATATATGCTGAGACACATTTTTAATATGAATACATGCATATTGAGGTCAGATATACAGTGTATGAGATTCGTCCTTTAATTACCTCACCAAAAGCTTAAACTTCCGATCTATCGTAGTATTTATTGAACATTTGTTACAATAGAGCATAAAAAATCTTGAGATTTAATATGTTCCTCCCTTTGAGATATAAAACCATTTATAAACTCAGGTTTTTGATTTGCTCATCACCAGCTCCCGATCACGTGGACTGACTCACTCGCCATCCCCTCTCAGGCTGTTTCGCGCATGCTCCCGCTCCATTGACTCATACACTTCATGCGCCCGCTCCAGGTCCCGGATGACGTCCAGCAACTGGGCAACGGAGGCGATCTGGGCATCCTGGAAGGAGGTGCTCTTGGAGAGCTTGGCGTGCTGCAGATCGTTGGTGATGCCGAGGAACACGGGGGACGGCGGGGGCTGCAGCAGACTGGCGCCGATTGTGCTGTCGACGGTAGAGGGCAGCAGCATCTCGTGGGAGCGACGCAGACGCTCCTGCTGCTGCATTGACTTGACGGTCTCGCTCACCGTCTCTCTCACCGCTTCCTGTGTCTCACTGTACTTCTGCCTGAGAACAACATATATTGTATTGATTAGCGGGGCCCCCATAGGGTTTTAGGATTATTGGATTTTTGGCCTAAAAAAGAGGGATTATTGGATTTTTGGCCTAAAAAAGAGGGATTATTGGATTTTTGGGGTGAAATATCTGGGATTTTTGGATTTTGAGGAAAGTGTTTTTAGGATTAAAGGATCAGGGTGATACGGAGACACCCAATGAGCAGCAAGAGTTAATTAGTGAGGAATTATCTCAGTTGTCATTTACTAGTGACACAAGGGCCACTAGGCCTAAAAGAGTTTCAAAAAAAAGGAAAGACACAGATTACTTTTTTTACTAATTTTGAATATGTTCAAAAGGATTGGGTGTCTCCGTATCACTATAACAGTGAGATTACTGTTAATTTCAAACTCTGTGGGCTCAAGTGGACTCTGCAAGTACATTTTGTAATGTGGCATGACCTGTGTGAAACACTAAATATCATGTTATATCATGCATGTTATGTAATTCATTGCCAAATAAATTTGTACTAAATGTAAACATATTTTAGGATTTTTTGTTTTATACTTTTGGATTTTTAGATTTGAGGGGTAAAATATTTAAGGATTTTTGGCTACAAAAGATAAGGATTTTTGGATTTTTAGGTAAAAAAAGGGGGATTATTGGGTTTTTCATACCCCCCCTATGGGGGCCCCATTAGCATTTAATTTTATTTGGGAATGGCAAATTGCAACTATTCTATAATTCATAAAGAAAAATATGGATATGAAGACAATCATGAAAGGGCCTACCTGTTCTATTAAATATTCATTAGCAAGATCATTTTTCATACAAGCTAACACACATTTTGGGAATCTACAAGACAGATCCCCCCTCAAAAAGAAATGGACAGCAGCACCCCTTCCACTGAAATCTACATTCTAACAACGTGTGAGATCTGACTTAATTGGCTGATTATCGTCTCTGTGGTTCTATTTCACTTTCAACCTTATTTCAGTTATTCCCTGACGAGACCTACTTGTAGCAGATATAGTGCTGCCTCACCGAAATGTCATGTTGCACCTGGGCCTTTGATCACCACAGAGGAACTGGTGCTGCTCATTAGCTTGCACTCAAGCCAACAGTGCCAAAATGTCAACTTTCAGTAAGATTTCCTCAGAGATCACATTGAGCATCATGCTGTGTTGAACCCAGAAAATGAAACTGATTAGAGTATACTTGCTCATAAGTTATATCTCTCCAGTGTTGTACCATTTAGCCATTGTATTTAATTCCAGTGTTCTACCATGTATCCATACAGAAAAGCTAAATTGCTTCTGAATACTTATTTATTCAATGATTATTGAAATTCCAAATGTTAGACTACTGAAAATATATCAATAGGTTCTGATCAGAGTATCTTGATACGAGTACAGATTAAGAGAGATATGACAGTTTTGTATCTGCCTGGATTTTGTATACATCATACCTGAGCTGGTCCCTGCCTTGGTGAAGTTGTGAATATATGGTCTGCGCCTCTGCATCCGGGTCCAAGGGGTCTCGCCAATCCCCTATTATCACCCTTGAATGCGTTTGGCTACACCCTTTTGCTAAAAAAACCCCAATCAAAACATTAATTACTTGATAAATAACATTTAACAAATACTTGATAAATAATAATAAAAAAATACTTGATAAATAATAATTAAAAAAACATACTGATACATTCAAAAGATAATGCAGAGCGTGTGAATAATATTTATCACATGTAAGGATCTCTTGCTTGTAGTATATATTGTTTCACTTATTGGTATCCTTTGCAATATCACTCACCAACTATCAATGCCATCAAACTTGCTGGTACATACTATTACACTTTCTTTCATGGCCATATCACATACATGTCTTACTTTATGCCTGTATCCAATGTTGTCTAACTTGCCAACATTTATCTATGGGTATATCCCATGCTATCAAGGTTGCCAGAATTACTAGATGTCTTGTTCTAATATTGTCTAACTTGCCAGCTTATATACATATATATTTGTCGATAGTATTTTGATAAACTATTATGTCCACAATTTGCACTTCCTTCTTGCCTTGATATTTCCATATACCAACACTTTCATAGACTGTCCCCTGATTTCAGTGTTTTATCCGATTGTTTTATTGTTTTTGTATCAAAATATCATCTGCGTATTATTGTGAGGTTAATCACAAGTTAGTCATTCTAAAAAAAACAGATTGTTGGTGTCTCGTTCCGGACCATTGGCCAGTGTGTTAAACTAGTGTGAAAGCATCTCACCTCCTAAAATAATGAGGTAATTTAATGAGGTAGCTTCTTATTGTTAAGTATATGGTTTGTAATGCTGGGGTTTCTCACCTTCTCTGCCCTGTCTGGAACAACAGGACCACTTATCAAACCTGTAAGCTCCCGGATGAAACATATCCAGCAAAACCTCATTCGTTATTATAGTTTTCCGGATAGATGATATCCAGGAATACAAATCATTGATGTCCTGGAATACGGTTATAACAGATTATTAATTGTTAAAAAGACTTTAACAAAACATTTTTGATTAACAAATATTCAATCATAAACAAAATAAAAATCATTAAGAATTCCTGAAGGATTAACAGGGTTGTTAAGGAATTATTCTATTTTTAATGAGATAGAGCATAACAGGGTTTGTTAAGGAATTGAATATTCTAATTCTAATGGGGTTGAATATAACAAGGGTTGTTAAGGAATTAAACATAGTTTATAATTATTTATTATTAGTCCTATGGGGAATTATTAAATTTAATGGGATTGGGGATATATTTCACCTTTGCTTGGAAGTACATGACTTGCATTTTGCCATGGGAGTTCTTGGTGATGATTTGACCCATGTTCTGTCTGGAGAATGCCTGCTTGTCCAATCGCTCTACGCCTATGATATGATTAAGTGGGATATTATTTCTGACCTGCAAATAGTAAATGAAACAATAATACTAATGTCTACACTAGCCATTAAAAAGATATTTATAAAATGATGTTATTGATCAGAAATACTACCTGGTCCGTCAGTTTCTTTGCATAGGATATACAGTCATATTTGAGCCAGAAATATCTTTTCTTGAATGTAAATGTATTGACAAAGAATATTTTATCCCATCTTCTTTTCCAAAGATATCCCTGTTTGATAGTGACTGAGGGATGAAATACACTTCGTCTTCGGCCTGAGTCCAATATTACTGAAAACAGGAAAGAAACCTACTATATTTAAGCTATATGAGTTAAATATCATAAATAATATCTGAATAAGATATATCTGCTATTATTAACAATATTTCACAGTTAGATAAATACAATGTCGCCTTTACATTATGCTTCATTTTGAGATAAGGTAAACGCTCTAACCTGTCGGTTCATCTACAGCTACTAATTTGTCGATAAAGAGTTTAATGTCTTTCACAGATGACTTGATAAATGGATGTACAGGAGCCATCCACTGCTCCTTGCCAAGCCCCAACTGGGAACCCAGATTACCCATGTTCTGTACAGCCTGAATTACAACATTATGGTCTATATGATCGTATATCTTCCTTCTTTTGTGGGACCAGGAATCATTTCAATATACTTATAGAAAGATATAGAAATCCATCCCATTCTTAACCTTTATATATTTGATTTTGTCAGTAATTGAAATACAATATATTTTACGATTCCTTACGTTTATTTGATTTGATAATTTCTATTTCCGCAATGAAATAGAACAAAATGAACATTGGGCCACAAAATATCTTTAAATTTCTATTGTTCTAAATCATGTGTCATGAATCATGTATATATATATATATATATATATATATATATATATATATATATATATATATATATATATATATATATATATATATATATATATATATATATATATATATATATATATATATATATATATATATATATATATATTTGTGTGTATGAATAGAAATAATAATAATAATAATAATAAAATTTGTATAGCGCTGATACCAGACAAGTCTGTTCATAGCGCTGTACAATATATACCCAACACAATATATCCCCAATGTCCACATTATACCTACTTTGGCCACCAGGGTGAGCGTTCGGCTGGTCCTGGCATCCGGATGGTGTTCTTCCAGAGAAAACAGCTTGGGGGACAATATGGCTGGAGCAAAGAACCTGAGGAACAGGAACCCACTGATTCCTACATATTTATGATCCTGCAATAATAAATGGCCATGATCCCACTATTAATGACAGTAATAATTAGAATATGATGATGATGAAGACGACGATGCTGAGTATGATGAATATTTACATGCTTACCTAATTGATTATATCATTATATCAATTATTACACCACGGTCCACATGTAATAGAAATAGTAGTATTTCTTACAGATCAGAGGTTCTCAAATTTCTCATTAACACGTCTTATATGATGGATGTCCTTAATCCTCCATATATTTGGTTTAGCTATATTGAGCATGTTTGGCAAGGAAGTAGAGCTCTGCAACTCAACCAACATAGAACTGTGGGTAATATTTACCTCATGGTCAGATCCTGGCCATCGTTCCTCTATCCTTTGTCTCAACCTCTTGAAGACGGTTCTCATGATTGGGGGCAGGCGGGGTATGGAGGACAGGATTCTACTTCTGATATTCTCCAGATATCTCAGCAGGGTGACTGTGCTCAGCTCTATCACATCCTTGTCCTTTGCCATCGCCTTCAGACTCGGCCGACGTGAACTGAAACAACCACTAACAGATCAGACCAAGCAATACAGAATTCCTTTAGATTGAACAGTTACCTTGACTGAGCTTCAGTCCTCTCCCTCATTATATTTCAAAGCATAAAATAGGTTCGTATAGGATGATAACAGTCAAATATAGCTTTACACATAGCTTTACATATTCCATGAGCCTTGATGTAGTATGCCCTTTATTTTGACAAAACATAGAAACCCCATGATCAGTTTACATACATGTGCAAACCACAAAACAAAACATATAAAATTTCTTTTTTTGTTTATAATTATACATGTGTTAGGATAAATTACCAAGGATTTCAAGTATTATTTCACCATGAGCATTATTTTAGGGTACTTGAGATACTTTACTGTCTTAGTATTTCTAATCTGCCAGGATCCAGTTCTATCAGTTTGTGTTCTGTGTAGATCTCATTTATTACAGGGCCTAGTGTTTCATGCAGATACGGCATTCCAACTATCTGCAAATATACACAAATATATAAACATGGACTCCTCCATTACTTATCTGAATTTCTGTAAAAAGATAAAGTATTGAAATACACATGTTATTAAGAGGAGTCAAACCATCAAGGTGTGTTATAAGAGACAAGAAAACTGGAATATATCAAATAGACAATTTTGTTCCTTATATTTGAAAGAAGATATTGTGTATATAATATTACATATATCAAGCCTTATTCTGTATATCTATAACTGCACCTTCATAAATTGGTCCACAGATTTGGTTGCAAGAGAATTCCCTCTAAATAAGGTATTGGGATTACCTGAAATATGTAGATAAACACATATTAGATTTACACCATGTCTCTTTAAAAAAAGGCTCGGATAGATCTCTTCAGGTTGGACATTAACATTTTCAACAAAATTACTATAATGCACTTATCCTTGAATAAATGTCCCCCTTTGGCAAATTTCCTAAAATGAAACAAGAGCCCAGTGTAATAGAAGAAACAGAAATATTAACTAGGAACGTACTTGTATTTTGAATTTCTTCTACACAGATGACATCTAGGAAGGACACTATTTTTTCCTGTCCCAGGTAGAGTTTGACCAGAGTGTTGGCGACTTCCATCAGATCTAATGTCATCACCTCCTGTAGCATCTTAAGTGGGGTCGGGCCACTCATTTTATGCTGTGACATATAAATATCTACTATATTTATTAGGTCTTAATAATAACACTAAATAAATAATAATAATAAATTTCCATAGCGCTATTTCAGATTAGGTCTGCTCATGGCGCTTTTGAAGGTAATGCTTTCTAAATAAATGAGTTTTTAATTGTTTTTTAAAGCAATCAATCGTTTTACAGTGTTTCACTATAAGGGGCAGGGCATTCCCGTTTCTTGGCGCACATGAATGTGAAATGATTGTGGTAAGCTCATTTTTGGGTAAAAAAGAGAATAAGTTTGCTTTGCATGATGACACAAACAAATATCCATTTGGTTCTTTGGGTAGGAGTTCAAACGCACTGACAACGGCAAGTAATTATTTTTATTTAATCAACTTGAAATATTGTTTGTTAAGGTGTCCATAATTAATGCTCACGTTGTGTGAACTGCAGCTGAAGCTGTACTAATTAATTAAAACAAACACATGAATCAACCTGTAACAATTATGAGAAATTAAATTTTAAAATTAATCAATTTTCCCCCAGTCTGAGGTTGTTCATATTGTGTGCCACATATGACGAGGTATTTACAAGGATATTACAGGACCTCATTTTTGGACTCTTCTAGTCCCAGCAAGCAACATTATTTCACTAACTGAGCTATGAAGGTCCCAAACCTAAACACTGCAATCTTTTTTAACATTTTTAACATTTAATATATTTAAGTCTCTAAAACAATGATTTAGGGGATTTTCTTGAGGAAATTACTGCCCTGAATGATTTTGTTGTAGCAATCAGGAAAAGCAGAACATAAACCAATATTCTGTATCCGAGCAAACCTCCATCCCACCTGTCTGCCAGCAGACCTATGCGCAGTGTGGGTGTATAAAGTGAGACCATTATGGGTCCATATATCAACTTTATATGAGCATTCTATGACACTGGACCACTTAAGATTCCCGGCGTCTATTATGCATCAACTTATGCCCCCTCCCCTACCAACAATGCCAAAGTGACCCAGTAGAATTAATGGTTATGCGACCAATCCCAGTAGAATTAATGTATAGATGAACTTACCCAGTAGAATCAATGGTAAGGTGAACTATCCCAGTAGAATTAATGGTTAGGTGTACTATCCCAGTAGAATTAATGGTTAGGTGAACTATCCCAGTAGAATTAATGGTTAGGTGAACTATCCCAAAAGAATTAAAGCATTGGTGAAACCTGGAAAGTTGCAGGCAATTTTACAGTGGTTTAAGGTATCTGAAAACAATATATGATCTTAAAATTGACATACATACAGGCTATCTATCTGAAATCCACTAAAGAACATCTGCCCTGAGAATTATGATTTTTTGTGACCACCAAGTACTGCCAGGACTAAACAGGAAGTGTGTTGTGTGACCTTGACCTTTGAACTGTCAGGGGGCTCCGTAAGTCATAGGAGGTGTTGTTTACCAATTGTCAAAATTGGAGCAACACATTTTTGGCCATTTTTTCCCACTATTTAGAGAATGAATTGGAAGATAATACTTATCATGATGATAGAGCCTTTTCTTGGCTTTCTTTTGGTGGTAAATTTATTAAAAACGGATGAATATTTATGAAGTTATAAATGAAGAAATCATTATTTTTTATATTATATATGTTTGCAAAAAAAAGTTTAAAAAAATTCTATACAGCCCAGCTTTTAAGGTGGAATCCATGCAGCCTTTGATGTCTTCCCATTCAATGGTGTGAAAAACCCCAAATTTCATCAAAGAGGGTCATATCATAAATTTTACTGATACCAATTATCAGCATTCACAGTTTTGCCATTCAAAGTCATTGTGATTTAAGGCCAAACCAGTGATCAAAGGGTTTAATGTCACTTTTTCAATATCATGGCCTTCAAGTTAAGGGGGATTCCATGCAACCTTTGAGTCATGTCTTCCCTTTTTGACAGAAAGGTTTTCATATGCATAAGATACTTTTCAAATAAATAGTATACTTTTCCCATAAATGATATATCTTTCACAACCATAAGATATTTGTCTCAACCATAAAATATTTTTCACGGCCATGAGTTATTTCATTGATTCAAATAATATTAAAATAATCTTATGTTGTTCTGAAGTATACTCCTGGCAATAAATTGATAAATTGTACAAAACATCTTCACCCTGTTTCCCAAGCTGGACACACAACTTGTAACTCATTAGGTGTTTACACAAGATCACATACCAGCTAAACAAAGCTTGTTGACAAAGTGTTCAATTGCTGGTGTAGGTTTTAGCAGACAACTGATCAACTTTCAAGTGCCACAGAAATTTGTTAACAGAGAATATTTTGGGTACTACTACATAAAAGCACTGTTTAGGGTATAAACATTCATGTTATGTAAAGAAAATGTGTCTGAAAGTCAGGTTTCACCAATGCTTTAATGGTTAGGTGGACTATCCCAGTAGAATTAATGGTTAAGTGAACTATCCCAGTAGAATTTATGGTTAGGTGAACTATCCCAGTAGAATTAATGGTTAGGTGGACTATCCCAGTAGAATTAATGGTTAGGTGTACTATCCCAGTAGAATTAATGGTTAGGTGAACTATCCCAGTAGAATTAATGGTTAGGTGTACTATCCCAGTAGAATTAATGGTTAGGTGAACTATCCCAGTAGAATTAATGGTTAGGTGTACTATCCCAGTAGAATTAATGGTTAGGTGAACTATCCCAGTAGAATTAATGGTTAGGTCAACTATCCCAGCAGAACTAATGGTTAGGTCAACTATCCCAGTAGAATTAATGGTTAGGTGATCTATCCGAGTAGAATTAATGGTTGGGTGACCAATCGCAGTAAAATTAATGGTTAGGTGAACTATCCCAGGAATGACATTGAAAAAACATGTTGTGCTTTTCTGTATCCTCAACATATCTGTTTGCATGAGGTTCTGAGGCCCCTATCTGATATCCTATATATAGACCCTCACAGCATAAAATGGTTCAAAAGAGATGATCTTAATCAAGATAAATAACATTATAAAGAAAGCAAAATTTTTGTTGACATTTATTCATCTATTCATTTCAATTCCAACCATTCATTTGAATGCGAATGGGATATTTATCACTTAAAAGTGCCCAATATGGAACTATCAAACTAATCTTGAGTAACTAAGGTGGAGTAACCAAAGAAGACCTTACTAGGGATTCCTTCTGACCGGCGCCATGTTCTCATTGTTCTCGAAGCACACATGATTAATGATGATAACTTTCTCTCACAAGCGTTAATATGGTTTCTTTTGAATTTGTGTTTCATTTGCATCTGTGTATTTTGCCAACAAAACATGAAGTAGTGTATGTATTAATTGCTCCTTCTGTTGGTTGGTTTATCAAATGACAAATTTAGACCTTTGTTTTACACGTATCTCAAATACAATGTTAAAGTCTTTGCATATATTCATATATAAACGATAATATGTTTGTTCAAATAATCATGTGAGCAACGTTAAAACATTCATTTAAAAGTGTTTTATATGTTTACATCTTTGATAAACTTCATTCTTAACTGTACTTATAGGCATGTTGGGTCAATTGTACCTGTAAATCTAGGTTCGGAAACAAGAAGTAATGGTCTGACTAATGTTGAACAATCCATAATGAAATGAAATTATCAGGTTGAAGGAATACAGATGTCCTCATTACGCGTCGGGCCCTTTAGAGACTGCAATCTGCAACCAACTTTCGGCCATCTTGATTTTGGTGTTTTCACAGTTTGCCTACCACTTACACAAATAGTTTTTACAGCTATACAACAGGTGCAAATGCCTTTCCCCTATTCAACTTTTCAATCCCCTACGACTAGTTAATATGGAGAATATGGATATGGAAAACCTTCTTACCTTGTCTGATATAGATAACCTATCTTGTCTGATGTGGAGTACCAACCTTGTCTGATATGGAGAACCTATCTTGTCTGATATGGAGAACCTATCTTGTCTGATATGGAGAACCTTCCTTTGCTGATATGGAGAACCTACCTACCCTGGCTGATATGGAAAACCTACCCTGGCTGATATGGAGAACCTACCCTGGCTGATATGGAGAACCTACCTACCCTGGCTGATATGGACAACCTACCCTGGCTGATATGGACAACCTACCCTGGCTGATATGGAGAACCTACCCTGGCTGATATGGAGAACCTACCTACCCTGGCTGATATGGACAACCTACCCTGGCTGATATGGACAACCTACCCTGGCTGATATGGAGAACCTACCCTGGCTGATATGGAGAACCTACCCTGGCTGATATGGAGAACCTACCCTGGCCGATATGGAGAACCTACCTACCCTGGCTGATATGGAGAACCTACCTACCCTGGCTGATATGGAAAACCTATCCTGGCTGATATGGAGAACCTACCCTGGCTGATATGGAGAACCTACCCTGGCTGATATGGAGAACCTACCTACCCTGGCTGATATGGAGAAGCTACCTACCCTGGCTGATATGGAGAACTTACCTACCCTGGCTGATATGGAGAAGCTACCTACCCTGGCTGATATGGAGAAGCTACCTACCCTGGCTGATATGAAGAACCTACCTACCCTGGCTGATATGAAGAACCTACCCCGGCTGATATGGAGAACCTACCCTGGCTGATATGGAGAACCTTCCTTGGCTGATATGGAAAACCTACCTACCCTGGCTGATATTGAAAACCTACCTACCCTGGCTGATATGGAGAACCTTCCTTGGCTGATATGGAGAACCTACCTACCCTGGCTGATATGGAGAACCTACCTACCCTGGCTGATATGGAGAACCTACCCTGGCTGATATGGAGAACCTACCCTGGCTGATATGGAGAACCTACCCTGGCTGATATGGAGAACCTTCCTTGGCTGATATGGAGAACCTACCTACCCTGGCTGATATGGAAAACCTGCCTACCCTGGCTGATATGGAAAACCTATCCTGGCTGATATGGAGAACCTACCTACCCTGGCTGATATGGACAACCTACCCTGGCTGATATGGAGAACCTTCCTTGGCTGATATGGAGAACCTACCTATCCTGGCTGATATGGAGAAGCTACCTACCCTGGCTGATATGGAGAAGCTACCTACCCTGGCTGATATGGAGAACCTACCTACCCTGGCTGATATGGATAACCTACCTACCCTGGCTGATATGGAGAACCTACCTACCCTGGCTGATATGAAGAACCTACCCTGGCTGATATGGAGAACCTACCCTGGCTGATATGGAGAACCTACCTACCCTGGCTGATATGGAGAACCTACCTACCCTGGCTGATATGGAGACCCTACCTATCCTGGCTAATATGACAACCTACCCTGGCTGATATGGAGAACCTACCCTGGCTGATATGACAACTTACCCTGGCTGATATGGAGAACTTGCCCTGGCTGATATGGAGAACCTACCTACCCTGGCTGATATGGAGAACCTACCTACCCTGGCTGATATGGAGAACCTACCCTGGCTGATAGGGAGAACCTTCCCTGGCTGATATGGAGAACCTACCTACCCTTGCTGATATGGAGAACCTACCCTGGCTGATATGGAAAACCTATCCTGGCTGATATGGAGAACCTACCTACCCTGGCTGATATGGACAACCTACCCTGGCTGATATGGAGAACCTTCCTTGGCTGATATGGAGAAGCTACCTACCCTGGCTGATATGGAGAAGCTACCTACCCTGGCTGATATGGAGAAGCTACCTACCCTGGCTGATATGGAGAAGCTACCTACCCTGGCTGATATGGAGAAGCTACCTACCCTGGCTGATATGGAGAACCTACCTACCCTGGCTGATATGAAGAACCTTCCTTGGCTGATATGGAGAACCTACCTACCCTGGCTGATATGAAAAACCTACCTACCCTGGCTGATATGGAAAACCTATCCTGGCTGATATGGAGAACCTACCTACCCTGGCTGATATGGACAACCTACCCTGGCTGATATGGAGAACCTTCCTTGGCTGATATGGAAAACCTACCTACCCTGGCTGATATGGAAAACCTATCCTGGCTGATATGGAGAACCTACCTACCCTGGCTGATATGGACAACCTACCCTGGCTGATATGGAGAACCTACCCTGGCTGATATGGAGAACCTACCCTGGCTGATATGACAACTTACCCTGGCTGATATTGAGAACTTGCCCTGGCTGATATGGAGAACCTACCTACCCTGGCTGATATGGAGAACCTACCCTGGCTGATATGGAGAACCTACCCTGGCTGATATGGAGAACCTACCCTGGCTGATATGGAGAACCTTCCTTGGCTGATATGGAGAACCTACCTACCCTGGCTGATATGGAAAACCTACCTACCCTGGCTGATATGGAAAACCTATCCTGGCTGATATGGAGAACCTACCTACCCTGGCTGATATGGAGAACCTTCCTTGGCTGATATGGAGAACCTACCTACCCTGGCTGATATGGAGAACCTACCTACCCTGGCTGATATGGAGAACCTACCTACCCTGGCTGATATGGAGAACCTACCTACCCTGGCTGATATGGAGAAGCTACCTACCCTGGCTGATATGGAGAAGCTACCTACCCTGGCTGATATGGAGAACCTACCTACCCTGGCTGATATGAAGAACCTACCCTGGCTGATATGGAGAACCTACCCTGGCTGATATGGAGAACCTACCCTGGCTGATATGGAGAACCTACCTACCCTGGCTGATATGGAGAACCTACCTACCCTGGCTGATATGGAGAACCTACCTACCCTGGCTGATATGAAGAACCTATCCTGGCTGATATGGAGAACCTACCCTGGCTGATATGGAGAACCTACCCTGGCTGATATGGAGAACCTACCTACCCTGGCTGATATGGAGAAGCTACCTACCCTGGCTGATATGGAGAACTTACCTACCCTGGCTGATATGGAGAAGCTACCTACCCTGGCTGATATGGAGAAGCTACCTACCCTGGCTGATATGAAGAACCTACCTACCCTGGCTGATATGAAGAACCTACCCCGGCTGATATGGAGAACCTACCCTGGCTGATATGGAGAACCTACCCTGGCTGATATGGAGAACCTTCCTTGGCTGATATGGAGAACCTACCTACCCTGGCTGATATGGAAAACCTGCCTACCCTGGCTGATATGGAAAACCTATCCTGGCTGATATGGAGAACCTACCTACCCTGGCTGATATGGAAAACCTACCTACCCTGGCTGATATGGAAAACCTATCCTGGCTGATATGGAGAACCTACCTACCCTGGCTGATATGGACAACCTACCCTGGCTGATATGGAGAACCTTCCTTGGCTGATATGGAGAACCTACCTATCCTGGCTGATATGGAGAAGCTACCTACCCTGGCTGATATGGAGAAGCTACCTACCCTGGCTGATATGGAGAACCTACCTACCCTGGCTGATATGGAGAACCTACCTACCCTGGCTGATATGGATAACCTACCTACCCTGGCTGATATGAAGAACCTACCCTGGCTGATATGGAGAACCTACCCTGGCTGATATGGAGAACCTACCTACCCTGGCTGATATGGAGAACCTACCTACCCTGGCTGATATGGAGAACCTACCTACCCTGGCTAATATGACAACCTACCCTGGCTGATATGGAGAACCTACCCTGGCTGATATGACAACTTACCCTGGCTGATATGGAGAACTTGCCCTGGCTGATATGGAGAACCTACCTACCCTGGCTGATATGGAGAACCTACCCTGGCTGATATGGAGAACCTACCCTGGCTGATATGGAGAACCTTCCTTGGCTGATATGGAGAACCTACCTACCCTGGCTGATATGGAGAACCTACCCTGGCTGATATGGAGAACCTATCCTGGCTGATATGGAGAACCTACCTACCCTGGCTGATATGGACAACCTACCCTGGCTGATATGGAGAACCTTCCTTGGCTGATATGGAGAACCTACCTACCCTGGCTGATATGGAGAAGCTACCTACCCTGGCTGATATGGAGAAGCTACCTACCTTGGCTGATATGGAGAAGCTACCTACCCTGGCTGATATGGAGAAGCTACCTACCCTGGCTGATATGGAGAACCTACCTACCCTGGCTGATATGAAGAACCTTCCTTGGCTGATATGGAGAACCTACCTACCCTGGCTGATATGGAGAACCTACCTACCCTGGCTGATATGGAAAACCTATCCTGGCTGATATGGAGAACCTACCTACCCTGGCTGATATGGACAACCTACCCTGGCTGATATGGAGAACCTTCCTTGGCTGATATGGAAAACCTACCTACCCTGGCTGATATGGAAAACCTATCCTGGCTGATATGGAGAACCTACCTACCCTGGCTGATATGGACAACCTACCCTGGCTGATATGGAGAACCTACCCTGGCTGATATGGAGAACCTACCCTGGCTGATATGAGAACTTACCCTGGCTGATATTGAGAACTTGCCCTGGCTGATATGGAGAACCTACCTACCCTGGCTGATATGGAGAACCTACCCTGGCTGATATGGAGAACCTACCCTGGCTGATATGGAGAACCTACCCTGGCTGATATGGAGAACCTTCCTTGGCTGATATGGAGAACCTACCTACCCTGGCTGATATGGAAAACCTACCTACCCTGGCTGATATGGAAAACCTACCTACCCTGGCTGATATGGAGAACCTTCCTTGGCTGATATGGAGAACCTACCTACCCTGGCTGATATGGAGAACCTACCTACCCTGGCTGATATGGAGAAGCTACCTACCCTGGCTGATATGGAGAAGCTACCTACCCTGGCTGATATGGAGAAGCTACCTACCCTGGCTGATATGGAGAAGCTACCTACCCTGGCTGATATGGAGAACCTACCTACCCTGGCTGATATGAAGAACCTACCCTGGCTGATATGGAGAACCTACCCTGGCTGATATGGAGAACCTACCCTGGCTGATATGGAGAACCTACCCTGGCTGATATGGAGAACCTACCTACCCTGGCTGATATGGAGAACCTACCTACCCTGGCTGATATGGAGAACCTACCTACCCTGGCTAATATGACAACCTACCCTGGCTGATATGGAGAACCTACCCTGGCTGATATGACAACTTACCCTGGCTGATATGGAGAACTTGCCCTGGCTGATATGGAGAACCTACCTACCCTGGCTGATATGGAGAACCTACCCTGGCTGATATGGAGAACCTACCTACCCTGGCTGATATGGACAACCTACCTACCCTGGCTGATATGGAGAACCTACCTACCCTGGCTGATATGGAGAACCTACCTACCCTGGCTGATATGGACAACCTACCCTGGCTGATATGGAGAACTTGCCCTGGCTGATATGGAGAACCTACCCTGGCTGATATGACAACTTACCCTGGCTGATATGGAGAACCTACCCTGGCTGATATGGAGAACCTACCCTGGCTGATATGGAGAACCTACGTACCCTGGCTGATATGACAACCTACCCTGGCTGATATGGACAACCTACCTACCCTGGCTGATATGGAGAACCTACCCTGGCTGATATGGAGAACCTACCCTGGCTGATATGGAGAACCTACCCTGGCCGATATGGACAACCTACCTACCCTGTCTGATATGGAGAACCTACCTACCCTGGCTGATATGGACAACCTACCCTGGCTGATATGGAAAACCTATCCTGGCTGATATGGAGAACCTACCCTGGCTGATATGGACAACCTACCCTGGCTGATAAGGACAACCTACCCTGGCTGATATGGACAACTTACCTTGGCTGGGGAGACAGAGTCCATGAGAACATTAATGAGAGGCTTGTAATACTCGGAAGGCAGGATTCTCTCCTCAGACAGACGCGCTCGTATTCTTATAGTTCCTAGGTCCTCATACTCTTCGTGTTTATTTTTGTTGTATCTGTGTTCAAAATAAATATTTTATATTACACAATTATGTGTTGAATTCAGCATAACATATCGTCCTTAATTTGATGTTGAATTCAGCATAATCTATATTTATTTTGAATTCAGCATAACATATCGTCTAGTGCTATGTGTTGAATACAGTATATATCGTTCCTAATTATGTGCTGAATTCAGCATAATACATGTTATGCCTTGAATGCAGTATAACATATCGTTAATTATGTGCTGGTTTCATCATGATATATCATCCTTAATTATGTGTTAAATTCAGTATCTATCACCCTTAATTATGTGATGAATTCAGTTTAATATATCGTCCTAAATTATGTGTGGAATTCAGCATACATACTTAATTATCACAATTGGCAGGAAACATTATAATATTACCTTTTATCTTCACTTCCGGATCCTCTCCTGTGCTTAGGTTGTAATCGAAACCATTGGTCAAATGTTTGATTTGGTACTAACTCATTAAATTTAAAAACAATCTGAAAATGCAAAGTATTCAATGTACGTGTTTCGTTTCGGCTCAGTGGTCTATAATTATATCTCAGAGATTCTATTATCTATTGACTTCTTTATTCCATACACTTACTATATGGACATACATTTACTATATCTCTTAAGGTTTAACTTTACTTCTTAATTCACAAAAGCAACGTTATGCTCCTAATACCCAGGCACTTTGAACAAGGCAATTAACACGCCACAACAACTATAATGGATGACAACGGTAGAAAATGAAATTATTATTGTTATTTGCGAGGCAAGGCAGAGCAATCGATCATTTGTTCCCCTACCCACCATATGGCAGTGATGCAGTTTGTACTTTATCTAACCTTTCCCATGTAGTCGTCGCTACCCACCATATGGCAGTGATGTAGTTTGTACTTTATCTCACCTTTTTCATGTAGTCGTCGCTACCCACCATATGGCAGTGATGCAATTTGTACTTTAACTAACCTTTTCCATGCAGTCATCACTACCCACCATATGGCAGTGAAGCAGTTTGTACTATAACTAACCTTTCCCATGCAGTCATCACTACCCACCATATGGCAGTGATGCAGTTTTACTATATCTAAACTTTCCCATGTAGTCGGCACTTCCCACCATATGGCAGTGATGCAGTTTGTACTTTATCTAACCTTTCCCATGCAGTCATCACTACCCACCATATGGCAGTGATGCAGTTTGTACTATAACTAACCTTTCCCATGTAGTCGTCGCTACCCACCATATGGCAGTGATGCAGTTTGTACTTTAACTAACCTTTCCCATGTAGTCGTCGCTACCCACCATATGGCAGTGATGCAGTTTGTACTTTAACTAACCTTTCCCATGTAGTCGTCGCTACCCACCATATGGCAGTGAAGCAGTTTGTACTATAACTAACCTTTCCCATGCAGTCATCACTACCCACCATATGGCAGTGATGCAGTTTTACTATATCTAAACTTTCCCATGTAGTCGGCGCTTCCCACCATATGGCAGTGATGCAGTTTGTACTTTATCTAACCTTTCCCATGCAGTCATCACTACCCACCATATGGCAGTGATGCAGTTTGTACTTTAACTAACCTTTCCCATGTAGTCGTCGCTACCCACCATATGGCAGTGATGCAGTTTGTACTTTAACTAACCTTTCCCATGCAGTCATCACTACCCACCATATGGCAGTGATGCAGTTTGTACTTTAACTAACCTTTCCCATGTAGTCGTCGCTACCCACCATATGGCAGTAATGCAGTTTGTACTTTATCTAACCTTTCCCATGTAGTCAGCGCTACCCACCATATGGCAGTGATGCAGTTTGTACTTTATCTAACCTTTCTCATGTAGTCGTCGCTACCCACCATATGGCAGTGATGCAGTTGCTACCCACCATATGGCAGTGATATGGCAGTGATGCAGTTTGTACTTTAACTAACCTTTTCCATGCAGTCATCACTACCCACCATGTGGCAGTGATGCAGTTTGTACTTTATCTAATCTTTCTCATGTAGTCGTCGCTTCCCACCACATGGCAGTGATGCAGTTTGTACTTTAACTAACCTTTCCCATGTAGTCGTTGCTACCCACCATATGGCAGTGATGCAGTTTGTACTTTATCTAAACTTTCCCATGTAGTCGGCGCTTCCCACCATATGGCAGTGATGCAGTTTGTACTTTATCTAAACTTTCCCATGTAATCGTCGCTACCCACCATATGGCAGTGATGCGGTTTGTACTTTATCTAACCTTTCCCATATAGTCGGCGCTTCCCACCACATGGCAGTGATGCAGTTTGTACTTTAACTAACCTTTCCCATGTAATCGTCGCTACCCACCACATGGCAGTGATGCAGTTTGTACTTTAACTAACCTTTCCCATGTAGTCGTCGCTTCCCACCATATGGCAGTGATGCAGTTTGTACTATAACTAACCTTTCCCATGTAGTCGTCGCTACCCACCATATGGCAGTGATGCAGTTTGTACTTTAACTAACCTTTCCCATGTAGTCGTCGCTTCCCACCATATGGCAGTGATGCAGTTTGTACTATAACTAACCTTTCCCATGTATTCGTCGCTACCCACCATATGGCAGTGATGCAGTTTGTACTTTATCTAAACTTTCCCATGTTGTCGGCGCTTCCCACCACATGGCAGTGAAGCAGTTTGTACTATAGCTAACCTTTCCCATGTAGTCGTCGCTACCCATTCGTCGCTACCCACCATATGGCAGTGATGCAGTTTGTACTTTAACTAACCTTTCCCATGTAGTCGTCGCTACCCATTCGGTCCCAGTCAAACATATCAAGCACCAGTGTGGTAGATTCCTGGGTCTCTTGGTCCATATTGGGCACAGCAAACTCCACCATCTCATTCCACACCGGAAACCGACTGGCACGGACGGTCTAAAGGGAAAACAGTCACATTTTCTACAGGTATCTTTATTCAACTTAGCAAGCTTATAAAGGGCTGACCGTTAATCATCTCATGGGGGAGGAGAGGGTTTAAAAAGATGCTTGTCTCAATATGAGGGCATTCAACTTGTCATTCATCTGTTTTGATTTATGATCAGAATGTGAGTGATACAAATCTAGGAAATAAGATTGCAATGCACTGACAATCATACAATTTGCGGGCGGCTAGAACAGATTTGCATGTTTACCTTTTGCTACATTATAAGTTTTACCATTTAAATTTATTATCTTAGAACCTTACCTTAGTACTCAGATTTGTGTCAAGAAATGTCACTCTCACATACGGATCCGCTGACCCCATCAGGTCTTTAGGCGGTAATTCCCTATAAATATTCCATTATCATATCTAAATATTGAATTATGACTGCACCTTTCTTTTCTTCTTTCCTGAACCAAACTGACTTCAAATTTGATACTTTTAACCTTAATCACAACTTGAGGAATTAGTTTTTGAGGGACACATAACTGAAGCATAGTATTTAATTTAAACAAGGTCATGCACTATTGAACTGACATATACCAATCTCTATTGTGCTGTTACCTTGTTACATAAATTATTCTCTAAATCATAAATTTATTGTACAGGATACATGTAGTTGCAATAACTTGTATTTGGGGGTATGTAAAATATGGTATATATATATATGATTGCAAAATTGCAAATATCAAAGTCCCCTGAGACCCTCATTACCTTTTATCAGATATGGCAGATTGTATTAAAACATCACAAGTGTGCTCTCAAGCACAAATGAGGTCATGCTGTTATGACTGTGACCTTGACCCAAAGTAACCAGAAGTTTAATAAAATAAAATGAATAGCAAAATATTATCAATGTGCACATTTCCCCATATCTTTAGAGGTCGTGACCTATTTGACATATAAATATGTGAACTAGTTGCATTTAAAATTTGAAAATTGGCTATGGTGACCTTGACAAAAGTTGAAGATAACCCAATATCGTAGTTCTCTTAGCTCCTCACGGATATATAATATCTGCCAAGTCATTACAGCTGTAATTTAAAAAAGATAGAGCATTCACAAGTGAAGTTGGTCCTCTGCTGGTAATGACCTTGACCCAAGGTCAGATAAGGTTCACCTGAATAAATTACCATGGATATTTGGATATTTACTAAACCTTACATAATATAAAACCTTATTTTCTCTGAATTGTAAGGGATCGAAATTCCCAATATTTTGGAAGTTGTGAACTATATGCCCTTAACGTAGGTCACTGTTACCTAGATACTCAGGTCGCTGTTGCCTGAATTAATCTATAAATTATGAACAGATATATTGTGTAAGATAAATAAATAATATTATTTGTAGTGTTTTGTAAAATATCACAAAAAGCGGCCCTATGACCTTGAAAATAGCTCAAGGTCACGCAATATTGAACTTGCAAGCTCCTCATTGGTAAATCATATCTGCCGAGTCATATTATTATCTAACCCTTATGTCCAGGCAGAAATGAATGAGGAAGGACACAAAGATCAGCAGCAACCGCGGTGGTAACAGGGCAAGGTCAGCTTGTACTGTTTAATAAGTCGGAAATGATGAATATAATATATCTTGGCTCACCTTGCCTCGATGACCTTGACCTTGATGACATCTTGACCTGAGGTGATGTATCTGCCTATCTCAATGTGGACATCTCCTTGGACCTCTCGCTCCCTCTCTGCTGCCTCCAACTTCAGCCATTGCTCCACACCTGTGATACGTGAATGTTCACATAGAATTCAATATTGCTACAGATATTAGATTAGAGGTCACAATTAACAAGCCTTTGTAATCCAAGACAAAGACCTTTCTATTCTTTAGTTTTGGTTACGAAATGTGCAGAAATAATTGTGTGTGGTTACATTGATGGAAGTGTTTAAATAAAAAGGCAGTTTTGAAATAGTACTACCAAGCTAAAACCTTGTGTTATGATGTGAACTTGACACACACATACTATCGTCAAATTACCAAAACGATACTCTTTAACCAAAATAGGATTCATAGAAATAAACAGCTGTCTGCAAACCAGTGACTCACATTTACTTTATTCTATGTTACATATCTGATTATATTGTCTCATTATCTCCATCGTTTGTATTGTCCTAGGTTATTTATTTTATACGAAAAGGCTTACATGCAATCAAAACCAGCTTTGTGAGATTGTTTGAAACAAACTTGTAAAACATAAATGAAATAATAACAGAGCCTGCAAATATATGAAAACCGAGATTTAACAATTCTGAAAACTGATATTCGACTGGGCCCAGGTGACGTTTTAACTCTCTCATCCCTTTTATTACGTTTATAGTAAAGAAGATATTTGATACAGTACTCGAATATATATATATATATATATATATATATATATATATATATATATATATATATATATATATATATATATATATATATATATATATATATATATATATATATATATATATATATATATATATATATATATATATATATATATATATATATATATATATATATATATATATATAATGCATCAGCTTTTGAATCTCTTACGATGTTATTCTCTTTCAATTATCCAACACAGTAATGACAGGTGGGTACAGGTAAACGTCTTGTTCCAGGAAATTCTCTAAAGTCTTGTATTAATTGTATTATCAAGTCTTGTATTAATTGGTCCAATTTACAGGTCAATGTGGCTGATTATGTGCTTTGGATTGACCTACATGTAACTTTTGACATTTTGGTATGCAAATTAATATAAAGTAAACTGGAATCAGTACACCAGTTTTGAAATTTCTCACAAATCTGAGAATTTGTTACACTTCTTACTACATTCAGCTGTTCATTTTGTAAAGATATGTATTTTTTGTTGGATTGAGTTGCAGAAAACAGAAAAATACCCCAACCCTTATCTCATATGTGCTGATAAGAATATATCTAATTTAGACTGAAGGCGAATAACTCGAATAAGGCGAATTAGATGTTTTTCCAACAAAATTGCTTCCGCCTGTAGAGGAGATGATTAAAGATATCATAACAGTTTCATCTGCCCTTTAAATACCTATATTGTGCAACAAAATTAGGAGTTGCAGACAGTGATTAGTGAAAAATGTGACTTTAAAGTTAATATGTGAGCCACAATCGTGATTTGTTTGTTTGTTTGGGGTTTTACATCACTTTCAACATTATATCAGTCATTTCGTGATGAGACCTACTTGTAGCATATATAATGGTGCCTCACTTAATTGTCATGTCGCAGGTCATAGACGTGACAACCCACCCTGTCACAGATTTACAAGGACAACGGGTTAACCCTTTTGGCACGGGCCTCAGCTCATGTGTGAATTTGTATCATGAATTCAATCTCGGCATGGCCGGGGATCGAACCCACGACCTTTGGATCACCACAGAGGAACTGGTGCTGATAAGCTGGCGCTCTAACCAACTGCGCCACGACCCGTGGCCGCCACAATCGTGAACCCTTTTGACATCATACATGTAATTGGTAACAAAATATTTTGATAATATTTGTCTTTCCTGATTCTTGGAAATATGCAATATATAGGGAATTAAGACACCTAACTATAAATAATTTCAGTCAAAATATCTAGACCAGATGAATATGTGTCCAACTACAATTACATTTTATACTTATGGAGAAAGGTTACTATTTCTTCCCTGAAAGCTCTTGATTTGTGTTTAAACCTACAATGGTTTCTGTCATTCGGCATCATATTTCATCTGTTAATACATGGTTCAGTATGGAAGAAGATAATGAGATAAGATATCATTTCCCTGAATCCTCATTTCCTCTTTTTCCAATATTACATTCAACGAATGTTATTCTCAGGAGCATTGTGTTGCCCACATTTGAACCTGGATCACATCCTGTGCCCTTATGCCGTTTTGTATGAAGTCCGATTCTGATCACAAGGTTAATCATTGTGATATTTCAATACCAATGTGACCTGTAATATCAACCTACATGTCTATCATCTGACATGATTCTGGGAATTGTTTACCACAATATGCAATGAGCAGATAAAACACTATTTTTCTTTGATACACATCTGAAGGAATTTTGCACATGCTTGCTGTGTAGGGAAAAAGTGGACTGCTTCATAGAACCATACAAGATATGTCACCATGCCAGAAATAGTTGGTGACCTCTGCCCACACAGTTATCCCACAGCTGGCAAACGAAGCTGCCAAAGCTAAAATGGTCACCTCATATAGGACCACAAAGATCAAAGAGAGCAAAGCTTTGAAGGCACATCTCAATCACCTGGCTGTACTCCAGGCCATTCCATGCACCCAAGGCCGCCTGGCTCTGAAAACGGAGTGTTCAAGGAAGAGCCATAATGGCCTGGCACTTGCAGGTGCGTATATGTTTAAATAAATTACAGATATTTTTATAACGGGTGAGACATGTGAAAATGGCTCATTAATATCACAAATGTCTCTTTCAGATTCGTGGACAAAAGGGTACAAAAGACCCATCAATGTGATATTCGTTGTATTCTTCGGTTCACTATTGTCACCATTTGCCTGGATATCAGTACAGCAGTACAGTAATGTAAAGTGATTGGTTGATTTGTACTGAACTTTTCAGCATTTTTCGGTGGTGTCACACAAATTGTCATTCTCATTGATTTCACCATATCTAGAATCATAACTTATCTGTTACATCGAAGTACTTATCTGTTACATCTTCCTGAATTTTCGACCAAATGTAATTAAACATGAGCGGAAAGAATGATTCAGACACATAATTTTAAGACAATGAATTTGGGCTCCATAGATTCCTTACCAGTTGTGACATCATCAAACATAACAAGCAGCATAGAATATAATGTTAACTGATGTTTTCATGTTTAACAATTGCACAGAGCTAAAAAAAAAGTATGAGTTAATGAGTTGTGAGACCCTTCCACCTGCGCCAATTCTGTCGTCTAGAACGCTGCACACGCATGATCTTACCTAAGTCGACATATGAACTAAATATGTCTGTTGTGCTAATGAGGTAGAACAATTAATGGCTCATACATTACAAACCACTCCTGCCACTTTATTTTTACTTTATGTTTTTCTTGTTGTATGTAACATCCACAAACCTATTGTAGTATGCATGATATAAAGTTACCAACACACACCAAGTGCTAAGCACACTTTGTGCACAACTTCATGACTTTTCCATGCCAGATTTCTAGTAAGCTTATGCCTATATATGCATGTGTGTATATATGCATGTGCATATATTGCTTATGCATATATATGCATGAATGCATATATATGTGGAGTCTTGTTGAACAATGAAATATATGTATGTAGAAGCTTAAGGTTCCACAATATGTTCAAATGATTATCAGAAGCACGTGTTGGAGCACACAAGCCGATGACATTTGGGAAATCCTGTGATTTTAAAAACAATTTTAATTCAATGTGCAGCTGGGGTGGAGGGTGCTTTGTACAGTATGAGGAAAGATTTGGGTAGAAAAAAAATTGTTGGTATATTAAAGGTATATTAAAATGAACTTATTTTGTTGTAACAAGCTCATCGAATTTGCTGACAAGAGTGAGGCTGCCTGGAGTACAGTGTCTGAGTATTTGACCAATGACCTTGCCACTAATAGTGATGATGACAGGAAATTGGAGAGGGCCGAAGCAAATGCAGTTCACAAGAGAGGTCATAGTGCGTTAATAGGAATTGTAGTCCTGGTTTTGGGAGTGCTTTAAACCACTAAGAGAGAGGATATCATTATGAGACTGTCCAGTCAACCATGTCAAGGCTTCTTGAGGGACCCGCTCCCACTGGTATATGTGGCATCTGGACTAATAGGACACGATTTGATGATAGGCGAAGGGACTGCAAGAATGTGCTAAGGCCTGACTCAGCACAGCAAAACAGAATCATGAATTGGTTGCAAAGGCTAAACAAGATCTTGTAGTATCAGGTTCAGTGGTTTTATGGGAAAATAAACCAAAAGTTGTAAATCCAATGACAATTGCTGTAAACTGATAAAAATGTATTTCTTTTAAATAAAACGTCTTTGGGAGCTTCCATGTGTAAGCCTCAAGCGATGGTAGAGTGCCTTGGTATTAATTTTGATTTTATTCAGTCTATTATCTGTATACCTACAAAGACGGTACAACAGGTTGTGCACAGTATTAAAAAATATTAGAAAATTCTATGCCGTGAGCAAGAAATTCAGCATCAGTAATTGAAAAAAAAAAGAAATTCATTAGTAATACATTCGGTTTTGGAGATATTGTATTTCTTACCACAGAATCTTCACAAGTGATCATAGCTTCAGGACAATATTGGAACTGTTATATTTTCAAAAATGAAAGAGCCAAGGCCAAACAGATCTGATTGAAAAATGTTGATGCTTTAAAAGGAATCTTTACAATTATCACAAAAGTATTCAAATATTGTCTTAATGATGCATATGATCATGCAACAAGTTACGATGCTGTGGATATCAATGGCAGTAAAATGTTGGTGGAATGACTAGGAAAGGTGTCAAAGCTCCACCTGGTGAGAAGTAAGAGCCATGGAATTGGCTCAATCTCTTGTGGATATATGCTGACAGAACACCATTTTAAATGCTACATTGCCAATACAAGAAAGGCAGTTTTAAGGCCAGATTTAAACACAATTTGGTCATGAATGTATAGAATTAATATATGAGTAGACCAACATCAATTAACATTGCATAGATATCTAAGACTGTAAATAAGAAAGTTGACTATTTATCCAAGTTAATACATGACTGGTAAGTGACAAATGTAAATTTTAAAGTTTGCATCACGCAGATGATTTTGCCTTAGTCAGAACAATAAATTTGCAAAATGTTATTTAAGGTTCTGGTTTCCTGGAACATCTGGCAAGGATGCAGCTGTGCAAGGATTACATTAAATATAAGAGGCCTTCGTCATTTTTACTCCTGGATCAGTTAAACAGTCCAATTTGCAAGCAGTTTATTCATAGTCTTCTCAGAAACAGATATATCACTCCTTTTTAATATGCGACGAATATACATAACTATAGAAATAATTTGTCATAATAGTGGAGTTTGTTTATTTAAAAGTCACAATAAATATAAAGCATTATTTTCCTGTTGGTGAATTGTGTACATTGCTGAAATTAACAAGATTTATCTGTGAGAGCAAATTAAAATGTAACTGTCTATGCCAGATTTGTCAGTTTTGATGTGACTAGAAGATCAGAGTTGAAGTTGTCACAATTCATGATCAGTATATGTCAAGTGTGACCAATACAGAAATGGGATTAGATAAAAGGAGCTTATCCTGACATTATCTAGAAAAGCTGGATTGTATCCCGAGCTTGGGGCTTCATAGCTTAAGCTGCTAACAATGGGGTGAATGACAGCCTTTTAACTGATATGGTCGATGGATTTCTGAATAGGCTGATATTGGGTACATAAAAGACAGATAGATGTTCACTGCTTTCTATGTCAAAAGCTGTTGGTGAACATTGGATTTGGCTGAGGAGATATTTTCAGCACATCGTTATAGCACATAGTCTCAGCACAAAATATAATTGTTTTGAAATTTGATTGATAAGTTATAAGATTATGATTTCATCTATCATATAAACTAAAATGTATTGACGAATGATATTTGGTCTAAATATGTAAACAAATGGAATCTTATTTTCTAAAATCTTCTTGATATTGTTTTAAAAGTTGGGCATGTTAAAATTATTATCTTGAATAACATTTATAGCAGATGAAAATTAATTGATATTGAATACTGACTGACTAGAAATGTGTTAACATATTTGATCTGATGTGGTATTTTGCTAATTACCCGCTAATTAAGGTTTTCTTCAGATGATATAACCTATTTCAGAGACAACAGAATGATACAAAAATTAAAATTCCACATCCGATGTGTCAATCAAATTCTATTACGATGTCAATCTCTTTGTATTAAATGTGTGATGGACTTAAAAATATCTTTTTAATACAAACATATGGCACAAATGTTGTTCCCATGACAAAATTATTTTGAAATATGGAAATATGGAACTAGGTCAGGACATTTCCTTCCTGGTATACTGCATATAACATGCTATGTTACATGCATCTGGGCAGACTTTAGTTCCTTATAATTCTGGCAGTACTTTAGTTCCTTATAATTCTGGCAGCACTATAAGCTAATGGTGCTTGGTTCAGGTGGCAATTAGAAGTAAATCACAAGGCAGTTTGTTCTAATTTCATTCCCCAAGGGAAATTCACTTTCTGTCCAAATTTTGTTGCGTTGATGTTTCCCATGTTGGACTGCTGATGAGAAAGACAAGCTTTTATCTCAATGACCAATATTGTGTGCAGTAAGGCTGAGGCTCTGAACCAGACTTTTTGCTCAGTGAAATTAAGTATTTGACTTTTGAAGGGTTTTTATGTTGATGTAAATATCAATGGTATTTGACTATTTCTATTAAAAGTAACAAGACCAATCTTCAGTATTCATTCTGACTGCCCATATCTTCCTTGCTAAAGATACAAACCACTCAGCTCCCTATACATGAAATGTCATCTCTACCATGTGCCTTACAGTAAAATTATCATATTTTGACCAAGAACAAGACACATTCATTTTCCAAATAAAAAAGACATATTTTAGATATTTTTCCGTTTATGTAAATCCATCGCTGGATTTCATGTCAGGTTAGTAAAAAGAGAAATCCTCTTACAACACCAGTGAAATTAAAAGACGCCAAGGGAACATAATTTTGGCCTATGCATATTCTCACCTATCAAGTATTGAGTATGCTAAAGCAAATTACATACATGTAGACCCTCTCCCTATCAATATAATATTACTGTATATGATATATCATAATAGACAGCCGAGTATGATACATTAATCATCTTTAAGTCAACATGAGTAAGACCGTGATACAATGTGATACTAATTAACCTAATTCACTGAATAGGCGTCAGTAATAGAGAGAGAAAAAGAAATCAATATTGTGACAAATATGAAATATATATATATATATAATATATATATATATATATATATATATATATATATATGTACAGACGTTAAGAGGAGAACATTGATAACGCTACCTTTGGGTGACCCTTGGATGTATTCTTTAGATAATGTGGTCCTTCCAATTAGATCATCGCCACTACAAATATATTAATACAGTCATTAATTATACCACATAGTTATGCTTTTGGGAACTTTCTGTATGTAGTATGCTTAAGGAGACGATGTCTACAAAATGTTTTGCCTAGTGTCAAATTATGTAAAATGATGCTGCCTTTAATCAGATATATGATATCAAATTGACAGTGGGAACCATCCTCTAAAATTCTTTTTTTTCTGAAAAAACCATTAGTTTCTTTATTGGAACAAATATTGTGGTTTTCAAATGTATAAAAGAAAATCAATATCAACTTATCCAGAAGGTCAAAACTGCTGAAAAACTTTATTTTGTCAAGTTAACGAAGATGATATCCTTCTTATATTCATATTTGCCTGGTTATATTCTGATCATACTCTCAGGTACATATTTACCTGGTTATGTTCTAATCATACTCTCAGGTACATATTTACCTGGTTATGTTCTGATCATAATCTCAGGTACATATTTACCTGGTTATGTTCTGATCATAATCTCAGGTACATATTTACCTGGTTATGTTCTAATCATACTCTCAGGTACATATTTACCTGGTTATATTCTGATCATACTCTCAGGTACATATTTACCTGGTTTTATTCTTGTCATACTCTCAGGTACATATTTACCTGGTTTTATTCTTGTCATACTCTCAGGTACATATTTACCTGGTTATGTTCTAATCATACTCTCAGGTACATATTTACCTGGTTATGTTCTGATCATAATCTCAGGTACATATTTACCTGGTTATGTTCTAATCATACTCTCAGGTACATATTTACCTGGTTATATTCTGATCATACTCTCAGGTACATATTTACCTGGTTTTATTCTTGTCATACTCTCAGGTACATATTTACCTGGTTATATTATTATCAGGTATTTATTTACCCAGTTATATTTACCTGGTAATATCCTGATCATATTCTCAGGTACATATTTACACCTGACCATATCCTGATTATTTTCCAGGGGGACACTTACCTTATTATATCTTGATCATACACCCAGATGGACAAAGTGTGAAAGCCATTTGGAAGATGCAGAGTATATTCTTCTCCCCAGAATGGGCACAGTGTTCGCCATACTGTTGCAGTTCTAAAAATAAAAGACTAAAGTATAAGTCTGTATGTCCAAAATACATTTTCATACACGTGAGAGTAATGTTCCCATGTGAAAAATACTGAACACTACCCATTTCCCGAGGCAATTTTAAGAAACCATTCCTGCTGTTAGGGAGTGGATTTGGGTCCATTATGTTGTTTGAAGATGGAATGGGGGCGTTGTGAGCACTTTAAGGCACTCAGTGAGCAGATGAAACTCTTCCCCCTGTATAATATACATATTTATCTTCACTTTCCATGTAATTTAGGTATATTATTTCTATGAGCATGATTGGGGCCTAGGCGTATTATTATGGCTTTCTTATGTTCACAAAATAATCTTATGTGAAGTGAGTGAATGATCTCAAATCCGCTCAGGTCTTCTTAAAGCCGGGTTAATTGATATAATCTGCTCCCATAATCGTTACTTTAAGGATATCCCATACATTTCACTGATGCACACACATCGTCCCAGCCATAAGTTTCAAGGAAGTACGCTTTTGCAGTTTAGCTTTAGAATTGTAAGACAAGCTACCTGTTTCCTTTTTACACTGTTTGAAAGAAGTATATTGCCTTAAGGTAACAGTTGTTCTTTGACCTTGGTTTGGATGCTTAGATATCATGATGTGTGCTTTTGTTTCTGGTAGGTTTAAGCACGAAAACACATTCCATATTACTGCGGTCCTATAGGAAATCAAAACAATCAAAACGGAGTAGATGGAGGATAGACATGATTCTTTTAAAGGTTATCATCAGACTTAGACACTATGAAGCTTTCATGAATTAAATAGATCAAATGACCATCTTTAAGGGTAGCCAAATGACTTTTGAATAATTTTGAGAGAAGTCAGATCCACTAAGAGTATAACATATTTGCAATGGTACATACATATAGGCAGGAGAGGCAAAAGAGCACTGGAAAATGAGGCTAATTAATAAAAGTGTTGCCCTTTCACCAAGAGTGGTTTGACCAGGATGGAGGCTATAGTGTTCTACCTGAATGGGGGAATTTGGGGGGGGGGGGGAAAGAGACCATTCGAATCCAGACAGCCGCAAGTCAAAAATGATTGGATGGATTTTTAAAAATGCATCACCTGATTCAGACACACAGAGTTTTTAATTGGTGAAATATGCCACTTTCCAAATCAAATAAACGAATACACGACCTAATAGTCGGGTTTAGTGCCAAGGCAGACTGAATGGTTCTTTCAACAAAGAATGCAAATATCAGAGAAAGATATTATATATTTCTCTGACATAACCATATATATGTGTGACGAAGTAATTGCACCTAACGACATAGTTGAGAATATCAGTCTTTTGGTGGAGATTTATGTTGATGAGGTCTTAATAAGCAAGGGTCAGTTCAGGCATAGAACGGCAATCATTAAAATCCCGTAGGGGTTTCCCAATCTTTTAGGTGTTTGTTTCATAAAAGATTGTGAAATACATGCACGTGTTATACACATACACATAAACATGGGAGAGAACCTCTGAATATTGTCACACTAAACATGCTAGTCTGTGTTGCAGTCCAATTTTAAATTCCCTTGACTAAATGGAAACAAGGCTGAAAAAGAAATAAAATCATCAGATATAAATTTACAAATGACAAAGCATCATTACGTGTTAAAACCTTGAGATTTTGATGCAACTTTCTGACATCTTGGTTTTGGAGCTTTCATAGTTTGACAAGAAGTATCAAAGATGTTTTGACTGTAACACAATTTTCAGAGGAGAGGTCAAGTTTGACAGACTGACATTCTGAGCGAAAATATCCCTCTGGACTGCATAAATCATGTTGACGTTGTCAGCACAGTTAAAAACCTTCTTTTGAAGAATAATCTAAATACTTTTTTATTTAGATTATAATGTGTGAGAGTGTAAATAACATCTTTTTTAAGAGTTCAGAAATCTTCGTCGTTAAGTATGGATGTAAGATTGATATGAACACTCAATTTCTTTTACAGTAGTTCTTTGTGATATATGATTTAGTCACAGGACCATTTGAAATGTATACACGAGGGAATGGCACTTTCATATATGATATGTTATCCTCTACAAAGGATGTATTTATAGAAAATGTGTGGCATATTGTACAAAGTGGCATTGCTTGTTGCCAGATCAATAACTGTCATTGTGCCCATTGCACTGCTCAGCCAAATGATGGGTCTTTTAGTCGGAAATTGTCCCAAGAGGTCGTACATAAGGAGCCTTGATATCATCAGAAATACGCTCCCACAAACATACGTGCACCTTAATATACATTCCTATTTACCTCTCAGAAAGGGTCAGGTTCAATGTCTTTTGAAGAGATGAGGGTCAAGTAGGGGTCATTTGAGCTCTCTGTATCAGCAGGTGTTTTAAGACCAGATTTCCCCATCAATAAGCACATCACTACTTAACGAGCAGGGCATTCTCCCGGACCTTTAACACCGAGAAGCACTAAACCTCGGACACTCTTCATTCACTTAGCTACTCACTTTGTAAGTCCCAATTTTAAGTTATCATCTACCGCCATTTTAGCTATGTCTCTTGTTTCAGTCATGGTCAACCATTAAAGGGGAATCATCCATTAGGTAGATGAAATATGGAACTTGAAGGATAATTAAATAATGAATGCATTTGGGAAATGAAACAATATTCCTCGACGTATAGCCCTCGCATCCTGTTTGTCACACAGACAAGTGTCCGCTGCAAAACACTCACATGTAATAGTTCATACTATGGCAATTTAGAGCAATGATATCATTCCTTTATTTGTTGCATTCTATTTAGATTCAGTGATAACGTCTAATACTGATCTTGGTGGCATTTGATAACCAGATTATAACATATTTTCTATTGCATTATACACTGGCTGAAATAGCTCAATTGGTATTCCCTTCAGATTGGATTCCCGGTTAGAATCCTGGCCAGTTACTATCTAGCACTTTGAGCAGACATTGTCTGGAATCAACCCTCTTTTAATGTCACATTTACCCACATATGATCATACCATACAGGTATTACTTAACATCAACATCGCACAGACTATCTCGTATTGTATTAAACCTTATATATCCTTATAAATTATGGGATACTGTTGAATCCTTGCCATACTTGCATTTGATTACCATCTATTTCTGTCTATTCGTCTGTACCTAATTCAGTTATCGTTTGATATCAACCCAATATCATCTTATGTTGTTGTCTGCAATGTACTGTTCTTAATTTTACCACCTTATTCTACCTGTGTTTGTATTATATTTTTTTATATTAACTAAACACAATAACAGGGGTGCGTTTTATAAATCACTCTATTGTTATCTAACAGAATATACCTTATCAGTATTACACGTTTCTTTGAATATAGAGCAGGTCACGGCGCGGGCAGCAGCCTCGCTTTGGAGCACAGCATGTATCAAGGCTTGCCTTTCTCATCACTCATTGTGGGCATTTCTCTGCGTGTTCAGGTATCAAATCGCAGGATCCTTTTCAATAACTAAAGAAGATTCATCTTTGCTTTCATGCCGCCATGTAAGAACTCTATATACGCCATAGTCTACGTGAATGAGCGTCCACTGCTCAAACAAGCACCTTGGTAGCGTCTTCCGAATTAAGATGCTTGCTTCACTACAATTTTGTGTTTATTCATTATAAAATGTTCGGTTTTCATTCAAATATTTTTTTAGAAATCGTGTGCCAATAGATTCGAGGCATTTTAGAACCAAAAAATTAACAAAATATAAAATTGATCCCTTAGTTTCCAGCCAGGCGACAGTAGCAGAGTCTGTTTAGGTGTTCGAGTCACTATTCATAGTTTCCATAGGGTCGGAGAGCTAATCACATCTAAGCAGTGTGCACAGGTGATCTGGTTGCCATTACAAAATCTACTCTGGACAAACATATGACTGTTTATCACAGCATTGTGTACAGGCAGAATATCGCCCTTCATGAGCCATCACGAGGCTGACCCCCTACAGGAGCCATCACGAGGATGACCCCCTACATGAGCCATCACGAGGCTGACCCCCTACATGAGCTATCGCAAAGGTGACATATCTTATCAACCTAATGCCTGGCTGACCCCCTACAGGAGCCATAACGATACTGACGCCCTACAGGAGCCATCTTGAGGCTGACCCCCACAGGAGCTATCACGAGGCTGACCCCCCTACAGGAGCTATCACGAGGCTAACCCCCTACAGGAGCCATCACAAGGCTCATGCCCTACAGGAGCTATCACGAGGCTGACCCCCTACAGGAGCTATCACGAGGCTGACCCTCTACATGAGCTATTACAAGGCTGACCCCTACATGAGCTATCATGAGGCTGACCCCCTACAGGAGCTATCACAAGGCTGACCCCCTACAGGAGCTATCACCAGGCTGACCCCCTACACGAGCCATCACAAGGCTCATGCCTTACAGGAGCTATCACAAGGCTGACCCCCTACAGGAGCTATCATGAGGCTGACCCCCTACATGTGCTATCACAAGGCTGACCCCCTACAGGAGCTATCACAAGGCTGACCCCCCTACAGGAGCTATCACCAGGCTGACCCCTACAAGAGCCATCACAAGGCCCATGCCCTACAGGAGCTATCACAAGGCTGACCCCCTACAGGAGCTATCATGGGGCTGACCCCCTACATGTGCTATCACAAGGCTGACCCCCTACAGGGGCCATCACAAGGCTGACCCCCTACATGAGCTATCACCAGGCTGACCCCTACAAGAGCCATCACAAGGCTCATACCCTACAGGAGCTATCACAAGGCTGACCCCCTACAGGAGCTATCACATGGCTGACATCTTTTATCAATCTGATGCCTGGCTGACCTTTTACAGGAGCCATCACAGGGCTGACCCCCTACAGGAGCTATCACGAGGCTGACCCCCTACAGGAGCTATCACATGGCTGACATCTTTTATCAATCTGATGCCTGGCTGACCTTTTAAAGGAGCCATCACAGGGCTGACCCCCTACAGGAGCTATTACAAGGCTGACCCCCTACAGGAGCTATCACAAGGCTGACCCCCTACAAGAGCTATCACAAGGGTGACATCTTTTATCAATCTGAGGCCTGGCTGACCTTTTAAAGGAGCTATCAACTGGCTGAGCTTTTACAGAAGCTTTCACAAGACTGACCCTTTCCATGCGCCAACAGCTTCTCCTTGAGAAGCCATCCTAAAGCTGAGCCCCTATAGGCAATATTCCCAGACTGACCCCACTGTAAGAGCTATCCACTTGCTAACCCATCCAAATGTGCAACTTGTATTCGGCATCTACAGACCGCTATCTTACATTTGCCACCATATTGAGGTGCTACAACAGAGATCTTAACTCATCCCACTACCACAGACATAATAAGACACAGAATAGTGTAAGTTTTTGTTTATATGAAATAGGTTTAGGGTAATATAACACGTAGAACCTGCACAGAAGTATGGTGAAAAATGCAGATAATTATGATCATAGGTACAGCATCGCTGTGATATTCACTGCATACCCCATATTAGTTGGAGCCGTTGGTATGCAGATGCGGTACAAGCAGAGGCACCTGAGGCGCCTCCTTGGGGCGATTGCGTGCCGCTATTACCCGCAGGTTCTGGTTGCTGTGGATGGCAAGGCCGACATTTGAGGTCGATCAGCAGGTGACATTTAGAAGAAGCGCTTGGCAGACGTCACGTCAGTATACAACTGCCTTCATCTGCCTCCGACCTCCTTCTGTACATGCGATGGTGGGATGTGAGGATTCATACATACTTTCCGCATTCTTAAATGATTTGTATATATATATATGTGTGTACATATATGTGTATATATATATATATATTTATATGTATATATTTATATATATTTATATATATATATATATATATATAATTATATACACACATTTTTATATCTATATATATATATCTATATATATAATATATATCTATATATATAATATATATATATATATATATATATATATATATATATATATATATATATATATATATATATATATATATATATATATATATATATATATATATATATATTTATATATAATATTATTAGTGAAAATATAAAAACATGTCAATGTGCGGCGCCTTAAGTTTGCGTACTAATTGATACAATCACAATCACTTCAATATCAGTTACCTCAATGTTTCGTGCTTGGCAGAACGTAATCTCAAATGGAAATAACGAGGGATTAAGTGGCAACTTCTACACTTTATATTCAATGGATAATATTCTGAAACTAAAGGGAACCTCCATACCTTATATTCAAGGGACAATATCCCGAGATTTAGAGGACCCCCAAAAACATATAACATATCCCACTACTGATCAGATAACATATGACATGCCCCACTACTGATCAGATAACATATGCCATACCCCACTACTGATCAGGTAAAATATAACATACCCCACTACTGATCAGGTAAAATATAACATGCTCCACTACTGGTAAAATATAAATAGCATACACCATATCCCACTACTGGTCAGGTAGCTTATACCTTGAACCCCCTTCTGGTCAGGTAGCAGATACTATGAACCACTTCTGGTCAGGTAGCATATACTACGAACCCCTTCTGGTCAGGTAGCATATACTACGAACCCCTTCTGGTCAGGTAGCATATACTATGAACCCCTTCTGGTCAGGTAGCATATACTATGAACCACTTTTGGTCAGGTAGCATATACTATGAACCCCTTCTGGTCAGGTAGCATATACTATGAACCACTTTTGGTCAGGTAGCATATACTATGAACCCCTTCTGGTCAGGTAGCATATACTATGAACCACTTTTGGTTGCCCCACTATTGGTAGCTTATACCTTGCCCCACTAATGGCCATGGAAACAAGGAGATGTAATGGAAACCTCCATATTGACAAATCCCATAAAGGTCATTTATCTGCCATCAAATGACCATTGTAATTCTATAATGGCCATTTGTCTACCACAATATTGTAGAATCAATTAGCTGCCACCTGATACTGATGTTTACCTTGCACACATAATCTATGATTTCTGCCATTGGACTGCCTGGCGACCTTGCCTGAGGCCATTTGCGATTTGACTATTAAATATATCTTTTACTCTATCCCTCTGTAATTCCAGAATTTGTGCCAAGAGAATCTCATTCCGGTGGGACGCGGTGAACATTGAAAGGCTACAAGACACAATTAATTGATATTGGACTGTTACTTCCTTGAAGCAGATCAGTCACATTTCCAACCTCCATTCAGCCATTGGGGTTTATTCATTCAATTACTGGGGCAACAGTGGAATATAGTTCAAATGGCAGTTTCTCCGAGGTAAAACACGTTATGAGTATCTCTGATTTCTTCGTGTGCTTAATTGGGATGTTATTCACAAAAGTATTATTTTATCTCATCATTCAAATATATTTCACATCTGATGTGTCTTATTTAGGCTTGATTTTACGGACGAACTTGACATTTAATTATAAGGATCATTAAAGAATTTGTTTTCTAGATATCACTTTGGCAGCAAGAGGACAATGATATATCTTGCTCCAATGGCTTATCTTATTGCAAGCCTAATGGGATACGAATAAATCATAACAAAAACAACATACAATATACATTTATGAGGCATTGGCAAAATGTAGTAAAACTAAAAAAGAAAACTCGATCTTCTCTGTGTTGAAGGCTGCACATGAATTATTTCCAGTTAATAAACTGTCAAGCCATTTACTTTTCATGATACATAATCACAAATTTCAGTATTGAAAAATCACAGAGAAAAGGCATTTACTGCAACTAAAAGTGATATTCTCAGGTGAATTAGACGTTTCTCCGGCACTGCTCACAGCATATAAGGAAATTAGTTTTCGGTGTAAAGTGGAGAGGCTATTGAGAATCAGGCGTTCTAAATTAATTGTTCAGAGGAAAATACTAAGTCATTGTGACAACAATTGTCGCTTTTACTGGAGGATATATATCAAGGTTTGCGATGTTTGCGATGTGAATACTAATATATGTAGAACGGAAGTCATGTTGTGTGAATTTGCACAAATTGAAGCAGCAACAACAGAATACACATGTTGTAGTCTTAACACAATGGGCATGAAAGATTATCAGGATTACCACGTGACATGTGCATGCGCATGTCAAGAAAGCCTATTAGGGAGCAGTGCTTATCTCGTGCAAAAACAAGGATCATTTCTGGGTAATGATCCAACAATTCTTTGCAAATGTCTTGGATATCTCATTGTTGACAGCTACATACACTGACCATTTAAAACTCACAATGATATACCCATTATACATGAAAGTGAAATAGGTCTTTTTATTATATATATATATATATATATATATATATATATATATATATATATATATATATATATATATATTTATATATTTATAAGGGTCACATATACAGAAGGGTTACATATTTCAGACATCAGGTATGATGTCATTAGGGACATTTCCTGGTGAATGCACATTTCCTTATTAGCCATGATTCCCTGGGACTAGGACTTTGGTCGGACCACATAATTGAAAGGTGGAAGTCTACTAATGAGTTGTTTCTCAAATATCCAAAGACTGATTATGGAAGGCTCTAGTTTATGGTATCACACATCATCACAATGTGTCTAGAACCTAAACAAAATAAATCTAAGGACCAGATATCTTAACAGGTTTTGGTGTTAAGATTGTATTTAAAAAAATGTTTAGATGGGATGAGGGCGCATGAAGATGGGATAATGCAAAGGAAATACCACAATCAGGAGTGGAGCATTGCGTCAAAAGACACACCTCTATTGGATCTAACATAATATAAATCATGCTGGAAATGTCACAAACAAACGTAAAATACCAATCTAAAAAGACAGGTCGATGGCCTAAGAGTCATGTTGATGGGAATGTCTCTATATTGCATTATATATGGCTGTATAAATGCCTCTCTATTGCATTATAAATGCCTCTCTATTGCATTATAAATGCCTCTATATTGCATTATAAATGCCTCTCTATTGCATTATAAATGCCTCTATATTGCATTATAAATGCTTCTATATTGCATTATAAATGCTTCTATATTGCATTATAAATGCCTCTATATTGCATTGCAAATGCCTCGAGCTATATTGCATTATAAGTATCCTTTATATTGCATAATAAATGCCTCTATATTGCACAATAAATGCCTCTATATCGCACTATAAAGGCCTCTATATTGCACTATAAAGGCCTCTATATTGCATTATAAATGCCTCTATATTGCATTATAAATGATAAATTTAAGTCTTTTCGGGCTTTGCCTTTACAGTGCAATCAATACATTTACGGATTCAATTAAAATCCCCTCATTGGAAATAGATAAAATTGAACTCCTGAGTAATTCTACAAAACTATATCCTTACCTATGATAACAAATCCAATTAGCAGTGGCAAAGGAAAATATCAAGTTTGGCGGAGATGCAAGAATGCATGTGTGGCTGCGCATCTTTCGTTGCCCTACTTTAACTTTTGGATTGCAAAACATAAAACACTCTGAAGATTTTAAAGTAATTTATTCTTTGTTTGCCTTACCTTATAGCTCTGGGATGTATCTTTAACGACACCATGCAGAGTTGCATATATGTAATCAAATACGGTAGTTTGTAATTTTATTTTTCAAATTTTGTTCATCACACAAGCGACAAGCTCAACTTCGCTTCAACCATGCATTGGGTGAACGTAAACCTCTTATACATGTAAATGTATACTTTATTAGTATAAATGCAGGTCTATCGCAAAATATACCGAGAAACATTCATCTATAAACTTCTGATAATGCTGCTGTACGAGGCATGTACCTGATGTGTGTACGTGCAGAAAAGTACACACCAAATGATGATTTGTTTGTTTTGTTTTTTTACCTCACTTCCAACATTATTTCAGTCATTTCATGATCAGACTTACTGGAAGCAGATATCGTCCTGTCTCATGCCGCAGATCACAGATTTTCAAGGACAACAGGTTAACCCTTCAGGCATGGGCCTCAGCATTATATGAGGAATTGTAACATGAATGCAATCTCAGTATGGACGGGAATCGAACCCACAACATTTGGATCATCAGAGAGGAACTGGTGCTAATATACTTGTGTTCAAGCCAACTGATGATTTTAATTGATTGTGCAGAAAATTCCCCTCCTAACTATGTATATACGCTTTGATAGATTAAAAATCTGAGATTTGTTGAGAACCATTAACATTTTTATCACTTCTGTCTTCTGTACATTGAACATTGCAATATGGATTTAATCAACCGCACCATAAAAGTCATATCGAATTATAATTAAATACGGCCATTAAATACAATACACAATACAATACTGCAACTTTTACAAGATCTGTGGTCTGGATTATAATGCCTGAATTATGTTTAATTGGTCAATGGCAGGGCACCCCCAATCTGATGTCAACTTACACTTAAATTACACTTGTGCATTCCATTCAGGTGTGATGAGGTGTGATGAGGTATAGAGTGGTCTATTTAATATTCAATGATCGAGGTAATTGTTCTGCATTCTGCATTTATCAGATCACCCAATGCCCCTATCCTAAACACCTTTTTCTCTACCATTCTAAAAGAAAATACACAGTTGAAAATTGTAAATAATTTTACAACAACAATAAAGTTATTAATTAATGCCGGACTTAAAAACTGCAGCATCGGAGCCACCCATCATGCCCCACGATATAGAGTCACTGACAATGCCCCCTGCTGGTGATGTGATATGTGTGAGCTAGCCATCATGCCCCACGATATAGAGAGTCGCTTATAGTGCCCCCTGCTGGTGATGTGATATGTGTGAGCTAAAAAAAAAAAAAAGTAAAGTAAAAGTAAGCTGGCCGAAATAGCTCAATTGGTAGAGTATTCGCCTTGAGATCCAGGGGTTCTAGGTTCGAATCCTGGCCAGTTACTATCAACCGCTATGAGCAGACATTGTCTGGTATCAGCGGTATATAAATGTCAGCTTTACTTTTACTTTATGTGTGAGCTACCCATCATGCCCTACGATATAGAGAGTCGCTTATAGTGCCCCCTGCTGGTGATGTGATACGTGTGAGCTACCCATCATGCCCCACGATATAGAGAGACGCTGACAGTGCCCCCTGCTGGTGATGTGATATGTGTGAGCTAGCCATCATGCCCCACGATATAGAGAGACGCTGACAGTGACCACTGCTGGTGATGTGATACGTGTGAGATACCCATCATGCCCCATGATATAGAGAGTCGCTGACAGTGCCCCCTGCTGGTGATGTGATATGTGTGAGCTAGCCATCATGCCCCACGATATAGAGAGTCGCTGATAGTGCCCCCTGCTGGTGATGTGATACGTGTGAGCAGCTCATCATGCCTGAGCTCCTTTCAAGAAGCAGGCAGTGTGCTTGGGTGCTCACCACACTTGTTTTTCCATTCCTCTCTCTCTCTTACTCTCTCACTTTGGGCGTATTACACCTTTAATGTTGATAACATCTGCTCAATATAGCTGTAACATTCCCCGGTTAAAGCTGAAAAATTACACGGGAATAATATAACACTGCTTTGCTAATATGGGCACATGTGTGGGTAATGTTCAACAAAATAAGCTATGAGTAACTCAATCATAGAGCCATGAGTAACTCAACCTCAGATAATATAACACCAAACTCTGGTTATCTACAGGAAGTTATTAATGTTTCAATCTACCCACCCACCATTATTCTGATAATATATTATATTTCCTTACCGGAACAAAAGTATATAGTTGTCTGCGTGGGATTTTCTTAGTGAGGAGCAATACTAGTTGATGAAATATGCAGAATACACTTGAAACAAATCCAGCTCTTCATAGGGGAATTGATAATACAATGAAAGATTATATTCTAATGACATTATTTGATTTCCTATCATGAAATAACTGACAAAAATGGACAGATATGATATAGATGTAATTGGTTTAATTGGTTCCTCTGTGACTCCTGTAATGATTTCCTGTTCCGCTAATAGGCCTAGACCAGTTTCTACTACTCTTGTCAGTACACTACCTTTGCGATAAATGATTTTGGCACTTATTGGAAGAAAGTGCGTGGCCCGCATTTTGAACCAAACTCAAGCAAAAGAAGCTAAGCAAGAACTTTAACTCTAGTATTTGCTTTCGTGAGCATTGTCCTGAGAACAGACGATCTTTACAACAAATGTGAGAGTCACTGAGACTGATTTCACGTGAACACAATATTAAATTCCCATCGTGAATCAAGTACTAGTATTTACAACATTTTTGTTCCTATGCCATTGGTTTCATGAAAATACAACACTTTGTCAAAAAACACCTTCATATTCGGTCCCATTCACTAAAATATGAGTTTGTTTACATCATTCCTATATTTGACCCTTCTTAACATTTTTAAAGTGGGGCTGTTTTTTTCCTATATAACGTCAAGAGGCCAAGGGATATTTTCATAACCCAATGGGGTTGATAGCCCTGCTGACTTAAATGAAAACACATGAACTGTGCAATAGTCACAAATAACTGCCAAATTGGGACAGTAAACTTACATCACTGGAAATAGATAATCGTTGTTTGGGGTTTCCCTGTTCTATATTTACGTGAACCAATCAGAGCAATCCTCCAATAATTAGTGACATTATTCACAAACCAATTTGAACAAGATGTTCTTGATTGTCCAAATATATTTGGACAAGGATTGGCTTACTGTGTAACAAGCAAACTTTCTGCAGGCTAAATAAAAATAAATTTCTGACGTTGGCTGGCTGAATGTTGGACATATTTTCTGATGTGGGTCAAAACACGTATACTAACTATCCTCCTACACTTTTCTGGCTGTGGCGCCAATGCATGGACATATATTCAAATCCATAGCCACAAAGATGATGCCAGTTTTCATAATCAGCAGTCAGTGTTAAAACATTGCAAAATTGACATATTCACATATTTGGAGACACAAGTACATAAACTCGCTTCGCTTGGGAGATTGTAATGAAAGTGCAGGAGTATAGTAAACTCAGGCCGTCAAAACCATTAGTGAACACTGGAAACACCTTGTGGTTGCCATGCATGCCCAATATTTAGTATATCTAATTCATCATTCATGATACATGGCCTGCACAATACTATAAAGGTCAAGGTCACAGCATCAAGGTCAAAGGTAAAAATGTATATGATACTTGACATAGTGTTGATATATAACAGATATGATGTGCTTTTTTATTCCCTTTTAATGATTGAGATTTTGCATGTACTCAACATTTGAATTTAAGGTCAATGTGTCAAGGTCAAAGGACTAAAAAGTTATGACGAGGCGCAGTTATAATCTAAGACATTTCTGTATACCAAATTTTAATTTCCTCTTATAAATGGTTGCTGAGATATGCTCCTTACAAAATTTGTGACCTTGAGGTCATTTCACTGGTGACATCATTAAGATTTGAAGGAATTTGAATCTTCATCTCTGTATCTACGTCTATATAAAATAGAAACATATATTACTGGTAGTTTTGGAGAAGAAGATTTTAAAAATAGTGTTGATAATTAACAGATATGAAGTACTTTTTGTTCACTTTTAATGGTTGAGATGTTGCATCTACACAAATTTTGAATTCAAGGTCACATGACTAAAAAAGTATCATGAGGCACAGCTATGGTCACATATCATTTAAGCATACCCCAAAACTCTGTATTATTGCCTGTGACCTCTCTAATTTAATGAATTAAGTTTTATTTTGCAAGTTTCTACGATGGTTTGAACAATATGCACATTATAAACAGAGTGGTTCTCACGTATGTGTTGCTACAACAGTGAGAGACAGCTGCCTTTGTGAGAGATAGCTGCAAAAGTGAGAGACTGCATCCCTTCTCAGCCGAAGGCACTTGTAATACATTGAAAAAACAAGAAAGTATTTCTGTAACGTTTGGGAGAAGAGTGTCTTCCGAGGTTTTTATCAATGCTATTTCATGTGATAACTTTCAAGTGATGATGCCATGCAAAAGTAAAAAAGGCAAGGATCATTACCAAAAAGATGGACGACGATCACAGTCTTAAGCCAATACCAACAACGGTTTCGATCTGATTCATGGTTTGTTATAGGTACAAAAAGGGCAAAAATCAAATGACGTCGTAGGGACAACCAAATCATTAATATATCACTACTCTCAATAAAATGACCCACATTTTACATCATTGTGGCGCATAATCGTTAAACATGGCAAAACGGTGCTGAGATCAAGAAGCAACAGAGACATTTTTTTCTGACAAGCCTTGCAGCTAATATTGAATTGAAGGGAAGATACAATGTAGCCTCTTTATAAGATGCAATCGAGTTCTACCTGAGTCGTAGCTGAAATATGATGGGTAGTCTTTGGTGTTCTTGGAAACAGTGTCCCTCAGTGGATTTCAAGTCCATTATTTCATGTCTTTGGTATAACATGTAGATAAGATCGCTATCTTACCCAATAAAAACAACATACCGGAAGTGCACACGAAATCAGAAGTGCACTAAAATCCATCGAAAATAAGATGGTAACCCGCAATTACATATGAATATGTAACTGATATATTTGTAATAATTCAGGACACAATTGTTCTGTGATATTGCATAATATTCAATACTTTGCTTTGTGAGTTAAATCTTCAGGACATATTTATCGATATCTTCACCATTTATCTGTAATGAGGAAAAGAACGCCAAACAGGATTTCACATGATTTCACAGGATTTGCATATATGAACAGTTATTAGTGTCTAGCTCCATAGACTTTAAAATCTCGACGAACATCCAGCTCCCTTCAGAAGGCAAAGGAAAACGCGAGCGAAAAACAAGGTCACTATATATTTATAGGCTTTAGAGCTTTGGTCTGAAATTACCAAAATCCTATACTTGTTAATCTGATGTGTACCAGACCGACAGGTTAGGAGCAATTATATCAAACACGAAACTGAGAATAATTAGAAATTCTCGCTGTGATTTTGGACTCCGTATGTTGAGACTGGTAAACAGCAGTGCGTTTGCAGTGGGGAATTGTAAGGGGGGACTTCCCGTGCTGATGAGGCGAACTCTCTGCCTTTTACTCCATGTGACTTGTGCAGCTAACACCAAATTGGTCTAGTTACAGTGTGATATAACTAACAAACAACACATTTGGTGCTAATCTAAATCTACCTGTCTGTATTCATCACACAAACGGTGTCTTTTACAACATCAGATCTAAGTTAAACACAATCAAATGAAGAAAAAAGACAAAAATACTCTGCGGCTTAAGTTCACATTTTATGGGTTTCTAAATAAAAGATATTTGAACCCCATAACGTCATGTCCTACACACATCATATGATGCAGTCAATAACACATTGAACAAACTAAACAGCTTTTTATACATATTAATCCCGGCTGAGCTTATGTCATCCATATAATTACATTCAAGTTTTAGTTTCAGAAAGAAGTGATATTAAAGGAAAGCCAGCTGAACATTTGATACATAGTATCAATGTTTCCCTTCTCTGTTACCTTGAGATTATAAAATAACCAATTTCCAATTTATCGTGATATTCCTGTTGTATTATATCAGTGCTCTATGGTAAGACACAATAGGGATTTAGGATTTAATGTTATGAAAATAAACATTTGGAGCACTGATATATGAGTATTAATTATAATAATGTTGACAGGTGTGATATTTTTCTAGTCATCCTTTATTTATTCGGTTGATCTACAGCCTCTGATTCAATATTACCTTTACGTCTGAACCTAATATAAGAAACATTTTCAATTAAAATCACCCGACAGCAACGTTTGAGATTTATCAACCTAGAGATGGACCATTATGCCATTTCATGTCTAATGACGTCATAGATTGAGATCGTCCAAAAAAAATTTCTCATTAAATCTATTGACATAATCAAGTGAATGTGAAGAAATATAGCCATTTCTTGAAAAAGAAAATTGTGTACTTACCTGGCGACTTGTTCATTGTCCACTTTTACCACGCAATATGGGTCACTGCTTCCTGATCTGTAATAATGGGTAAACAATTTGATCAATAAACAATCAGTCTGAAGTATTCACTGATATCAGAAGAATGGTTAACCCGTTCATCTTACAAACACGGTTATCTGTTATTTATTTCACATCTCTGTTATTTATTTGATGATGATTACACAGGCTTGATATATCTGCAAATGCGTGTATCAAAAATCCTTAAAAGGCTTCAAATAAATTACACATTTCTGTCCACGTCGAGAATAATCAGGACAAATTTATGTTATATAGATGAACTAATTCTATCAATAAAAAAATGAAGCAATTCGATTTCAGATGGGAATACGAATACAAAATATTTGGACCCATATGTAATTTTGTAAATAATTAATCATTAGTATTAAGGCAAATATGTGCATAATCCTCGTATCGTGGGGGAGGATATTCCGTAATATTCTCTATTCTCTACAATATTATACCCTCTACATGTACTAAAATCAGATTTCATTGCATTATGAAAAAGCTAAAAATAATCCTCATCTATAAAGTGCCATAAATCTCCCATGATTAACTTTAAAAAATCTCTTTCTCATGTTCAATTCATAATACAGCTATCCTCTCCAGTATGTATTATATTTGGACCTTTATCATCATTATAAAAGGGAGTATAATTTCCCTTTTTTGGATGACGTGACGACCCTGGGAGTATTTTACTAAATTCAAGTAACTAACTGTTAAGTAATTGATAATGGTATAATGTCAATTTGAACACTTAAACCCTTGAATAAGTAGGCCAGGATTATAGAGGGCTGCGATGAGAAAACAGGAATCTTTATCTCCTGGTATTATTCTGAATGGAAACCATAAGTGGCTACAACGATTATGAAAAAGGACCTCTCTTTTTCGGTTTTGCAAATTATTTCCGTCCTTTCTGTGGAAGGAGTAAAATCGGGATTTCAGTGGGATATCACCCGTAATTTATATCGGAGGAATTAAAAAGAAGTGATACAGAGTTTTATACAAATCATGCTTTGTCTATTTGTAAGAGTAAATGTATTTTGCATTTATTGCTTTTACCAAAAAAAAAAGTTTATGTTATTAGTATTCATACGCTGGTTCTGGTTATGGTGAAATCTTGAGTCATGACAATCCTCTCAAGGCGAGATCATACTGGGTTATCATGGTGGTGAAATCCCTTCTGCCAGATGATACACATGGTCACTCTCATATATCGTGATGAGAAATCAAATCATCTGGATGGAAGATTGGATTCTGATGAAAATATCAAATACACAACATCTGTGTTAAACTTAATAATCACGTTTCTGAATAGCTTATGAAAACTGCACTAATTTTTACATTCACAAAATCATGTCTATGATTTCCGTTTTTATTATTGGTTGAAATCTGATATGACATGATGTGCTTATTGACTCAGCTTAGTTGCTGAGGCTATACTCTTATATTGGGCAAGATAATTCCATCCACCCACCTGTCCCCACATAAGTGCATTAACTATCATTATTTTCCTGATCCCATGATGATCGCTCATACTGATTGGTTTTATTCCATGTACATTTTTGTGGCCTATATTGGCACAACCAAAATATTGTGCTGTAGAAAATACTACGATCAAATATTCGATGCAGTTACTTTTATAAAATTCAACACAACAAAATCCAGTAATTAACATTGAATGAAGTATTCAGTAATGGTATGTGCTCAATAAAAGGGCATTCCCTTATTTTATAAACTTAGTAATCTTGTTATTTATATACCACATGATTAACTCAACTCAACACAGTTAATGATTAACCTAACCATATAATTATTAACCTAACCGAATGTCCAGCCGGTTAGGGTCCAACTGCTATTGGATTTGCATGGTGATATACTGCCAAATCCATGTTTGTTCAAATCCAGTGTTTCTATTTTCAACGCAACAAAATATATCACATTCATTGTACAACTCTCCATTGGATTAATCACACCAGAGAGAATTTTAGGCAGTTTTCAATCCTACACTATAGTCTTTTATTTTAGTAATTAATTTGAAAACCGATTTTTGTATTAAAACAATGGCCTTTAAGTGTCTTCTGCCTTCCGGAAACCATCATTTAGTCATTTCACAAAAACCCCGGCTGAAATCTAACTTCCTGGATTAGCCTAAGAATAATGCTGTTTATCAATACCCCAGACGTCCATATTTCTGCTGTGGTGCAGATGGTTTCCTTTGCGAGCTACTGTGTCCTTATGCATCTAAATACACCACCGTACTCTTGGTTTTTTGTGATGTGAACAATCTTCAATTCACCAAACATGGCATTTATGCTTGATATACTACCGTATACTGTACTTGAACGGCTGGAGACCCTTACAGGGGTAAATAATAACCACATTAAGAGCCCTTACAGAGGTAAATAATAACCACATTAAGAGCCCTTACAGGGGTAAATAATAACCACATTAAGAGCCCTTACAGGGGTAAATAATAACCACATTAAGAGCCCTTACAGGGGTAAATAATAACCACATTAAGAGCACAGGGGTAGAGGTCTCGTCAGGTAAACATCCTGTTCCATCGAGCTGGAGGATCAACCTTTTATTGAGTGGCCCAAATAGGAGCTTGGTTTAGTGATTAGCACCCTTTTGCTTTAGCTTGACATACATGTGCAAGTGAATATAGAGTAAATTAGAACCGGTTTATCAATATCGCACATATTTGAATACTTACCAGTCACATTAGACATTCAGTTGTTATGAAGTAGGTATGAAGTATTTAATCTTGCATCGGAAATTAAAATAAATGAAATGTATGAAAAACAACCCAAGAAACTGAAGACTTCCACCCCCATGAGAGTCAATGGAAATGGAGAACTATGAGGATTACGGTTCACCATGGACTGGGGTTTTACTGGTTGAGAACAGTAAAGCATCGAGGATAGGTCATGAAATAAAAAGTGAAATGTTGTTTTAACGACATTTTCAGCAACAATGGCCATATCAGGTTTATTTTCTAGTTTTTAACCGGTGTCAAAGTGACACTGCCGGCATTGGGAGTCTAACTCACCACCTACCGTCCTCCACTAATATAACAAAAAAGGCACCGATCCAATGATCCACTAATATGCTAGTGGGACCAGTACATTGGGCTCTGAATGGCGAAGCAACATTATAAATTATATCGTGAAATTTCGAAATTCAGGACATCAAAAAGACTTCATTTGCTTGTATAAACGACCTATTAGGCATTGTTTATCGCAAGCTTAACATATCAGATAAAAGACTGGATAGTATCTACTTTTATACATAGTAAAAATCAACCAATATTCATATGCGCTATTTATTTTGCAGCCTCCATCTCATCACGATCTATGTTTGATGAACATTGTGAAAACGATCAAACAGATGCATGATTAACTACGACTTGTAGAAAGCAAAATGTCACAACTGATGTACAACTGAAATGTCTCTCTCCATAAAGATAGGGATTCACATGACATGTTTTCCCTTGAGAGACTTGGATGTGGCTGAGCTGGAAACACCATGATTAAAAATTAATTCTATCCTATAAACCTTTTGGCAATTTTGCATTCATTGTGAGGTCTTTGCTCATATACAGTATATTCAAAACTAAAAATGCTATTTGAAAACTTGACATATAAGAATCGTAGTCTGAATTTTCTGGCATCATATTTCGGCAAAATACAGCGTGTCATATTGTAAAGTATCGTTTTTATTAGTTACGATTTTTATATTTTTAACATATATTAGCCTAAACCATTTTTTAAAGCATATTTTCAGGGCCAATCACGGCACTGGCATTGGCTTTTGATAATGTGTGAACAAGATGTGTGAACAAGAAAATAATTTTTATTTCAAAATACCAGTAAGAGATTTTTTATCAAAATTTTATGAACCACACAATCCAGTCAAAAAAATGGCAGTAAATTTCATTTTCAAAGTGTAAGAGTGTTGTTTTGCGAGCGCTTCCTCATATTTTAATTGGGCGGCAAAGTCAATTATGATGGTTGGTGCCAAACTATGAATGTTGTGAAACCAAGATGCCTGAACACCAGTGACGAGCCATAGAAGAACTACAACAAACGGCCATACACTAAAACAAGCTGTAATGAATTACACTACATAAATACGGTCTTTAAAATTCGTGTAATTGTGAGTGTCTTGAACAGTTCCAAACATTCGCCAGGCCTTGGAAAGCACCACTCGAGAATACCGATTTTTTTCCTTTACAGTTTTCTTTGATACTCTGTAAGATGCATTTATGATTTCATAGGCCCATGTATTACAATACATGTCCATGCGATCTAAGCAGTCCTCTTATAACTTAATGGAACAGTAACTTTAATTAAACAGATGGCAGTTCGCCATGAAAAAGAATAAATTCTCTGTGAAAGTAATATACTTGTTCCTCTTCTTTTTATCTAATCTTTTTAGAGATGACAAGAGGCAAAGCAATGCGTTGACATATTGCATAACAGCTGCAGTCATTCTTATATAAAGTACTGCCAGTATGTACACAGAACATACTGCCAGTATACACATAAAGGTACTATCACAAGGCACATAGTATTACAGATTTTCTTTATGTACATATTATGGACTGTCAGTATGCAAATATAAAGGACTGTTAGTGTGGTATGTATATATTAAGGACTATCTGTTTGCACATATTGTGGACTGTCAGTATGCAAATATAAAGGACTGTTAGTATAGTATGTTGATATTAAGGACTATCTGTTTGCACATATTATGTACTGTCAGTATGCAAATATAAAGGACTTTTAGTATAGTATGTTGATATTAAGAACTATCTGTTTTCACATATTATGGACTGTTTGTATGCAAATTTTAAGGACTGCCAGTATGCACATATTATGGACCGTATATCGACATATTGCGGAGACATATTAAGATCTGTCAGGTTATTTAAAACTGTCTGTTTGCACATATGAAGGACTGTCTGCTTGCATATATTAAGGGCTGTCTGTAACTATCAAGGGCTGTCTGAATGCACATATGCATATTAAGGAGTAGTCACGTGACAGCGTGGAAGAATATTAGCAGCAGGTGGCATAAAACACAGACACCTCAGAAAATAGGGATTGCCTTAACAAACGTAAAGAAATTCTTCAATACAAGTTTTTTTACACCATCAAGGTTGTTGCATAAAATCAAATTGTCAAATTGACCATCCAAAAGCCATGCCTTCGGTGGACTATTCAGGAAACCCGTCTTCCATTTAAAATTCTAACTGACAATACGGTCAGGTCATATATGATTAAATGTTCCTCCAAAATATTTCATATTGCGAATGGGAAAAAATCTCACAGTAGGCCAAATGATGATTTCCAAAAAGGATCTTAAATATTACGCTACCAATTTCAAGAGCCGCCAAATTTGGGTGTATCTGTACTCTTAACAAGGATCTGGGTGTATCTGTACTGTCAACAAGGATTTAAAGCATTGGTGAAACCTGACTTTCAGACACATTTTCTTTACATAACATGAATGTTTATACCCTAAACAGTGCTTTTATGTAGTAGTACCCAAAATATTCTCTGTTACCAAATTTCTGTGGCACTTGAAAGTTGATCAGTTGTCTGCTAAAACCTACACCAGCAATTGAACACTTTGTCAACAAGCTTTGTTTAGCTGGTGTGTGATCTTGTGTAAACACCTAATGAGTTACCAGTTGTGCACCTGTCCAGCTTGGGAAACAGGGTGAAGATGTTTTGTACAATTTATCAATTTATTGCCAGGAGTATACTTCAGAACAACATAAGATTATTTTAATATTATTTGAATCAATGAAATAACTCATGGCCGTGAAAAATATTTTATGGTTGTGACAAATATCTTATGGTTGTGAAAGATATATCATTTATGGGAAAAGTATACTATTTATTTGAAAAGTATCTTATGCATATGAAAACCTTTCTGTCAAAAAGGGAAGACATGACTCAAAGGTTGCATGGAATCCCCCTTAACTTGAAGGCCGTGATATTGAAAAAGTGACATTAAACCCTTTGATCACTGGTTTGGCCTTAAATCACAATGACTTTGAATGGCAAAACTGTGAATGCTGATAATTGGTATCAGTAAAATTTATGATATGACCCTCTTTGATGAAATTTGGGGTTTTTCACACCATTGAATGGGAAGACATCAAAGGCTGCATGGATTCCACCTTAAAAGCTGGGCTGTATAGAATTTTATTAAACTTTTTTTTTGCAAACATATATAATATAAAAAATAATGATTTCTTCATTTATAACTTCATAAATATTCATCCGTTTTTAATAAATTTACCACCAAAAGAAAGCCAAGAAAAGGCACTATCATCATGATAAGTATTATCTTCCAATTCATTCTCTAAATAGTGGGAAAAAATTGCCAAAAATGTGTTGCTCCAATTTTGACAATTGGTAAACAACACCTCCTATGACTTACGGAGCACCCTGACAGTTCAAAGGTCAAGGTCACACAACACACTTCTGAACTGTATATACTGGTCACTTTCTTCAAACCAAGTAATGAAAGCACATATGCCGGAAACTATGGTCTGGATAGATTAAAAATAAAGAACACAGTAGTATGTTTTACAATTGTCATATTAATTAGTCGAAATGGCATGACTTTTTACTGGTAAACATAAATGTCATCAAATATGAAGAACCTCATACTTACGGTTTTTGAGAAGTTGGTCAGACAAAGTCATAAGAGTAAAGGTCATTGAAGAAATAACAAAAGAGAAAAGGACTTACTTATATAAAGTTGCACACCTGAAGGTCATTATATATAACAAATATGAACCATCTCTTAATTAAGGTTGCTGAGATATGATAAACTTTAAAATCTTGAATTGGGCAAAAAGAAAATGTATCAATTCTGTACCATACCAGAGAGAAAACTAACTGTATATACACATTGTGTATCCATATCATGTCAGTGCCTAAACCTTTTGCTTACCGGTGTCTACCTTACAAGATTGAATACCTTGAGAATATTTGGTTATGAAGAATGCCATCTGAAGTCCATATATTTTATTTTATGGACAAAACAGTTGACCTGTGATACAGCTATGAGCTTACTTCAAACATAACGATAGACCCTACTCAGAAGTTCCTGTGAGTGAAGCATGTGCTGCCTTGCTGTACAGCTGTTAGTTTTACAAAAGATCTAAAACTGTCATACCTTCCAATACAATGTGGTTCGATTATAAAAAGAACATTCACATTTCTTTTGTGTCTGTGATCTGTTATTCTGCTGCTGTTTGCGCATTGTACTGCTAATTGCTAAATGCTTCTAATTTCTCGTTGTGGAGAACCGTGATGAGACAAGAAACGTCATTCCCCCTATATATATATATAGGGGGAACATGTCTGTTTGTTGTTTATAAAAAAATAATTCTGAGAATAATATACATTTTGTTATGACAACAGTATAAACAATATGAACAGATTTCAGTACATTTCTATTTTTATTATAACAATTATATATCACATATTCCCAGCTTCTAAGAGAGAGAGAGAGAGGCATACAACATGTGCCACTCTGTACCACCAGTTCAGTAAGATTGTGCATTGTAACTCATCTGTGTTAATGGATAGAAAGTTCAGATAACAACACAATCTCTAAATTATGAGATTTCTTTGCATTGACACTTAAACTTCCTTATCTATTTTATGACTGTTCAGAATTATCGACATATTTGTATTGTACACGGATGTGGCAATTCCACTTCACAGCCGTAGTGATACCCTCCAAAACAGGACTTCTCTATCATATCAGAACCTGCCACTAATGACAGATTCTTGTTGGTTAATATCTTGACCATTCGGAGGCTGGTCAATTCTGAATGTATGATATCTTGTTGGGCGAGACTGACAAGCACGATTTGACATTGGATTCCAAACTTTTAAAGAAATCGAAACATATTCTATGCATATGGTTATAAGAGAGAGAGAGAATGAGAGAGAGAGAGAGAGAGAGAGAGAGAGAGAGAGAGAGAGAGAGAGAGAGAGAGAGACACACACACACACACACATATACACACATATACACACATATACACACATATATGTATATGTATATATGTATATGTATATATATATATATATATATATATATATATATATATATATATATATATATATATATATATATATATATTTATATATACACATATATATATATAAATAAACATATATTGACGTCTCTTGAGAAATGCTATTAAAATAACTTTTGCCACACACAAAAACAAAGACAAAACGTGATGAAACCAATACAATATTATTTAAAGCAAGGAGGTTAATTTCATATGAGGCTGCTGAAAAGATTTGATAAATGATTGGTCCGGAGGTTTTTACACCAAGGGATGTAGGTTGGCGTGGGAGTTGATCGTATAACCGCGTTATCACCACTTGTTGCGTTTAAATCTGAAATGTTAGATTTAGTTATGTAAATGAATAAGTAAACCGTCAATGAGTCATTTTGAAAAAATAATTCATTTCTTTGGTAAAATATATCTGAATCAATATAATATCGTTTTTAGGTTCCATTTGCGCGCTCCTATAAATCTTGATATCGAAATGTCAATGATCTGTATGAACCAATGAGACAAATAATAACAAAATTTGACCTTCTGATTTATTTCCGTGCCCCTGAATTAATCATCCTCCTGTATAGAATATCATGATCCCATAGTTTATTTGTATGAGAAGAGAGAAAACAACTGAAACATCTCGAATAAAAGGCAAGGATATTTATTATAGCTGCAGTATAAGCTAGAGATAGGGATCCCCGTGTAAACTATCTCCATTCAAGTAATTTATAGTGGCGCTATATAATGGCATAGTTATGGCTTAATATAGTCCTATAATATCAAGATTGAATTTCCCAACAAACTATATTAGGTCTTCTAAAAATTAACATAGTCATGCAAACTACCTCAATTGACGTTAATCATAAGCTCGTATCATAATAGATATGCATACATTGGCCTGTATTGTCAGTGAACTTTCATTCCAGTTATTAAGATTAATGTTATGAATATGGACAGAATATCAGCCTAAGAGTGCTAAATATAGAAATAAAATGAGATCAGCATTAATACATTCTCATGTTTATGAAACTGTCATCGCGCTCAATGTGTTAACAGTTATGTGTTAATGAATGTATCCATACTACATTGCTAAAAGGGTCAAGTTTGGAATTGGGAGCTACCCTTGTCTTCCTGTTTCTGCCTGGTCTCATTGTGGGAGGGTCACGTCAGTATGCATTGTCATCTCTACCTAAACGATAAGCCTAGGCAGTATGTGGTTTACCGATGAACAAGAAAGATTATTTAAAAAAAGAAATAATACTGTGCTGTTAAAATTTGGAATTATTGACAAATGTAATTTCTTGTGCCTTGTTTCCATCTGTGTCTCATGCAAATGACACATGACCTGTTTAACATTGCTTTCAAGCTGGCAGCTAATGTAACATAACAGAGTAATTGCAAAGTAAATATATTGAATGTTGTTGTTTTGGAAAAAATAACATGCTGGTCTGATGGCCTGTATACCAAACCCATTGATATTACAGGTATCTATTCAGAGTCAATGAACTATCATAACATGGTGTGTCAGTGAAGTCCATGTTTCTACTAAAGTCTGAGATCAGTAAAATGAAGTTGAATGGAATTGGACCTGTTGGGCACAAGCCTTCTGAAATAATACCTTACACTATCCCCACTCATATCACATCATTTCATTGTCACACGACCAAGGAATAAGTTTTCTTTTTGTTCACGTATTTGTAGACAATCTGTCCGTGCTTTATTTTGAAATGAAAATGTATTAAGCTCTAACATATAAATGGTTCTCGGTACCTGGGCGATCTTAACTCTTCACACTACATAATTGACAGTTAATGAGGAAAAAGTATTCTACAGAGTTCAAACGTCTGAGGAGGGTAAAATCAACAATGCCATAAATGGGCACAAACTGATAGCGTTTAACACGTCGAGTAGGCGAGTATGATACAAATATCTACAAAGATAAAGTTGCAAAAATATACATAGTGCAAACACTACACCAATCAAAGGCAACATATCTTTACTATAATATTTTCTTAATATATATATATATATATATATATATATATATATATATATATATATATATATATATATATATATATATATATATATATATATATATATATATATATATATATATATATATATATATATAGCATTGAAAAGTAAGCATTGAACACTAATTAGCTAGGCTATTTCACAGGATTGGAATATATGATATATAATTGGTATAATAAAAATAGAAATGTACTGAAATCTGTTCATATTGTTTATACTGTTGTCATAACAAAATGTATATTATTCTCAGAATTATTTTTTATAAACAACAAACAGACATGTTACATATATGTAAGATTACGTGCTTCTTACTAAGAATAGATCTAATGTTGCTGAAGCTAAGCCGTCTCATTTATGTTCTAACAATCCTAGCATCTATGATATGACCATATCAGCAGTACGCTGTCATACCAGAGATGCTCCAAATCCCTATTAGTGAGATAAATATAGGTTACAAGACACATAATCCACTGGCAAAATACTAATGAGAAACATCCAACACAGAGACATATGCCAGTGAACAGAGACACTTACAAAGATAGGTACTTACATGTCTTTTGCAGGAAGGTTCTTTGCTTCGCCTATCCTTAAAAACAGAGACGTGTTTTTCGCCATGGTGATGGGATTGGTGTCAGTGAGAGAGGTATTGGATTGTGTGTGTTTGTAGTGAGTGTTGTCATTGGTGTGTGTGAGTGTCTTATGCTATGCCATATATGGTTGGTGGTGTAGTAGTAACGAGACAAGAGTGTGTCGCGTGTCATCCCCATCGCACAATGCTGCTGCGCATTGGGCTGCAGTCCTGCAGGTAACTCATCTATCACCAAACATGGCGCCCACCGCTCCTCATTGTCCCCGCTGCATTTATGGGCTGTCGTTTTTTCCCCTCCTATATCACACAAGTATTGTAACACCTGGGGACAAATCTTGCTTCGATGTTAAGGGCGCTCCTCTACTCACCCTGGTGGATCGGCCGTAAACCACGAGACGCTTCCGAGATTTCCCGGGTTACTACGAGAACACACGATCTTCGACCCAATCACAGTCTACAACTCCATAAGAAATAATCAATATCCTTCAGCCTCACCTGCAAGCTGACGACCTTGCAACACAGATTCACGTTGTACAAATATTGCTTGTTGAACACTTTACTGTGTAAAGCAGGGATGCTGCTATTAAGGTAGCTAGTTGGCCAGCGCCAACATGAATAATGATGGGGAATGTGATATTTGACATTTATAAAAACTCCAGGGTTTTCTTTCAGGTTCGTAGTTGAAGAGCGAATATAGACCAAACACACACAAAAAAGTCCTACACCTCCTCAAATCAAACGAACCGTTAAAACTTCTAATGTGTATAATATTTTTATACTGTGCATAAATACACAGAACTATTTATTTATATCATTTTGATTATTGATATTATATTAAGTCCGATATAGAACTCAATTCATCATGTGCATATGACAGATAAAGGTATAATCGTACATTGTCGTATTGACCTCAACCTTTTACCTTATGTGAGTACACAACATTTGCCTGTCCGATTCAGACTGACATTTTGCATGGTCGGTCGTATTGGTTGACATGGAAATGTAAATATGTCATGCACTTGACCCACATTGATCAATCCTAGAACATTATATTCTTATTAACCATTAGATTGCTATCTGGAGGTGATTACATGAGCATGATAACATTTGTACCATGAGAATATTTCCTGAATGATATTACGGATATAATCTGTGTAGAGTTATTACTTTTTTTATCTTTTAAATAGAGATAATGACAATTGCAATAGTGGCCTAAATTTCATCCATACCGAAATCAGAGGTAATTTAAATCCTACCTGTCTTTAAAATAGTGCAAGAAGTTCCACTTGCGTCAAGTTTTGTATAATTGGGCATATCTATTTAATTACTTGATTCTGACCTTTTTGTTATTCTGATTTTACATAAAATCATCATTTTTGGATTATTTTGTAATGATATACTCTTTTACAGGATGGTTTCTCGCAATAAGACGGTAGCATTTTATAGTATGTTATAATAGCTTAATCTTTTATAAACGTACCGGCACAAAAGTTGGCAAATCTGGGTATATAAATCTTCCAGGACATCAGCAAACAATATATTTACTATTCGTGCAGATTCAATCAGATTTGCTAATCTATGCCGCGGGCGTTATTTTGCGAACTGAACTTCACTTGGGACCAAGACAATGCAAGTCATTGGCACTTCACACAGACATGTTATATATATATATATATATATATATATATATATATATATATATATATATATATATATATATATATATATATATATATATATATATATATATATATATATATATATATATATATATATATATATATATATATATATATATATATATATATATATATATATATATATATATATATATATATATATAGCTGATGCTATCTGAACATATATATATATATATATAAAGTTAATAATATTTTTGCAGGAATTCTATCAGTTAATCAATTCAGAAATGCAAATGCAAGTAAAACGTAGATAAAAATCTAAAATTATGACTTCCTTCAGGGGAAGTCTTATTTAATAGGCCCCCTGCCAATCTCTCCGACCAATGATTAAATATAGTGGAGTTGTACAGTTCTGGTTCTGCTAAAGTTGTACAGTTCCAGTGTGTACTTTTCAATGGGAAAAAAACAACATGGAGATCGGCAATCGGCCTATGATTAGATGTGCCTACATCTCTGGGTCATTCCAGTCATCAAGGTCGCACCACACATTGTGGTCAAAAGAGGAAGCATGAATTGTGGTTAATGGGGTCTGAATCGGTATAAAGAAATGGACAAGAAGTTCCCAGCGTCAACTAGTAACAGTGAATATATCCGTCTAAAAAAACATCTCTGAACTTTAATTATATTGAGTATTCAAGCCAGAGGGACAAGGACAGGAGGTTATTGTAACCCACACGCCAGATGCAAAATGCCAAATTTTTATTATAAAATTATTTAACTCAGGAAATAGCATAAAAATGGTAATCAGGGTACTGTAAGCCAAATCACTCCATTGTCCCAATCTAAAGGTGCCCCACTGTTAGAAAGACTTTATTTAGCAGGTGTTTGTACAAAATCACTAGTCAGCTAAACACAGTTTGTTGACAATGTGTCCAATGGTTGATTTGGATTTTGGCAGACGACTCTTCCACTTTCAAACGGCACAGAAATTTATGTATGGGAAATATAATGAGTGATAACCTTTTATCGCAAAGTTTGTGGTGTGAACATTTATATTAAGCAAGTAAAAGGTGCTTGAAATCCTCTTTTCATGAAAACCTCTTTTCATGCTAATTGGGATTCAGATTCAAAGCATAATTTTAAATGAGATAATAAAATGACGCGAATCATCTGAAAATAAGACTAGTATCAATTCTGTACATAATAAAAGGGGGCAATGGTGAATATATTCTACAGAAAGAATACTAGTTTTTAAAAAAGGCCATTTTAGTTCAAATAAACTTAAAAGCAAACTTAAAGGTAAACATAAAAATCAATTTGAAACTTATCACTGGTGCCCTCTGGTTTCGAAATCAATTGAAAATATTGTTATTTTTCAGATTCGCTTTGTCCTGTTAAGAATTGAGGAGAATAGATATTCTTAATGCAGATAAATACAAGTGTGGTAATAAATCACATTTGTATAAAATGAATTACTTCATTAATCAAAACATTGAAAGGAGCTTTTGAATGAAATATATTAGTTTTGAGCTCACCACTGACATGAAAATATAGGCTTTATGCGTTTCTTTTGGCAAAGAATCCTAAAATAACAAAAAAAGATAAATGGACAAAATAACAATTTTGAATCGTGTCCTGTGATTTAACATTCATAAAATAAATTGTTTATTTATATAATGCACATGCACAATTTCTATGCTGAGATGAAAAGCCATTGATATAGTGATCCTTGAAAAGAGAAGGTAAAATATACAACCAGCAGCACTAGGCCTAGACTCATTCTTCGAATTAAGATGATCGATAGAGGTATTGCATTGTCGGAAATCTTAGTAAAGGCTACGGAATAAAAATAAAACAAGTTTTGTTTTAAAGTTACGGATAAACATGAAACATGGGATAAAAATGGGAAAGTTTCATATTTGAATCATAAACACTCTTCACCAAGTGACATGGAAAGATAATATTTTAGAAAGATAGTTTTGGCTTCAAAAGAGTACAAACCAGATGTGTTAATATGGATCGACTTATTTCCTTTCAAATTGACATAGAAGATTAAATACTTTTAAACGCAGAATTTTTAGTATCCCATATAAATCTCCAATATCAATTTTATATATAAATCTCGAGTATCAATATCCCATATAAATCTCCATCATCAATATCCCATATAAATCTCCAGAATAAGTCTCCAGTCTCAATCACCAGTTTCCAGTCATGGAGTCAGTCATAATATTTCCTTCCAATTTGACATGGAGTATACCCCTCACATGTAAGGTTGGGATTGTTAACAATATACTTATTCTGAATATATTCGGATTGTCCTACCATCATGTGTATGACACATTTTTGTCATATAATCTGTGATCGTGTAATCCATTTTTATATAATCCATGATAAATTATCAACTAATGTGTTGTTATACATACATTGACAACTGTAAAGTTAAGTAACCAATTTATTTCCCTCCCTGGTAAATATAATATCATATGATATAGGAATTTTCAGTTTACAAAGCAAACATTAAACCTCTGATTAACATAATGGAAAAGATCGCATGGAAACAAGGTTATTTATTGTTTCCGGCTAAATGACTTACAAACAACGGACATAGTCTAAATAACTCAGTATCAAAGTGAATATTACTGAATGAATACCACAAATTCTAAACCACTCAATCATTGAATTTATTTCCGAAAAGGTTACATATTGTAATGACGGGTAAATGTACAATATCCAAAATAAAATCTCAATACAATACATATGATATTCTGTGTTTATATCATTTTCATTGTGATAACAACATAGTAGACGACATCATAAGTCATCAGTGATGACATCATAGCCGATATCATAAGTCATCAGTGATGACATCATAGTGGATGATATCATAAGTCATCAGTGATGACATCATAGTGGATGATATCATAAGTCATCAGTGATGACATCACAGTGGATGATATCATAAGTCATCAGTGATGACATCACAGTGGATGATATCATAAGTCATCAGTGATGACATCACAGTGGATGATATCATAAGTCATCAGTGATGACATCATAGTGGATGATATCATAAGTCATCAGTGATGACATCACAGTGGATGATATCATAAGTCATCAGTGATGACATCATTGTGGATGATATCTTAGGTCATCAGTGATGACATCATAGTGGATGATATCTTAGGTCATCAGTGATGACATCATAGTGGATGATAGCATAAGTCATAAAGGATGACGAACCAGTGGATGATATGATACGTAATCAGTGATGAAAGCTTAGACGATGACAATAGAAATGAGGAAAGTATTTGAGAAGAAGGAGGTTGTGATGTCATCAGGTGAGATCATAGACTATGTTTGCATGAAATGGCAACTTACGAAAGCAGACATGAAGATATCGGACGACAGCATCAGATGACATGATAGATATTGTTGATTACATCAGACGGTGATGTTCCATGGAAAACATATTCCACAGAGGTCATCATTCAGAAATGGGCCATCATACATTACTACACCAGGTGACACTCGCAGATCGTTCTCAGTGACCACCAGGTGGCACTCCTTTACAAAATGTAATGTGATATTTCATAAGAAGGCCACAACAGGAAGATTAACCTTCAACGCAAGCTTTAAGTTCCACTGTCTCTTACTTAAGCTTTAAGACAAAGGACAAAGAGTTTATTGGCAAAAAATATTGTTAAAATTCATACCCACTTTATAAAAAAGAATGTTCCAATGTGTAGTTCAAAATAATTCAACTATTTCAGTTTGATCAAAATGCTGAATACATGCATCTGGTAATGTTTGATTGGTGATATTATAAAGGAATTCTTAAATTTCCAAATCAAGGGAGATTTGCAATCCCAATCCTTCACGAACAGGGGCACAATCATTCAAGTCTGAGAGCAATAATAAAGTTATTTGTTCTTAGTTCAAGTATAAGTCTCATCACGAAATGACTGAAATAATGTTGAAAGTGATGTAAAGCCCCAAATAAACAAATAAACAATCAAGTATAGGGACGCATAACAAGAAAGTTGAAAATGCACACACATATCATGCCCTTTTACCAAATGATTAAACCACGCAATGTGAGCATAATATAATTGAAGAGAATTGTTTATAATATGAAATAAAGCGAAAACAGAACAACATGAAAACAAAAAGTCTGAGGAATTCCTTAAGAAATGAAACATGACGTGATTTTGTATACCAAAGAGAAACCAGTAGAGAACTGCCCATGTGGGGGATTACAATTTTCTAGCGTCTTCGAATGATACCCCAAAACTTGATTGAAGGTGCCCCAATGACCGATTTCTCCTCAAGAAATATAACACTAAAACACATGTAAAATTCAACTGTAAAATGTATATTTCAACTGTAAAATGTGTGTTTGGCTGGGATGATATTTATGGATACCTAATGGATCAGCTGGATCTCGTTGAAACATTAGTCTGATAACAGGTACACTTTGCAACCTTTTATGCCCAAGATATCAATAATTCCAGTGTCAATGCAGTTCTTCGAGATTAGCGATTTTTCTCAATTTCAGGAATTAGAGAAGATGTTTATTCTCATATCAAGATTAGTCGCATTGTATAAAAAGATGAAAATGTTTTGGGGTAATTGCATTCTCACGTGGATATCAAGTGAACGGCACAAATGAATGCTGCTCTGTATGTTGTATTTGTAGATATGCTGTATGGCAGCTGGCCAAGCAGGTGGAATTGATATCAGCAGCTGGCCAAGCAGGTGGAATTGATGTATGGCAGCTGGCCAAGCAGGTGGAATTGATGTATGGCAGCTGGCCAAGCAGGTGGAATTGATGTATGGCAGCTGGCCAAGCAGGTGGAATTGATGTATGGCAGCTGGCCAAGCAGGTGGAATTGATGTATGGCAGCTGGCCAAGCAGGTGGAATTGATGTATGGCAGCTGGCCAAGCAGGTGGAATTGATGTATGGCAGCTGGCCAAGCAGGTGGAATTGATGTATGGCAGCTGGCCAAGCAGGTGGAATTGATATCAGCAGCTGTATTAGGTTTACCAATTAAGAGTTTGCCAAATGAGAAAATAAGGAAATTCAAATTGTTTTTTCCAACCTAAAACGATGTCAATACAATAGTTAATTATCACATTTTAAATCCAAGATATTTCTTTGCCTAGTGATGAATATAACAGAGTGAGGATTTTAAACATTTTTTATTTTTATACGATATCGTTTTGGAAAATGAGAATAAAAATAAATTCAAATTGCTTTCTTCCAAAATAAAACGATGTTATTACAATAGTTAATTATCACATTTTAAATCCAAGATATTTCTTTGCCTAGTGATTAATATGACGAATTGAGTGTTTTAAGCTTTTGTCATTTATAATACGATATCGTTAATGATAGTGAGAGCAGGTGATTGGAATGTATTCACTACTCAGTAATGACCAAATATGAACAGTTATAATGGAAACTTGAAATATGATGACGATGAGAGGTATAATGAGATGGAAAAAGACACTGTGCTTTTAAGGGGAGAACAAAGTATTAAAAGCTGTGCAAGATTGGAAATCAGTCTTATTTGTACTCTCTAATAAAGACCGCCTATTGAAGGCATTTGTTGTCATGGAAAAATGAGACCAATACATTTCATTTTTAAAGAAGACTATACCATTTCATAGACTTGGACAACATAAAAACTCATGTCATTGTTACCAATATTACTTAATGTTCGAATCAATATAGTAAATTATAGAAAAGAAAATGTTATGTCCATCTGGCATATACAGTCTGGTCGTTTGTCTTATCAGGCTTACCAATATTATTCAATATAGACATTTTCCCAGTAAAAGGCCCTGCAGTTGCTAGACTTCCCATGCGTGCATTTAGCTGTATCCGGTTTGTGAGCAGCTCAAATGGAAAGAAAGACATTTTCAATGCAAGAACCTTTTTGCTCATCTCACATCAACACAATCAATATACTGTGTGTTTTCTTTTTTCAAACGAAGACACACACAAAGTAGCAGTCTCGCCGGTCACAAAAGGCGCTTAACGTCTGAAGTCACGCCGCTAGAGGGCGCGATACACAACAGACTTTCACCTTACCTTTCATATGTGCCCAGCATAGTCCATTAGACAGAAAGGATTTGCAGGTTATATCAGTTTTCATTTTCCACTCTTAATCCTTATAAAGTGATGTAGATATTGCAACTATACAATCTAAACCACAAATAATAATAAAATTTTGTTTTCTGTATTCACGATGCCGCAAAAGCACCTCGCTTCAAAACCAATTAATACTGTCATTTCATTTTTTTAAAAACATATATTCATGCACTTTTCCCATCTTGACTGAAGTGATTCTTCTTTGGTCCGTGGTGGCCATATTTATGAGGTAAGCAAACCCTTGTGGACAAGAGACCTCCTCGTCACTCACTTTGGAGACATTTCTCTGTAACCGTCAAGTTCCACGCCATCAATATCAATGGGTGGACAAGACACCGATATCCGTCTGTGAGTCGACTCGTATTCCTGTAAATAAACACAAATCTTATATTCCGAAAAAAAAATGATATTCCTATAATTAAACACTAATTATAAATTCAGAGAAATATAATCCTGTAAATAAACACAAATTATAAATTCAGATAAGCATGATTCTTGTGAATAAACTCAAAGAGGGAGTAACATCAATCTTGCTTTTAATATGTAAATATCATGGTTTGGTTTCTTTAAGTGAAGACATATACCGAAGTTTTTTTATGTCATATATCTAAGAATTGAGAAATTCTAATATACAAAGAATTCAAATGTAGTGGAGTATTCATTTACTTTGCATTCAATGTTAACATTTGGATTAGTAAAGGGGGATATATAGGGGATAAAGGGGGATATATAGGGGATGTATAGGGGGTAAAGGGGGATATATAGGGGGTAAAGGGGGATATATAGGGGGTAAACTGAACAACTCAAGGCCCTGGCTTCACTCTTAAATGAGGTTTAATGTCAGTTCCTCTCATTCAAACCTTATTTCATTAACTGTTTACATGCTGTATATATTTTGTATTTGTCTCAATGTTACTAATGTTACTAGCATTCTTCATTGTGACCCTGTTTATACTTACCATGTATCCTAGTAAGTTAATAGTAGGATAGAATTCATTTATAGTTATCCTTACCACAGGAATTACCAGGTTTGCTAAGGGGAGAGTTCATTAATGATAGTAAGTTACCTTTGACTCCAGGTTTGCCAAGTTTGACGTAAGATAGACTTCATACATTGTTGCCTTTGATGCCAGTGGTGTTAAGTTAACCACAGGGTGGTAACCAAGTAGTTACTTTTGTGTCCAGTTTTGTCAAGTTAGCAGTGGGGTAGACTTCATAATAGTGACATTTGGCTCCATAATGCCAAGTTGGACGTGGGTTAGACTTAATCAAAACGTTACCTTTGACACCCGTATTGGCACGTTAACCGTAAAATAGATTTCCTTAATAATTACCTTTTACGTCAGTTTTGTAAAACTGACCACACGAGATAATAAATCAAATAATCACCATAATTCATCCACAAGTCAGACTTAACATACCTTTAAATCCATTCATATTTGACGAACCCTTCATTTGACTCAGCGCCATACAGTTCCGGTAAACCAGCGAATAAAAATATGTATATAAAGTATACGTACATTTGAACCCAATGTTGCCCAACTTATACTGAGAAAGACAGCTAATATCGTGAGGATCAGCCCAAACCCTAGTACGATAGACCCAACGAGGATATATCTGAAATATATCAAAATAGAAAGAGATACTTAAAGGGGAAAATAGATTACACCACCAAGCGTATGTGCTAACAGCAAGCTTTACTTAAGTCATAAATGAATAAATTCATTTCAAGTATAATTAAACTAAGGTGGGAAATAATCACCTTGATTAGATATTATCAATTTATATATTCTTAATAGAATTAATTCATTGTCTTAGTGATAAGATACCCTATTGTTCAGGACACTCATTTCCTTAGGTATTTCCTCAATTTCCTGGAGGACGGGCATCAATGTCCTCATGACATGTAATTAACCGAATTGCATAGCGAAGACTGATTACTTTGTTACACTAAGTTGATGGTTAGAATTAAAAGCTCTTTTGTATTCCAAATAATTTGTGGAGTACACCACTTATATCCTGGACAATAATCTTCATGTTTGTGCCCCGCATATGCCATATATGTACAATCATATTGTTTCAATATCTACATCATCAAAGATCACTATAAAATATGTAAATGTTGTTATTAGTTTTTATATTTAAGGCAGGATGATTTTGAAATTGATAGGAGTCACAATACATCAGCTATTATAACAGCAAACTATATTCATTCTCGCATGCATTTGTCTAACGAAAATGTATTCTACACTGAACTATATGTTTTTTTCATGTTTATCTATTCATATATTTACTGAAGCAGAAACATTTTGCACACAATTCTAATTTCAAAATTGTTGTAATTGTTTATATGTTGAGTTTAAGGCATTGTTATTAGGTATGCATTTCATGCCATTATAAATTTGTAAAGTAGAGATAATGTGTCATAAATTGTAAGGTCATGCAAGAGAATGATTTGATTATACAATCACGGTATCTGCATTATGCTAAATATGACCCTGAACAGTCGCTTTGGATCTAATATTTTCAACTTTATTCTGCTATTTTGAAGTCACGTTTAATGCGGGTCATTTTAAAATTACTTTTGCTGTGTTACTGAAAGGTAAACCACTAGTTGTGCGACTCTGGGATAGGGTTATTTCTATTTCCTTCTATTCTACCTTCCTGTACACTGGGGCAATGAGGTTGCATATCTACCGCACACTCAAGATCTCTATAAATACCTATTTCTCGATATTATTCTCCTAACAAAATCTGATCATCTCTCTTTGATTATACTCTTGGGCTAGATATTTTACCTTTCTCTCCACACGGATGTGTGACTCTATCTCTTCACTCTCGTGTGGTGTCACTCAAGATGTAATTTTCTGTACACTAATTTGATAGACACTCATATTTTATGCACCGTTCTCGATGATGGTTTCACATACTTTTCTTCACATTTTCGTATATGGACTGAGATATAATTTGGTTGTATAATAAGTTGGTAGCATTAGGATTTCTTCCATTGAGTCTATTTATATTGATTACGCTGAGGTGTATATCACAATACCTCCCACCTATACACCCACCTAATATAAATACCCAATTATCTGTCTACATAGTATAGAACTGCAGCCAACAATGCACATTCCTCATTAAGTCAATAATATCCTAACATACACATTTACAATAATAAAACATAACATTTTACACAATAGATTCACAACTGCAGTACAATATATGGGATCAATATCAGGTAGCAAACTAAGACAATGGTTCTTTACTATTATGTTTTCTAACTATAGACATTATTTATCTTGGCAATGGGAGAATCCATTTTTTCAGTAACAATGGGAGGTGTTGCATTCACATTTAACCATCGGATATTGGATATCTACGTGGATTTACATTATATTTGTGAGACGTGACCAGGTGTTCTAAAGAGCTCTGTTCCACGACGTTCTCACCATTGTCACATAATACTCCCTTTTGTTTGAGGCTGACATGTATCATATTAATATTGCACGTATTGTCATTTATGTCAGTTATGTTGGTACATTTTTTATGTTTCAGCCACAAACAAATAAGAGATTTTGACGAATGTTGACACATCATGGAAAGATGTTTTTCAGGGAAATGGTCAGACCGTATATTGGGTTGGTTGGGTAGATATACAATTTTTTAAATAGAGTACAATGTCCATCTGTAAAACAATGTAGTACATTATATCATATATGCATATAATATTATATATATATGGTTCACTACTATGCTTTAAATCATGTGACCTATTTTCATTTTGGACGTACTTTAAAGAAATTTCAATTCCAAGATAAACGGTTAGAGAGGTTGTGAAAGGTCACATGACTGAAAACCTATTTGTCTTACCTATGCCTAAACGCGTCGACTTCGGCTGATGGCAGGGTAGGTACCACATTTATGTCAGTGACACCTGGTGGCAAGGTGGTTTTTAAGGATTCTCTGGTGTCATAAATAAAACAGCGTTTAGAGAAACAAAACTTTATTAATCTACACAGTTATATATTTAGAAATGTTAAACATTAAAAGTCATGACATCCCAAAATTGTGAAAGAGGAGAGATGTGAAGAATTTATCAAAATATTGCGCACAATGCTGAGATGCAAATATAAGCGAAACACGCCAGTTGTATACTTTTCAAATCATATAAACTTTAGTCAAGGTATCTCTCAACAGCTATCGAAACAGTTGCATTTCTCTCATATCAAACAATGGTGACACATTTCTTTATAAATGAATATCAGTATCATCTGATGATAAAAATATTGATTTCCACTCTGCAGCATTTAACGCAGCTCTTTGCCTTTCACAAAGGTATATAACTTCACTCCTCAAACGTCAGGCCCCAACAAATGGGGTACGAGCCTGAGTTCATGACCATCTGGGCCGGGAAGACACACAAACATTAATGGTGGAAAGTCTGGTCTTAGGACCTACACCTATGATTTTCAAGTTTAAACTACATATACATCTTTCAGTAATCTCTGCTAATGGCACACACTCTTAAAGACCAGACTTCTCTTCCATGACGTCACATGCCACCGCCTCCTTACTTATTTTTAACCAGCACATATTGCGCTTATTATCTGCTATTTGCTCTTATATAAATGTATATCATGCACTCCTTAAGTTTCTTCATACAGAAATGGTAACAAATGACCTTTACTAATGTAATATTCTAAGTGGTAAAGATGGTAATATCTTAATATACATCACATACCCTATTAGGCACTTCTCGAATACATACATCTGCAATGAAACCACTTCGTGGGATCAGGGATTGTAATGTTCACTTCGTAATAAGCAAAACACCGCTTCCTATAAGACAGTTTCTGCCAAATTAAAACATTTAATACAGTAATTCTGAATACTAAATTAGCCAAAAAGTACAGATTGGATGGTAAATATTGCTATATGGTGCCACTAGAAAAAGCTATACTGTGGCGTTAAAGTTCAAATGTTTTATTACTCTGAAGGAAAGCTTCTCGGAAACTGAATCATTTATGGGATATACTATATATCAGATAGGTTAATTAAACAAGTATACTGAGCAATTAATAATTTTCTCAGTAGTAAATATCGCACTCCTGAATATAGATGAGATATAGTTATGTGGAGTAATCGATGCAGCTCTATTACGCAGTTCATATAACTACACTGAGTAGCTCATGTTGCTTCTCATATCCCGAGTCGGGGGTGGTTCAATATATACTGCTACCAACCCGCCTCCCAGTGTCACATTGAGATTCCCGATCTGTATCTGGCAGAGTATGATATATGACATTAATAACACGGGATTTATCCTCCGGAGGTTGCAAGTACTCCATATGAAGAGTTTACTGCCATGGATTGAACTGGCATTAGTCGATACATATTCTGCAATATTAGACCGATAGATACAATGTACGTCGGCGATAACAACTCTAAGAATATGCACCATTCCTTACGGGTTTTTTTTATTTCATGTTTTATGTTGTAAAGAACTGCAAAACAAGAAAAATAGTTATAAGAAATATTTTTGACTTACAATATAATAACAGGCACCATTGTTACATTACAAGGGTCTCAGTCTCAAACGCGTATTCAGATAGAGTCAAAGTAAAGCAATACCAATTGCGCCAACCCTAATAAATGTGTAATCACCAACAGTCAACAGGAAGGTGCAGTCAGTATGCGTTAAATGATTGCTCAGGGCTGAGGTCATGCATACATTACTGTACATAGACTTGTTTCAAGATGGAGAGGTCTCCACAAAGGAGAGCTTATTCTGAAGATGATTATGATTTTTTCTGAGATAGATTATGCTTTTTTAAAGTAGAATCAGAGATGTTTCTGAAGTAGATACAATTTTTTTTTTGAAATAGATTCAGTTTTTCCGAAATAGGTTCAGGTTATTTTATTTTTAAAAGAGGCACATCTTTTGTTAAGTTGATTCAGAGGTAGTGATTGAGAGAATGTTTCATTAATCGTGAATTTAATATTTTGAAGAATGCTTTTAGGTATCATACATTTTTCTTATATATCATACAAAGCGGGATACAACTTTGGTTTGGTTTTGAGTCCTTATCAATCCCGAATCATATTAAAACTTGGATAACATTTTCACATTTGAACAATGTCACATTTGTAATTATGCAACAAGACAACAGCTGACAAAATAGGCATTAGAGTCATCTTGCATTTATGCCTTGCCAGCAGAGTAAACCAATTAAAATAAATAGCTTTGCACAAAATTAACTGTAGAAGAATATTATATTAGATTCAAATTCAGTTTAGACCTTTGTTATATTTTCTATTTTGACAGACTTAACCAAAATTGTTTATGTTATTAAATATCGTTTTTATCTAAATGCCTGCAATATAAGTGATATATCTGGTAAGAGTCAGTTTTTATATAAGCTACTATGTGTAATATAACACATTTACAACCCATTTCGCCTGCACACAAAATGTTATGATTAATCACTGTCACCATAGTTATTTATTTGGAAAAGTGGGCATCGTTATGAAACGTATCTTGACATTTTCTGACATTTTTGACAAGATGAAATCCACAACTTGGGGTGCTAACGTACACAAATATCATTAGACACAATTACATTTATAATTGTGTCTAATGATATTTGATGAAAAGGTCAATATTCATTAGATTGTTATAAACTTTCTAGTTTAATGGGATACCCTTATCTAAACGCATATGATATCCCATGAAACATTTCCATGCATTATCTATGAGACTGCACCATCATTTCTCAAACCCATAACACAAACGATTTCCGCCACGACTTCAGGAGTACATATTCGTGAGTGCAAATGTTCCAGACCCAGGGTTGAGTGGTGTAAGAAAAATAGGGCAGTCTCTGAAAACTTGCTGGAGATTATGTTACATTAGTTGGGAGTGCCTGGGGACACAGAATGACGGCATAATGTGCCCCTTATACAAACCCACCAAAGCAATAGTCACAACGTTATACACAACTGAAGAAACTATTGACAGAAATAATGCTCTCTTTTTCCAAGAGAATAAATGGGTTTCTTTGAAGAATGAAGACCATTGGAGTCAAAAGTGAGGAGCTTTTGGGAGCACCGCCAAATGATCGATAAAGCAATATAAGGAATTGGAGCTTGTAATAACAGGGCGACAGTATTACTGATGGCAAATAGTTATTGTTACTCGGCTTAGAGCACTGTGCCTGTATACATATATAAGGTGTCCTCCCTATATTGAGGATTCATAAATGTGCTCTGCAAAAATAGGTGTAATATAACATTATGCCGAGAATGTTTTTCTTCAGAGAGAGTAAGGTTTGTGAAATCGTCTCTTTCAACCTCATTGATAAAGAAACTAGGAGATGAAATGATCATCTGGAGCTAAACTCTTATGATGAGGAGGTTCATATCTAGCATAAACCACTCATGTCCTATCACCACTGACCTTGAAAACACAACTTATTACTTGCAATCCAATAATACCTCTAAGAGTTCCACATTCAGGGTATCATCAAATGACCCAAAGGCCTTCATATTCTCATTCATGCTTTAATATTCAGCATGAACACTGTGTCAACACTGTGCTGTAAATTTTAAACAAATGTTGCCGCCAGCAGCATCAGTTGTTGGCGTGAGTTACAGAAACTTTTACTGTAATGCGTCAACAATAAAGTCTGATTTTGATATGGTTTGCGATTTAATTGAGTACCAATGAAGATAAAAATATTGGACACAGGGTTTGTATTGGGCAGGGAATATCTGAAAAGGGTCTGTTAAATAGGGATGTGCCTTGATGAAAGTGATTAAGCATTCTACAATACAATATCCTGCTCCACAGATTTTTTGTTGTTGCCGATCCTCCTTTAATATTTGCTCATAAATCATTGATTCAACGAATAAATGCATTTAATTAAAAAGTCTATCTCATACTGGTCTAACAATAGCCCAGTAAGACATTTTATATCTAATCAGAAAAAGCTATACAAACTTTAAGAATAGACGTTCTTCCTGAAAAAATTACTTGTTCCGCAAAGCATTCATAAACTGCGCAATTAAGTGTTGTGCCTGCACCAGAAGTGTTCATTGGATATAAATTGCAAAACTAGCAGGTGCTCAAATCTGTATAGGCCTTTATATTTGGGCATAAACACGCTGCCATTGTAAATCCTACCTAATCCTGGTCTAGTGCTCTGAAATCCCACTTCATCGCGCTGGGAGTCTGTAAATGTAGCGCCACCTCTGTGTCTGGCTTTAATGTTTATTGCATGAAATAAAACAAACTGCAAAATTGATGTCACGGAAACAGTCTCACAGACAACTCCAAAATAAACAAGATTTACCTTCCGAAGATGAATTGATGTTACAGCGTCCTTATCTGCATGTCAATATTTTGTTATATTTTCATTTTTTTAAGTGTTGATTTATTCCTAATTTGCAAATTCCAAAAGCGTTCACGCCGAAGCTTTACACTAAATGACTCTCAGCAAGAAAGTGTCGATATATTCATGTCTTTCATTTGGCCCAATTTGGCTGGTTGATCCATCAAATTTGAGTGATGTGCCAATTACGTTTGATATATCTGACGAAAAGGACACATAGAAAATAGCTGAATAGGTTGACATGAGATCAAATTGCTTTGATCTTTTCTTGTCAATTCAGGTCCAAATCCCATGGTGATCTACCCTAGATTACTCAGTGGATCACGCTACATTGTTACTTTCATTTCAGATCACAAAGAAGCGATGAAATACATGGGCTACATTGAGTTCTTTGTGGCACACTTTTCCAATGGGTCAGGTTTTCTAATGCACGGGATGCTGGAAGCCTTGAGAAAAATCGGTGGCCCTGATTCACACTAGAAACTCTGGATTACACCAGAAACTCTCAATCACACCAGAAACTCTCAATCACACCAGAAACTCTCAATCACACCAGAAACTCTTAATCAAACCAGTAACTCTCAATCACACCAGAAACTCTCAATCACACCAGTAACTCTCAATCACACCAGAAACTCTCAATCACACCAGAAACTCTCAATCACACCAGTAACTCTCAATCACACCAGAAACTCTCAATCACACCAGAAACTCTCAATCACACCAGAAACTCTTAATCATACTAGAAACTCTGGGTCACACCAGAAACTCTAGGTCACACCAGAAACTCTGGGTCACACCAGTAACTCTGGGTCACACCAGAAACTCTGGGTCACACCAGTAACTCTGGGTCACACCAGAAACTCTGGGTCACACCAGTAACTCTGCATCACACCAGAAACTCTGGGTCACACCAGTAACTCTGGGTCACACCAGAAACTCTGGGTCACACCAGTAACCATGGGTCACACCAGAAACTCTGCATCACACCAGAAACTCTGGGTCACACTAGTAACGCAGTTAGTATGCAATGACATCAAACGAACTTCTCGGAATATAATGTCAGGAACCTCGCTATTTTCACGTTGTAAAACTGATACAAACCGACACCTATCATTGCTATAAATACCTGCCTCACCTGTTGTTTGATCAATGTCACTCTCCATATATATTCAACAAAAAGGATAAAAATGTGTCAATGGCAAATGCAGAATAGTATCTTCAACCTTAATGCAAGACCCGACAAGTTGTTGAGGGAGGTCTCTACGGCATTTCCATTTGAATATAAACAAGTTCGTTGTGTAAATCCCACCTAATCCTTGCCTTAACCCCGATAATCTTAGTTAATCCAGGCCTGAGTCGGAGCTTAGTTTGGAAAGGAAGCAGCAGTACTCAAATGTATGGCTTTTATCTTAATTTCACGGTGAAACAACTCCGCTTGAATATTTATAGTCCTGCAAAGGCAGCGCCAGGAATATACAAATTATTTGAACCGGAAATAAAGAATACCGCGCCCTCTAACACATGACATCTATGTTTCTTTTATTCTTGAAATAGCATGGTAAAAGTCTTTGGAATTCTGTATTCTTATTCTTTCATATTTTTTTCTTGTTTTTCTATTTTTGGCATTTTATTTTACAAATAGAAGATTGAGCTGTAACATGCAATACAGATAATCCCGAGAAACGAGATACGTATAGACACGAGATACGTATAGACACGAGATACGTATAGACACGAGATACGTAGAGACACGAGATACGTATAGACACGAGATACGTATAGATACGTAACATTTATCTAATTTTCAACGAGCTAGATTAATGTTAAATATAGGGAGCAACAATTTATTTTTTCCCTTTTGTTATCTGCCACATTAATGAAAGTGCGGCACTACTACTGTAAGCTTTATGATACCAATTACATGGACCCTGCAACTTTCAGAACGTAAGGACGGTCCGCGCCTCCAATAGGGCAACATATTTCATATTGGGTAGCATCAGTTTTATGTATGAAGCAGACTGCACTTAACAACACTTGCTATTGTAAAAACTGTCCTGTATATTACAATATGGAGATATCTCCTTATGTATCATGGCCAAAGCTCCTGTTTGTCTGTGATTGCTGTTTGCAGACCCGTCTCTCTGCTTCCTGGCCCAAGGAGGGAGTGGTGATCTCACAAACCTCATTTGCGAAGAAGGAATGTGGGCGATTGGAACACAATATCTCCGGATTGTTCAACAAGGGCCTGAGGAGTTACTACGAGTGAGAGCATCACTATAAGATACCAACAACTTTATGGTTTTCTTCACAGTGGCTCCGTGGAGGCTTGGTGATCAATATGACCGTGAATGCGACAGTTGAGAACTTCCGGTTGCTAACGGTGATGCATCACATGTTTATATTCTTTATTCTAGCTCATTAAACTTCTCATTGACCGTGGTTTGATTGCAAATTTCATGCGTGAAATAATACTTCTAGCAATGATACACCTGGAACCTATTACTGTGTGAGAATTGCGCTAGTCTATGGGACACCTAATACTGTGTGAGATACCCATCATTATATGGGACATGAAACTCCTGGACACCAAAATGTGTGAGATACCTACTAGTCTATGGGACATGATAACCTGGACACCTAATAATCCATTTATATATGGGGCATGATACCCCTTGACATCCATTAATAAACATGAGAGTTTTACAACTGCTGGACATATTTACTCTTTGTTAGACATGACATTCTTGAAATTCCCTGAGAAATAACACCATTAGCAATATTATGACACCTTTCTTGAACTGTCAGATATGACATGATATTACACTAGTATTGGTTCATAGGAAATCGTCACTGTATCAACACTATTTACAGATGAGAAGATGGGACGTGGATTGTCAAATTTATCATGCATCCATGACCTTCCCCGTCTTCAAAAGGCATATCAAATATTCTGCATTACTTGTTGAATACAGTGAACTGCTTTGAGTGTTTTTTCAAATGTAAAAACTAAAGAGTTTTTCTTCTGCAAAAGTTTTCTTAACTCAATACCTTTACTGTGGTGCGTTGATATAGCCATATATTTGATTAATTAAGCATTTGCCACCCATAAGTAGTTTAGACTGTTGACAGAAGGCCCTGAGATCCGCGTGCGGCTTGGTTTGTGGGGGTAATGTTGCACTCAACAAGGTGAAATGAGAACCGAGAAACGTATTGGTTGTCATGGCAGCCACTAATCAAACAGACCACCTGATCATTCCACAAGATATCCGGGAATTTAGATATATATATATATATATAGATATCTATATATATTTATATATGTGTGTGTGTATAAACGTATAAACGTATATATATTCACACATATATGTACACACAAATATATATGTATAAGTGTATATATATATATATATATATATATATATATATATATATATATATATATATATATATATATAAAATTGTGAAATGGTGTTTTTACGACCCTTTCAGCAACTATGGCCATATCATATATATATATATATATATATATATATATATATATATATATATATATATATATATATATATATATATATATATATATATATATATATATATGAATGTGATATATCTCAGAAAATAGTCATTTTACTTGCATGAAGAAATAAAGTATTCATTCAAACATAGAAGAATGTACTAAGGTACTTAAAATAGCTAATGAATTTGAGAATTTTGAGAATTTGATTCAATTTGGTTCAATCCATGAAATAGATACCTTTCCAAGATTTTCAGGAAGAGATTGGTGTAGGGATTTGAACAAACAATGAAAATATGATCTACCGAGTAGCTCGCTGACATTCTAATGATTTGCGAGTCCGATTTCTCAACAATAATGATATTATTGTAAAAACCTGAATGTTGTTCTCACGTCGAGAAATATTATACTTAACTTTATTTATTATTCGGTATTCGAAATTGATTCGGATTAGGAAAGAAAATAATGAATTCCAGCACCAATACCTGAAGTTGCATTTAATGGTTATTTTTATTGTTGTTGCGATTTTCCTAACTAACAGCAGAGAAACAAATATAGAATATTTTCTATTTTTGCTCTGCATAATAAGTCCCATATCTAATTCAGCAATTACGCGTCTGACTTTATGACTCGTTCCATAATCCACTACACTGCCTCTAGTCACAGTAAATGTACTAAACTTTTAGTTACAGTAAATGTACCAAAATAAGCGGCATTGCTATGTTTAGCGAGTATTCAACAAGGGCAGCGTCATGCTCACTCACGTGTAGTTTTACATGAGCGCAAGCTTAATTATAATAGCTCCAGTTCCTCTGTGGTGACCCAAAGGTTGTGGGTTCGATTCCCAGTCATACTAGCATTGAATTTAATATGCAATTTTACTTAAGGGTTTAACTGTCGTAAATCTGTGACTGGTTGAATTGTCATGTAAAGGACCTGCGACACGACAAATTCAGTGAGGCAAACACAATGTCTGCTACATATCTGGCCGAAATAGCTCAATTGGTAGAGTATTCGCCTTGAGATCCAGGGGTTCTGGTTTCGAATCCTGGCCAGTTACTATCAACCGCTATGAGCAGACATTGTCTGGTATCAGCGGTATATAAATGTCAGCTTTTTTTTTTACAACTAGGTGTCATCATAAAGTGCCTAAAATAATGATGACCATCATAAAGTGCCTAAAATAATGACGGACCTCTTGTGTTTTACTCGTACAATTAGAGCCTGCAATCAACCATCAACTGATATTATAGGCGCACATGCGCCTAGAAATGGGAATGCCCTGCCCCTTGAAGTGAAAAAATGTAAAACTATTGATAACTTTAAAAAGCAACTGAAAACTCACTTATATAGAGAAAATTACGCGCCATGAGCCAGACCTGGTCTGAAATCGAGAGAAAAATCGAGAGAAAAATCTATACACAATTTGTGGTCAATTTACCTGGTATTGTTATATATCACTCTGTTGTGTAAAAGATTATAATACTAGAAGTTGCAACCATGCTTCATTCAATAGTTTATTTTTACGCCTTTACGTGTTAAGCCCTTTTAATGCAATTTTCGATCAACTGGGAGTCACTATGGTTTCAGGGATTTCAATGCTTGATAAATTTTCAAATAATTTTCCCGGTTACACAAAAGACTAACGTTTTAATCCACCACGACCCTTTCTGACTCCAGTGTTTCACCTCCAAAGTCTTGTATATTCGCTTCTGGAAAAACACGTCATGTCATCTTGCCAAGAAATGAACAATATATAGCATTCCAAGGATCTTTAATAAGGATATTCCTTGAGATTCAACCAATGCCGCTTTTCATGAATTACCCAAATTCGTCATTTCCTGCTACAAGAGATGATAACTGGTGTATAAGTTATCGCCCTCATACTGCTTTAAGTTGGTTTATTAAGATAGTTTATTGAGATGGTTCATTGAGATAATTTATAAAGAAAGTTCATTAAGATAGTTCATTAAGATACTTTATCAGGATGGTTTATTAAGGAGCTTTGCATCAGTGATATGGTTATAATTTGAACTCACATGTCTTTTCAGTTAGTACCCTTTGAACAAACAGAGGTATTATTTTTGACAGATTAAGATCAGCATAAAATGAGAAAATAATTGATTTAAATTCGGTAATTCTCGCCTACATGTGCCTGATTAAGATTGAAGTCAGCGGTTTTTGATTAATCAATTTTCAGATTCAGTTTCTGTCAACATGTTTGAAGGAAGAGGTTCTAATTATGTTTTTTTTTAATAAATCACATCTTGCTTTCCGAAAGGTTATGGTATTATTACATGAACTGTTGTAAAATATGTTGATGTGATAAACATTATGCTGCCATACTTTTCACAAATTTACAAATATCTACCGATTTTTTAGACATTTCAACTCTTTAATATCAAAAAGAATTTCACTGTTCCAATTGGTATAACATATGTTCAATGCATAAGAATGAAATTCCTGATGTTACGGATGTATAGTTACTCTGCATGGCAAGGTAAAGTCATATACTACCTCTGCCGCAATACATTGTTCTTTGCACAGAATTTGTCCGCATTAGCGTGCAATTACCATACGGTTGGCCGATTGCACAACAACACAAAAGTTCAAAAGTAACTTAGAATGGATCATTCGTAATTTGGGAGGGGAGTATATTTGAGATATCTGGTTGAAAGATTATACCATTTTTATCAGTTTGTTCAGGGATTTTACATCACTTACTTACAACGCTATTTCAGTCAGTTCATGGCGAGGCCTGACATATAAGCTTTGCCCAAGAAGAAAACGTCAAGAAATATTTTACTCCTGGCTGCTCACTCAACCAAAGAGTTTAATATGCCATTTACTTGCAGAGCCAGGTATAAATCCTGGATCTGCTGTGAAGAGTAATGTATAATATAAGACCAAACAAATTTTAACAACTTTGAGAACCTTCGCTCACAATTTGATTTGAAAATAACATGCACAGCTATATCTTGAAAATAAACAACGTGGCCTTATATGAGAAAGTGTATCAAGAATGCAATCTCTTCATGGCCTGAAATCGAACCCACAACCTTTGGATAATTACAGAGGAACCGGTGCGAATGGATGGGCGTGTACTCTGTCCAACTGTGCCAAGTTGAGTGGTAGTGATAAAATTGTCGGTAAGGATTTTGATTAGGAAAAAATATTATACCAACGCAAACACTGTCGAAATAGATATTTTGTCATGGTTGTTATATGATTTGATATTTATGATTGACAAATTTAAAATATTTCACGTATATATATATATATATATATATATATATATATATATATATATATATATATATATATATATATATATATATATATATATATATATATTTATATATATATATATATATATATATATATATATATATATATATATATATATATATATATATATATATATATATATATATATATATATATATATATATATATATATATATATATATATATATATATATATATATATATATATATATATATATATATATATATATATATATATATATATATATATATATATATATATATATATATATATATATATATATAAAACCTGCATATATATTTACAGGTTTCATTTGTGAAAAGATCTTCAGGTATCTTATAATTTGACTGGGCAATTTTAACATCTGTCTGTACTGGTCAGGTATTATAAAGTTTTGATATTAATCCTAATTAGGTCAATTTACTGCACAATCGGCATACTCAAAATATTACTGGTCAGAAAAGAGATTTATATCCTCATGATTAGTGAGAAAATGGTAGCCATTCTTTCCCATTAAGATTAAATCCATATTATGTGTCTGACAAGCTACAAAAAAACATATCAAATCGTCCAAAAGTAAAGTATTGTTTCTGCCCTTTTAGTTTCACAATTCACGGTGGATTTTAGTTACAGATTGGTAAATATGCCATTGGTAGTTGTGCCACAGCTGTTCTTTGAATCACAACTGATTTGGAAGTGATGAGATCTGGTGATTTTATCGATTCATTACCTATGCTGATGTATCACTTCCATTCAATGAAGCTAATCATTATTGGCTACCCTTGGCCTCAAAGAACCACAAATGTAGACCATTCACACACCACCCATTTTCGTATAATTGGCTGATTTTATGCCTTTGGAAACACCCGTCTTGCTTTCATCCAGCTTATATCTACCACCAAGTCTATTGAACAAGCCAACATTGGCAGGCGACAGGGCAATACACGTAAAACATAATATAGAGTTGAATGACCTAGACAAAAATCATGCAAAATTAGATTAAGGTCTATAATCCACAATGAAAAAACTGGGACAGACTTATGTTTTTTTGGCTTAAATGTGTTCAAAGTAATGTTATTTGTTAATTTAGCACAGAAAAAGTAAACTTAACCAGCTAGTCTTAAATTTTTATTATTTAAATTGAACCCATTATAACGCTAGTTAAAACGGGTTCGACTCAGTTTTTGCAGCTGACGACTTATATCAAGTCTTTATATTTTCTTTATTTAATGCCATCCAAAGAATAATCAAGCTTTTTGGGGACATTTTAGATATAATCATGGCATAAAATATGAATTATCATTAAAAGAGTTTGTCCGCCATGTGTGCTGTAGGAGCCGAAGGCAGTTACGTAAATATACGAGACCACACGAAGTTCTCTCCAAATGCTTCAAACTGATTGTGGATTATAGACCTTAAAAAATGGCACATCAATTCGCCATAGCAACCTAATCTCACAGAAGACAAATCTGCTAGGTTGTCTTCGCGGAGATATGCTGACCCGGCCGATAGCCAACTCCTCCTAATTAACTGATCCATTGTCAATTCTACAGTGTCACGCAAACGTGCTGCGTGTCCTGAGGGGGGTGGCCAAGCGATAGCATTCCAAGTCTTTGTCTGCAAAATAGCTGTGCTCTGTTCTGCAGATTGCACAATCACTGCTAAAACTGGCTTCCACACCTTGCAAGCTGAACCGGAAAATCAGATTTGGTAGGAAATATGTTTCTATGGTTTTAAATTGTTTTTAGTGCATAGATTAAGATTTAAAAAAAGAGCTTCAATTTCCCATTCCTGACCTGTGTTTGTAGTTGCTGACATCAATGACAACATCAATACATGTGTATTAATAATATTTCACTGCGAAATTTATCTAAGGAGTGACGAATTATCTTATGGTAAATCGCATAACATTGGCTTTTATCTTCTCGATCTGATAAATCATTTTCAAGCCAAGAAAATTGAAAAGAAAATAATGAATTTTGATAATTTAACAAAGTATTATGTACAGGTAGGTGCATTAACATTGTTCTTTCCATGAAGAACGTTTCTAAAGGTCGTTGCAGTTTCACTGTAGGTTTCCATGGAGATATGTGTTGTATTTTACCTATTTTACAAAACAATCGGTTTATATTTTCAATAGATGTCTTCCCTTGATACCCATAAACACTATTTATCATGTGCTAGTTTGACCATCAAATATTTCGAAAATATATTTCTCTAGTGCCAGCTATCTAATAGGACGAGTGATTCCATTTAATACACACTCACGTGTTATAGCACATTCAATTAATATTCAAGACGTTTTTGATTACACACCATATTTAAATGGTAGTGTATCTATATCTATATTTCATGATAAGTGTATTTTAGGACGCCCCAGATCTAGATTTTACGGTCATAACTTTGAAATATGCTTTATTTCTATTGCACTGCACACAGAGACTAATCTATCAGTGCTGCATCCAGTATCAGTAATCCTTCACAATGTTGCCCCCAATAACAGAAACCAACCCCTTTTCAGTATTGGTTGGAAGCAATAAACCTTACAATATTACATCCAGTGGGAATGATTCTTGCAACGCATGGACCAGCAGCAATAAATGTTACAATCCTACATCCAGTGGCAATAATGTATGGGCCCGCAACAATAAATCATATAATCTCACATGCAGTTGCAATGATGCTTGCAAAATGAGCCAGCAGCACTAAACCTTACAATATTTCACCCATTTACAATTATTCTTGCAACGTATTGACCATCAGCACTGAACCTTGCAATCCTATATCCAGTGGCAACAATGTTTACAATATAAGAGCCAGCAGCACTGAACCATACAATCCTATATCCAGTGGAAACAATGCTTACAATATAAGAGCCAGCAGCACTGAACTTTACAATCCTATATCCAGTGGAAACAATGCTTACAATATAAGAGCCAGCAGCACTGAACCTTACAATCCCATATCCAGTGGAAACAATGCTTACAATATAAGAGCCAGCAGCACTGAACCTTACAATCCTATATCCAGTGGAGACAATGCTTACAATATAAGAGCCAGCAGCACTGAACCTTACAATCCTATATCCAGTGGAAACAATGCTTACAATATACGAGCCAGCAGCACTGAACCTTACAATCCTATATCCAGTGGAGACAATGCTTACAATATACGAGCCAGCAGCACTGAACCTTACAATCCTATATCCAGTGGAGACAATGCTTACAATATAAGAGCCAGCAGCACTGAACCTTACAATCCTATATCCAGTGGAGACAATGCTTACAATATAAGAGCCAGCAGCACTGAACCTTACAATCCTATATCCAGTGGAGACAATGCTTACAATATAAGAGCCAGCAGCACTGAACCTCGCAATCTTACATCCAAATGCAACGATACTTGCAATAGATAAGCCAGCAGCAAAAAAACCTGACAATTTTACATCAATAGAAATAATTCATGCAATGTGTGGACCAACAGCAATAAGGCATACAATGTAAGATCCAATGGAAATTATGTTTGCAATATTCCTGCCAGCCATAATTTTGCACAGTTCCTATACCAATGGCTTTGTATTCTTGTTGATAATTCATCTTCCCTGGAACCACTCATTTTTCTTGTTTAATCATGTTTCTGAAATAATTGGCAGATCCATGGTTTATGAGCCTAATTAGAGATACTAATACCTAAATTACTCAGTATTGGCAAAATCCAATTCTGCATAGTTGACGTCCGACGTCTTTCATTGGATAACGGTGTGTGTATCAAGTACACCACTTGTTTAACTGTTTCATTTTACCACTAAATAGTCAATGAGGCTGGAGTGATGTATAATTCACATTTCTTGAGATAATTACTTGTGCAGTATCAGATTTATGCATCCGTTAATTCCTCGTTATTGGGTTCTCTTATATTACAAGATTAAATCATATTACAAAATTCCGGATATCTGTACACATTTGAGTGAGTTCGTTGACCTACACAGATATATTTGTATCTAAATCTAAATGTTTATTTGCACTTAATCTATGTGTTTAGCATTCCGATAACAGTAGTGGATCTATTATTTCATCATGAACAATAGGCACACAATTTAAGATAATCTGTTAGAATTCTAACTGTCGCTTACCTTCATCAGAGATAATCTGTTAAATATCTTAAATCAATTCAAGTTTTAACTGTCACTTACTTTCATTAGAGAAGATAACATAATAATTAGTCTAACGTTAAAAAGGCGTACACCGAACGTATTAATCTATCCAGGAACGATATTGATCAAAATAATATATCCCTGCCCTCGAAGGCGATCTGAGAGAACAAAATGTATCACTGACAAGAAATTATTACCACAATACAAGGGTTGGTAAAAACCCTAAATCCGAGAAAACATCATCTCAATCGGAGGCCATCTTCTTTATGTACACATTCCCGTTTGGACCTTGGTCAGCACCTCCCTTTGTGTGTGGGATATTTGCCCTCTGTGTAAGAAGTCCTCATGAAATGAATCATAATGGTTCTTGAATGTTGACAGAGCAGTGAATCGGTCTGGGATGCACTGTAGAAAGTCGTTACGGTAAATTTGCTGTTAATTTACAGCACAAATTTCGATGTTATACAGTTATTTCTTATAATGTGGATATATATATATATATATATATATATATATATATATATATATATATATATATATATTTTGTTTAAAGATGTTTTAATGTCGACCTAGTTTCAAATGTGCTGTGATGTATCATAACAACATTTGCGCAAACAGACATTAAGACATTGGAATTACCGTTATATTATTGTTTTGTCATAAAGTGAATAATATGGCGTATGTTATTGTATAAAGTTTCTTTTTACAATAAAACAACATTCTGAAGATTACACACCGTTGGTAAACAGCATTTCTGTAAATGATATTCATTTTCTGTGTCTTTGATCTGTGACCCAATGATTTTTTCATCCCTTGCCTGTTATCGCGTTCTTAAAGAAAGCCATTTGTTTGGGTATTCATTGATAGCGCGTGAATGGTCCTTGCGTCATACTGAATAAAGCGATTTTACAAAGGAACGAGTAAAATGATATCTTCTTCGATTCGTATTTTCTTCATTTAAGAAAGCAACATAAAAAATGTATTATGCTTTGTTCCTTTTCACCACTATTTGTATGAGCTGTACTTGGCTTAATACTGGAGAATTGCTCACTCACAAAGCTTATGGCGTCATTACAAATCGTCTTTTTGAATCTTGATGTTGCATTCAAAAGATATGACCAGGAACTAGGTCATGCATTACTGTGGAATATTCTTAAGTCTTGGTAAAAAATATTATCAACCTTCTCAGAGCCGCAGAAGGCATATATACATTTACGTTGCAGAGTGAACATCAATTATCTTCACCAGATCACGTAGCTGAGTCCTTCATTTCTTGTCAATCTCCAGAAGTCAACCAAGTGCTAATGAATTCCCTGTCAGCTGAAAGCTGCTAAATGAATATCATTCCTTACCTCAAATGAAATCACTATAACTTTATGGGTCATATTAGCGGCGTTATGAAGTGTGAGAGCTGAGAAGGGTTAATTAAAACACGGTGGAGCGGCAGACGAACTTGCCATCACGGAGACGCTGGCAGACGACTTTGCCATCACGGAGACGCTGGCAGACGACTTTGCCATCACGGAGAGACGCTGGCGGACGGTCTTGCCACCACGAAGACGCGGCGGATATCGTTATCGGCGAAGCCTGTGTTTGACATGTGACGGGATGTACGTGTAAACCTGGGGCTCAAGACAATCGCGAGATCACTGACTCCATACACGATAATACAAGAAAGCCTCCTCTGGTCACTCAAGGTAATCAGACAAGACAGACCTCCTGGCAGATGCTACTCAATAACGTTAGCATCACTACTTAATTAATAACGTAGATATTTTCCCAAAATAATCATTTATCCTTACATACAAAGTTTAGCACTGCAAATAGCTATGCTTAGTTTATAATATTATAAAATTTATCGATGCACATTTATTTTGTTAAACTTAAAGCGGATACATTTTGATTATGATAGATTTTGCCCGGGGTTTCCCTGTCATGGTGATGCGTTTTCCTTCTTTTATTAGAGGCTATTTATTTCAATCAGTTGTTAATTGCCATTGAAACGATAAGCATTGGATCTTTCTGAAAATACTGTATAAATATATAAGTCAGTATGAACAAACTACTATGTCCTAATCGGTATGAAAATTCTCAACCAAACACATTTACCTGTTGTATGTCACACTTAAAAAGGTTCCAATATAATCTTTCAAAGATAAATCAAAGATAAAGAGCTGAATGTTAAGTTTGCCTCAATACGCAGAGGCTAAGAGCTAAAAAAAATGCATCATTTTTTGTACAATGGAGAATAACATTTCTCCAGAGAAATGAAAACTTACTCATTTAATGCTTATTTGAAGATTGCTAATTACTTAAGATTACTGATTGCTTGCAATGCTGACTTTGGTTAATGTTTGAGGATTGCTAATTATTTACCCGTAAAGATTACTGATTGCTTGCAATGCTGGTTAATGTTTGGTTAATGTTTGGGGATGGTTAATTACTGATCCTTTGAGATTGTTGATTTCTTACGATACTGGCTTCAGTTAATGTTTGAGGATGGTTAATTGCTGTTAATTGAAGGTTATCGATTGCTTGCAATGCTGGTTAATGTTTGGTTAATGTTTGGGGATGGTTAAAGATTACTGATTGCTATCTCAATAATTATGATGTGACATATAAAATGTCTCATTCGTGAATTGTCCTGTTGTATGTACGTCCTGTTATATGTATTGCTAACACTTATATAAATAAACCACTGTGGTGTTCGATTTAAAGCCATGTCATATTAAAATTAAACATCATTAAGGAACAACCACACGAAGTACATAAAATGATACCTATTCCATTGTACGGACTGTGCAGTGTCACCCCTATATCCTTCTTGAAGTAACACACATTGTCTTTTGAAAGATTAAAACTATTTTCCCCTCATCTGAATATTTGAAAGAATGGAATTACTTGCTTATTATTTCCGTCAGTACCGACTGAAGGGCTAGCGAATCTCGAGATTAGGCGAGTTTAGTTTCATGCACCACAGAATATACATGAGCAATTATAGCAAGAGTTATGGACCATTATATCTGTGTCATGGACATCATTAAGGGTGTCATGAGCAGTTGTCTTGTTCTGAGGAACAATATTCTGAGAATTCTCAGGTTTAGTACGTTGTGACTCTAATTAATGCCACAATTGACGTATAATGATTAATATATATTTCCAGAAAACTGAAGATCTTTTGTTATCTTTATTTTTGAGTCCAGGATAAGCATGTCGGATGAGACATATTTTGGCCTTTGGATAAGGCTTTGAGTAGTTATGATAATTACATAGTTACTCCAAGGATAAAGTATTTCGGCTGTCAGAATATGATACAACTGGAAAGACAAAATCACGATGTTGAGGCGACAAACAATCGCACATTTCATATACCTGTAATAATAGTTCTGAACTGTTACATTGAAAATTTACGTTTCCCACGAATATGATATAATTGTATTCAATTACTTTCGTTGGCTAGTATCAAGTGATATACATTTGGGATACAAATATCACTACAATTAAGATTTGATTGTGCCGCCATTTAAAAAGTGACTCTATTGAGATACTGAAATCCTGGTAATAATAATAATAATAATAATAATAATAATAATAATAATAATAATAATAATAATAATAATAATAATAATAATAATAATAATAATAATAATAATAATAATAATAATAATAATAATAATAACGATTTATTACTGGTATGTACTATGCTTCTTCCTATTGTTAAGAATTGCATGACAATATCGTAAATACAGAACCCTCAACAAAAGATTATGCCAACTATGCCATACTCCTGGTAACAATAGCATCATACTTGTAAACGTGACAGGTTTATATCACGACATTTATCTTATCTAATAGTTCATATTCCATAACAGAAAGTTGAGTCATTGTGAGTCATGACAGAAGAAGGTCTCTATGAGCCAAGGAAATGAGAACCCTGGATGGGACTTCCCCTTCTTCGCATGCACACATACTCAGGGTGTTTATTATCACTTGTTTATGCTTTGTCTGATGAGATAAAGCCGGTAGAATACGTGCATCCTCTCTTTAGTGGAATTGCATCCATCCTGTATTTGGGATTATGTATGGCAACCAGGCACAGGCTGGTGTCCCGCTGCAGGTAGGTAAATTCCGCGCAATTAGGACAAGTCTTGGTCAGTTAAACTACTGTCCGCTGGGAAATCACAACAACTACTGGCATATATATCTTATGACCCAACTCTAGCAACCTCTCTGCAACACATACTTCTCACCCAGACTAGAAGTCTGCCGGGCGCTTCAGTCTAACTGCTCACATTAAGTGACTAATGTTTCATCTGTGACCAAAATATTCTTCTGGGAAATAACGTTATGACAGACTGTGTATCCTGTGATATAATGTATTTGCCAATATAGAAGTTAAACTAAATTTCTAAATGTGCATGTACAAAAGTTAAGGTGTTAGAAAAAGTTTATTTGAAGGCTTCAATAATGTTATAATCTGTTAATTGTAAAAGACAAATATATATATATACATATATATAAATAGAGTCAATGAACTTACGAGTATTCTTTGTGTTGCCTGAGTTTTTGTTGCCCGACTCCGAGGATGATACCTCCCAGTATGGTGAGGACAACCCCGATGCTCCCACAGCAGATGAAGATGGGTCTGGGTAGCTTCCCCCGAGGCAACGTCCCGGCTTGGTCGTGAATGGGCCCGTTGCGGATCACGTACATTCTCCCGGAACATACCCACGTAGGCTTCCCGCCTTTTTATGCTACTCCATGTCCAAGTGTCGTCTGTTACTGTAAAAAAAATCGTCTGCTGGTTTCTGACGGCGCGCAAAGCAAAACGAAGTAACCCAAGTGTCCGTGTGTTGTCAATATAACAGGCAACACCATCGCCGTATTGTAGACGAAGCCACTGCCATCCACAGAAAAAGCCCTGCACGTATCCCGTGACACAACCTGACTGCTCTCTACCAGTTCGGCTTTCCCCGCCTGCCTCTCAGATGCGAGTGATGCCTCGGCTACAACTCTATTGAGCGTTCTCATCGCAAGTACTCAGGCCACATGTTCCAGAGACTTCGGCTTTTTCCGTGATCACCAGAACGAGGCAAGGCGTGCTGCCCGATTTTGGCCTGTGGGCTTTTATGCCTTATTGCAGCGTCTGACAGTGACATCCGTCATGTAATGATCTGTAAAAGGGAATGTAGTGCTATACAGTAAAGTGAGAAATAAGATGAAGGTCGTGTAAACTATAACATTGGCTAGAATATAAGCAGAAAATAAGATTTCTTCAAACACCAATCTAAACTCTTGTAGCATACTTCAAACACCAATCTAAAAGGTATATTGACTCAACTATTATACATGTATCATACTTATTTTTTAAATCTGAAATAATTTAGCATTTCCATTTTGTTTATATTCGGTGACCTTGATATGCCTTAATGACATATTATAATGAAAAATAAGATATTTGAAGCACAAATTGTTAAAATAACATGAAGTGTGAATACGAGATTTGGGTCTTTCTTTTTTACTCTAATTATTTTGTTTACGTCATTTCCAAACAAATTTGTGTTTGCTTCACGTGTTTCACATGTCAAAGATGGTCACAGTAAACACGTATACAATAGGGTCATCTCTCATAACGCCACAAGACCTATTTTTGTTTCCGGAAAAAATGACTCCCAGATAGATGTGTTTTTTTTGCCATATGCAACATATTTATTTTTTGCCATATGTAACATATTTTTTAAAATTATCATTGGAAGGGAAGGAAATATATGCTCATCTTTATGGACAGCGGGAACAAGACAAAGACGGGCCACCATTCATTGTGAAACTGTAAGAAAATATGTACACGGTACACAGACCACTTAGGAATGATCACAAATAACTCCGAGGTAATGTATTGGATAACCTTGTTTCGGAAGAAAATGGTTTTTTTTTGGTTTTCCACGTTGAAATCGTCATTTATCATCTGAGAACCAGACAAATTTCAGAAGGCAGTCTGAGCCCTGATTTGCAAATGATAATCTGATCATGCATTGTCTAATATCGCCCAACTGGGTTACTTTATGAAGAAAGTTAAGAGAAACAGGTCGGTCGCTAAACACTGGTGAGGCGTACTCTGGTAGGTCATTAATATCAGTCTGTGGCGTATTTGGTCTTCTGTGTGATGGATGAAGGAAGAGCCTGATTGGTCCGGGGAAGCAAACTGTGCATGCTGTGTGAGCATTGTCTGGTGTGAGGGAATGGGACACTAACCCGAGAGATAGAACATACAAGGCCACCGCTCCGTAACGTATATCACATTAGGCGGTCAAATTAGTGCTACCCAGTACAAGTCATATTGACAATGCATCATTTTAAGTGGTCGGTGAATTGGTGGTGCACAGAACTGCTCATAGTTTCTATGCTTGGGTATTATGGATGAAATAAAACATCATCTTATACTTTCCGTTACTAAGTCCAGGTGAAAAGAAAACAAAATCACTATTCATGTGTATTGGTACACATTACTAATCATACTATATGTACCTCAGTTTAATTGTTGGTGTACAGGACTAACCATATTTTCTGCACATCGGTTTAATTGGTAGTACACATGACTAACCATACTTTCAGCGCATCAGTTTAATTGGTGGTACACATGACTAACCATACTTGCTGATATATCAGTTAATTGGTGGTACACATGGCTAATTATACCCTCTATGTCCTGGTTTAGTTAGTGTTAACGAATAGTCTATCATACTTTCGGTGCATTGGTTTTGGTAGTGTCGCAAAGCACCGATTCGACTTCCTATGAATCTATCCATGCGTTTGTTTTTTTTTCCAAATTGCTTTTCCTCTCCTATGCACCGGTCTTAAGCATGAGTCGCACTGTGTCAGCCAAGTTAGTGTCATACAGTCTTATTTGTACGTCTAATCAGTGTCATAAAGTGCGAGACATCCGTCTAATTGGTGTCACAAAGTGTGATACATACATTTAATTGCTGTCTGAAAGTACTAATCATATGTCTAATTAGTGTCATAAAGTGTGAGACATACATTTAATTGCTGTCTGAAAGTACTAATCATATGTCTAATTAGTGTCATAAAGTGTGAGACATGCATTTAATTGCTGTCTGAAAGTACTAATCATATGTCTAATTAGTGTCATAAAGTGTGAGACATGCATTTAATTGCTGTCTGAAAGTACTAATCATATGTCTAATTAGTGTCATAAAGTGTGAGACATACATTTAATTGCTGTCTGAAAGTACTAATCACATGTCTAATTAGTGTCATAAAGTGTGAGACATACATTTAATTGCTGTCTGAAAGTAATAATCATATGTCTAATTAGTGTCATAAAGTGTGAGACATACATTTAATTGCTGTCTGAAAGTGCGAGCCATACGTATAATTGGTGTCATAAAGTGTGAGACATACATTTAATTGCTGTCTGAAAGTACTAATCATACGTCTAATTAGTGTCATAAAGTGTGAGACATACATTTAATTGCTGTCTGAAAGTACTAATCATATGTCTAATTAGTGTCATAAAGTGTGAGACATACATTTAATTGCTGTCTGAAAGTACTAATCATACGTCTAATTAGTGTCATAAAGTGTGAGACATACATTTAATTGCTGTCTGAAAGTACTAATCATATGTCTAATTAGTGTCCTAGATTATCTCAACATTGCCTTTTTCATACTTCCAGCTTCACTGCAGTTCAGATTTAACACATCACTACTGCTTCCTTGTAGGCAAGATGTCATGGTGATATAGTACTGCCTATTATTTTAGTGGTGTGTCTCTTGATGTGTAAAGTTTATAATTACAGTAATGGCCTGCCAGGAAGAGAGGATCAGGTGGTCTTCCTGTAACATCCCTCGTCCGTCACCAGACATCGGGTCATGCCATATTTGGGGCCATATGGTCTGGTTAAAGGTCACTTGACATCCCAACTGGGATAGTTAAGCTTTGAAGGCTCACTCAGTTCTGTCATCCTCTCCCACGACTCATCTTGAAATCCATAGTGCCGTGTTTAGTGGAGAAAAAATACAGTCTGGGATCGATTCCATGCTCTATGCCCCCAAAGTGACCGATGATAGTGACAAGCATGTATCAAGTGGAGAAAGGAGATCACTACTCTCCATCACCGCGTGTGCCTGTGTGTGCCTGTGTGTGCCTGTGTGTGCTGGTTGTGCCTGGATGTGCCTGGGTGTGCCTGGGTGTGCCTGGGTGTGCCTGGGTGTGCCTGGGTATGCCTGGGTGTGCCTGGGTGTGCCTGGGTGTGCCTGGGTGTGCCTGGGTGTGCCTGGGTGTGCCTGGGTGTGCCCGTGTGTGCCCGTGTGTGCCTGGGTGTGCCTGGGTGTGCTTGGGTGTGCCTGGGTGTGCCTGGGTGTGCCTGGGTGTGCCTGGGTGTGCCCGTGTGTGCCCGTGTGTGCCAGAGTATGCCTGGGTGTGCCCGAGTGTGCCTGTGTGTGCCTGGGTATGCCTGGGTATGCCTGGGTGTGCCTGGGTGTGCCTGGGTGTGCCTGGGTTTGCCTGGGTGTGCCTGGGTGTGCCTGGGTGTGCCTGGGTGTGCCTGGGTGTGCCTGGGTGTGCCTGGGTGTGCCTGGGTGTGCCTGGGTGTGCCTGGGTGTGCCTGGGTGTGCCTGGGTTTGCCTGTGTGTGCCTGTGTGTGCTTGTGTGTGCATGTGTGTGCCTGTGTGTGCCTGGATGTGCCTGGTTGTGCCTGGGTGTGCCTGGTTGTGCCTGGTTGTGCCTGGTTGTGCCTGGGTATGCCTGGTTGTGCCTGGTTGTGCCTGGTTGTGCCTGGTTGTGCCTGGGTGTGCCTGGGTGTGCCTGGGTGTGCCTGGGTGTGCCTGGGTGTGCCTGGGTATGCCTGGGTGTGCCTGGGTGTGCCGTGGTGTTCCGTGGTGTGCCTGGGTATGCCTGGGTGTGCCTGGGTGTGCCTGGGTTTGCCTAGGTGTGCCTGGGTGTGTCTGGGTGTGCCTGTGTGTGCCTGTGTGTGCCTGTGTGTGCCTGTGTGTGCATGTGTGTGCCTGTGTGTGCCTGTGTGTGCCTGGATGTGCCTGGTTGTGCCTGGGTGTGCCTGGTTGTGCCTGGTTGTGCCTGGGTGTGCCTGGGTGTGCCTGGGTGTGCCTGGGTGTGCCTGGGTGTGCCTGGGTGTGCCTGGGTGTGCCTGGGTGTGCCTGGGTGTGCCTGGGTGTGCCTGCAAACAAAGTCTGCCTCATTCATAGTCCGCATGGACGTGTCTGCAATCAAGTCTGACTCTTTCATGGTCTTTCTGAGTGTGTCTGCCTCGTTCAAAGTCTGTCTCATTCATAGTCCGCATGGACGTGTCTGCAATCAAGTCTGCCTCTTGCATGCTAAGAACTAGTTGCAATAACGACTTAATACAGATTGATTAAAGTGCATTAGTGCTGAATTCCCTTGTCATGCAGAAACAACACTGATTACACTTTATTAAATTAGAATTAACAAATTTAAATGTATATGGGATACTATCTGAATATATGTATATATGGGACACTGTCTGAATATATAGGTGAATATGGGACACTCCTGAATACAGAGATGTATATGGGACATTGTTTGACCAATTAGGTGTTTAATGGACACTCTGGAAGTATATAGATGTAGATGGTACACTTTGGGGTATATAGGTGTATATGGAACAACCTGTGATATAGAGGCGTATATGGAACAACCTGTGGTATATAGGCGTCCATAGGATAATCTGGAATATATAGGCGTACATGTGACAATGTAGGATATATAGGTGTATATGGAACAACCTGTGATATAGAGGCGTATATGGAACAACCTGTGGTATATAGGCGTCCATAGGATAATCTGGAATATATAGGCGTACATGTGACAATGTAGGATATATAGGTGTATATGGAACAACCTGTGGTATATAGTCGTACATGTGACAATCTGGGATATATAGGCGTACATGTGACAATCTGGGATATATAGGCATATATTAGACAATCTGGGAGTAAACGGACGAACTGTAATAAACTGTAAGTGAACATAATTTAGACATAAATGTATCATTCGCAACACATTTGAGTCAATCTATTTTTGGAGGGAATTCGCTCAACAATTCATTCGCCGAGTAATATATCATCTTCGACAGTCAATGTTGACATTACCTTGGCAAATAAAGAATTTATCCGATTAATTCATCAGATAAAGTGATTTCATTATATTTGCAATGCATTTCAATATTACCTCACGTTAATCTTAATCAAAATAATCATGTACAGTTTGGCTAGAGAATGATTGTACTACATTTACAGTCAAATAAGTATAAATGATTGGTAAAATCAGAGAATGCAAGAGTTACACCGAAGAGCGACAGAGAAAATAAATATTAATGATGTCAGATTGCTATGATTTCCCATATATCAGTGAGGACCTTTGCTTTTCTAATATATTTACAGCTGCATATGGAATATGTGGTGGTGATGTCATTCCTTATCTAAAACGTACATGCATTATGAGCAAAAATTACTCATTTCACATCAATCTTCCATCCTTGTTTGATGTTTGATTAGCATAGAAGTCTCTATTCCTCGCTCTTACATTTTCATGGCAATCCCCAATCCTGGTTCGCCGTGCAGGCCTGTTCATAGAGATAGCCCGGAGAACTTCACTTGTGCCATGAAAACCACCACATTGTATCGATGCTATCACCCAGCCTGGATATAATAGACAGCAATGTGTCACTGATACATACAACCTTCTTGGGTCAGAAGAGGCAAAGCCTGGGAAGGTGGCTGAGATGGGGAAATCTGTCCTCACCAGATATGCCTGCAGTGCTCACTGCGGGTCATAAGCCTCTGCATGTTTACATTCCTTATGCTTGTAGCAGATTTAGATCATCTCATCACTGTGATGTTAGGCCTTTCCTTGTGCAGGCACACCAGTTTTCATAAATACTATGCCAATTTAACGCAAGACAATTTTCAATTTGGAAAACAATCTACATTCGGATTTAAGAATAGATATCTAATGAATTAGACTTTTTTCATGTCACAGTGACTTGAAAACACAAACATCGTTGCTTTCATTATTATTTCTTGCCTAATTGTCTTTAATGGTCTGTCATACTAATGAATTGAATTAAAGTTTTTATTTTCAAAGTAGTGCTAGAGCATTTCAAACAACATGATTTATTTAATCACTCTATGTTAGCGATTAATGTTAGCAAAGTGTACAATTGATGATTTGGATTTTGCAGAAGACTCACCCACTTGGCAAATTTATGTAGGGGAAATATGATGGGAAAATATAACATTTGATCGGAAAGTTTGGGTTCAAAACATTTATATTAAAGTGTTTGAAAACCTCATTACATGAATGCTGGCAATCAGGTATTTTATATAACTAACACCCATAAGTCTACTATATGAGGTACTATTTATGACTCACTACCATAAGTCTTCTATATAAGGTATTATAAATGACAGTCCATGGCCGTGGCGCAGTTGGTTAGAGCACAAGCTTGTTAGCACCAGTTCCTCTGTGGTGGTCCAAAGGTCATGGGTTCGATCCCCGGTCGCACCGAAATTGTAATCATGATACAATTTCACATACGAGCTGAGGCCTGTGACTGAAAGGTTAAACCATTGTCCTTGTAAATCTGTGACCGGGCGGGTTGTCATGTCGAGGACCTGCGACATGACAATTCAGTGAGGCAGCACCATATCTGCTACAAGTAGGTCTCATCATGAAATGACTGAAATAATGTTGAAGGTGACGTAAACCTCAAAGCAAAACAAAAATCAATATATGGCACACTACCACAAGTCTACTACATAAGTTATTATATATGTATTAAATATATTAAATGTGTACGCATATATATCTGAGGCAGACAGAGATTGAGCAATGAGTTCCTCGGCACAGAGAATTTGCCACAACACTCTTACAACCGTCACGAGGTTATGTCTGACACTGCCAACAATGAATGGCAACAACTCAGGCCAAAATAACATGTATCACTGATTGGGTTTTTCTCTTTCACTTTGCTCCATCTTATTAATATCGAGGGTAGGTTTGCCTTATGGTGGTTCTGAGGGCGATGCCTCTATGTGTGAGACTGTACATGTTTGTATTCTTATAAATATGCAAAAATAATAATTCATAAATGTAAACGTAGGTCAGTAAAAAGATATATAAAATACTCATCTGTTCCCAATATTATAAATAATAAACAAAATTATGTAAAATAAACGCACTCAAATATATGCATTGGATCACAAAGTTCAATCTATCTAATATCGATTTGATGTCGACAACCAAAAAGCAATTTAAATTTATTCTTATTTAGTGAGTTTGAAAGATTCTCATTTATCATTTAGAATATTGGCAACAGTTTAAACTGAAGTAAAGTGATACACGTCATTGCATGGGTGCCCGTCGTCGCACTAAATCTCGCTTGTAATCTCGAACATGCGAGTTTGTGTGAGACTGGTAATCACATGGCATAATGACTGGATAATCTACAAATTATTGACTAATCCCATTTCGAAGAATTTGACGTCTGCACGATTGATTCCATTATGCAGACATAGTCAATACTAGCATACCATTTTGACTCAATGGTGCAAAGGCACTTAAAACACACAAAAAATGCAGTACTCTTTTCTTTAATAATCATTAATAATAAAATAATAAATAAGCGTAATATTCCAGAAATGAAGGGTACATGTCTTGTGTAGTATGTAGTAATGTCTTGTATATATATATACATACATATATATTTATATAGTGTATATTGTATTTGGACAATATATATATTTTGTCCAAAGTAACAATGGCTGGAAGCGGTGATCACCACGTGTCTACATATATGTAGGCCTTTTAGAAACAAGGTGGGTGCTGGTGATAACGTATATATATATATATATATATATATATATATATATATATATATATATATATATATATATATATATATATATATATATATATATATATGGTGTAGCGTTCACTTGAAGTAGATACTCTTTATGCTACTGATGTAATGATGCTGTCATATGTAGATAGGTTAAGTGGTGTTGTGTCCCCTCCAGGCAAATCTCCAATTTTGTGCCATACTATACACAAGGAGTGCGGATGTCAACCGGAAGTGGCCCAGCCTCGATATCAAGGCAGTCGCCAGGGACTCTACCATGCAGTCCCACGAGTGTGCAACATACTTTTTCAATCCAATGCAATGCTATACCGAGTGCAGCTGAGTGAGTGAGACGTTATCACCAGCACCCACCTTGATTCTAAAAGGCGTGCATATATGTCTGGATCTTGAGATCATGTGATGCTCTGGAGATCAAAATTATTGTACATACTATTGGTAAAATTGAACCTTTCACAATTCAAATGGAAGAAAAAGAGAAAAGGTTATGAAGCTTTGTGTGAACTTAAGGTCACACTCAGCAAACCGACTCATCAAAATGTGGACAGTTAAGAGAGAAAGAAGATTATTGTAGTGTAAAGTACTCAAAGAATTGGTTCTATAACTGTAAATATGTTATTACTATGCGGCATGTACAGCAGGATGAATAAGTAAAGTAAATCGCATATACGGATAATTAATCCCACTTATGCAACACATCTGCAGGTGTAGCCTCCCTGAAACTTTTACAAACGTTCATGCACCATGACATCTACTTTTTAATCTTATCTTCCTTCGTTTACCCAATTTCATCATGTTTTACTTTGTACGTATCCTTTCCAATCAAAATATATTCTCATATAATGACTATAAACATACAATAGTTGAGGTGACTTTTCTGCTGCGGAGGTTACATCCTCAAATCAAAAATGTTTCTTCTGCGCATGTCACATTTCACAGTAGGTATATTTACCAGTCATGACAAACATTGATTCCATTCATTGATTCCATTCATTTAAAACATGTGTATGGATTCACAATCTAGTCTACTTGAGTTATTTGTAGAAAAAATGAACAGAATGTCTCAGAATATTGATCTCTGAAAGAATTGTCATGGAAGTCATATTTAACTTATATATTGCCTTGTGTCCAGGTCACAGCCTCCTCTATATCGTCTAGGCCACGGGCCGTGGCGCAGTTGGTTAGAGTGCCAGCTTATTAGCACCACTTCCTCTGTGGTGATCCAAAGGTCTTGGGTTCGAACCCCGGCCATGCCGGGATTTAACTCATGATACAATTTCCCACATGAGTTGAGGCCCGTGTCAAAAGGGTTAACCTGCTGTCCTTGTTAATCTGTGACCGGGTGGGTTGTCATGTCAAGGACCTGCGACATGACAATTCAGTGAGGCAGCACTATATCTGCTACAAGTAGGTCTCATCACGAAATGACTGAAATAATGTTGTAAGTGATGTAAAGCCCCAAACAAACAAACAAAATCTATATCGTCTAAGTATCACCTCTGTTTAGATGTTGACAAATTAGACCAGTGGCATATCACAAAAAACTGCAGACGAACTGATTATAGTTACTGGCCACTCACTGACACTTCAGTGATCCACATTATGTCACCGAAGTTGCCATGCCATATCGTGATGTTGACTAATTAACTTGCACTTACTCACTCATTGAATTTAACATATTATCACAATAGGCGATGGTGTCTATGTTTCTATTGTACATGTAGATGTTTTTATTTTGGTGGGAAGGTTCTGACATCAATACCACTGGGAAACTAATGCATAGTGATCTATAGATCTTTGATATTCTCAGACAATCCCAGACGGTAAGTGAACTTACTCTCCTTTCTTATTGCATTTGGAAAGTTAACCTTCATTAATATTTCTCTATTTAAGTACATTGTGTGAATATATTCTGCACACTAACCCAATTTCCATACAGGAAGCAAAGACCCTGCTGCCAGTTTATTGAATAGAAGTGGACGCTACACCACTTCTCCTTTCATGTGAATAATGTAATTATATTCAGCTAAACTGTCCCTTCCAACAATGGCGATGTAGTTTCCTAGTCTATCGTACCATATACCATAATTACTGTGCAAAGACCGACAGCTTTCTCACATCACCAATCCAGAACTTAAAAATATTTCCGTGTTATAGAGCATGTTTATTCCAGGCAGTCCATTTTACCTTCCTAATCTCCTCTATGAAGAAGAATTGCAATATTGTGTAGGCAAAACATCCGAAGAGGAGATTATATAATACAAATATGGACCTGGTTGGAGTGCAATATGACTTTTTATGGACCTTCGGAAAGTTATATTGCACGAGGCGCAGCCGAGTGCAATATAACTTTCCGAAGGTCCATAAAAAGTCATATTGCACGACACCCAGGTACATATTTGTTTTATTCTATGATCACTGTGTTATTTACTGCCATTGTTGGTTTAATTCTAAAAGTGAGAACTGAAAAGGACGAGTTTGTCTGTATGGTGACGTCAATTTAGGGCTTCCCCAACATTTCCCGCCATGAAAGGGACGAGTTTGTCTGTATGGTGACGTCATGGAATTCCCCATCAGTGCAGTGGAAAGTATATTGACGTGCAATATAATGCATCTGGTCAATAAAACAATTTAGAGAAGCTCATGTGACCAGGAATTGACCAATCACAGCACAGAATACACAGTGATCATAGAATAAAATATAATAACGCATTCACCAGTTCTCATTGAATTCTTGTTGTGGTCACATTGGGTGAGGATATTCACCTTTTAATATCCTATATGAACTGCCAGCCATCACAGGAAGACGATCTTTAATTCATCACATTTTAATGTCCTATATGAACTGCCAGCCATCACAGGAAGACGATCTTTAATTCATCACATTTTAATGTCCTATATGAACTGCCAGCCATCACGGGAAGACGATCTTTAATTCATCTCATTTTAATGTCCTAAATGAACTACCAGCCATAATAGGGAGACGGTCTTTAATTCATCTCATTTTAATGTCCTATATGAACTACAAGCCATCACAGGAAGACGATCTTTAATTCATCTCATTTTAATGTCCTATATGAACTACCAGCCATCACAGGAAGACGATCTTTCATTCATCTCATTTTAATGTCCTAAATGAACTACCAGCCATCACAGGAAGATGATCTTTAATTCATCTCATTTTAATGTCCTATATGAACTACCAGCCATAATAGGGAGACGATCTTTCATTCATCTCATTTTAATGTCCTAAATGAACTACCAGCCATAATAGGGAGACGATCTTTCATTCATCTCATTTTAATGTCCTAAATGAACTACCAGCCATAATAGGGAGACGATCTTTAATTCATCTCATTTTAATGTCCTAAATGAACTACCAGCCATAATAGGGAGACGATCTTTAATTCATCTCATTTTAATGTCCTAAATGAACTACCAGCCATAATAGGGAGACGATCTTTAATTCATCTCATTTTAATGTCCTATATGAACTACAAGCCATCACAGGAAGATGATCTTTCATTCATCTCATTTTAATGTCCTAAATGAACTACAAGCCATCACAGGAAGATGATCTTTAATTCATCTCATTTATCTGTGTAAACGACGCACTTGGCAAAGCTTATTGAGGAAGTCAAAACAGAAAAAAGCAACAAGGCCCTACAGCACGAAACCCGCAAAATGTAATCAAGGATTGGATGCAACACAAAAAGTGTTAGAATACATAAACACAAAACATCTTATGTATGGTGTCAACCGGGTAATAAAAGAATAGGTTATATGAGGCAGCATCTTTTATGACAACCCTTATTTGTTAACAGATGCAATCTTCTCTAATACCATTGAGATTAAGATTTTCCATCTCCAACAAGCGGTCACATGGCCATTGAGACTACTGGTTTCGTGCTCTGCATCATGTATATTGCAGAGTGGATGCAAGAATGACTGTCTGTGCCTGTGTGGTTCGCCCTTTGTAAACATGTATATATAGAATTGTCAAATATCCAGCTAGAGTCGTCTTACTTTTGATATAATAAGTCTTCCCTTTCGTAATATCTATAAAATGAGTGACTCGGCAAAAACGGTATCAGAATTCAGGTCACACATAAAGAGTTACAGGAGAGCTGCTCAGTGCCCACAGAGTAATTGTTGGGAGCGCTCATTTGTTGCACTGGATACAAGGAACCTTGTAAAGATCCAGTTTAGCAGTGCCATCATATTACTGCCTGCTCCTTTGACCTCTCATCTGACCCCACACGTGACCTGTCTCAGCCTTTGTACCCGGATAACCATTTGCAACTTCCTTCCGGAATGAACAAGATAGGTTTTAGAGAAGGAACATGCTTCATTAGTGACTTGGGATTTGTTTTATTGCAACCACATTTATAGAGAATACAGATCTGGAATAAATAAACGAAACGTTATGAATAACACAAATATTTAAAAAAAGCCTGGGACCACGCTATATAAAATCAATATATAAACTTTACTCAGATTAACATTTAGAAGTGTACATTGTAATGGCAAAATCAGCTGAACCATTAATGATAGAAATACTTCCAATTAGTAAATAAAATGATAAACACAGAATAATATTTTATTATCTACTCATTTGGTATCAGCTAATGCAAAATGAAAAAAAAAATCTACTGAGTATGCTCACTTTGAAACATGCAATAAGATATTGGTTGTATCAAAAGATACATATTTAGGTTATAGCTTCCTCCTCTATCACAATTTCAATCAATGTGCTAATGGGCCTTTCTCCACCACGTGATGGATCACGTGATGGGAAGCCATATTGATATTTTACAATAGTAATCTTGATTATCTGGTCTGTCATGTATCTGAAACACGTTTCTTGAGATTAACGTTCAAATATTGAAACGGTACATTGCAAGTTTCTGTTTATTTCAGCCTTATTCTTGATTTACTGTATTCATCATTCATCATACAGTATTTGATTATTTGTTTTTGTTATAAAGTAGTAAATATGATTAATAGTTGTAAGACCTCAAGGGACATATACAGTTTATGCTTGTTTTGACTCTAGTAGAAAAACCCCAGATAAGAAAAGCATAGAACCGTGGAAACAAAGAGGAAGTTTAAGCTTTCTGGTGTCAGTGTTTACATTTTCTAAATTTTTAAGTAATGTCAGGATATCACATAGATCATCAAGGAACATTTGGTCAAAGGAATGAAATGCGATGGAAACATTACCCCAATCCTTATATATACATATATTGCTTTTTATGTTTATATATGCATATATATGCATATTTATTTATTTATCTATTTATTCATTTATATATTTATACATATATTTGTATACAATAATAAAGCTAAAACACCTATTGAAGGAGTGAAACCTGTCAGACACAAGGCAGAAGCAGATGAACATCTGGGTTTTAAATATTTATTCAGGAAAAGGCACCTGAATTGCTCTGCTTCCCCAGTTTGCCTAGCTTAAGCCTCAGTGATATGGAGTCCTTGCAAGCAGTTTTCCTGTGAGCCATACATAATACAGAACAACTGTGATATATAGGCAGGGGTTAGTGGGTTAGTAGCTTCCAAATGTAACTATGTGGCCTCCAATGCCCCTTTCCATTGTGGCTGATTGGCCGTTTGAATGAACAGACAAATAAAGAGTATTCATTTAGTTCAAAATATTTAAAATGATAGTCTGAAATGTCTGTTAACTGAAGGATGCATCTGAATGTCTGATTATTCAATTCGACATATGTAATAAGGTAAGAATAGTCCATTTTGTAAACATAATCATTAAAAAATATACATTTATAAGGTAAATTACCTTTCAAAATGCCTTAGACATATAATTATATTAATATATTGTATATATTATATATTGTGTCATTTTGTGCCGTGAATATTCAAATATTTTCTTTATAATTAATCATTTGGGCCTAACCGAATAGACGATTAAATATAGATACGCAGCCCAGTAGGTATTTAAGATTAAGCTTCAGTATTAGTTTTATATGTGGAAGTTGGGAATCATTACCAGTCACCCGCTACAATAATATCATTAACAAAGTGTTTCATTTGTTTGACACAAAAGGCAAAGTACTCCTGAAGGTGCCATCTCATCGTATATGCACATGAAAGGCATTGAAAATGAAACAAGTATGAAGATGCTCAGTGACAATAAACGTTAAACGTTAAACGATGAAGTAGGAATTTAAGGTATTCAACATGTTTCATTAGGGCTTTTTCACAGTTCAGATATTCCTATATAGGCTATGTAAAAAAAAAATAATAACTTAAAAAAGTGTTAATGATATGGATATTTCAAAATGGGTTGTTTCCAAACTCCAGTCTCCCTCCTCCTGTAGTTCTGTTTTGTCTCCAAAAATGACATTGTCCTATCACCGCTCACTTGCCCGGTATACAATACAGAACCTATCCTTCTATATCTCCACGGTAAATTATAACATCATGGTTGAATCAAGGCTCATAATGACTAAAAGGAAAACACAATCTGCACTTTTGTTATGACTTCCTATAACTAACATAAATTGATTTGAGAACAGTATAGCCATTCAAAAACTAATATGAAATTCATTTCTTTATATTAATGATATTTGAAACACTTACATATTCAGAAAAAGTTTCCTACCCTTTAATATCAGTTAAGTCCATTTCTACAAGAGACTTTCTGGACTTACTAGACTTACTGAACTTACAAGACTTACTAGTAGACTTCCTAGTCCTTATACTTTTGAAGATGGCCCCTGATTAGAGAGGCTACTCCTATTGCGATAGTGGAGACAGTCTATTACAGAACATATTAGTAACAATCGGACTGTAAATACAACAAGTATTGTGACTGATGGCGAGGCCTCACTCGGAGACATGCCTACACTACTTACTGTCATCTTGGCTAAAACGATGCTTCGTCAAAATCTCGGGGCTTTAGGCATTGTAAAGGCAGGTAAATAAAGGCTACTCAAAAGTACTGGAAGTTTTGTTGATATCCTAACTTTATTGGTAATACTGGCGGGTGGTACAGCGCATAGAATATCGTTCACAAAGAGAGGAGTGCACTGCTCCACAGAAAGATAAATTAAAGCTGAACGTAGGAGTAAATGTATGAATGATAAAACATATAATTCTTAGAATTAGAATTCTCAATTAAGATTATTGATAAATGCTGTGTAACCAAACAATGAATTAAACTGATCTTTCAAATTGACCAAGTTAGTATAAGTGGAGACATACCTATATCAATTCACAATGCATTGTATTTAGATGAATACAAATGCATGATGATATGTCTTAATAAACGTATCACGTTCCTTGTGGTAAATTACCTATGGTACATTACCCTCTGGCACACTACCCCCTGTACATTACCCTCTGGTACATTACCCTCTGGTACATTACCCTCTGGTACATTACCCTCTGGTACATTACCCTCTGGTACATTATCCTCTGGTACAATACCCTCTGTTACATTACCCTCTGGTACATTACCCTCTGGTACATTACCTTGCTGTAATTACAAAATATTACAAACATATATCCACGTGTCTGTGAAATAATTATATTATTGATTATAACAATAAAACACGAATAAAAATTTTTGAAAGAAGAACGACTCAGGTGAAAAATTACTTAATGTGCCGAGTGGAGTTTCTTTTTGAGCAAGAATAAAATCGAAGACAATTTCCCTGGCCAGAAGCTAGACGGGGGAGTGTGTCTGGTACTGTACCACCGTGTTATGTGTTTAAACATGACAGCGTAAGTGTTTACACAAAGCAGACAAGAGGTTGCTGCTTGGGGCATAGCATGGTCTGCTGGTATACTCCCCAGGCCCAGCCCTGTCTCCATAGCAGACTAGCCTTCATAGGATGTGACTGGCAGCAGCTCAAAATGCACATTGCTGCTCAATTATACATGACCTGACAGGGTTGATCATAACATATGAGCACATTTAATTTGATCATATATGTGGTATGGAAAACACATGTGTTCAACATCTTGATGAAATGAAGACCATCCCTTTATTTGTAGAGGGTGCTGAAGCTCATCAGAACCAGTGTCTGCTTTATGGCTGTTGATGATCATGATATATACACAAGAGATGGTGATAAGATTGGAAATTATGTGGTCAATATGGTCCTCAGCTCTTAATGTATTATACTATCCTTCTGTTTTCTCCATGTGAGGTTCACAATGTCTTAATTGAATCGACTTGATAATCACATCTAGTCGGACGGTTGAATTAGAGTATTTGTTTAATGTCATGGAGTGAGTGTTTCTTGAATGCCTGAGCATTTTATTATCTGTTCCGGTTATCATATGACACCTAAACATAATTTTCATTACAATTTTCATAAACATCTCTATTATCAATTTGTAAAGACCTCGCTTTAGTTTTAATGAGTTAAAAATTAATTATCATTAATTTTAACTAATGTTCAATTTTAGAATATTTAATATTAATAAGACTTTGTAAAGCAAGAATATTCCCACGGTACAACCCAGTGAACATTCTTGCTGGAACATGATTTAGAAACGGTAAACATGTTCAATAAGCAATTCATTGTTATCACCACGGTAAACATGTTCAATAAGCAATTCATTGTTATCACCGTGTAGAGATTGACAGCAATCAATCCCATCCAGAAAGTCAGAGCCACTTAGTTACGTTTATATAGCGGATATAAACAACCATCAAACAATCCATTACTTGTTATGATAACAGATCAAGTATTCGCCATACCACTTTAAAGTGCCCAATAAAAGATAATAGAACACATGGAAATTGATATAACAGATTGTGGATTGGTTTGATGTTAAGAGGTTTGGCACTGACTTCAACTGGATTACACAAGATTAATCTGGAAATAGTTGTACTCTTGATGATATGAATTGTCAACATCTTGTGGTGGGAACCACACAACTGATAGGTATAAATATCACTGTTGCTTGCAAATAAAGTCAGTACAAGTAGAACTGCAGACCAGAGCTGTCAATTCTATGAGTCAATGATTCAGTACTCCTGATGTTAGACTTGTTCATTTCTATGCCACAATTTTGAGGACCCAAACTACAGCAGAGATATCATAGAGTTATCTCTTTGTGAAGCTAACCCAGACAGTAGGGGTGAACTTTACAACTGGCGTCACCGGTGGGACCTGCAAAATTAAAGCGGCACAAGATGGATCCAGCACAGTTTCAAGAATTTGTTCAGAGACAAGATGCCGCGAGACAGGCATTGAGAGAGGAAGGACGACAGCACCATGAAGCCACACAGGCCACGGCTTCGGAAACAGCATGGCGGCAAATCGCAGAATCACAAGCAAAACGTGTTCCGGCTTGTGATGGACACTCAACAAAAGCAGTAAGACAATGGTTACGAGAGGTAGAGTACACTATTCCATACTCTAATAGAACAGTATATATTGCTGCTAGAACAGCGGAAGGGTCGCTGAGACAGGAAGTGGAAAGGTACCTATCAGAGCAGCCAGATCGAAATTTGGTTGGATGGCAACCATTAAAAGTTTATATACAAAATGCTTTTCTGAGCACTCACGAAGCAGATAAACTTCGCGATGAAGTACAGAAGATTCGTGAAAACACATATGAAGGCACAGCGGCATACAGCAGGCGTTTTAGGGATGCTGCCGATTTGGGATATCCCCCAAATACTCGCAATGCAGATCAGCATAGAATTCTAAAAGATGCATTTTTAAGAGGGCTGAAAGATTCAAAGCTCGTGGAAAGGCTAATAAAGGAAGGACGTCCCGACACCTTTGTTCAAGCCATAGGATTAGTAGAACAATACACTGCGGATGATTACGCATATCATCGAACTATGGATGGTATTGGAGCTGTCTACCCTGGCGTCCGACAAGAGGAACCTATGGAGGTGGGCGCAGCCGCAGACTCCGAGGCACACAAGAACAAAGAGGTGGAAACACTTCAAAGACAGGTGAAAGGACTAAGTAACCAAGTCACCAAATTATTGGCAGCCTTAGAAATTAATGGTCCAGCAGCGCCACCTAGACAACGACCGAGATCTACATCCTCCAAAGAACGCCAACCAAAAGTGAAGTATGAATTCACGGCTGATGGCGTACCCATTTGCAATAAATGCCGCAAACCGGGTCATATATACAGGGAATGTAAGAGAGAACAGGTACATAGCAACAGGAAGCAGCATTCTTCAAAAATTGCACAGGTTCAGGGGGGCCACTAAGCGCCGCAGCTTATATGCATCACAACAGAGCCTTCATCACACTTACATTTGGGCATCACAGAATTGAAGCTCTATTGGATACTGGCGCCTCCCGAACCTTGCTGCGGCGCAAAGAATTTATAGAGATATGTAGAGACATAAGAAGACAACCCATCCTCAAACCATCTGTCGAGCTATGCAGCCTTACAGGTCATTCACTCAAGGTCCTTGGCGAGACAGAACTTTATGAAGAACAGGTCGGTCCAATTAAAGTTATAGTTGTGGATGGATTGTCTCATGCAGGGATTATTGGCATTGATTGTATTGGCACGGATGCTGTCATTGATTTCCACAGTCAGTCAATGACCTGGAAGAATACAAAATTTGTTATTACACCATGTAACACAAACCCTCGAGTCGCATCACTCGGAAATATTCCGCCTGTCATCAAAGGAGCATTGATAGAAGGCGTAGTTAAAGAATTTGAGCATGTGTTTTCTGCCAAAGATGAGGCGATAGGATGTCACCCCGGTACAGAAATGAAGATACACACTACAGGTGGACCTATCCGGCAGAGGGCATATAGAGCTGCACTCACCAAAAGAAAAACAATAGAGAAAGAGATTCAGGACATGTTGGAGGCAGGTATAATCAGACCTTCATCATCACCTTGGGCATCACCCTGTTTGTTAGTCCCAAAGAAAGATGGCAGTGTACGTTTTGTAGTCGACTATTCTGCCGTTAACAGTATAACCAAAAAGGATGCCTACCCCATCCCTTTGATCAAAGACATATTTGACCAGCTACAGGGCTCAACGGTGTACTCAACGCTTGATCTCCGTAGCGGGTACTGGCAGATTCCGGTGGCTGAGGAGCATATAGAGAAGACAGCCTTCATCTCTCATTGTGGGCTGTATGAATTTCTACGAATGCCGTTCGGACTGACCAACGCCCCAGCAATTTTCCAGAGGACCATGGAAAAAGTGTTGGCAGGGCTACTGGGTAAATGCTGTATGATTTATATCGATGACATAGTCATCTACGGAATTAATGAGTCCGAGCATGCTAAGAATCTTCGTCAAGTACTAGAAAGGATGGAGACTCATGGACTACGACTTAAGCCTAGTAAGTGTGCATTTGGCTTAGAAGAGATCAAACTATTGGGCTACATTATTGATAAGAGAGGCATAAGGGCTGACTCAGATAAAGTTAAAGCCATCGCAGAATTAGGGCGGCCAAATGATATACCAGAAGTGAGATCATTCTTAGGAATGACGGGCTACTATCGACAATGCATGCAAAGTTACGCTCATATTTCCGAGCCACTTGTCGCTTTGACCAGGAAAAATGCAACTTTCCATTGGGGCCCCGAACATGAAGAATCCTTCAACCAGCTCAAAGGACTGTTGGTTAGTGATCAAGTTATGGCTCACCCCCAATTGGACAAGCCGTATAAACTCTATACTGATGCATGCAATTATGCCATAGGAGCTATACTGTGCCAAGACGATGAACATGGCGTTGAAAGACCACTGGTTTATCTCTCAAAACAGCTATCTGCAGTGCAAAAACGATGGGCAACAATTGAAAAAGAAGCTTATGGTGTAGTTTATGCTTTAAAACAACTAAGACCATATATTTGGGGAGCCGACTTCAAGGTTTACACGGATCATAAACCATTGACATCACTCTTCACAAAAGAGATGAACAATACTAAAATACAAAGATGGCAAGTCTTATTGGCTGAGTACGGAGCTAAAGTAGAATACCGAAAAGGCAAAAACAACATTCGAGCAGACATGTTATCCCGTATCAAGAAATCGGCAGAAGTCGCGACTTTTGACACTTCCGATTGGATTGCAGGAAGAGAGGAGCTTCAGGAAGATCCAAGTTTATCATTACCGATAATCCATGATGAACTGGATCTTAAAGAGATAGGAGTGGAACAGCATCAAGACATGTCTGAGTGGACAGAGGCAGACGATCCTGATGGGCATTATGATATAATTAATGGTGTCCTATATTCTAGTAAAAGACCACACCAGTTTGCAGCTGATTACCCTCGTCTTGTGCTACCACCTAGTGTTAGAAATGAAGTGATCCGAAGAGCGCATATTGAAGTAGGACATATGGGAACAATTAAGACACTAAGAAAAGTGCAAGAGTCCTATGTATGGCCAGGAATGAAGCCAGATATTGAAAGCTTATTAAAGAAATGTGCAACATGTATAGTACATAGAAATAAAATCGTACATCCACCTATGGGAGAAATGCCAATAGCAGACACACCACTACAAATTGTTGGAACAGACCTCATCGGACCATTCGTCAGATCGCAAAAAGGAAACGTCTACATTCTGACTGTAATAGATCATTTTACAGGATGGGCAGAAGCATATCCTATTCCAAGAAAGACGAACGAAGCTGTTTGGGAAGTTTTTCGGAAGGAATTCTTTCCTCGACATGGATATCCAGAAATTCTAATCACGGATCAAGGCCAAGAATTCAATTCCATAGAATTTCGGGACTATTTAAGGAAGATTGGTGTAAAACATCACCGCACCACCTCCTATAATCCCCAGAGTAATGGAAAAACAGAAAGATTCAACAGAACATTTAAAACTATGATAGCAAAATTGGTGAACAATAGAAGAGATGACTGGGAAGATCAGATTGGTAATGCATTGATGGCATATCGTAATTCTACATCAACGGTAACAGGGCATACACCTTTCTTTTTAATACATGGAAGAAGATCTCGTATGCCATTCACTCAAATGTTACATTCCACAGAACCATTAACAGGCCGACTACAGATGCTGTCTGAAGCACTACAACAAGCCAAGCCATGACAGAAGATTCCCGGAAATACAATAGGGAACGCTTGTTAAGGAAAACAAACACAGAAGAGCTCACAGTAGGTGACGCTGTAGTCATTAAGGCAAATGAACCATTAACTGTCACCAGCAAATGGGATCCACATTGGACCATTACACAAATACGAGGAAAAACCTTATTTTTAAGGAATGAGTTGACGGGAAAAACTAAAACAGTTAACAGAAATAAAGTTCAATATGTTGACCCTGATGTGCACTGGGATGAGATAAGGCCCAGACCAGTCAGACAGACCAATATAAGCACAAGGTTGACAGGAGTGAGATCAGACACTGACCACTCACAACCCACACGCACCCGCACCAATCAGACCACTAGGCCGAGTCAACAACGACCAACACATTCACGCCCACCCAAGAGAAGTGCGACGGATCATAGGAATCATCATATTGCACCCAAGTCGTCTCATCAACGAGCCGATAAAAGGCAGGCAGCCGAACCTCTAAGGGATCAAAGCGACTCCAAACGAACCAGGCTATTCCTCTCCAGAGCAGTCAAGCGACCAGCCATTCCCACAGAAGGTGAGCAGAAAAGAGCTAGATTGGAGGTGATAGCATGTGTTCGAGAGCTTTATTCCCAACCTTATTAGCACTAGCATGTGTATTAACTATGATGGAGGCATCCACTCCTGCAAAACCACTGATCGACGGGTTATTGGTAACTGGAGGAGATGGATTACGAACTCTAGCCGCTAATTGGGTATTATTGGTAGCCCTGGACGTCCCGCTACCACCATCCGGTCTAGCAGCAGAGATCCAAACAGTTAATAATAGTCTCAGTCAGGTTTGCGAAAAGTATTGCGACCAATATCGCATAACTGAAGCCGTATGGGCAACCTGGACTGACAGACTTATACGCATTGACAATATGATCAACAAAGACAAACACCGCCACAAAAGAGGACTCCTAGATGTCGGTGGACTAGTGCTACATGAACTTTTCGGAGTCGCAACTGACAAAGACCTTCATAAATATCAAGAAATGGTCACACATCTGAAGGCAGATACAGACGCAGTCATTCACATCATTCCTGAATTGACATCGGTTATGAATCAAACGAGAATCTACACACAGAAAAACAGAGAACGTATAAACCAACTGGGAAGACACCAAAAAGATATAGAAGACTATATACAGCGATTGTCAGAATCCTTGACAGGATACAGATTACGTCTAGATGTACTAGAAATACGTCAAGAAGTCGACAGGATCCTTACAGCTTTAGAGATGATAGGTTATGAATATCATAACCAAAGAGAGACATATCAGACTCGTCGTGCAGCACTTGAGGCTGGCCAGCTCACAGAAGAGTTACTGCCGACAGCGATATTAGAGAACATTTTACAGCAAGGGATCGCTCAAGGTTATCAAGTTGTGAGTCAATTAGAGTGGTATTATCAATATCTAGAAGTAGAACCAATTTGGAGTAACCATGAGAGTTTATTATATAAAGTACAGATTCCGATGATTGAGGACACTAAATACCTCATGTATAACATTCAAACATTTCCAGTACCATATCCGGGAACCGAAATGTCAGCAAAATTAGAAATTTCAGAACATTATGGATTTAATACACAGACTGGGGGAGTATTCATGCCAAAATTTTGTAAAGGTCATGACCCTGCAGTATGTAGATCTGGGCCTGTATATGAACCAGGTAGATTACAGTGTCCCAGAGGAATATTAACTGGAATTCAATCACCTAAAGAGTATTGTACGGTAAAATTATTAAAAGAAAACAACATGACAAAATTACAAGAAATAGATATAAATACCTATGTGATCATAACTTGGGGAGAGCGATTAACTCAGAGATGTGCCGGAGAGACTGAGCACAATATTGACTTAAAAGCGAACACATACATTATTACAATTCGCTCCAGTTGTAGCATTATGGGACAGGATTGGGTACTTCATGGTATCAGGGAACATAATCTCCAGAAAAGAATTAAGAACAAAAGATTAATTATACCAGTTCAAATTAATATCACACAAATGTTACCTGATACTGTATTGCCATCCTTGTTTCATGATCATAATGTAGAGTTGTCAGCTATACCAAATGTACCTTTAAATTTAAAGTTACGTCCGCAAAAGTATCCACTAGGAAGTGGGAATGTTAACAATCATCCTTGGTACAACAGTACCTTGATTATAATTTTCATTGTTATTATAGTATTTATAGTAATTGGTATATTGTATAGGAAAAAGATAGTTTGCAAGAGGACGCCGCAATGTAAGGATAATAACCCGATATATGTACCAGCACCAAAACCACTCAGTAATGTAACCGTTGAAATGTTACCATTACAAACTGAGTGTAATGACACTGACGAATAACTTTTCAAATTATCAACGCCACCTACTTTATATGTTTATTAATGTTTACTTGTAATGTAGTAAGTTTGTAATAGTTACAAACTTAAAAAGAGAGGGACGATTGTAAAGACCTCGCTTTAGTTTTAATGAGTTAAAAATTAATTATCATTAATTTTAACTAATGTTCAATTTTAGAATATTTAATATTAATAAGACTTTGTAAAGCAAGAATATTCCCACGGTACAACCCAGTGAACATTCTTGCTGGAACATGATTTAGAAACGGTAAACATGTTCAATAAGCAATTCATTGTTATCACCACGGTAAACATGTTCAATAAGCAATTCATTGTTATCACCGTGTAGAGATTGACAGCAATCAATCCCATCCAGAAAGTCAGAGCCACTTAGTTACGTTTATATAGCGGATATAAACAACCATCAAACAATCCATTACTTGTTATGATAACAGATCAAGTATTCGCCATACCACTTTAAAGTGCCCAATAAAAGATAATAGAACACATGGAAATTGATATAACAGATTGTGGATTGGTTTGATGTTAAGAGGTTTGGCGCTGACTTCAACTGGATTACACAAGATTAATCTGGAAATAGTTGTACTCTTGATGATATGAATTGTCAACATCTTGTGGTGGGAACCACACAACTGATAGGTATAAATATCACTGTTGCTTGCAAATAAAGTCAGTACGAGTAGAACTGCAGACCAGAGCTGTCAATTCTATGAGTCAATGATTCAGCACTCCTGATGTTAGACTTGTTCATTTCTATGCCACAATTTTGAGGACCCAAACTACAGCAGAGATATCATAGAGTTATCTCTTTGTGAAGCTAACCCAGACAGTAGGGGTGAACTTTACAAATTGATACTTAATCAACATGTTGATAAATAAGAGGTTCTGTAATTAATTTAGATAACAAATAATTAGGCACAAATAATTGTTTGAGGGATCTTGAAAAAAATAAATTCTTGTTTATCTTAGTGAACCACTGAAACCTTGCCACTGGAGGTTGAAGAGTTAAATATTCAGAACGAATATGGATTATTTCAATACTATTTATTTTATTACAGGATTAGAGAAATATATTCACATCATATTCCTGGTTAAGGTCATATTGACAACCTCCATTTCTTTTGTGTTTAAGAGGATCTTAATATTATGACGGAAGATTTTCATTTTGATAAATTTTGGAATCAGATTTATATTATTGACAGTTCATTTATATTGCATATGCAGATGATGGCAATCAACAAATAAATCAAGCAGAATGAGATAAGATTATAAGTACCTTTCAACGTCAGTAATATATGGCTGGTGTGTTTATCAAAATTATTATTTCATGGGATTCTACTGCTAGGGTATCTACAACCTGTAATTGCAGTTCATTTATAATATTCACAAAATTGATAGATATGCTCAGATTAGTTCTTATGAAAAACAATATAACCTTAATGGCAGTTACTATAGTTGACAGGGCCCAAGGTGTAGCTGGCGGGACGCTAGTTGCAGATATTACAAAATGCATTACAGAACATTGTGAAATATTGGTTACAAAACACAAGACTCTTTGATATGAGTGCATCTCCAATGTTAGAATACAGCTGAGCTAAACACTGTTGTCTGGGTTTCAAAGATTATGCTAAGTGTAAGAGTCCAACAGTGAGAAGTTTGTTATTTCCTGGAAGGTTAATCCTAAAACACCCTTACTTGCACTTGCAGGGGCTTTTGGTTCTTTAACTTCACAGATTAAAAGACACTGCAATTTGGTTAGGTGTTAGAACAGACTTGTTGATATGGATAATGAAAGGATAACAAAGAAGATATTTATATATGATTTTAGTAATTGTGATAAAGAAAACTGGTTTTCAGAAATGAAGATGCTGTTGCCCAGTGCAGATATGAATAATGTATTTTATACTATGAGTGTGTATGTGTGTGTGTGTGTGTGTGTGTGTGTGTGTGTGTGTGTGTGTGTGTGTGTGTGATTATTCTTTTTACAAGAAGCAGCATAAATTAGCAAAAATAAGTTTAAGTTGGGTGTATGTATAAAACCTAAGCTAAAACAAATGTGAGATTTATTGCGAAATATAAGTGCCAGCAAGAAGAATGCATACACTTTTGTAACTCCAGGACTAAAAGGTCACTTATTGCACATTTCAGAACAGGAACATTACCCCACACAATTGAAACAGGAAGGTTTAAAGGTGTGAATATTGATAAACATGTGTGTGAGATTCGCAAGAATGGTTATTTGAAGATGAAATACATTTTTGTGTCTGTAACGAATATCTTTCAAAGAAAGATTTAATGTATGACAGAGCATAAGATCATTATTCAGATAATTTAAATTATGATAAAAAATATGTAGATTTGTTAAGGAATAAACGGAAGAAAATGTGTATATATTTAGAAAATGCTTGGAATGTAAGACAATGTACAACGTACTATGAAAATAGCTATAATTATAGTGACTGATAAACCTTAATGGATTGGGTTGTAAAAAATAAAATGGTGTATTGTATATTTAAGATGTAATACTGTGTAATTCACTTAAATAAAATGAATCAAACATCAAGCAAACATTAATCAATCTGCTATAGTATGATTATGACTTTGACTCTTAAATGAATATAAAATGCATTATTTTCATAATTATCATGTTATTTCGTTAAAACGTTTCGTTAAATGTTTCGTTAAAACGTAATTATGTTGCATATTCAGATAAAAATATTATCTTGAACCAGCCTTATCATTCATCATTTCCAGAAATAGTATCGTATATAAAGCATAATAATCAGTTCATCTCCTTACTTTTTTGGAGGATGGGTTAATGGTTGCAATATTAGGCAGGCAGAATAGGTGGATGGTGGATGTGTCAACTATATCTAGTTTCCTTTACAGCTTTCATGAAATCACAGGCAGAGATTTGGGGTATGTTTGAATGATATATGGTCTTGAAAATTATCCCTATAGCTTACAAAAAATGATTTAGGATTATTGTATTTTGCTGAAAGTGCCTCGTCCTGTGCTTGTATGTTAGGGTAACATGATGGGTAACAACATTTGATCACAAAGTTTAGGGTATACACATTTGCCTTTGTTATAAAAGTGCTTGAAAATCTGATTCCATGAATGTTTTAAATGTCATTGTAATATATGTTTATCTCGCTTGACGATTATTTCCCTTTATAACAGTATCTTTTTCATCATGGCCAATCCTCAAGCCAAAGGACCACATGTACCAATTTACTATTATTCCATTTCTTTCATATCTTTCTTTTGATCATTGTGTCTACAGATTCTGAAAAAAACTCTGAAATCACAAATTGTATTCAGTCTTAAAATGAGTTACCCTTCAAAACATACCAAATTTGATTGTTTTAACGTGAAGAACATCATTAAACGCATTGGTTCCTTCGCATTGGATTGGATTAAAAGCACGATGGCACTATTACTGAAAGAGGTAACTACAAAGTAATAAAATGTTAGAAAACTTGAGATATACTGGCACATTTCTGAATGAATATTTTATTAATACGCTATGTAACGCCATTTTTAAAGGATATTGTTGGGGAACACTGACTGCAACAAATAATGTCTAAATTTCGACAGGTCTCACCCAGGCCGAGACTTCATGTCAGCTATGAATAAATCATCATCTTGCCCAAGTGCCCTTGACACTCTGGGCGATAATAGAGTGCCTTGTGGCAGAGATTTATGGTCAGGATAGAAGGCTGAGGAGTATAACAATGGTGGCAGCTAATCATGTCTGGGAGAGAGGCAAATGTGGAAATGGATTTTGTCTAAGGAGGTGCTTGACACAATCTACCTTGGCCGTTTTGTTTGTCCAGTCCGGAGGAACGACAATTAAGCGTAATCGCTTAAAGAATAGATGATATTATATATTCATATCAGGATTTGCATTTCATTCAGCCCTCATATTGGGGTCTCTTTTCTCGTTTTACTGTGCAATAAAACAACACTTCATGTCACTAATTGACGCCTCGAAAGACGTCTTTTCCCAGACACCACTCTTTCCACAAACCACATATATTTTATTAGACGAAAATATACCAAAAATATATAATAAATCGAATTTAAATAAATCCCACATAAAACATGATATGCTTAATTTGTCCACACCGGACAACATAACGAAACCAATAACATCCTTTTTTCCATTTATCACAGTGACTATATATTTTATTGCATTAAAATTCCTATTGAGAAACTGTTCGTTTTGTTCTGCTCACCTCTCCATTTAACGTTTCCTTATGATATAAGGTATATTCAAGTTGGGAGTCTTAAGAGGAGGTACACTTGTTATTATCTCAGCGGGCCATTGTTGTTCCCTAGCAACAGCGTGGGGTCACGTGGTGGACGTCACCCTTTTGGCGGGCAATACCCGCATCGCCATTCAGCTCCTGGTCCTCGTCGTCATTGTGATCAATTGATATATAAGAATACTTTTTTCATTGCTTGAAAGAGATCAAGAAATATAACAAATAGGAAATTTGATATCCATCTTTTTTTATCTTTTTTTTATATCCATCTGTATATTTATCTCTTTCATGTGGAATTTAAACACTGGTAAGTGTTAGTGAAAAGAAAACTATTTCCAGCAGTTTTACTCAAACACCAAATCACACTGATTTGCAAGATATATACAGACTCTTGGAAATGATGATGACTTGAAATTTACCTTCCGTAACCAAATAAGGCAAAGAGAGTCATAATTGGGTGGTATATTGGATACAATGTAAGAAATCTTTAAGGCACACCTGATAAGGTACTTGATTTTCCAATATGAACACTTTCTTTTAATATCAAATAGAACGTGCTTTTTAGTCAATGACCGAGATATTTAATCTTATGATATAAAATAAAGAATGGCAGACTTGAGTCATATTCAAGAAATCCGTATGCAATATAAGAAGATATAGAAAGTAGAACGGCAGAAACAACGCAAGTGGGGAATAAATGAGCTGATTAAAGCAATAGCGAAATTGAGGTTGTTCTACCACTGAATGATGGGTATAAGATGGCAAAAAAGGTTCTTGCTCAAATGGTTTATGTTCCTTATAATACTCCATGATTATGTTCCCCTCTACTTAGTTTCTTCTGGGAAAGATTGGGCCCAGAAAACATTACTGTTGTCGTTTTATGGATAAAAGCAATTTATACACCCGATAGTAGCCAACACCCCTTGAACACTATATGACAATGTGAATGCTGGGACAATATACTTAAAGTCAGCTGTGGTGTGGTGGCTCTGACAATGCAAAGTGCACATTTGATGGACAAAATTGCTACTAAATTGGTGTGACTTGAGAAATGAGGAAGTACTAATGTGTCACACCAACCGCGCCCAGCTCACCCCTCAAATTACTGCCAGCCATTTGTACATATATACACCTTCAATTTGCACTGCTCAGTCGAGTCAATCAACGAACGTTCATGAAACTTGTCAGATCGAAGCCCTTCTAAGACAGTATTGACCACACATTATACCTGCACATAAGTGCTTTATGTTACCTTGAATTAATGTCACTCACCCGGCTTAGTGAATGATGCAACTTTATGTTCTATGCGGTTCGTGTGGTATATAATATTTCTCTTTATTTTATCCCTGTCTGTGTCATTTACAGTCTTATTCTTATTTGATTTTTAATCATATTTTGGTAAGTTTGTTTGGGCTGTCATCATATATTAAATTATTCTTATATAAATTCTTCTTCTGGGTTGTTATTAAAAAGGAAAAAGGATGTAATTGATATGCCAAAAGGATCGACTCTGCATGCATCACTGTTTGGCAGCCTACAGCAACAAGGTCTCTGAGGGAATTATAACTTGGTTATATTATTATGCAGATAAAGTATGGAATCTCCGGACATGGATTAAATGATGGGATTCTATACGCTTATGAGAATTAATTTGGAACATGATGAGCTCGTAAGAATGCATTATTGTTCTGTGTCTGCCGCAAACATTCCCTGATTGGTCACAAGACCAAGTCCTCCTGAATTTAATAGCCGTACAAATTTGATACATTGATATCCTTACCAGTCCAGCTAAAAGGGTTTGGTAACCATGAAAGCAAAGGACCATCATATCATGTGACATTATTCTCTTTTGACAAAAAACTAGACACTCTCAAATAATGTGTTATATGTGTATAATAATAAAAAACCTTGTGGCAAGATATAGAGCTCTCCTGTGTAAACTCCAGTGCATCGTAAAGCTCAGTCAGAGAACGGCTGAAGTGTAATTGGTGTTACCTTGAACTTCAGATAGGAGAGAACCACAGTAATAAAGATAACAGAGAAGGAGATACGTTGAAAAAAGACTGTGCCCTTTTTAAAGCAATTACTAAATCCCATCAATATTCCGGAGCACATCGTGTAAAGGGTATACACAACCTGACCATCGATACATCATGCCACAGATATTCATAGCAATTTGTTACTGATCACTATCTTCTAATTTAGGTATATGACACATTATCTGGCCATGATCTTCATACACTTAACCGCTGACTTGTACTCCAAACACTTCACATCGGCATGTGTTATAACCACTTTGACATAAATTATTCATAATTGCTGAAATTGGCTTAATTATTCTAAAAAGGTTCCACTAATGTTTAAAATAAACGAAAGCCAATTATATTTTTGAAGATACTGTAATAATGAACATGTCATACCTAAAATTGGTATGTTAAAAAGATTAGTTATTTGATAAGTTATTCAGTCCAGTCTTACATTATGAAATGATACGTCCATTGAATCATTAAGTCCTTTGATTTTTTGATAATCATAATGTGATATTTGGAGGTATATAGCATATCAGGAAGGTATATCGAGGTCGAGAATGAAAACATCCTGATTGTGTGTGTGTGTGTGTGTGTGTGTGTGTGTGTGTGTGTGTGTGTGTGTGTGTGTGTGCTCACGTTATGCCTTAGCTCTCACTGAACGTTATCTACGATCTCACAATGAAATACGTATGTTCATATCTACATGAAGTAAACGTATATAAAATGTATTTGCTTCAGTGTTAGAATATCATACCGAAATGTGTCAAGCATGTATGATTCACCTAAATATTGTCTTATCCAGTATATGTGTAATTCCATACAATAATTTGAAAGGATAAGGTTATGTTTTATACTTTTGTTTTACAACAATTCTATGAGCAATATCATATGGCCAGATATCACAACTTCTTTATAATATACATTACAACACTTGACAAATATATATATATATATATATATATATATATATATATATATATATATATATATATATATATATATATATATATATATATATATATATATATATATATATATATAATGAGTACAGCCTGTGATCCTGATGTGATACCTTGTTGAGCCTTGTCAGATGTTGCTTCACTCCCTTTCATTCCTTGCAGGTGAAACCTTACATGCCAATCAATGAGCTGAACAATATCCTTCCGCAATACTTTCCGCAATACCTTCCTGGATATAAAATGTAGTTAATGTCAATTGTAATATCTCGTAGGTCACATGACTCTACGCGGGATTTACATCTGTGTCATATTGTCCATAATCATAATCATATCTATATCAAATTTAAATCAAAACAAAAACATTCAGAGCAATCATGACACAAGTGTAAATGAATACCTTACATCTGTATTAGCTGTTTCTATTTGGGATTTACAATTCTAAATTTTATTAGTGACTTGCGATTTTTATTGGTAACTTTTTCCACAGGGGCTCATATGATTTTCAATAAAATGATGAATTCTAAACTGCTTTCTGACATTAGGGAGGGTTGAAGCTCAGTCAGAACGGCTCTTGGGTGCAATGAAACGCGATGATATTAGCGGAATGTTATTATAGAAATATTGAATAACATTCATATTGCAATATAATCTTAGTGACTAATTCCTGAGAACAGTTTGGTCATATTTTACTCTATCATCAAGTAAATGATAATGATAAAGGAATTTTTTAACTGGAATTATCTTTTTTAATTAATGCAACAACTTTCAGCATTCAATATTAAATATTACATCTCCTTTTAACTACAAAAATGACTGCTAGCAACTCTGTGAATATTAATACGGTGTATTCCTGTCATATATTTACCATGTATTATTACGGCTGCTACAGGGATTTCTCTACACAAAGGTCACATTTCACATTTCATCATATTTCATGACGTACGCAATCTTCCATTCTTCTTTCGATATTGTTATAATCACTGTTATCAATCCATCGATATCTAATTACAAACTTAAGGTACTGAATGTGGCTATGAATAAGATTCTAATATTCTGTCAATAAATATTTTTGTTCATATCGTCATAACGTTGTTGTTTTTCGTCTGTACACGTGAAAACATGTTTTCTTGTCATAACCTACCATACACATGTGTTATTCTTTAAATATACCCTTTCCAACCCACCTGTTGTCTATTTTAAAGATTTATAGGTATTTAGTGAAGCTGTACAAGTCGGTGGGTGGGCAGATGAAATCATCGCGAGAGCATGGTCAGGTTTCCAAGGTAGGTTATATAGTGTTATTCACAATGAATTCCTGCACAAAACGTGACGGTAGTCTTGTAGCCACGCTGCTTTTCTAGCCTAAGGAGTTGTCTGTAAAGTTTAATGACCTGTTTTCTTTTGATCATATACTGAAGCACTCACTCAGGCTTTGAATGATCATTTTCACCTTTCCCCTCATTTTACTACTGGTAGTTTGATACTGTAGCCAAGGACTCTCTTCAGCCTGTCGATTTCTCATGTTTAAGGAATTGCAGCGAGGAAATACATTTTATAAATGTGGTTGCAAGAAAATGCTAATGTCAAATCATATAAACTCTGATTGAAACTATGGATTTCTTAGCATTACATTTTGAATGAATTATTGTCATCAATGTTAACAAAATTCAAGAAATAAATGGTTATCAAAACAAAATAAATTAGGGCCGATATTCTGCTTAAGTGTAAATTTGAGCCAATTTATTTATTATATTTAGACACGGCCATATTAATTGAAAACAGTAAATATAGTCACGATGACCACTACAATGTAGTATCGTATCTTATGCAGTAATAATAAATATATGTAATAATATAGACTATATTATAACAAATTGCATATATAGTGATCAGAAACGACGAGGGCTGGTGCGTATACATCAGAGATTTATGTGTATATGTCATTCTGTGATTCATTCGATTCATATACTCTCGCATGTTGGGATGGTGGCACTTCGAACGGGACACATTTCCTTCTTTCAGCAGCTCGCAGATCCGCTCAAAAAACAAAGATCGCCTACGTCACATTACATTTTCATAATCAAATGCATCTTCTGCAGACGTCATTTAGCGAGATTTACGGCCAGGCCATTTGATATTTGGCGGATGGAGAAATATAAATATCATTTTCAAAAAGAAAATTGCATACAAATTTTTAAAAATTGCATACAAATTTTTAAGTGTAACAGTTACGGCAACATAAGGTACTGTTTAAGATATTTATCATTGATATAGAAACGATAAGAATATATAGAATCGAAATGATAAAAAATATGATTTTCAAATATAGAAATATTTAAATATTGTATTAATAAAGCAAACAACATTGCATCTTCAATTGAAGGCATATATGGAATAAACGAGCCATTTTCTTAAGACACCAATGAATTTAAGATCTATCATATTTTTTGTGATTAACATGTTTTTGTGTTTGTCATCCCAACTGATTTGATGGACTCATAATGAAATGCAAGATTAAATGCTTAGCTTAATTAAGTGAAGCAATAGTTTTCTACTTACTACTCCATCATTCTTTAAAAAAATCACTTGTCTTTTATGTATTTTGTGTGACGGACCCATGTTGTTAAGAAAATCCAAATAACTCACGAGTCTGACAATTGGTAACAGAAGGTAAATCAGAATTAATGAGTGTTTTATGATCTTGAATATGTGTGATAGTTAAAGACTATCACAACTCCCATTTCGAATTTCAGTAATTTAATCCTTGTCAGTGGCCCTTTCCAACCCATCCGGTTGTTGACCTAAGACCCAGTTGTATTTTCGAGTACTTTACTACAAATATCTGATAATTCCCTATTACTACTCATGTGGCCAGTCTACCAATCAGAATCCGGCCTTCTAAATTTTCAGAGTAAATTATTACATCATGGTTGAAACAAGATTCAAGATAACTGCAATTGAAGTACAGTCTGCACTTGGAAGAAAATAATATATGAACTTTTGTTATTACTTCCTGAGATCAGCCTAAGGGATGAAGGTGTTATGGCTGCCATAAAAGTGTGTTTGAATTATTTGTAATTGTCAAAAGGCTGTGACTTTGGATTTAAATAACTTTTTATGGTATGTCATATTTTTCCAAAAAAAAAACAATCAACAAATTTGAAATTTTATAGGCCTCAAACTTGTACAATATTAAAGGCCAAGCGTGATTAATTTCTACCTGTTAAAATGGCCAGTTTTTGTCACAGGTGTAGAGGCACAACACCTTTCTTAACCACAGTTTAAAATGGCTAAATGGCTAAATGACCTAAATTTGTACTGTGTTTGTGGTAAACAATGATACTGATACATATAATTTTGGATTTGTCTAATCATTTAACCACATTTTTATTGTAATTTGCAATTAATTTATGTCGTGTTTCTGATTGGTTGGTACAACCATAATCCCCTTGACAAGATGGCTGCCACCAGCAAAAGATGATTTCAAGATCAGAAATTTTGACCAGTGTAAAAGTACTGAAATGATATCTTAAAGTATTCTTTTCATATATGTGTTCATATTGATGAAATGTAAATTGTTAATCCACAAAGGTTTCATTCCCCTTTAAACGTGCTTTAACATCGATTCAAATCTTATTAATAATAGACCTATCCATTTTTGTTATTATTCCTAATTGTGAAACAATATCTAAATGTAGTAAATAATCTATTAGTGTATTGTGGTATGTATTTCAATCTGTTACGGAGCTCACAAAACCATTTATATTCAATGATGGCAATTATATTGATAGTAACACTCCGCCTTGCCACTTCACATATCTCAGACCCTGCGTTGTCCAGCATTGAGATTGTCTCTCTCAGACCGCACCTCATTCAAAACCATAGAGGGTTTACAGAGCCTTTCAGGTCCCTAACCAATAGGAGCGCCTTCAAGAGATAAATGAAAAAGTCAACAACACCAACAGCAGTTTCATTTTAGATTTAATAATAATAGATTTAAATTTGGTTCAAAATACGTTTAAAATCATTTAAATGTATTGTCTAAGATCTATTTATGGGGCCCCCATAGGGGGGGTATGAAAAACCCAATAATCCCCCTTTTTTTACCTAAAAATCCAAAAATCCTTATCTTTTGTAGCCAAAAATCCTTAAATATTTTTCCCCTCAAATCTAAAAATCCAAAAGTATAAAACAAAAAATCCTAAAATATGTTTACATTTAGTACAAATTTATTTGGCAATGAATTACATAACATGCATGATATAACATGATATTTAGTGTTTCACACAGGTCATGCCACATTACAAAATGTACTTGCAGAGTCCACTTGAGCCCACAGAGTTTGAAATTAACAGTAATCTCACTGTTATAGTGATACGGAGACACCCAATCCTTTTGAACATATTCAAAATTAGTAAAAAAAGTAATCTGTGTCTTTCCTTTTTTTTGAAACTCTTTTAGGCCTAGTGGCCCTTGTGTCACTAGTAAATGACAACTGAGATAATTCCTCACTAATGAACTCTTGCTGCTCATTGGGTGTCTCCGTATCACCCTGATCCTTTATCAGGTCCAAAAGATTGATCAAAACCTCCTCATTCAGAACAATTATATCATCCTTTGGAACATATTCATAGTTAGTATCATCTAAAACAGTGATGACATTTTCTCTATCTATGACACATTGTTTTTGATTTGAGAACTCTGTGGGCTCAAGTGGGCTCTGCAAGTAGATTTCCCCTTTACATTTTCCCTTCTCAAGCATATCTTGCCTCAGTTTACATATATGCACATGTTTGATTGTGTTAATAACTACAACAGAACCTTTTTTGACATAGACACTTCTCCCTTGTGAGGGCTCCATCACCCTCTGGTCCCTCTGCATTCTTTGTATTTGGTGTGTCAGTGTCTAAAGCTGCCATTTTGCTCACATTTAGTGACAAGAAGCAATCCAAAAGTTAAAATTTCCTCACTTTCATCACAAAACACATGGAGACTCTGCAACCACCCTAAAGCTTTCCTAGTCTATTGTCTAAGTGGCACATGCAGCACCACCTGGTGTGAGACCTCTGAATGTCTCAGATCTGACAAATACAAAGGGACTAGCCAGTTATTTCTGATGGTGGGGACCATAGAGTGTCACACAAATATTTATCACAAATATCATGAAACTCATATCTAAATCATTAATTGTTTGAATTATTAATCCTTTATTACTGAAAAATCCTAAAATCCAATTATCTTATTAAAAATCCATTAATCCTAAACACTTTCCTCAAAATCCAAAAATCCCAGATATTTCACCCCAAAAATCCAATAATCCCTCTTTTTTAGGCCAAAAATCCAATAATCCTAAAACCCTATGGGGGCCCCATTTATGTGAGTAATAATTGACATTACAACAAATCTGTTAACCAATATTCAACCGTAAATAAAGCTTCAGACACAAGAAATCAGATGTTGCTAGAATATTGCCATTCTTCAAGACTTTCCAAACAAATTCTTATAACAAATATTTGTTAAATCTGAGATTAGATCCTGACGCATGGCATACAATTACCTATTTCAGTGCTATTCTGTACGGTTGAAACCTAGCAACTGACGTCATTTTATCGAAATTGATTTTATGCAGTGGGTTTGCAAAATGAAGTGATTTATGATTTAACAATGGTTTCTATGACGTCATAACGTTACTGCCATGGCAATAATATACCAACAAAATGAATATGTTGTCTTACCTTAGGACAGAGGCTTTCGTCATTTTAATTTTGCAGTAAATAGATTTACAATGGGCAGCATGATAAAACAGCGCTATGGAACGTTAAAACATGACAAACTTTGGCAGATAATGTACCTACACACTGTAGGCTCATGTTGTAGAAGAAGATAACAGTGGTAAGGTAAGGATTTGTTGGGGGTGCGGGGGGGGGGGGGGGGTTCTTATGGTTCTTATGTAAACTTTATTATTGACTAACAAGTGCCTTCAGCTGGGAAAGGATGCTGTGTCTCGCTGTTGTAGCTATCTCTCACTTGTGCAGCTATCTCTCACTGCTATAACTATCTTTCACTTGTGCAGCTATCTCACACTGATGCAGCTGTCTATCTCTAATTGTTGTAACGGTCTCTTACTGTAACTATCTCTCAACTGTACAGCTGTCTCACCTATATGCAGCTGTCTCTCGTTTGTGCAGCTATCTCTCATATGTGCAGCTATCTCTCTGTTGTTACTGTTTTTCATTGTTGTAACTATCTCTCACTTATGCAACTGTCTCTCCCTTCTGCAGCTATTTCTCACTTATACAGCTATCTCACTGTTGTAACTATCTCTCACTTGTGCAGCTATCTCTCATTGCTGTAACTATCTCTCACATGTGCAGTTGTCTCTCACGTATGCAACCGTCTCTCACTGTTGTAATTATCTCTCACTTGTGCAACTATCTCTCACTGATGCAACTTTTTATATCTCATTGTTGTAACTGTCACATACTGTTTGTAACTATCTCTCACCAATGCAGCTGTCTCTCACTTGTGCAGCTATCTCTCACAATGCAGCTGTCTCTCACTTGTGCAGCTATCTCTCACTTATGCAGCTGTCTGTAACTATCTCTCACTTGTGCAGCTGGCTCACACTCGTGTAGCTGTCTGAGTTATTTTTTTTATCTGTGAAGGCCCCTTTCTGCAAAACCTTGTGGGGCCTCCACTGGCTCATTAATTAGGTCAAATTGCCGATGTTGAAAACAAAGCTCTAATACAGAAATATAGGCATATTGTGAGTACTATTTCATATCTATCATAATTCTGATAAAATATGAGTGAAAACAACTCTATTCCTAACGTACATATTGCGCAAATCATCGCATAAACTTGCAAAATAAAACTGAAGTGGAGACTGGTCTAGTGTCCACCAGAGGGCAACGTAAAAACGCAACAGCGAGATCGCACGCTCCTATCAGTGGCGAATTTTACTGCAATCAATGCTTCACACTGCAACTTTTTATTTTTAAAAAGTCTTGTCACCCTTCCTCTCTGATCACATTCATGCTTTTTTATATAGTATGTAATAAATATAAAATTTGGGTGGAACAAATGAAGTAAACAAATCCAAAGAGGTCTCCACAAGGCGTCATAATCTCATTAGAGATGTGTGAGACACTACAAGCAAGGTTACTGAAATTTGACCCTTCCTTCCTCCTCCGCCCCTCACCTCAGCTTATCCCATTTCCTTTGCCCCAGCTGTCCTCTCGACTCAGCCCAAACTTCCCGCCACTCTGCAAATCTCGTCAGTCCCCTCCCACCAGCCCATTGCCTTAACTTCGACCCTTCACCTCAGCTTAGCCCTCTCCCAAGAGCACAACCTCCCTTCAGCTACCTCCCCTCAACTCAGCCCTCTCTCCATAGCACAACCCTCTCAACTCAGCCTCCTTCTTCAGCTCAGCCCTCCTCTCAGCTCAGTATCCTCTCCTCAGTTTAGTATCATCACCTCAGCTCAGTATCTCCCCCTCAGCCCCCTCCCCTCAGTTCTTGATCAGCCCCCTCCCTCAGCTTAACCCCCTCCCTCAGCTCAGCCTCCCCCTTTAAGCTCAGCCCCCTCCCTTCAGCTCAGCCTCCCCCTTCAAGCCCTCCCGTCAGTCCTCTACCTTCAGATACCTCCCCTAAGCTCCCTCCCTCACATAAGCCCCCTCCCTCAGCTCCTGCCCTACCCTCAGCTCAGTCCCTACTCTCAGCTCCTGCCCTACCATCAGCTCCTGCCCTACCATCAGCTCAGTCCCTAGCTCTCAGCTTAACCCCTGCCCTCAGTCCTCCTGCTGTTACCTTCTGCTACCTTCCCTCAGTAGAGCCCTCTCTCAATCAACATACCTCATACCCTTGCCAAACTCTGAAAATAGTTTATCAAGAGTGCTGACATCTATAGGCAAGTTAAATTGAGTGGTGCCACCTACGTGTGGGTGAACCTGAACTTTGAGACGATGATGCTACATATTTCGCAGTGCCACCTTTCTATCGAATATAATTTATAAAGTTTGTGCCCCCTACCGGAGATATTATTGAGATCATTTTGATAATACAGCCAGAGATAAATGTGAAGATTATAATGGGCAACTCTTTGTAATTTTACTTCCATATATTATCTCTGATGAGATATCGTCAACATGATAATATAAATATGATGTTATGTTGGACAATTCAAAATTAACCTGATATTTTTCTGGGTAAAATCCTATCTCGAATTATCACACCACATATACTTTATCCAAATATGAATTAACTTCAAAATATAAATGTTGGATTCCATCGTGATATAATCAGTTCTATAATGTTTTCTGGTCTCTTGATCTTTTTTTTTTATTGGATATCTGCTTATAATTGGATTGTGCACGTATAAACTGTAATGTATTCTTCAATCATTTTCTTAAATATTGCAATTGTCACTTCTTAGTTCCTAGATTTACTTGAGGTGAATTCAAATTGCAGCATAAGACTTGTTGAGTTTGACCTCACCTCCAAGACAGAAACCAATGTACCATAACTGAGTGAGCACACAGAAAACATGTTGAATAATATTGTTTTGGAATAATATCATGCTAACCTAATAAACTGTATACTGGACCAGGGTTATTTACAGTTATATATTCAGGATAAATGAACTCTCATAACATGTCATGTAAGAGCATTCCATTTTTAGTGCTGAAACGCAGATTTAAAAGGATATTGAGTGAGCGATCTTGTCATGAGTGAAGTTGAATGGATAAAATGAGACTTGTAGGACACAAGCTTTCTCATATATCACTTGGAAGTATTACCTGAACCTGCCCACACTCGGAAATCATCTCACCTCATTTCAATGTCACCCTAACTAGGAATACATCATGCACATTTTATCAACTGCAAAATCTCCAAAATGGTCAAATGAGTATTAGTCTTTTATAGTTTTTTATATTTGTTTACATTTTGTAGACCATTTGTTGACAAAAAGCATGTCATTTTTACTATAACATGCATATGTATATCAACTCTGACATGTGCATCGCTCTTTGTATTGGTCAACATCTACACCTATAAGTTTTCTCAGTAAAACCAATTGACATACCGCAAGATTGCACTAGAAGTAAAACCAATTGACATCCCGTACGATTGCACTAGAAGTGCTCAGTAAAACCAATTGACATACCGCAAGATTGCACTAGAAGTAAAACCAATTGACATCCCGTACGATTGCATTAGAAGTGCTCAGTAAAACCAATTGATATCCCGTACGATTGCACTAGAAGTGCTCAGTAAAACCAATTGACATCCTGTAAGATTGCACTAGAAGTGCTCAGTAAAACCAATTGACATCCCGTACGATTGCACTAGAAGTGTTCAGTAAAACCAATTGACATCCTGTAAGATTACACTAGAAGTGTTCAGTAAAACCAATTGACATCCCGTACGATTGCACTAGAAGTGTTCAGTAAAACCAATTGACATCCCGTACGATTGCATTAGAAGTGCTCAGTAAAACCAATTGACATCCCGTACGATTGCACTAGAAGTGCTCAGTAAAACCAATTGACATCCTGTAAGATTGCACTAGAAGTGCGGCTGGGTCATTCCAGCTGCTGAGACCAGCCTTTTTATTCTGGTAAGTTGGTTCCTGAAAGGTACTGTGCTCCAATTCTCACTCCAATCAGGCACAGTCCTTACAGAATAGCCGTGCATAAGGGTCACAGCTTGTTGCCATTTCTATAACAATTTCCATGGTTTTTCTTTGTTGGTAATTCTGAAGCTATTTCTCTGTTTATCCTCTGACTCCTCTTTTTCTCAGCTAGTGTATCTTATTTTATGTATTCCAGAATAGAGTACGTGAGTCTCTTCCAATTTCCGGTCAAAATCTAGCTCGTCTTTGATGAAAGAAATATTAAAACCCTGTCCAGAAACGTCCAGAAACAATGTTTAACTTTTATCTTGAAAACAGACATATTGAACTATTTTATTATCCCATAAATGCAAAAGGAAAAGTAAATTGAGCTTTATTCTGACATTCTTGAAAATAATATTTATAATTATCAGAGTTTGTTAGAAGAATCACATATTTCTTTATATATTAGATGAATACATGAAATGTTCATAACGTGTCAGGTTCTAAAAAGATTTTGATGCAGTCTTTGACCAGCTATCGGCCATCTTGTTTGCAGGTATCACAAATGATTTTCATGGTAATTCAATATGTGAATGTTTTTGCCGCTCTCCCCTGTTCAACTTTCTACTAACCCATTCCTTGCCCCCAGCGTTTCGTCTTCGAAGTCAGGTATATTCGCTTTTGGAAAAACTCTTCATCCATTCCCTTTAGAGAAAATAGAGGAAAGTATTTGGTATAGAATCCGTAGGGGAGATTAAAGCATTGAATGGGGGATCATCGGAAATCTTTCGATTATATTTTTATATTATATGTTACCAGAAATTGTGTTGGCGTTAGCCAAGCTGTGAAAAAACTTTATGCGTGGTGGCTGTCAGTCGGTCGCAAAATTGCTCAATATCTTACCTATAATTCAGAAAATCAACATGCTGATCCCCAAATATTTTCCCAGGTAAACTTTGGCACATTTGATTGGGTCTTAGCATCTTATATGAACAATAGGAAACATTTTACCCTGTTTAAGTCCTTCATTTATTACACTGTAAATTGGTTACCATAGCAACAAAGACACTTTTTGACAAAAAGGAGAATCATATTTATCACTGGAACAATTTGCATGGTTAAATATTAACATCAAAATTATTTCGACTTTTTCATTCATTTTTGCATTATTAGTGTGGATATCAATATGGTTACTATGGAAACTAAACTTAAATATGATGATTAAAATCTGGATGGAATTATCCTTTAAGTCATGTATAATTCTGGGTCCATAATTCTGAATAGAAAATAACTCTTTGTTTATGTCGTCATATCTGGTGTTTTATTTGATTTGGTGGGAGATTCTCGACATGTTATTTCTGGACATATGGACATGGGGAGTATTTTCCCTGTTAATTCTTATGTTTTTGATAACATCAGTAAGAAAAAGAAAATCATTTCAAATATTTTTTTCCTCGTCATTTTCTAAATAATATTCATTGATATAAATCAGCAAAATGTTCAACCTCCATACAATCGTAGAGGAACTTTAATTCGGGTATAGAAGTAATATTTAAATATGCTTGAAAATTACCATCGCCCATGGTGACCTGATTAAGACTCTCCAACTGTTTTGGATTCTCTTATTTAAAGAGGTCATGCTTTTTATATTCTCTTATATTAGATAACATTTTGTTGATATTATCACAGTATTTAACTATAAGAAGGAGAATCTTATTCTGATATGTTTTAATCTACACATAAAAAACAGAAGCTTCATTCTTTCTTTAAAGATTTATTTTCACTTCTTTTAATTACATTTTTCATGTACATTTTTTTTTCATTTTGACCTTTGTACACTACTTTCCTTTTCCTGTAGGAGAGTTAGTGAAAGTCATATTTTTTTCATCATCAATAGATATTTTAACATTGGATCATTTCTGAATTTTAAAGAATAACAAATCATTGAAAATTGTTAAATTTATTGTTACTTACCTGCAACATATAATGCAAATATGTTTTATTGTTTGTGCGCAAAATGAAATATTTCCACATTTTTCTATTCACATATCTTATCCGTCATTCCTGTTGCTCTTTACTTTATTTGGACATAAAACAATCACTCATCATTTATAGTTTAATTCAAGCTCACAATACTCTGTTTGGCCGATGCTTTTGCGTGAAAAAAAAACCGAAACGTTTATCATGCTTTCAAAGGTGTTGTCTTTTAGCATGTCAATGAATCAAGTGTAATAATTGGTTTCATTCTGGGGTCACGATGACACGTGCGCTCGAAACGTCCGTCATGTGGCGCTGATGACTGAGGTCAGGCGACTGATGACTGCACTGGGGTTCAATCTCCGCAGCCAATGCCATTACTTTGTACACCAATAATTAACAGATACCAATCAACGTTTTTGTATAATCCCATTAAACTTTAGTGATCAATTTAATTCATACATACATATTTTAATGTCAGCTATTTATTGTTTTCCATGTGTATGAAATGTTGTAACCATTTTTTTCTCTTTTAGATTTTTTTAAAACGTCTGCAGTATATTTTTATTTTTGTTGTTGTAATATTCAATGATTATTCACTTGCGTATTTTATAATTTAAAGAACGGAATGAATTGCGATAAAGTTTAGAGAACAATTTTCTTTCAAAACAATTAAGTTGCAATTAATTTATTTCTGCAGTGGAGCCTGACAGTGTTATGGAACAGAATGATAGTCGGTTGCTTCCTATTGTAATACGATTCCCTTGGTTGGTTATGGTATCTCACCTCTTCCCCCAGCCCATCTGGGACATTAGTTCAGCAGAGCTTGTGCGTGACAGATTTTATTGGTTGGTCTGTGAGCTATACCCATATATGGGTACTGCACGCGAGCGCTCCATCCGCTTCCCCTGTTGGCCTGCTGTAATCCTCATATTGGATGATTGGACATTGTGCTAATGTTCTAACAGTGGACAGGTAAAATCTAATCTCATTGAAATAACCAACAACGAATTTCAAAAATTCTTATAACCACAATTCCTCTTTCCCACTTAAAGATATATATCTGTAAACATGATTAGATATGTTTTAAAATGTATAAAATGGTGTTTTTTGAAAGGAGAATTAGGATTTTTAATTAACTTGGAGGATGTTTCCTAGATTTGGGACAAGCTTGGAGTATCATGAATATTTGATTCTGCCTATAGACGAGAGTGAGTCAGAACCTGGACTAGCAATACGCAATAGCATTGGTTCACATCCCTCCAGAAGAACTATGTAAAAATTCTATAATGAATAATTTTTTTTTTAAATGATATTTTCAAATTTTTAAAATGTGGATTTATTTCAATGCAAATCTGGTACCTGATCTACCTCAGGCATTTCACAGAGTAATTTCCATGGTGACCCACACTGGTGCCAAGCTGGTTATATATGGTAGCACGGTTATTGGGGAGATGTGTTGACAAAGCCATATGTATTATTGATTTGGCTGAATCTGCCGATTTTATTCCATCACACTAGATTGTAAATCTACCCAAAAGGTGTTAAAATCTTGCTTGGCAATTATCTTATAATCTAGCTGACAAAGTCCAAATCGATGAAATGAGTGTGTTGTAATGTTGCATGAGTGTGGGCTGAGTGTTTGGTGGGGAGGATGAGACAGCATTTGGCGTTACAAATCCATATCAAGTACGTGATAAACCAGCCCAGCATACCTGCCCCACACAATACCTCTACTTGCCAGGTATGGTCCCGCAGAGGGACAGTGAGGGAGGGTCTCACTGCCCCAGACATGAACACGTCCCACAGAAGGAAAGGCAAGGAGGGTCCCATGACGCCAAACACATAAATGTCCAATAGAAAGATAACTAATGAAGGTCCTATGGTGCTAGGCAGTATCTGTGGAAACTATACAGGGTCCTTTAACACTAGACAAATATTCAGGGTCCAATAACCAGAGACATATACCAACCAAACAAATGAATATAGCTGCACAGGGTCACATAACATTAGACAAATATATAGGGTCCCATAACCATAGACATATAACTACACAAGGTCCCATGATTCGAGGCAAATAGACAGGGTTCCATGGTCCTAGATATATATCAACTGAACATATGAACAACTACATTTGCTTCCAAAACACTTGACAAATATATATATATATATATATATATATATATATATATATATATATCTTAATGATCTCCATTATTATAAGCCAACCAACATTCACCTGCCGGCCTCCACACAAAACATTCCAGCACAATTAACCAGTTCTAGTACACATGATACATGCCTAAAATTCGATCATGCAAATCGTTTAGTTAAATTATAAATGTTAACACACCAACAGCATTGAATGCATAAGGTAAACTTATATGTCATAAGTGTCAGGCATATGCATGTCATTGTAATATTTGTGTGAATGATATTTGCACCTAAAAAATAACATACACAAATACTATTGCAAAAGATAGTACATAGCCTGCTGTGAGATACATCGTCTGCCATTGTTCTGGTCGATATTATGAGGTCATTACTTACCAAAATTATTTACCATAGTAACGAAATAATTGTCATGTACAAAGACTGACTACATGTTTAATTCACTGAGCAGGAAAAGGTGAGGTGGGATAATGCGATGGATTTAATATTAATGAGTATACACATAAAGGAATGATTTATAGTGGCGTGCGTCCATTAAAAAGCCTGCATCGATGACCGTTATGCAGGGCGCTATAACAGTATGCAAATGTGGAACTATTGTGCATCACATGCATGCTATCCACATGCTTATATGGCTTTTATAAGTACATATATTATATAAATAAAACTTAAATATATGCGATGAATATGACCAGACCACTGCTGTGCTATTCAGGGACATAAAATTCAATACATTGTGAATTCACATCAAAACATATTGATAGCTACCATTCAAAAACTTCATTTTATATTCTCTAAAAGCTTGAAGCGTGGCGTGCCATTTGCACAAAATGATAAGTGTCATGACCTGCTCCAAACCTAATATTATTGTCAGATATTGAAGTTATAAAATTTAACTATTCATGGCCTCCCCTATTATATGCACGATGTTGTTGATCATAAAAGAGGTCCTGTACATTCTGTGAAGTCATGGATTAGCTTTAATCTCGGGAAGTAATCTGAAATCTCCTTGGAGATTAGTTCCCCTTGATCAGACCGGCGTTACATACATGACCGGTGTAAGCCGACCGTGGTACAGTGCAATTACTTGGAAAATTAAATTAATTATTTAGGACCGTTCCCAATCAAAAGTCAGAAGGAAACTGTAATCTAGATCAACCAACTAATCAACAAAATCTGTCCGTTAATAGAATGAATGATTCCTGCACTCACTGAGAACTTAATATATAATTTACAAAATCGTTATAAATCTGATTTAATATAAACAATACAAAAAATCTTTATCAGTAAAATAATGAAAATTCCAATACATGGTGTGCACACATAAGCATATTTATGCACACTTTCTGACATGATTAATGTGTCACACTCTATATACCTGAGAGAGGCTGAATTCCCGGGGTAGGCCGCTGCTGATGGAGGTCCACGCCGATATTGATAGGTCCGCCTGATGCTGGGAACAAGTGATTCGCTCACATTTATAAGTTGTCCGGCTGATAAAGGTGCGTTTCTAAACTAAAAGTAGTGAAGACTTTAATTTTTAACGGACTTAAAGCCTTCAATACTTTTAGTCAAGAAACACGGATTTTTATTAGTGGATGAGTAACCCTAGGTCTATACTAGATAAAATGAAACTTAAATATAAATATATATAAATATCTATATATTTGTACACACCGCTATCCTTATATTAGCTTTGGTTTAGTGCAGTTAGAGCATAATAAATGAAAAAAGGTAGACCCAACTCCTGGCTGATCGATGAGTGAGGTGATTTAGATGAGTGATGGTTGCTGATGCAGAGCCCGTTGAGGAGTGGTTATGTAGAGGTGGTCAGTGTACCTGTGCCCTGGTCAGCACCCGCCCCGCTAACTCTACCGGCCGCCAGGTGAGGCACAACTCACCTCCTATATATAATTCATGGCACCAGCAGCAGGCTGGCGTGCTACGCAGGCCACGGGGCAGGGCACCCACCAGCTTACTTCCTCGCCTGCCATTTTCCATGCCTGAGATATCTTGTGTGTCCCGGGTGAGAGTAAACTTTGCAACTACAGTGTACACGCCTGTCTGTGTGTGAGGCTGGTGCGCAAACACCGCCAGGTGATGCTGCCACATCAAAGGCGAGGCCGCCAGGTAAGACTTCACTGAGGTGTGCCTCACGCGCCCACACACACTGACATTAAATATTTACCTGCCTCATCTAATTAAAACCCAATTAAACGCAGAATATCTTGCACCACGTTCTCATCACAAACTGAATGCAAACTTAGCAGTGAGCGGAATCTTCTCCCGTACTTGTGACACACCTGACGTCCAACTTTCACGAAGGACAATGCTTACAAGTAACCAGGAAAGAGCTCCGCACCAACTCTAATTATTAGTTTACCTTGAAATCGTATTTCAAACAAGGCAGGCTGGAGTATTGAATAGTTTGTGTGTGGGTGCCTGGTGCCTGGTGCCTGCAGGTTGGTGGGATGAGAGGTGACCCCAATCAATGCACGGCCACAATAGCTCATCATAATTTAGCACGTATTCCTGTGCGCCTTGAGATAAGATATGAGCTAGTCTCTGTCATCAAGTCGCTCCATCAAAGATAAGACCGGTCTATCTTTTATCCAAAATCAAACAAAAGGTTTACTACATATCAGATATAGTTGTGAGTTGTCTAGTGGTGACTGGGTGAGTTCTACCTGGGACAGCAGCAGCCTGCAGGCGAGGTGCAACACAGGAAAGTCTTCCTGCTCCGAGCCATCTGCCCTTGGAGCCGTCCCATAAACTATAACAGAAGGGCCCAACCACTGAACACAGAAGGGGAGACACTTAAAGCGCCACCCTCTCAATCAATTATCACCTCAAAATTAACACAGGATTAACACCCAGCTTAGAACAAGTTAAACCCTCAAACCTAGCTGTTAGAATAAACTGCCTAAATGTTAATTATTCAATCTGTCAAGCAAGCTGTTTGGCAATTTGTGATGTAGATGTTGTCAAGCATATGTTCACAAGGCAAAACAACTGCGTGCCAATTTGCGTTTTTTTTATTTAGTTTTGTCATTTATGAGTATGGCATCAAAATAAATATGATCTACTACTCGCAGGAGCCACTGCAGATCTGACAAATCTGAAATGTTTTATCAAATGTGTTGTGGGACGGTGCTGTATGTGAGTTCTAATGGTTTGGCTGCATATTGAGCCTGCCTAAGTGACTAATGGAGCGGCAGGTAGAGTCAACAAGCACTATGTCTTCTATTCTATCAATACTTAGTCCCAGCCAACTCAACGTGTGATCTCAAACTCTTGAATTTCAAATATTTACTGCCCACATCTTAAAAAATTAATGTTCCATTTTGCATCATACATGAAAAACGATTACCAGTTGGGCAGTGCAGTTTATATAATATACCGGGACGTAATAAAATACTTGGACTTAAAGAATCCTCTATAAAACACGAACGGGGAAAATTAATATGCGTGAAAATGGTATGAGAGCGCCGATAAACCTGTGTGACTCATGAGTGCAAATCGAACCCGTTTTACCTGCATGGTTAGTGAATATTTGCTGTGTAAATGAACATTTTTCACATGTAATACGAATCTTTTGTGGAAAACACCTCTTACTCGAACTTAATTTTCTTGCACAAATCTTCATATCAAAGCGAAATATTCCCCCAAAACATAAGCAATATGTAATTTACTGAAACAAAAGACAAAGACCTGTGAGGGACTTCCCCTCAATTTTAAAGAGTTATAATAGTATCCTACTATTCCTTGCATATATTGACCCCAATTAACCTTCAAATCTGACTTAATCGATTTATTGGTAGATCTGTTTGAGAAGTTTTACATGACAACATATCCAGAAACTAATTGCTCTATCTGGCGAGAATTGCATAACACTGCGATACGAATATCGATTTTCAGCAGCAGCCATAATCTCATAACTTTAATTAGAAAGAAATCGATTTTATAAAAGTATTTAAAACTTGTCCAAACATGAAGATTTTTTTTAATTGGCGTCAAAAGTTGTTTTGCACAAATGATTTTTCATACATAATGACATTGACAGAATTTCTCATTTGGCTTTGTGATTTTCTTTGAAATTCATTGGCTACTATTTGATCCCACCTAAAGGAACAGTGTATTCATGGATACCTAGAAGTAAAAATGAAACCAGGGCATACACAAAGGAAGAGTAATTCTAAAACCATTGTCCTTAGATTCAGAAGACAATAAGTCAGTATTCAGCACATGAAAAAATACCAAAGAGAATTAACATAAGATACCTAAGTCAAGAAGACAAAACGCTGCAACACAGTAAACTGAAAGCTTTTTTTTCTCAATCAGCTGCAGTCAATCACACCTTATATAAATCATACTCAATCTAACCCTAGAGACACTTATCAACTGTACTCTACATAACATTAGACATGTATAAACCATAAACAATGTTTCATTGACTTTAACTATATTATACACAACTCTAGAGATAAAAGACATCTACAGAACGCACCGAAATTAGACACAAAATGCTGGTAACTACACTAACTCAACATCTTACAGGTTATACTGAATTCAAATATTTTTGGCACACATGATTTGTGAACATTTCTTTGTCATTTATTGATATAGTATCCACATATATAGATTCAGGACGATGTGTAAACAGGAATATGGTAATGTAGTGATTATCATATATTCTAACTTGAATCTGGAGTGTCAATAGTTATTGAAATCACTGTAAATCACAGCCCACAAAAAAGTCCCATCTCAATATAGTATGCCTTTCCACTGCAGATTTAATACCTGCTCAGGTTAAAATGGCGATTGTGCACAACTTTGCAGGTTGTCAAAGGAACATGGAATTTGGGCACTCATTAATTCTATAGAGGAGGCACAACACTCAGGAAATAAATGGTACCGCTTCATTGTGCGCCTGCGATCCAGTGTTATTCGTTGCATTGGGATCTTTTGTGCAAAGTCATCTCCATGAAATGCAATGGGGCGAGTCCCAGGTAATTTAGTGGAGGCTTTGCTTTGTGGACCCTCACAGACCTAGCCCTCGCTATGACAGGCTATTTTGATGTATGGACACGTGCACAGAATCCAATATATGCCAATAACCACACTTGACAAACTCACCATAAATCATAGTTGGGAACTTGTACAGACATGCCTTATGAGAGCGCTCATGTGATTGGGTGGTTGTAAATTGTTGCAGACAATACAACCAATGAAATGCTTTGTTGCAGTGCGTGGAATTGTCAGTGGTCAAACATTAATTGTCTTTGAGACCATATCATTATTGAAGCCCCCTATAGGACAACATATTGACGAAAGAAATCCAATCACTGGGAGATAATGACCTTTTCGTATTTTAGATATATCGTTATAATTTATAGTATTCCTGTCCATGCTGATGAATTATTCAATGAATGGCTGACAAGCTATGTCAAGACATGTTCAAGATTGTTGTTCATTGTATTGCTAATTATGTTGTATGATGTTGTTTAAGATGACTTGGTTGTAATAATGTTTATATGATTTGTGCTCAATGAAATGTGGATGAGTTATAAGATATTGTGAGCGATCAACAAAATAACAACAAGATCTAAACCATTTTTAAAGAAGAATAAGATAGGCTACTACTTGCAAAGTATTTTACAATGCTTTTAAACACGTCAAGAACACAAATCATTCTACACCACAACACGCACTTCATCCAACCTCTACCAACTATTGACAGAAACGCCAGTTTATCTGTTGTTAGCACAATATTGAAAATCAACTACTTCATTATTTGCACAGCTCACCAAAGAACCATTCATATTTGATGTCCTTTACCTTATCAGTGATTGGTGTTCGCAGAGGATCTGACGGCAGAAGCACGTCTGTGGGACGTCCCCGCTGTCTGCAGATGAACACTCCCTGCCTTGTCGTCTTCTAGTGGTGAGTTCTGTCGTTAATGATGTACATCTCTGCGTTCAACGACAATCTGTCTGAGGTCTGGACACAAAGATATACACCACTACCAAACCAGAGAAAACACTGGGGATGGGGGGAGCGGGCATTTTGATAAAACCCCTTTCTGATGGTTTCTGAAGGTGCCTGAGTCCAAACAACTCATTAAACTCTTAAAAGTATTTTCCCGGCCAATGAATCTCGAAGTCAATGATGGTTTGTTCGCTTCGTTTAGTAAACGTACATCCATCCAGAATCTGAAAATATAGGAAAAAAGAATAAGTGCCCAACGTATCTAAAATACATTGTGAATGGGTGCCATTAATACAACTGCTATTGGCGTGGAGGAGAAACTGTTTGCGCTGGTACTATATGGAAACAGCGTGTAGAATTGTGAAGTTCCTGTGAACTTGATGCAGTTGTAAAGCTGCAGGGTATAAGCCAATGGACCATTCCACCATCAATTTGGGGTTCTGCAAACATGATTGCCTTTTAATCTTTGAAATTCGATCAGAGTTCAGCTAATGGCCAACACCATTTTGCGATCGTTATTTGTGTTATTTCAGTCAAATTACAATCAAGAAAATTGATAAAGCTTGGGATAAAACCAGCCATGGATTGGCCGCAAGCATTGTCTGTTTTGTTATGTCACAAACTCCACATTCCAAAGTTTGGAGCCAGGAACGTCACAATGCACTTAATACACTTCCTGTTAATTTCAGCCTCGCTTTGGACTGGGATCTCCTGGGGCAATTAGCACCCCATCGTACGAAAGGCCTCGTTCTGGTGTGACGGGACAAGCCGCTTTATGTCATATTTCATTTATGGAAATCAAGAAGGACCAAACAGTGTTGAAAACATCATTCATTGCCAAGCGGAAGTGCTCAACATTTGCTGCGGAACTGTTCTCTGCATAATTATGCACAGCGCGTGTTGCACGATGGGGGAAGATGGAGAGGTTTACCTGGTGGGAAATAAATTAATAACTGCCCAATCGCACATAATAGGTGTGAAGTGCGTGAAACCCACGCACACTAGACAGTAGACTTTATCGGGAACCAAAGTCACAAGGGAATCTCAAGACCGAGACATTATATTACGATATCTATAGTCAATTTGTCATATCATATTGAACCAAATTGTATATGAATCAATAGCTTGGATGGTTTTATCATGGCCAAAACAAATATGATCAATTTTAATACCACTGCAGAAGTTTGGCCCAGCGACGTGATTTTGTATTCTGAATGATATGGATTATAAAAAAAAAGTGAATATTGATTTTTCTATTGGCAGATACATGTGCACGTGAATTCAATGGCAATTGCAAAGCATTAATTATTCAAATATGTCCTGATTTCAATACCTGATATAGGTATACTGTTCAACTAAAATCAGGCCGATTATACCAAGCGATACTAGTGGCAGATATTGTCGAGATTAACCTCATCACTTCTGGGCGATATTTATGTGGCGCGTTTACACACTATGATGCCATTGATAACACCATCTATCTATTTTTGGCATTATTTTGAATAAAAAAGAAGTTTCTTGTTTATAAAATACGTTTGAAATTCGGATTGCTTTGTTCTGAAAGTATATTACTATTCCCTTCCCCTAGAAAAATAAAAAAATAAAAATATACCAAGTATACTATTGACGAGATCGGTTTATATATAACACACCTTGGGCTGTTCACAAATAATCAACTTTAAATGATTAATCAATTTGTGTTTTACAATATGGAATAATCTAGTCTTACATAATATTCGATTCAAGTGTTATAAGTTGATTAAGGGTTTGTGTTAAGTGTGCATGTCTATTTGGTGGCGTACCTGTAGGTAGCATATGGCCCTTTCTCCCTGATGACATGTTGACAGACCTAGAGAGCGATACAATCGTAAGCATTGCTATTGTATTGGAGTCGCCTTCTGTCCACTCATTGTCTTGGCTTTGACGAGGATAATTACCGCATCTCTTTGTGTACATAAACAAAGGCAGCATTTGCACCATAAGCCCTAATCGGGTTAGTGCACAATAAGCTTACGTCGTGTGGCTTGATGGCCATTGCGCCACACTATGGACGCGTGCCGCTGGACAGAGTGCACGCGACACACGACGTGTAGAGGGCGCCACTTATCGTAGAAAACCACGACACATTTTACACGACTCCATAGGTTTGTATATTCATGAATGAACCCCGTGAATTTACAACTTGCCATCAGGTCAAGCTAATGCCAAAGTGGCAAACAAGACGCCCCCTGCCACATTTAATTTGATTTTAATTTTTAATTGTAGCTGATGGAAGATACTGACCACTCCCATTGAGTTGTCACATTTTTCCACTGTTCGTTCAGAGTAGTTGAATCAAAATCTGTTATAAATTATTATGTAATAAGTACTTTAAAAAATGGGTGTGATTTGCATCAAACCATGCTTAGTATATATAATTAGGACAATGTCTGCCCGATGCTGTTTACTAAGATGCTGACAGTGTTTACATGGGATTATATTCGGTTTCCAGGGGTTTCCAATATGTCTGATCCGATTCAGGTTACCAGTTTCAGGACAGACAAATATGTGTTCAGCGGGATCAGTCGCCCAGTCTGTGAATGGGATTACATTTAATTGGTTTGTTAATCATCATATTTGTATCGACTATGCCTAGAAGACATGGCTTGCCCCGGGGTGTTTTACACCGAGGTGTTAAGAACACAGGTGACTTCCTTACCCACTTGAATTAATTCATATGATCATGATGTCCCACTGGTTTCAACTTATAATATTTTACAAGATTAAGTGCGACAGTTATACGATTACTACTTTTTACATAAAAACATATCAGAGGAAAAAAAATCAGCCATAAACTCCACATATGATGAATAAAACCTGGTTTTAGCATGGCATTTGAGATTCAACTTTGGGTCCAAATAAAATGTCTATAGCGCCACTATAATCAACTTGTTTGAAAAGTTGAAAATTGGCCCGGTCTGCGCTGAATGATGTGAATTATGCTTAGACGTTTACCTGGAGAAGATAGCCTGTCATTACGAGTTACACAGTCCCCGCAGAACTTCCTATTCAGTGGGAAAATCAATTTTGACATCAATCACCTTTGATGACTTCATCGACTCCCCTTATGTTAGTCACTGCCGTTGACGGCGCCTTTCAGGAGATGCTGTGTTTTCTATGGCGTTAGCTTTTTTCCTTTCATGATTATTTCATGTTATACCGTGAGCCGCCCTCGTGGGAATCGCCCCTTGAATAGAATGCGCTATCAAATATTCACTATAGCTTATTAAATCTTAATTAATTTCATTGTTGTGTGACGATGAAGTGTGTAGATCCAGTGTTTGGTTGACTGACTATAATCAAATCTGGACAACTTTTGTGATCTAAACCTATCTAACTGCTCAACGTTTTATTGTAGCATACGATAATATGGTTATGTGTTTATCTTATAAACCCTCACACATTTAAAACTTCATCCAATCAATAGATGATGCCCATAAATAAATTAATTCTATTAGAGCAGCACTTTAAACACACCAGAAACAGAAACACTTATCAGTATCCATCTATTCCCAACCAGCAGTGATCAATTCCCAAACAGCAGTGATCTATTCCCAACCAGCAGTGATCTATTCCCAACCAGCAGTGATCTATTCCCAACCAGCAGTGATCTATTCCCAACCAACAGTGATCTATTCCCAACCAGCAGTGACCTATACCCAACCAGCAGTGATCTATTCACAACCAGCAATGATGACCCTGTGCCCAACTAGCAGTAATCTTTACCTAGCTTGTGTCCTTATGGCCAACTAGCAGTAATTTTTACCTAGCTTGTGTCCTTATGGCCAACCAGCAGTAATATTTACCTAGCTTGTGTCCTTATGGCCAACCAGCAGTAATCTTTACCTAGCTTGTGTCCTTATGGCCAACCAGCAGTAATCTGTACCCAGATTATGTTCCTGTGCTCAACCAACAGTAATCTATACACAGCTAATGTTCTGAACAAACCAATACTATTTTACATATGATCATACTGGGAGAAAAAAATAGGTGAAATGTGAAGGAACATCAGCGAGGAATGTCAGACCTGCACACACAAATATATGATTTTGTCTGACCTGGATTTCAACTATTTAAGTGGTCTATGTTTGACATTAAAAATATTGTGCAAATATATTTTCAACTGTTCACTTGATTGTCTGACCTTGTGCGGTATACGTCCGTTAAAAAGGTGAGAAAACTGTACTATTATTTCTGTTCCAAAGTAATTGAGAACACTCAAACACTTGAGATATGTTTCCAATTGCTTAAAATAAAACCCCATCTAGTCATAGTTTCTGTGTTACTAAAAGTATTTGGATGTGTAAGTTATTGAGGAGTAGATTGCATTAATGTAGTATTCGCTACAAATACATGATTCACTATGGTACAGCTTGTTTGAAACACAAGTTAAAATGTTATATATAAAGCGGTTGAGCTTACCTGCTTATAAAATATTTAAAATGCCATTCCTGATGCTGGGGAGAATATCCACAGTTTAAGCCAGGAAACCCCTCCACCATGGGAGGAGCAGGGATGACAGGAGACGGCCAGGTGTGTCTCCCAGGTGAGACAGATCCACAGTGGGGAGAATGTAGCACCTGTGACGGAGATATAGCCGTCTCCCCCGCCTGGCCCCGCCGGCGCACGCTAGCGTGACCATCGCCACCCATGCATGCCCCTCATTGAAGCCTTCAAGAGGAGTCATAATTTCAATAACAAAGCAAATTAAATTAATCCAAGCCGCTTGTTTGTGTGCTGCCACGGCATGGGGTGTAGGTGTGTGTGTCTGCGTGTGTGAGAAAGAGAGGGGCAGGGTGATCACCCCTCCCCCGGACAAGAGGACACCCTACATGTCAAGATGTGTACCTACCCGTCCCTGCCATGTCCCTATCTGCCCGTGCCTGTGTCCCGACATCTCAAAGAACTTCCCAATGCCATCTTCCAACCTGTCCTAAGTATTGCTCTCAAAGTTTAAACCTTCCATTCAAAGCTTAAACCTCATATAAAAAAAACAAAAAAACTGAGATAAAGATTGACCTTAACTCACCCTCTTGTCAAATAAACATCTTCATATGCATTCTTAATTTTTGCCTTAATTTGGTTAGAAATATGACTGCTCAGTTTGATTTTTTTAAATTCTAAAACACAACAATATTGGACAAATGGCAGTAAGCAAACGAAGCTGAGGGAGTGTTACGGATCAGCTGCTTTGCTTCCACAATTATTTATTCACAACCTTCTCGCCGCGTATTTAGCTTCGTTCTGCTGGGCTGATCAAATAATATTGGACGGATCACACCCATTAATCAAAATTGCCAGCAAACTTTTTAGGTCTGCAAATGTTAGTACACAATATTACACGTTTATGATTAATACGCGCATGGAGCTTAGCAACTGTGTATTAACTGTGTAGTAACTTTACCTCATGTGATCTTGAGATAACAATCCATCCATATCTTCGTTTGACCTCAGGATATTAGTTATTTTTTTCTTCTGAAAACTACATATATTGGTAACAAATCTCAAGTGTTCTATTTGGGAAGAATATTCCTTTCATGATTAACACATTTATTGTTATGTTTCCCTGACATTCCAGTTGACAATGGTGCAATATTTACTGGACAAGTGGACTCCACATCGCCCTAAGACTAGTGCGGAAGGAGGCATTATTACTATATGGGATCTTTTATAATACCATTTTGCTATTGTGCATAATCTGTAACGATGCTGCTGTGTTGCATAATCTTTAATGTAAAATAAGTGTCGATTTTACAACTTTTGAACCTTTTCTTAAAATTATCTGAAATGAGGAAAAACTATTTTCCCAGCCAGGTAAATAACAGTATCATCATATCAGAGAAAATGATCTGCTATAGCTGATGGTATAAAAATATATTTACATTTGTAATTCCGTTATCAACATTTAGAAATATGCAGAATTGTAGAAGGAGTTGATCCTGTTATAGTTTGTGAGAACATCTGTCCGCCACAGATACCTCATTTGTCTTAAAATATCATAAATTAAAATTTCTGAATATTTCTCTCATAAAAAAAATCTACAAGACGTCCATTGTCGTGTCGGAACTAACTGACTTCTATGGATGGAAATAATATTTCACCTTTATTATTGGTACCCGTGTGATTATCCATAAACGTAATCCTAAACAATCAATAAATTCCCCTTGATTACAAGTTTACTGCCCCAGACGGCAACCACTTCAAGAGAATGTATATTTACAACCTCGTTTCTGAGAATAGCCTCGTTTTGATATCTGTGCAAACTAAATTTCCCACCATTGCAGAAACAGTGACATCGATATCAAACACAATGCGAGAGAAAGGTAATTTGTTGAACTGTGCCGCGTCCAATCAAACGTTTGGTCTACATTTGCCAGGGTGTTTTGAAATCGCATCTGTTGTAGAAAATATCACGATATTTTGATTTAAGCCTCTCATGCGTCTCATATAAACTGACACCAAGTCAGATGAATAGTGAGGCAAGAAATAAAAGAACCATTGAGGTCACAATATTGGGTCATTAGCAAATTGCCGTCATTCGTGAATATTGTGGCAAAGAGTTCCATGGTTAATTCAATGTGTAAGAAACATGCTCCATAGACATGAAGCATTCATAGGAAACCAGTTTGGGGAATGATCAAGGTATGTCGTGACTGAAGCTAATCTACAACGATGAGGGCTTACAGTGGACAGGTGCACACCTATACACACGGGCCATATGGGGTAATAAAGCATCGCCTTGTAGTCGTCCCCCAGCCCCGTACATACGGGTACCTGGCACAGCGGCCCTGCACAACCTTCCCACTTCCGCCTCAATAACAAAACCCAACCTAATCAAAGATTTTAACAAACAATAACCTGGGGTAATCATAAAGTTATTGTTTCTCAGGTGATGTAATAATTAATCAATGCGCTGGTGTTTATCAATAGCCACATCCAGCAGATCTTGTGGAAACTGTCAGCCCCAGAGGGTTTGGGTAATTACTCTGTTTCAGGGGTTGAGGTTAACCTAAATTAACGATCAAAGTCACCTACCTGGCAGGTTGAAGTGGAGGCAGGCCGTTCCTGTCAGGTGTGTCGAAGCCAGCGTGGCCAATGCCAGGCCCGGGACTGTGCAACTTTTTAAATGGCCACCTTTGCTATGCCTTGCACGTGCTGAAGCTCATAACGTAAACTAACCTGGTCACCATGGCGACGGATTTAAACAGAAGGCATTTATCGACAATGGATGACTGGGACTGCAAGGTGCTTGACACGACAATTACTGGGACCGTGTATTACGTTAGCACACCTAGTATTTATCCTCACACACAGCCAGTAGACGGCACCACCGACTCCAAACCCGGTCGATATGGGCGCAGCCATCTTCCCAGCCTCATTGTCAAGTGTCCGGTTGATATCTGTATACAACCTGTTATTCGCTGGTCAACAACAAAGGAACCAAACTTGTTCCTGGTTCTTTCATGTTTCTGCTTAATGTATGTCCATACAAAACACCAGAAGGCGAGAACCACAAACAGTCTCATGACGTCGGACCAATAGGTAATTTGGCGGTTCTCCCTGTTGTAAAACTACCGCCATTAAAACAGGTAATATCAGCCCCAACGTTTACCTATCATTGCAATATTTAAACACACCTATGAGGAAACATCAATATTTCAAACTCCACTCCAATAAAGTGCCTCTTTTTTTACATTGTTGGTCTCTCTGACCTTTGGTTTATTTGCAAATATTACTGTTGGTCATGTGGTTATGACTGGCGCCCCACCTGTTCCCTTGCTAAGTACCACTGTGCAGTTTCTTCCTCAAGATTTCATACATATTGCGTGCTGAATTACTACAACTAGTAATTCAGCATTCAAACTATCTCGTACATAATGCGGGAGAGACAGATGGTGTTTCCCTTTATTCTGATCAAATTAAGCTTCATTCTGGAGACATCTAATCACAACTCTACATAAGTACAACCCCCTCCTGAGTGAAGGACTTGCTATACAGGGAAATTCCATTGGCATTCATTTATATTGAGCCATATTTTCTCAGTCTCTGAAACTGGAACGGAGAAATGTTTTAAAATATATTAAATTTCTTCGATAAATATAATGAGAATAACCTATGGATACACATTTTATTAGCTATGCTGATTTAGTTAGCATAGCTTCTGTAGGGAGGGTGGATACATTTTCTTTCTTTCTGTCTGTCCGTAAACTTTGATCTTCTCCGAAACCACTGGTCAAAGTTTTTAGCATTTTGTAGATTTTTATCCTTTTGTTTGGCTGAAATTATCACCATACCATCTGCTTTGGGAGAGGATTTGAAATTATCATTTTTGGAGCAATTTGTAGGCGTTTCCAGAAAATGTTCACAATCATTTTAGTAAAAAGTAATGATCAGTAATGATAGCCCTATGGCCATTGGCCTATGTTCATTTTTAGATTCTCTCTGAGCAAACCTTTTGGATCTTTCACGATTTACGTTATGGGATGTAATTTATGGATTTAATTAACATTGAATTGAAAAGATCTCGAATCTCACATTAAGTGCATAACTACTTTATTGTAAAGAATTTAAAATAGGCCACTGAGTGCAGTGATACGTGTCTAGTGACTGTCATCAATAACCAGTTCAGTCTTTCATGCATATCTAAATGTATTCCAGATCTCCTTTGATATTACCTGCACAGATTTTATGCTCATCGATATAAAGCCGTCCAATAATACATATAGGTGAGCTGAAGACATATGCAAAGAGACTTGCTGGTTCCTGTATGGAAATACTGCACTGAGGTCCTCATCTGATCACTGGTGTGGAACGGTCTCTCTTGAGAAGGTAATACAGCACAATAACTCTGCACAAAGCATTTACCCAGACATGTCCATGCTCGTATAATAGGCTCCTTAACCTTACACGTGGAAGGCCACCTATAATGATGTGAAGCATTAGGGTGTAGCCATCCTTGCACATCCCTTTGATTCCTATGGAAAACAGTCTAAGAAACAAACACATCAAGTTACTATCTGTATGGGTCCTATCTTGCACCTTTCCAACAAGATAAGAATTTATCACGTTCAAATAGATATATACAAAAAGACTCACCGACTTTATGGTATTTATCATAAGAGACCTTTTTAGTGTTATATTAATAGTATTAAGATTATACAGTATCATTTTTCAGATTGTGGGATATTCATTCATTCCTTTAAATTATACATGTATATGTTGGGACCATCTGTCCACATAACATTTATGTCATATTGATAATTCAGCAGTATTTACATTTTAAAATTCAAAGTTCTCAGTCAATTTTACATTTTTTTTATTAATATAAGAAGACCAAGAGAAAAGCAAAATAACGTAATCAAGTAAATATATACAAGAGTTTGTATGATATATAACAATGAACTTGAGTTTTCAGAGAGGCAGGTTTTAATTCAATCAATCTAGCAGATGACCTCAATATCACCATCGATCTTGGAGTATAAGGCATCATTAAAAGTGGGCCTAACAGCCTGCACACGCAATGCTGATGAGGAGAATCATCAATTTTAGATGATTTTGAGATCCACTGAGAGTTGTGGAGCAGGTAGGGGCAGATGAAGCTTACATAGCTTGGACAATGACTGACATGCTATGCAGGTGTACCCCTGCCAACCATGCTGCACCACGTGCCAACCACTGCCCAACCATGTGTCAGCACTGCCAAACACATACCAGATTGCATATCGCTTAGCATATCACTGCTTAACTTTACAACACCTTGCTATTTTCTTGTTATAATCACTGCTAAATAATAATTTTTAGATTTTTTGCTTGTTATCACAACCATACCCATTGACATATCTCCTATATTTACTGGTAAACAATACAAATGTTTGCATATCAGTATTGCTGAACTATACAATAGTGCATATTATCTTTGCTTAACTATACACCAGTTTGCATAGTACCATCGCTGAACTATACAACAGATTACTTATTGGTTTATTTCAGTGCCAAATACTTTAGGATTGCATTTAACTTATCACTGGTAAATCATATAGCAGATCTCATATAACTTATCTTCATGGCCAAATAATACAGGGGATTGCATGATGCTTATTATCATTGCCAACCCCAAAGAAGGTTGCTTGTGGTTATTACTTATGCATATGTATGGTTATTATCTTGGCTCTTATTATTGCCAAACACTGACCATATATCGTACCTGTCAAACTAAACATGGTTTGCTTTTAAAATGAACTGAAAAATAAACTTGTGATTTTGTATAACAATTTATAGGACACAGTCACATCCGGGGGTAACAAGGAGGTAATAATTTGTTTTGAGGTTAAGACATGGTTCTATATCAAGTAACGATATAATCCATTATACCATCAATTCTGGATTGGAAACGTATTTCATCATATAATTGATTAATGCTTTTGCCAATGTGTAGATGCAAGAAAAGTATGTTATCTTGATGAAGAAAATGACTAATTACAAACATAGTATCCACCCTGAATTTATATTTGAATAAGAAACATGTACCATAAGTTATGTGAAATGTAAGGATATTACGGTTAGTTTGACCTTAACTAAAATAATATAAGAGAAAATGGTAAGTTTTATATATCTCACATATCAGTATTAACTAAATGATAAAAATAGGTGTTCAATGTCATCATATTGCATTTTGTGAGTATACAAAATGTCACTGAGCTGGCCCAGAGCAACATAAACTGTCCCCTCGATTGTTGAATCAATCAGTGAGTTATTAGTGCGAACGGATGTGATCAGTAGTGAATGGAGAATGAGAATGAGAATTACTATTTAACATAAATACACGACAGTAACTTGGATAAACTGATATCTTAGTTTGTTGTCATTATTGCCAGCCTCAAGCTTCCATAACCACCAAGAGGCGAATGATCATGTCATCATTGGACTAATAAAATGGATTTCTGTCATCAACAAACATAAATAATCACAAATCCATATAAACTCTACATGCAAGCAAACTACATTATCATATGTAAGAGTTTACTACTAAACAATTAGCAATAAAATAAAAAAGGTGTACTCATTCACCCATTGATTGACTGATTACAATGTATGCATATATGTACAAATATATATGTATAAATATATATGTACAAATATATATATATATATATATATATATATATATATATATATATATATATATATATATGTATAAATATATATGTACAAATATATATATATATATATATATTTATATATATATATATATATATATATATATATATATATATATATATATATATATATATATATATATATATATATATATATATAGCCATTGCTTATCATAGGGAATAAATGAACGAAATTACATTTTAATGTTGTTGTTTCTCTATATTGTGATCATGTTGAATATCTAATTGGTGCAATGTAAGAATATAATGTTTGGGGTATATTCCATTGAGATTGTAGAGTGGTAGTAAATGTATGATATATCTAGTATCAAGGCAAGGCTAGGTGTTTACAAATTTAACCACAAATCACAATCAATGAGGTGCGATACATCTAGGCGTGAAATATATTCTGCATGTTTTGTTTTAAAAGAAGGGTTTTCTATTGTCAGTAGTTGTTCATTTAAATTTTGAAGTAATGTTTTCCATGCTCCGTAAAAAAATGGGGTTGTAATATTTCACCAGCATAAGATTTGCTTTGGAGTATTAGATTGAATAAGTTCCTCTTAATAATATTTGCTCTTGTCATTTTGAAACAAATAATCTTTTCCCAAAAATAATGAGCATGCATGTAGTAAATCTACTACTTCTAGCTTACTTCGTCATAGGTCTGATTGCCAAACGCTTCTTTTCTTAAATATCACAGGAAATTATCTTTTGAGTAAAATGCTAATATTCCAATAAAGAGTAATAATTACCTTATTAAGTAATCTGCTAAACAGATCTGGTTATTTTATTTCTATTTTAATCATTTTCAAGTTAAAACGTAGTCAAAATTAATATTTTAAAATTATTTGCTGTTATATCTTGCAATTTGAATGAAGTAATGATGAAATTCTAATTAAAATTATCATTACTATGATATTTTATTCCAAGCTATGACTTATAAAGGTGTTCAGCTTTAGCATGGTGAATTAACCACTTCCTGAACAGTTAATATTTTGTATTTTTCTGTAAAAACAAAAAAATAACCACTTCCTGATCGGTTAATATTTTGTATTTTTCTGAAAAAAAAACAACTTTAAATCACAAATTTCCTGAAAACAAACTACATCAAGTGAACTCACTCTTACGTTAATAGTAGTTGATGAAAACTATAGAGATTTAATATTTAAAGAAAGCTGTGGAGTGGCCCAAGATGGGGGCAGTCCGCTTGGCATCCCTCACGCCTGGCTTTGCTCCAGTTCATTAGAAATGTGGTCTGCACCAAAAAGTCATGTCCCTGGGGCACAGTTTGTCAGCTACCTGACATATTCTTCTTTCTACCAAGAAAAAAAGAATAAATGTGAAGAAAACGTTTAATTTATGACTCTGCGCAGAATATTACGTGTTTTACTGTTATAGCATTTAATATTTGAATAAAATGCGTTTATCTACAATGATAACTTGAAATTTAATAATATTCATACATATGGTCTTAAACGAGAATATGTTATCCCATTACTACATGAAAGATTATGGATCACTTAGCATTAGCCAAATTATAAGACAGCTGTGGTCATATGAAATTAATTAAACATCAGTTTAATTATGTGTGGGCATGTTGGGGCAGTGTAGCATCTGGTCAATGGATCATCTTGATGAATGGAGGAGTGCCTGGCTGAAGATACCTGATCCCCACAGTCACTTCGCCTCACCTAACAAAAATCTGCTTCCATTCAAATAGTTATATTTACATGAATCTGTTTAGAAATAGGTAAATCTTAGACAGCTATTAAGATCAAGGAGATTTATCGATTAGGATTTTAAATATGATTCTATAAGTGTAATGTACAATATATGATAGGTGGAATAATGCAAGATTAGATGTTCTATTATGTCCAGGCACATGCTCTGTTTATGTTCTCATATTGGTGCCTGATCATAAACGGATTGTCTATAGTTTAGATCTCTGAGAAATATTGACTATAAAATTATTCTTGTTTTTTGTTACAAAAGATCCTTTTCAAGAAAGACTCAAAAGAGCTTGTCCTTTGGTCCTTTTGGTCACACTAATCATATTGAACAAGAATCTGTGCCCAAATTAAAAAATAATACCTGTAAAGAATTGCCTGTTTTAACTTTTATTTCTAACATGTATAATTCACAAGATAATGATTAATGTATGGTAGATATTGTTAAGGTAAAAAACTTTACATTCTGACTATCATTCATTTGATTTCTATCTAAAAATCAACATAACGCATAGTCATTATGTACATAAAAAATGATGCGTTACTGTCTCGATATCGTAGATTGAGACGATTATTATATTACATTACATTCATAGAAAAAGGTGAGATGATAGTGTATGATATAATATATCAAAATCCATGTAGTTCATTATCAATTTTGCAAATTAAAACCTTGATTGATTCTGAGTTGTGCTATCCCTATGGGCGAGAGTGTATGAGAATGTTTGTCGATATCAATACCAAATTAAGGTCCTCTCCCGATGCTGAAACGTGGAGGCGAATTACAGCAATTTAGATCTGATTATCAATTACTTATGCAAAACCTCAAAGACATATTGATCCAAAGCTTGCAAGGGGAGGGCGTGGTCAACTTGGTGATCAGGGCATTATCTAGCAATAACCTGTCCAACTATTTACGTTGTTGTACATAAACATCAACTATTTATTTCTGAGTGTGAATGAAGGGTAAGGCTGCGTGAGGGACATCTAGCATAACTTTTATATTAGCATTAAAAATATCGATCTATGAAATATGAAAAAGTACCATATTTAATGCCCAGCTTTACTAGGCCTCTTCAATATATATACTGAGCCCGATGCAAAGGAGAGTACATATTTAATGGTATTAACAGACCATATTCCTCTGTTTTTTTTATGCACAATTTCCGCACATTCTTCTCAAATATGATTTACTCAAACTACAGATACGGATCCAGTTTTATTTTCTCTAGAAGTGGGTTCCAGCCTAGATGCCTTTAAATAAACAAAATAAATTCTTCTGTCATGATTTGCATAAAGCTGGCAGTGTGATGGACTAGTGTGAAATTTTCACCTGTTAATAAACTGACGATGTGGAGAAGCTTTCAGCGTCCCACTGCACATGGTCATTAAAATATTGACTATAGCCGTATTATTCCATTGACTATTCATAACCCCAGATTGGCCATCATGGATGGGGAGAATGCAACGCTACATTCATCTGATTGATCGCTTTCAGTTGTTTCAAGAATATCAATTGAATAATTCTCTAAAAGTCAATATGTTCCCAGCCTAAGCTGTTTGAGTGTGCCTGTTGTCGTTTTGTGTTAATGCTTTTCTATTGTCACATAATCTATTTCTCATCGTGCTGTCTTTATGGCAAACTTAATTATCATAAACTATCATTGAAGCAATTTATTATAATTTATCACGATTTTCCAATTGTCGTTTAAAAATTCCATAAATCTCATCAAAATATTAATGTCAACCATAATCAAAACACAATAAAAAATAAATATAAGAACGAGAAAATAATAAAAAATAATAAATAATTACCACAGAGTAACCAAAGATTACGTTTAAATACACTTTTTTGACAAGTCGTGACAAGAATATATCAGATCATACATTAAATCCCTGCACAGATATTCCAAGTCCTCATTCTATTTGACCATGTGGAACCTTGATGATGAATGCTTACAAGGACATTTCTAATATGAGTAATATTTATTTTTGAATATTGGTATCTTTGAATAGGTATCTTTGAATAGACGAGGAAAATAATGCAATTTGAAGAAATGGAATAAGCGTGTCTGGCGTACACAAAGCTTAGATTAACAGTGGAATCAGTGAAATATTATAATAACAAATAATATAGGACAACCATTTACACTTTGGATATCCCAACACATTCCTGATGAAAAAAAACAAACCAAAAAACAAAACAAAACAAAAAAACAATGAGTGAATCCAGATAGGACATTGAACGTATATTTTGAAGGAGATGCAAACATTGAAGTGTAAAAAATGTCAAATCTCGCAAAGTGGCCGAGTCACGAATGCACGAGATGTGTGTTTGTTTCTGGTGTTTGTTTCTTTGTATTCCTTTCCCAGACTCATGGTATTCAGTAGCATTCAGTATCGAACCATCGCTCCTCGACAACCTCTCATTTCCCCTAACTAAGACGAGAAAATTAAAGCCAAAATTGACCGAAAGCTGTCAGTTTGAACTGCATGAAATTTCCGTGTTTTGTAGAGGGTGATCGGTCGCCATGACGACCAGCCAAACAAATGGTTCCAAATTGGGCCGTTGAGGGAAGCAGGTATTGTGTAGGAATCGACCCGATGTTGCCCACCTGACTGGCGCATCTCACGCGCCAGAGCCAAAGCTTGGTGGCTGCCCTCACATCAAACACACTGCAGACTTGATGGACCAGTCGATAAAACAACTTGACAAGTTTTGAACCCGAGAGGGAGGATGAAAAGGCGATGTAATGCACTGCGCATGTTAAAGTCTTGGCATTTTTTTTAACTCCTCGTTGATGTGACCAATGTTCCCCTTCTTTGGGACCGTACGTCTGTTTGTGACTTACAAAACCATTTTTCATGGGATAAATTCAATTGGTATAACATCAGAATAGGTAAAATAATAAAGCATATAGAATAATTACAAATTACTTTTGATGACTCCGATATAAGACTTCAGATATAAGATAGGATTTCATTGGTATATTAATAATTTGCTTCAATGGCTTAAATATGTACATGTATGTACAATCCATATTTCATATTTAAATATAACCCTTTTTTAGTTGATTTAGTTGATGTAATAACACAAATCTACCCCTTATTATTGAGAATTATTTCATTTATATAATAAAATTATATATACTTGAAAATATAATAAATAAAACTCTAAAAACATATGTTTTCTGTTCTTCAAAGTGAATATAAAATGTTTCCAATACATTCCATGAACTAATTACCAACTTTACTAGGCCTCTTCAATGCAAAGGAGAGTATGAACTAATAAGAATTACTAAAATTTCACCTACTTATTGATTATTTATTGTCAGGTAATATTTGCAATCAATTTAGTCTACAATGTAGACTTTATGCTATAAATCTCACCAATTTCAAAAATTCACATAAATTAAAATGAGCAGCTCAAATGACGTGGCAGATATCCGTGCCGCCACCTGGTGTACATATAAAAATCCCGATAAACTGGGCATTATATGATAGTTTGGAGACAAGGCATTGTTTGAAGACTAGAAATCTTGTGTAATATTGAATTTAACTATAGTTCAAGCAATTGGATGGTGTATTTAATTCTAAGAAAATCTCTTTGAATACCTTTTGGGCTTGTAACTTTAAGTATATTCGCTTTTAGAAAAAAAACGTCATGAGCATTTATAATAAGCATTCATAATGTTGGTACAACCGCCCAGATCATACTTCGGACTTTTAAAACGTTATTGAAAGACAGGAAACAGAAAATATACTGTTATAAATCACATGCAAACCCCTAATGATCATCGTGACATATTCATGACAATATGAATACAATAATTCTAAGTCATAAATATGTTGGGCCACTGCCAAATTATAAAAGAAAATTTTAAGTTTTCGCAAAAATCAAACTAATGATAAGAGAGCCAAACATTTTGATTTTTTAGAGTCCTTCACATCTCGACAATATGCATCAAATCAAATCCACCCTTTTTTTTGATGATTACTGTAACGTCTTTCAATCTCTTGTGAAACTATACCATAACAAAAATACAATTTTAGTGTTATTGCTCTCGGAAAAGTTCAATTATATATCCCCTCAATAAATCAATACGTGTCTTGACAGTTTAAATGTTATATGTTATCATTATCATTAAAATGAGTATTTTAAAGATCTCACTTCATTTCTAAGATATTGATCATCAAATGGCAATAGAAACGTTTTTACTTTTTAAAAGAAGAAATCAATAAAATGATTTTTAAATTGGACAAAATTTGGAATTAGAAGATCAAGAATAAGAATTACATTTCACTTCCACGATATTTGAAGCACATTTATTTGATTATTCAACGATACAGATAAATAAAAATTGTGACTTTCAAACTTATTGTTTACCTGCTAACGTGACAAAACAGATATTTTTTGTACTCTCAACACTAGCGTCTTCCTACCGTATTAGTTGTCTCAATTCCCACAGAAATCTTGCATGGAATTAATCTCACTGCTTGATTACTTGTTCGTATGATAAACATTACATAATTTACTTTTCAGTGGCATTGTATCTTTTTCAAATCAAAGCAATATTAAATACAGATTATAAATGCTGCTGATATCTTAAAGATATTTTTAAACATCAGGTCTGTAAGGTGCTGATGTATTCTTAACGGAGATCATAGGGCTTACAGAACTTTTACATATTATGATATCTTGAGGTACCTTGTATTTTTGTTTCATTACCACATGTACAATAAAGTGTCATGATTTCCAAGAATACGATTGGCTGGTGCCTATTGTGACACATGAAAATTGATCTGAATATCAACATGATGACACTTCATTTTCTGAAGTGGTTCAACATGAACATGAACATATTTAGGTCTGGGATGCTGTTAAAATTCAGGATCATTTCATGGCTATTTTGCCTACTCCTTTTACTTGCAGTTTCCATGTTTTTAGATCTATTTCAAGTCTATTTCATGCTCTCTGACCCTCCATTTTGACAGGTACACAAGACTCTAAATAACATTACATAACTATCCTATTTATATTCTAGCACACACACCACATCATGACCTTTCATTGTGTACCTACTAACACATATCATGACGTCTACATTGCTCATGACATTCACATAAATTTCTTTTATATTTAATAATTCATCTATCACCAAATATCTGGACAATGGACAGACCCAAACATAATGATAAATATATACCATTTCAGTCTCAGTAATAGAAAAAAACATAATTTAAGGAATTAAGGCAGTTCAGAACACGTGCCTTATGAAACACTTTAAAAACTCTACATATCATAATTAATGAAAGGTCTGTAATGGAAATGTCATCAAAATAAGTCTCCATGTCTCCATGTGCATATAAGATACTTTGAAATCTGAACTTCATTTTCTAAACACAGAACATGAAATCATGTTGTTTCTTGTAGATGTAACATTTTTCTGGGTTATTAAAAATACCCATGTCCATACGCCACTGGCCAAAAGGTGCACAAAAGAGGGTAACAGTCAAGTTTTAGCTGAAAGTAATCTCAATTAGCATTAAAATCAATTAAGTGAATCATTAAAGATGCAAGAAATGTGGTACTGTGAGGAAATTTAAGCCACTTTGGTATTATTAAACATATAGATATTGTATATAAGCTCAAGCAGTTTGGCACATCAAAGCCACCTATAGTTATAAAACGCCATTAACTTAATACTGTCGTCCTCTGGTGTTCGTTCCTACTGCACTTTTTTCGCCGCAGCCATCTTTGGTCACTAAAGTCGTTTACAATTCAATGAATGCTTAAAAAATAAAATCAATTTCATATGCACTGTTTAGACTAGACTCGCACAAGCTCAATAATTGTGGCAATGAAAGCATTATCAAGACCCTGGTGGGTATCCAAAACAAAAATAACACTCTTAATGACAATAAACACTGCATTGCTTTATCTCTAGCATAACGTAGCCAATGCCATATAAAAAGCTGTCGCCAGGACTCAATGCCTCACTCTTCTTAAAGAATGACTGGAGACCTCTGGTTTGTATTACAAAAAGGCATGGTGACATAAACGTGTTGTAACAAAACAAATGTACTGTAATTTAAAAATATAGGTTTGTGGCCATAGGTTTGTGGCCATAGCAGCTGATAGAATGACTACCATTCTGAAAGCTGTGGAGGGAAAACAAATATTTTGGTAAAAAATGTATGTGCAAAAATAAAGTTTTGGAATCATAGGAGGAATAGAGAGACAGTTATGGGTATTATAAACTGATTTCAATATATTGTCAACCAAGCTTGCATGTCTCCAAAGTTCCCACATGCGTGACAGATTTTAACACACCAGGTGGCAGCATGCCAACTCGATGTTAAAATTGACTTGCGATAAATGCTGTCTGAAAAAGCTATGCAAAGATTTTCTCCACGTGAGAACCAGGAAAGGCCTTTATGCTTTCATTAACAACCCCATTTTTACTCTTACCCATATCTACGTTAACTACCTCATATAGAATAGGAATATTTTCTCTTTGGAGTTTATCTTATTATCAAACAAATGACAGTGAGGACGATGTAATATCGTCCAGCTGAGTACTTTCTCTATACAGTGATCGTACATGCTTCATGCCGTTCGTGTGTTCCTGGCCAGTGGTTTTGCCAGTGTTTTTGCCAGTGGTTTTACCAGTGGTTTTGCCAGTCTTTGTATTATCACATCTTGGATTGTGTGGCTCAAAGTTTGAAGTAGATATTTCACCATTTACTCCATAAGAGTGAGGATCATGATTGTGACCAAACGTGGTATGTTTATCCTTTTCATCACTGAATGAAATATCAACATGCTTGGGAGATATATTTTCCATGATATTATTGTTCTCTTTACAGCTGTTTGACTCATTGTTCATTTGCCCTTCATTAGATCTGGAATAAATGTTGAAACAAATGCTGCATATTTCATCTACTAGTATTTATTATTAACTGATCATGTTTATCGCATAATGTTAGGATACCGATATCGTTTTACCTTTTGTTGTAAATGGCACAGGAAATGACAGAAATAATCAATAGGGTGCTGCCACCTGCTGACATTATAATCAATGACAATGCACATCCTGTTGAGAAAATAAAAACGAAATACTATTAAAGCCTTCTTTGCAACGTAAGAAAAAACTTTGGCTATGCAATTTATATCAAACTATTATTGCTGTGTAAGACCTATATTTTAAGAAATCATTACACATTTAAAATTTTTCTGTACAACTGCATTGAAAAACACAAATATAGTGCTAATATAAACTAAAATTGTCCATCTTACCCTGTTCTGTATTCTGGTCCATTACTTTGATGGGGTCATGCCTTTAAAATGTCCTCTATACTGAAGGCTGAAATCTTTGAAATAGGATGCCTTTTTAATATTAGTGATTTTCATATACTGCTTAAGCGATATAGAGCAGAGTAAAAGATCCAAAATGTTTGCTCAATATTTGGCATGGATCTATGCCCATTTATGCGTGCTGTAATGAAAAGAATGAGGTCCAACTAAGAGATCATGAGACATTTACCTTTAAACAAGTACCGTTAGGCTGAACTCTTTGTATATATATATATTACTTCCATCGACTCTGCACATTGTTCATGACTGCATATACTGTTATATCAACAGAGGAGGTGTGTAAATCAAACACACAGGCAAGCAGTTAGCACTCCAGACGCCGGAGTCCTAGATAGGTCCTCATCCATGAACATATTGCGATATTATTCACACAAATTGAATGTCTCTCATAACAGGTGTCTCATTTTGTGTGTGAATCTTTATATAGCTGGATCTCATAATTGATAGACTGCGGCCTATAATGGGTTATTGTAGCTGGGTATATATAATGTGTGTTGGACACTCCCTGGTGGTCCGATCAAATAAATCGCCACTTTACTATACATGGATCTACTACTGATCTAAAACTTAAAAACTAATTATAGTCATTTATTTGAACATGAAAAATCTTACATGCTATACTGAAGCTGTAAAACGTATTTTGCGAGGTAATTGCTGATTGGAATATATATATATATGATATATATCTACATATATTTGCTGCGTTGTACATATTCATAAAGAAATGAGAATAATATTCATTCACCAGATATTGAGAAATACAAATGTTTGTTATTTTGTTGATTTTGATTACACCCGTATATTCACTTGTTCTGAGTATTTTGTGGGCTCATATTCCCCATATCGCCAAAATATAAGCGGCGATACTATGAAGAATTGTTGTGGCTTGTCAAATGTAAACTAAATCATATCATTTCCATATAAATACTATGTTGGACGATGATGATGCTTTAACCTTTGCGTGTATAAGCTATATAACCGTTGTGTCCTTATTGAAGATAATTTATATATACGGATACTGTGTTGTTAAATATATTTAAAAAAAAGTTACAACCATGTGATAATGATTGTATTTTATACATCTTTCAACACAAAGTATTCTAAATGAGAATTTTAAAAGACATATTCTAAAGGTGTTTCTAGTACATAATAACCTATTTTTTGTTGTTGAAATGTTGGAAATTTCACAAACATTGTTACAATAGGGAAATTACATAAATAATTATAATTGCTAACGGATGCACGTTTGTCCATTCGAACAGACCTAACACCCTGACAGATCACAATAGAGGTCACGTGCTTCTATACATGTGGCCATCTGGTGGTCAAAAAAGTACAGCCAGTACTTTCAGCAAAACACAACTTCCACGGTCAGTGTATTTTGGTTGATTTTTGTGAGATAACTTCTTGTTGCACAGTTTAGTGGCAACATATCATTTAAGCATCCTCAAAACCTCTGTAAAATTGCCTGCGACCTCTCTGATTTCAAGAATGCTTTAATGAATGTGCTTCTGCCACAGCTTGCATTAATATCGGATGATTTAGTCTTCTGTTTTTATGTCAGCAGATTTTGGCAGTGTTTCTATTACCTCCAGACAGATCTGATTTTCATTATCATCACTTCTGAAATACTTGATCTTCTTCCTTCTATTTTTAAAAAATAATTTCATATACCACCAACTCTCACTGTAATCGATAACTGATATGGCCTCCAATTTTAGTAATGTGTCTTTCTGATTTGTAATTTCGGTAACCCTCTGACTTATAATCCCTATCAAAATATTCAGTAACAATATACTTGTAAAGATCACTGATGCAACATACAAACCAGCAGATAGTATTTGTAATACCTCCGGATCATTATTGAAGAAGTCATCTGCGGGTGTTGATATAGCCATAATAAGTAAAAATGTATTGTACAAAGTATCTTTATAACTATGAAGGTTCCTGGGAGTATTGGAGGCAGACACATTCATACTCCCAGCATCACACTCTGAGGTCATATTGAGGACATAAAACCCATTAGCAATGGATAGAAAAGACACCAAACTAACGGATAGAAAAATCAGTAGGTCATAAAACATTCTTTGCATCATAACCATTAGATGTCCAGCTTCTTTGTTCAACTGAGAAAAGAAAACAAAAGAAGACAGGCCATAGAACTGAGCTGTATAGTGAGCAAGCTGCATGGCAGTCTGCGATTCGCAAACATCACACGTCATATGTAGAACAGAAGTTAGGATCACACATAAACCAAACATGGGTTGAAATACTCTAAAACCATAGGTGAATACGGCCGGAAATCCTCGGGAACAGTGAATGTTCATTGCACGTCTTTTCTTTAGTGACCATGCAAGAAGAAGTGCCTCTTGAATAATTACCAAAAATCCAATTAATACCAAAGTGACATTCAGTGCAAATGGGGGTGATGACTTGTCATGGAAATAGAGAAACTGTGCAATATATATGCCAAATATACCACACCATCCCAGAAAATAAAAATGAAACGTTATCATGAAAGATTGTTCTCGTGCCTTTGTCCACGTATTAATTGGTTCCTTTTTAAAAAAATTGCATTGTTCAAACCTGGAAACCGCTTTGCTATCTATTCCTTTTATCAGGTTAAAAAGAGATTTTTTCTCGGTACCCATACCCTCATAGTCTGTTATATCATAGAGAACATGTCTGTGCGTTATGCAATTTTTTGCCTCAATTCTGTAGACCTGTTCAGTGTTTAATATTTTCAGCATGATTTCAGGTGCCCAGAGAATAGCAGCCAGGTCCAGAGGCATTTGTCCTGCCAGGTTTGCTGTCCTTACTAGTCTCCACCTGTCTCTAGGACATTTCATCACACTTTCTATTATGTATTCATACATATTAATTGCCTGTTGTGGATTATCTTTTGACCATATTACCAGAGAATGGACAATGTTATTTCCCTTACTGTCAGTGAGAGATATATCTGCGCCATTCTCTATCATTAATCTTAAGATTTCTCTGTCATTTGACATAGCAGCCAGAGCAATAGGTAACTCGAAGTCATGGCTGTTTTCCATGTGCTTTTTAACATTTGAAGCCTTGACCATTTTGATTATTTCGGGATCAAAACCATATTTCTCATCTCCAACAATAGTTTGAATATCTCTCGCTTCTGTAATGGACAACTTCCTGACATCAGTTCCAGTACATTCAGCACTGACTGGTGTGTTAACCAAGAAGGCTACAATCATTGGGTCGTTTAACATCTCCAGAACAGCCAAGACGCACCCTCTGTCACTATTTATCAATGCATGATGAAAACAAGTGCCTCCAATTTGGGGTAAGAACTCCTTATTTTTGGCATTCAATTTAGACTCATAATATTTTTCTTTGATGTAAAAGACCGCCGACTGAATTGTTTGGTTTTGTGTTGAAAGCAAATCCACACCTTCAATATAAGTTACCATTGTGCCAGTGTCCATGGAAATGTCAGATATTTTGTTTCTAGACATTTCAGGTTCCTTTCCTTTTGATTTTTACTTATAGAAATGCATCCTTTGATGAGTGAGGTATGTATTGAATATTGATAATGTTATGAATATCGATAAAATAAATCTAAAATTATCCATTTATGTATCTACAAGGCCTTTCCATCTGCTAGGCAACCACATTAATGGCGGCTACCGTAGTGCTTTAGTGTTTGATCGTAAATAGTTTAGGGTTTTATCGATGAACATAAAAGCATTGTCAATATTAGGAAATACCGTATGCCTAATGTGTAATATAGAATGCATGATTCATGTTAGCAATGTAAGCATTGTGAAATCGCGAGATGATCTTATGGTAAATAAAATGCAAGGGAAAATATTCACCTTGATATTAATAGGCAGAAAAAAATCATGAGAAATGTTCTTGACTATTACCAAATCCGACATTTCCTTAACAAAATTGGATTTAAAATTGAATATAAAATTTATGCGTATGACATCAAAATGATCCCATATTTTTATTTCTAACTTATTTTAAATTCTAACTTAATATTATTCTCACTTCACTGGCTTTGTGTGGCCACGGGCCGTGGCGCAGTTGGTTAGAGTGCCAGCTTATTAGCACCAGTTCCTCTGTGGCGACCCAAAGGTCATGGGTTCGAACCCCGGCCGTGTCGGGATTGAACTCGTGAAACAATTTCCCACATGAGCTGAGGCCCGTGGCTAAAGGGTTAACCCGTTGTCCTTGTAAATCTGTGACCGGGTGAGTTGTCATGTCAAGGACCTGCGACATGACAATTCAGTGAGGCAGCACTATATCTGCTACAAGTAAGTCTCATCACGAAATGACTGAAATAATGTTGAAAGTGATGTAAAACCACAAACAAACAAACAAAATCACTGGCTTTGTAAAAACAAATTTACAGTTAGCTAATGCAGTTAGCAGATCTTTTGGATTTAATAACCTGTTTCTACAAAATAGAAAATGCTTATACATTAAGAACTGAATAGCATCATACATTAAATTTGTAAAATATACTTTTGAAATCAAAGATAAATTCATAGATGAAAATATCATGCTTTTGAAGCTTAACAATAACAATGAAATATATGAAATATCTACAGTATCTGCAAAATTATATATTTGACCGAGAAAAAATCAGTGAAAAATTACACAGAACAATTATACAAACTTTCACAGCTGTATGAATCGGGTATATAATATATAGAAACAAGATATGGAATATGCCAGTAAAGAAAATAGGTGGTTTTAATGATAAAATCATCCATCAACTGCTAAAGTGAAAAGGTTATTTGCATAAGTGGAGGCAATATGTCCCCCCTCTTTGTATTTGCTGTGGACAAACAAAAAATATTCAAAATCTGATTGGAAGGAAAATGATAAAATTGTCACACATAAGTGGTATTTTGAAACTAAATATTAAAAATGAAACAAATTGTAAAAGTCTCTGTCAATAAAAGTGACATATGGATTGTAAGAGATATAATATTAAGCACTGTTGCTTTCTGTGTATATTAAGATTCAGAATGAGTTAATAAGGGCTATACAAATTGTGGAAACCAAGGGAAATATGAATACATGAGCGGAGTTGAAATATATCCGAAATACTTTACAGTACAGTGTACACCTTCATTTTCCACAAAAGATATTCTACAAGTGACAATAAGCATTTTCCCAATTTCGGTCAGGCGGATAACTTGTGTTGTATAGAAATGCCTGAAAATAATTATTTAAAACAAGAAAAAGTGTTACATGTTACACGGATAGAGAAATTAGTCCAATTTTCTATTGTATATAATATTATAATTTTTTCAGTAGGTGTTTTTAGGGCATTATTGCTATAAAAAACAAGAATATGCAGATGTTTGTCACTGACCAAATGCTATATATTTAACAGTGGCCAAGTTTAAGATGACACCGGTGCCACACTTCATAATCAGGGAGTTGGTGCCAGCCAGATTCCTGGACTTTCTTACCCTTGGAGAAGCAGAGGACATGGTCTTTTTTACATACCAAGACATCTGGGACTTTCACCCTTCCCCAAGGGTGGTCTACGAAGGGTTTTGTTTAGCTCCATTAGAATACCCTCTAATAACTGACTCGGGGAAAGATTTGATGCTGAACACTCCCATTCCTGTGTGGTTTGTTTGTTTGGGGTTTTACATCACTTTCAACATTATTTCAGTTATTTCGTGATGAGACCTACTTGTAGCAGATATAGTGCTGCCTCACTGAATTGTCATGTCGCAGGTCTTTGACATGACAATCCACCCGGTCACAGATTTACAAGGACAACGGGTTAACCCTTTTGGCACAGGCCTCAGCTCATATGGGAAATTGAATCATGAGTTCAATCTCGGCATGGCCGGGGATCGACGATGGCGAATTCCACAGATCTCAGCTGAAAGAAATACATATTAAAAGATAAAGAACGCAACATGGAGAAAATCCCAATTATACCCTTTTTGTACAGACTTGGAAATGAAAAGTTATAACTTTAATTCGGATTGACAAAGATCATTTTAGTGCATTGTAAAAACTGCAAATCAAATGGCTACTCTGATTTGTCTGCTATGAATACTTACACCAAACAGTTCTGCTGCAGATGCCTTTGTCAAGCTAACAACACATGGCCACTGAGTCGTTCTGCCAGCATATGAGATGGTTGCTGTCATGTTGAGAAATTGGAATAGTTTGAGCAAAATCTATAAAAACAATTGTCCTTTATAACTCAACTGGGCATTAAACCTGAAATGTGTCACACCTGGTCCTGACACTGGTATTGGGGAAGACAAACTTGTATTTAAAGTAAACATACCAAAAAAGCCTCCCCTACCTATAATGGCTAGGGGTGTGGGAAACCACCCTTAACTTAAATATAAAGATCTATTTAAAGTAAACATCACAAAGAAGCCTTCCCTAATGATAATCTGACCTTGGGCTAAAGGGAGTGGAAACCATCCCTAAGGCTTAAATTGCATATTCTAGTAACATGGAAGCCACCCTTAGCTTGAAATGAGGAAACAGGGGCCAAAATGTAACACTTGTGACCAAATAAATATGATGCCAGTATAAAGAGTATCCGACACTTTGAACAGTTGTTACAATATTGACAATTTAGTATAAAATGCAATGGAGTCTGAAGTAAGGACACATACATATCAGCATGACAAACATGAGTGGTTGCATGGCCAGAACGAAATATCTTATTGCATCCTTGCATGATAGGATCCTACCTAATATTCATACCTGGATCCAGATGAGGGGTAATTGCCATAGGCTTTCCTACATTGTGGATGGAAGAATATCCATACTACAAGAGAAGATGGAGATGGCAGAGAGATTTCCTGATGAGCTTCAAACACATCTCTACAATTAGCTGTTGTCAATCCTTGTTACCTCACTGATTTCTTGCGCAGCAAAACATAAACTTACTGAATGTTCTTTTCAGAACCTACCAGATCCTCCCAAAATGAGCAAATCATCAATCTTGAACCACAAATTGTCATTTTTCACCACCTGAAGTTTGAATAGGCAGTCATATATCCCTCATTCTTGTAGAAGTCTAGAGCAAATCATATTTTGCCCCAATTGTTTGTTTGTTTATGCTCATTTTAGAAATTTCATTAAGATACTTGTCAAAATACACATGCAGCCAAGAGTGTGATACATTTCACCCCAAGTTCTTATGAAAGAGTTGTTATTTTTAGTCCTCGCAGGTCTCGCTAACTTTACCATAAAACCCCCCCCAAGGAACTGGAAGAGATCCTGGAAACCCTCCAGGAGATCCTGGATGACACAGAGTCAACCACATCCTAAAAACAACCACACTTGCTAAAAAGTCTGTAAAATATTACAAGGAACAACAAAAAACCAAATATGAAAATAAAACATATTTTTATATAAAAAAAGTTTCTTGTCCGAGTTTGTAGGAACCCAAACATGGTTCTTAATCGACATTGGAATACAAACGCCCCAAAAAAACGGCTCAAAAACTGGCCGAGAACCCAACAAAAATAAGGTATAATATCCGATTTAATCATTGAAAACTTCTCGTATATATAACAAAAGAAAGAAACGAGATCAAGAAATTCGTTTTAAAAATGGACATTCCTACCCCGCGCCGGGGCAGTACGCAGCGTAAAATAAACGACCTAGTCTGGAGGCCATCCGGGACAGGGTCCTTAAATTTCAAAAGAATTAGAGATTAGAGATCGAACACTTTCGAATCGACAAAAAGTCGAAAAAAAACCTCCCGAAAAATTGCAGAAAATTCTACAACACATGTAGAATACTTTACAACGTATCTGTAACCCCTGCAAAGCCCTCAAAACAAAGGTTTTTCAATAGCACCTCCACCAGAGGCTCACAAAAACAAAACACACCTCCAGATTGGAGGCGCTACGAGTGAAGGAACAGCACCTCCAGAGGTGCTAAGCACCTCCACGAAATCCTATATAAACAAGAATCAGGATAAAGCAGTCAGTCCCTATCCAACTGAAGAGATCGAACAAGATCGAAACCGTTGTTGGTCTTGGTCGGGACTGTGATCGTCGTCAAGCTCTGTTCTTGTGATCCTCGCCTTTTCTACTGTTACGTCTTCCATCCCAAGAATGAGCGAGCCGTCTTCAGCCTTTATCCAGTACCAACCTCACCGACGAGATTGCGTAGCTATCCACCAGTCAGACGAGTTTAGTCGAGTCTGCCTCTATGCAATCTCTAGCAACGGTCGTCTCGAGAGATAAGGGGTCTATTGAGGTGGCGCCCGAACAATGGGCCGCCTTTCAGGACTACCTCAAGAAACAAACAAATCCCCTGGGGAAAGGGACCTCCGGGCAGTCGTCTAACGCCAAACCGAGCGTTCAGACGACTCCGCCCCGCCAGCAAAGAAAGGGAGGCCCAATATCCCCAGCGAACATGAAAATCTCTACAAGAGAGCCCGGAACGCGTTAGCGAGGCATGCCCGCTACCACACCATCCACGCATCGCTACAAAAATACAAGGTGATGGAGGGGCACGTCATCCCCCGCCATATCAAGGTAATAACAAACTTACATATACACATTCCTCCCACACTGGTCGCCCCCAGCAACGCTACGCTGAGGAGAAGTAAAATCATGGCATTACTTACTTATACATGTTCCGCCCATCATAACAATAGACAATGGGCCGGAACAAAGCTAAACAAGCCACAATTGACAATGGGGAAACAATGCCGCCCCAGAGACCTCAAGAAATTCGCCGTTTTCAATCTCGTAGAGATAACACGGCTCCACTTGATTAGCCCTCTCGGGCAGGCCTTAAGTGCACGAGTACACAATCCCGAGCCAAAAACTCGGGGAAATAGTGCTCGTCTATACACATTATCAAATAGCAAAGAAAAGGTAATGAATCAAACTGAAAACATAACAGTTCAAAATATCGTCTTATTTTGTAGATCAAAATCAGTCCGCCGAGCGGGGCCAATGACTCCGAGTTCTCTGCCAATTGGCGGAGGAAAATCCGCTCATATGAAAGAGAGCTCCTCTCTCTTGAGACGACACACGCACAGTATATGTCAACAACCAATCAGCACATTGCTGATGCTGCATGGAAGGAACTATGCTCCAAAGTCGACAATAACTGCTACGACGAGGCCCAAGCGGCAGCCAACACGGTCGCCAACCGGGTACAAATTGAAGAGAGCAGTCGACAGCGCAAAAGATTTGCATACGATCTGGAAAAAACCGAGGAGGAAACCCTCGGCGTTCCCAGAAATCGGAAGAGCAAAAAAATACCAACCAAGCAGCAACAGAAATACCGCGTCACAAAGGAAGCAAAACGCAGAGTCCCCAACAATAAGGGAACAGCCAGCAAAAGAAATACCTCTAAAAAGCCCACCATCGGCGATCTCATCAATCTGTTTAGTTAAAGACACACGAGATCCGGTGGGCTCCCAAAAGCGAGAGCCATCAACAAAACTCAGGACAAAGCTCTCAGAACAATACAACTGTAAAAGAATAGAAAACTTCAATCAAAGCAATAACAATGATAGTGCAACAAACACAGAACCAAGCCAGGTTCCCACAGTAGACAATTTCAATGAATGTTTGCCAGATCAAAATGTACCTTTAAGACAAAATAAAAACGTCTCAAACCAAAAAATCAAAAAATCAAAACATACTTTGCTCATACCAATATCCCATCAACCTCAACAACTGTCCCATCAATCCCGGACCCACAAGCTAAATTCAAACCGAAAAGCACTTGGGAACCAAAATCCACTTCCTGGGACCCAGTGTTAGAAACCTTTTTCAAATGTGTCCAAAGGGACCTCAACCAATTTGTCCCTAGGGCCCCCGCACCCAAAATCTCAACAGAGAGGAAAAAACAGCCTTAGACACCCTAAGCAACAACAAAACCATAACTATAAAAAAGGCAGATAAAGGCTCTGCTATAGTAATTATGGACACAGAAGATTACATCAAAGAAGCAGAAAGACAACTGAATGACATCAACTTTTATGTCAAAACCCCTAATGACCTCACAGAACAACATAAAACCAGTGTAAGGAACATACTGAACCAAATGTATGACAAGGACGAAATCAGCAATGACTTTATATGACATTGTGTCCACACGAGGCTAAGACAGCCAAATTTTACTTCCTACCCAAAATACACAAAAAAGTGGTCGTAGGGAGACCCATTATCAGTGGAAATGGGTCTCCCACAGAACAAATCTCTGCATTTGCAGATGAACACATAAAACCCTTTGTCAAAGACACACCCTCCTATGTAAGGGACACCACAGATTTCATTAGGAAAATCTCCTCCTTTAAGAGTAACAATTAAATCATTGTAGCCACTATGGACATGACTAGCCTGTATACAAACATCCCCCATAATGAGGGCTTGAACGCGGTATACAGATGTCTGGTTAAAAACTACAAAGGCAAAGCGAGCATCAAAAGCTTGATGAGTCTCTTAGAAGCAGTATTGAAAATGAACAACTTCACCTTTAATGGTGAAAATTTTCTCCAAACGGGAGGAACAGCAATGGGAACAAGGGTAGCCCCTTCCTATGCCAACCTATTTATGGCACATCTAGAATAGAACCTCTTAAAGAATGCCCCATCTAAACCAGCTCTCTATCTGAGATACATTGATGACATATTCATGGTATTTGACCAAGGAGAAGAAAAACTCCTAAACTTCATTGAATACACCAACTCATTCCATCATAAAATTAAATTCACCTCAAAACACTCCAAAGTAGAGGTAGAATTCTTGGACACTTTAGTTAAGGTCGACAGAGAAAATGGGTCTATCTATACGGATCTCTACACCAAAGATACTGACACACACAACTACCTACACTTCAGTTCCTCCCACCCAAAACATTGCAAAACGGGTGGTCCCTACGGAGAATTCCTGAGAATAAGAAGGAACTGCACTAAGATTGCAGACTTTGAAAAACATTCACAACTCAGAATGCTAGACTATCAACGCAGGGATATCCAACAGATCCCCTAGAATCCGCACGAATCAAAGCGAGAGACAAAAACAGGGAAGACCTGCTCAAACAGAAGAACACTTCCAAAAGCGAGCAGCCAAAAGTACCACTGAGTGTAGGATATAGAATACACACCCAGAGACTCTTGGAAATATATAGACATTCATAGACAATAACGAACGATACCGATGGTTGATGAGTCACCATAACCACCACTCTGTGAGACCACGTGTAGACGGACGAGCCGATGTTGGATACGCAGGCAGGACGAGTCCATCTGATGACGCGTGAGGAAGCCACGTAGGCAAGCCCCCACAGATGACGCGTGGGTACATATAGGCTGTACACACAACACATAGCCAATTTGGACCAAGAAAAGCAAAGAGCCAAGCCACGACACTCAGGACAAGGAGGGAGCAGGAGTGCGGGGATATGGGCCGCAGGCCGCTACTCTCTGTCGCCTCCACACAGGAGTTACACGGATAACCACTCAGGCTGATCGCCCATTGCCATGCCATATGCTAATTCGGGGATATATTTATGTATATGTATTTATGTATATGTACAGTTTATACCCCGAATAAAGATGACATTATATCCGAGTCTGCAGTTCTCCTTGATCACCCGAGATAGGAGTAGGCACTTAGCATATTGGCCAGGAACTCACTTAGCCAAGCAAGTTTCCCCATATCTTCTGAGGCTCCCCTCACTATGTAACAGTTACTACCTATAATGAGGCCAACCCAAATTTCCAAAAAATCCTAAGGAAACACTGGCCACTATTACAACTGTCCACTCACAAGGATGCCTTCCCAGAGAAACCTCTGGTGGCATTCAGACGCCCCAAAAATATATCTGACAAACTGGTTAGAGCAGCATGCCATAACCAAACTGTGACTACTACTCACCAACCTACTGCACCACCATGCAGGAGACCATGGAGATGCCAATTCTGCCTCTCCTGGAGAACTCACAAAACTGTGAAGAGCTCAGTAACTGGACGAGAATATAAAGCTCCAGAAATATACCTGTAACACAAGAAACCTAGTCTACCTCATAACATGCAGAATCTGCAAGAAACAGTACGTAGGGGAAACTTACAGGACGTTTAAAGGACGAATAAACGAACATTTAGGCTACATTAGGAGGAAGGAATGTGACCAAGCTACAGGTCACCACTTCAATCAACCAGGTCATAGTATAGATGACATGGAATTTCAAGTGATATATATTCTATACAAAAAACCAACACCATACAACCAAACTAGAGTCACTAGAGAACTGGAATGGATAGACAGGTTGAGAACGTTTAAACCAACAGGTTTAAACGAAAAAGGTAGATAAAGAGATTATTTTCTTACCCTTACGCAGACACACTATTGAAAAATAGATTTCAATCTAGTCCAACGTCTACCTTCTTCGGCCAAAACTACACGATCAACTACTGAACCATACCATTTTAAATAGGTTCTATAAACCAGAAAACGAAGCAACAAATCCGCAAACACGGAACCACTTCAAAATAACAAAAATAAAAACGTTTTCGGCGTACATTACGTATTCCAACTAGGCATTAACGTTGATCAACAGATCAAACCTCTTAAGATGCCGGCAGCACTCGATTTTTCGTTGCACGAGACGAACACGGGAGTCCAAAAGACAATAGCCCGAGCGACGGCACAAAGTAACAATGCCCTTGTTGCCCTAGCAACCAGCACAATACACAATAGTCCTCTGAAGTCAAAACAAACCACAACAATGGCGAAAAAGGAAGCGCACACCCTGAGCGCCCACTGTGGCAAACTCTATACCACATTACGGGCCATGAAACGCCACGCCCAGCACGCCCACACACAGTGGGTACACGTGCGACTTCTGCATGTCTAAATACACTAGACTAGACAACCTGAGGAGGCACAGGAAACGGGACCCATTCTGTTCCATCCCACACCAGTGCAATATCCAATTGCGCATTAAAGAGGAGGTCCAAGCCTGGACCTCACACAGACACTTCTGACAAACCACCTCAAGAAGGAGGAAATATCAGAAACAACAAAAGCAAGTAAGATATCCACTCAAATGTATCAACAAACATGATAAAAAATCACATAGCCACACATAGACTATTACTTCTTCACGAGTCAGGGTTTCCCAGAAACCCTGAATGGTTGAAAATATTTTTTGAATTTAAAATTCATAACCAGGTACTAATTCTGCTCTTTTTAGATAACTTAGAAAAAAGTGGAGAAGGGATGATCATAGAGGACGCCACAACCATCATGGCTCCCTCTCTTGGCGAATTCCCCCCAGATCAAGCTCCCAACGGCACCCCAGATTCGACCAAATTTGACGATTTCTGGGACAGCCTCGAATGGGACACAAACAAAAACCCCCCCAAGGAACTGGAATAGATCCTGGAAACCCTCCAGGAGATCCTGGATGACACAGAGTCAACCACATTCTAAAAACAACCACACTTGCTAAAAAGTCTGTAAAATATTACAAGGAACAACAAAAAACCAAATATGAAAATAAAACATATTTCTATATAAAAAAAGTTTCTTGTCCGAGTTTGTAGGACACGGTTATAAAGATTGGTAGTATAGTTATTCTCAATGTAGTCAAAGTAAACAATATATTTCTCCAGATATAAAAAATAATCTTTTCCCATTGTTAACTTCAACTTTCAATCTAAAATTACTAGAATTCATCATTTCATATGTTGATAACAATCAAATGAACTGATTACTGTAATTATGAATCAAGCAATATTTTTGTGGCAAAGTAAAATCTTTACATCTTACAATATTTACATCATGCACTCTTGAAGAAAATCTCAATTTAAATTTGTACAGAAAGATTTATCTTAGCTCAGAAATAAATATGATTTCATGTTAAAGTTCTTTTTTTCAGTTCAACCAGAAAGATCCCATGTATCTTCTTGCAGCTGATGGCACACTTATTTCGCCATTTGCAACACTGCTTGGTGGAAACTTTGAAGTGCTTGGGACATCAAGGCTGCAAACTCCACAGCCAAACACCCCACAGCCTTCACATAAAAAAACAGATGCCACTTCGAGTATTTACAGCCCTTTATACAGCAGGTAATATCAAATTTGCAAACCACCTGATCATAGAAATTGTGCTAATATATATATTGGAAACATCTTTACTTATACAGCATTGTAGTGCTGAAAACTAATTTAAAAGCTATCTAAAATGGCTAATCTACAAAATACATAGATAATTGTCTTTCCCTCGTTCTCACGATTTCATACATATATAAATCATTTCTGTACATATATTATTAGCCGTGATATGAATATGAAATAATTAAAACTACCATTAACTTCTAGTTTTAATGTGCGCAATTACGGCAGTCATTTTCGGGCACAAAACACAGTAAAATCTGCAAAAAACATATAACTGTCTTCCTCTTGTTCTAACTATTTTGTACATATTTTTCAGTTATGCCCGCAGGCCACGGGCCGTGGCGCAGTTGGTTAGAGCGCCAGCTTAATAGCACCAGTTCCTCTGTGGTGATCCAAAGGTTGTGGGTTCGAACCCCGGCCGTGCCGGGATTGAACTCATGATACAATTTCCCACATGAGCTGAGGCCTGTGCCAAAGGGTTAACCCGTTGTCCTTGTAAATCTGTGACTGGGTGGGTTGTCATGTCAAGGACCTGCGACATGACAATTCAGTGAGGCAGCACTATATCTGCTACAAGTAGGTCTTATCACGAAATAACTGAAATAATGTTGAAAGTGATGTAAAACCCCAAACAAACAAACAAACAGATATGCCCGCAACTTTTTCGTGGAGAAATTGGACACCCTGCCCAGAAAGTCAAGATTTAGAAAATATGATGGAAATCCAATCACAGGTAATACCAGTAATAATCTGATAATGCAGTTGCTTTCATAGATCATTTAATGTACCCACAGTAGTAAATGGAATTTGTAATTCCTTCGGTGAAACATGAAATATCACTCCATTTTGTTAGCTCATGGAGGATGTGAAATGAGATCATTGTATACAGAGTCTTGATTTTACATACATGGTATATTTGGTAGTCTGAATAACATAAAAATAAATGTAATATGTTTGCTATTTACAGTCGACGAGATGAAGCGTTTCTATGCTATCACTACAGCTATGGGGCTAGATGTTCAGGAGCATCTTGATGATTACTGGTCCGTAGGTGAGTATTGGTACAAATGAAATGGTGTTTTTAAGACCCTTTCAGCAACTATGGCCATATCAGGTCGACCTTCGAGCCTTTCAGTGTGAAAGTAACACTGCCGGCAATGGGAGTCGAACCCACCACCTCCTGTCCTCCACTTATATAACCATTAAAGGCACAGATCCTACACTCTACCAACTGTGTTAGTGGGGCCGGTTAGTATGGGTACAATACCAGTGGAAAACATAGCTGACTTAGTCTATAATGAACTACATAATTATATAATCGTTGATATTACTGATATTATACGACATTTATAAAGATATGTGTGATTTATTGTTTCTAATTTATGTTGCAGATGGAGTGGTCGGCACGCCATTTTCCCTTCCGTCATGTCAAGAGATAGGTTCAAGTTGATACTGTCATTTTTACACTTTGCTGACAATGATGCCTATGTGCCCAGGGGTCAGGAGGGACATGACCCCCTCTATAAACTAGGAACAGTCCATAAAGAGATGGTTACCAAGTATGTCATGCTACTGTGTATAATTATTTTTATGAATTCTGTATAACATTTTCATCGATGGTCATACTCAATTAATTGAAGCTATATGGAGTTTATCAATAAAGCTTATTCAAATTAATTAGCAGAATACCAAATGAAGGTAAATGCATTTGTCTTATATAGTATATTTCATTTTAGGTTCAACACAGTCTTCAAAGCCGGTGAAAATATTCCTTTCAGGGGTCAAGTTCATTTTCGGTAAGTCTTTAAAGGATATATGATATTGGATTTGAGGAGATATCATGAATATAAAAGATTAGAACATATTTTTACTTTTTACACTTGTGTGCATTAAGTGTGAGCAGACCAGTCATTTAAATTGCTTGTAAATTAATATAGAATATATTGTATATGTTACCTACATTCACATGAAACATTTATTGTCTTTTATGTAGTGTATACAGCCCAGATAAACCAGATAAATATGGTATCAAGGTCTATATGCTCTGTGACTGCAATAGTGGCTATTGTAGCCACATCAAGGTAAAGATTTATTGATTTACTTGTCATGCAACATTTTTACTGCACCAGAACCTTGCATTTTCCTCTAAAATATATTTAATATCTAATTGCAGCATTACAAATATATTAATGTATGATGTCTTTTTTGTTACCAATTATATGCTTATGAATGTTATAATGTTGCAGTTTTATACAGGGGCAAGTACTGAAAAACCAGGGTCTCATGGAAAAACTTATGATACTGTTATGGACATACTGAAAGAATCAAACCTTTTGCAAGAAGGAAGGAAGCTTTATGTTGACAACTGTTACTGTAACAGTTCACCTCAACTGTTCAGTGATTTATACCAGGTACACAAATGATCAATTTTGAATTGTTTGTATACAGTTAGTAGTACATAGCATTTCAAAATCATTTTGATTTATGATTTATTTCATGGTTTCCCTTTAGCTGTGCTACTTACAGTCATTGTGTTTGAATTACCGCTAGATCTTTTTGTAATATTACACTGAATTGTTACTCTGTAATACCTAATATGTTATTTTATTCTTCCATTAAGCTCAAAACTGGTGCAACAGGGACAGCTTGAAATAGACGAGGCATGCCTGCAGAGCTGAAAGAAACCACGTTAGCAGGAAAAGGTGACCAGAAGGTTGTACACTCAGACGAGCTCTTGGCCATGAAAATACTGGACAGTAAACCAGTAAGATTTTTATGATTATCTGTCCTGCCATATAGTGTTAACAGCCCATATCATGTCTTTATGGGCTCATATTTTAGAATTATTTTGATTTTAAAATTGTTTGCATTTTGTTTTTTTAATGGTAATAAAATAAACCATGATTTTACAACAGGTTACATTTCTGAGCACTGTCCATAGTGCGCAGATGGTCACAGTCAGCAGAAGACGCCACAACAAAGAATCAGGGAATGTTCAGCGTCCTGAAGTTATGGACTCGTATAACAAAAACATGGGTGCTGTGGATCGCTATGATCAGATGGTTTGTATAATACTAAATATATATATTCCACAAGATTATAAATTCATACATTCCTTTTCAATCAATGGAAATGTACCGTACATGTACTGTGGCTTAATAGGTTTGTAAAACTGAGATAATAAGTTTATTGTAAAGTTGATTTCTCACCTTGTCATCAAATTTAAATTACATTTGGCTACAATTAAATGTATTTATATTTATATCTTTCAGTTGTCATATTCCACTTTCTGTAGAGCAACTCCGAAATGGACGAAGAAAGTGCATTTCCATATGTTTTCCCTGGTGCTTCTTAACAGTTATACTGTGTACCTGACATGGAGTAGATCCCGAGGTACCTTCACCTGTTACATTACATGCTAACAAATATTCTGATGGGTTTGTTTGTTTGTTTGGGGTTTTACATCAGTTTAAACATTATCTCAATCGTTTCGTGATGACAACTCACTGAATTGTCATGTCGCATGAATTCTATCTTGGTAATGCCATTCTTGGTAATGCCAAAAATTAAACCCACAACTCTTGGATCAGGGTAGAATCTGGTGCACATAAGCTTGTGCTCTAACAAATTGTGCCACAATCTGTGGCTTACTATTTAATTTGCATAAGAAAAGGAGATGGAATGCAGAGGATTTGGATGCCCTGTACTCTACCTTTCGTGAAGAAATTAAAGTTCATCTGCCAATCTCAGACAAGAAGATAAGATCACTTGACATTAACTGAACAGAAGCCCACATTTGGGCTAAAAAAACATGATTTTGCGTAAATTTGGGTCATTGTCTTGCCTAAGACAGCCGTCAGCAAGATGATGACACCTCCCATCTGTCTGTCAACATATAAAGCTAGGATCTATATTCAGAGTAACTCTCCTTATTGGTGGGATGATACATCTAAAGAAACAGAAATAACAAAATAGATCAAGGCCTCAGTGAATACTTTAATTTGATGACAAGTGAACAAAATGAATGAAAATGGTGTTTTCCTTTCTGAAGCTTTCAGTAACTATGGCCATGTCAGGCCTTTTACCACCATGAAAGTAACACTTCCAGCAGTGGGAGTCGAACCCACCACCTCCCGCCCTACACTTATATAATGGAACTCTTATTTTTAGACATTATTGGTTGGACTAAGAACCATGAGGACTCGCATTTCTCCGACTGATATGTATAAGTTGTGGAAGAAATGCATTTAAAAATTTGGATTTCTTTGTTGAATATGGAGAGTGAGCAAAATAAGGTACATACAAGACCCTACTGTGTATAAGTATCAATGGAGATATGCCAAATGTAATGAATTAAATTGTATCTAAATTGTGTCCTACTTAACTACGAACTGGAAATGGTCAGAAAAAATGAAAACATGAGTTATCAAATTTTCCATGGTCAGGTCTAGAATATAATGGCCTGCTATTTTAAGAAATTGAAAAACTGAAAATAAGCAAGGTATTCTGTCAAGACATTGCCTTTAAGGTCTATAATCCACAATCAGCTTGAAGCGTCTGGAGAGAACTTCGTGTGGTCTCGTGTATTTACGTAACTGCCTTCGGCTCTGGGGGATTCCAGGATGAGAGTGAGGCTATGACGCCAGTGGGGGGTATTTCCCTTACAGCACACATGGCGGCAAAACCAAGAGATAGCAGAGGCAGATGGTCTTCTCTGTCCAGAGACCGCCTGTGTGTTGTTAGGGAGGTTAATTTGCGGCAAGGGAGGGTGGTGGAGGAGAAGGAGGATGTGTGGGCAGACCACACATACCTGAGGAAAGCTGCTGCGTATTTAAGCATTGTTAAACTCGCATTTTCTCTGACTTGTGCATACTTTAAACTGTTAAAATGAAGGCGGACTATTGCCGACACGTGTCAGAATATTTCTATGTGCACAATAAAACAAAGATTTTAATTATATCGCCGTTTGGGAAGCTTGTACCTGGCTTGTTTACTTTTCACGATGATATTCTTTCTTTTTTTTACGGTCCGGTAAAAATGCTTTCGGTCCGGCGAAAATGTCAACTTTGTCGGACCGAATGTCCGTTGAAGGTCTGGTGACTATCGGGAAGACTGCCTTGTCCAAAAATGAATCATGAAATATGTTACAAGTGAAAAAGAAACAACGTAATTTGAAATAATTAACCAAATGGTGTATTATTTTCTGTTCTTTATGAAATATTGCTGAAGTGATTATCATAGTGTAATAAATGAAAACAGACATGTTTATCTTTTGCAGACATTTCAGCTGATGGGTTTGTCCCCAGGTGAACACAGCAACAAGTATGCTGAACGGTGTGGCAAGAAAAGAAAGTACTACCAGGATTACTCTACCAAGCCATCCTCAAAGAGCAGACGACTACAACTGAAAAAGGAAAGATCCACCACCCAAGGATCCTATGAAGTCTTAGAAGGAGACAGCTACCAGCAGGGTGTGTTTTCTATGTAACTTATCTCACTGAAATATCTACTATGGCTATATAATGCTGATTTCTGTTCACACTATTGTTTGCAGTGATAGTAGGTAATCAACAGTGTATAATGCTCTGTGTTTGTAATGCTGTGTACATCTCTGATACAAAGCAGTATTTTACAAGTTGTATATTTTTCTGTAATCTTTAATGTAATGTTTTTTTAACAGAAATAGGAGAGCAAACTGCTGGAAGTGAAGACATTGAACAACTGCCATCTGCTGTGGTCAAACCAACATTTGGAGCTGTGAAGGGGCTGGCCCCATCTAATGCAAAAGTTCTAGTCTTTGATCTGGAGACAACTGGCCTTGGTAAGCTAAAAAAAAATTATTTACTATTTTTTTAATTTGAGGTGAAAAAATCATTTATGTAGATTTGTCTCTGAGAGAGGTGTTGCTTTACTACTTCAATAATGCTTACACCACAATATTTCTTTGAAGTAAACATAAATTTGGAAAAATAATTTATAATGAATAACATTGTACACACATTTTACACAGAACAATATAAATAATCATAATATTTATTTCAGATAATGAATAATCTTTATTTATTTTCAGGTCCAAATTGTCACATAACACAGATTGCACTTGGAGAAGTGGAGGGAAAAAGATCATGGCAGAGTTATGTACTCCCAAAGATTGACATTGAAGAAGAGGCCTCAAACATCACAAAGATAACATTCAGTGGTGGGGTTTTGAAAGTCAATGGAAAGGTGGTTGTGGCCCTAAAAATCACTGAAGCTCTGGACCAAATGATTACCTGGATTCAGGAGACAGCAGGAGCCAGAAAAGTCCTCCTTGCTGCACATAACTGTAGACGATTTGACTCTAAAGTCATTGTGAATGCTCTGAGAAATGTCAACAAATTTGACCTATTCAGCAAATGTGTAGTGGGCTTTACAGACACAATGAAAATATTTGGAAAGTTGGTAGGAACGTCATGCTCACTCAAACAGAGTGATTTATATGAAAGGGCTTTCCCTTCAGATTCATACAATGCTCATGATGCAATGGGAGATATCAGAGCACTTATTCAGCTGCTGCTGCATCACAAAGTAAACTTTCCTGATTTCCAAAAGTCTTCCTTTCCAGTGAATTCCGTATATTTCCAGCAGGACTTTGACAAGGAACGTAAACGTCTGGTCCCAACATTGCACCCCCTAATAGCAGTTGGTGTAAAATCCTCGACAGCGGAAAACATTGCCGGATCAGGCTTAGGATTGGCTCATCTCCAGCACATCTACAACAGAGGCAAAGAGGATGGCCTTCGGGATGTCCTTTCTGCCAAAAATTCTGAAGGTGGACCTAGAGTTCTAAATCAAGGCAAATTACTTGATCAGCTAGTTGTCAAGCTTGTCAACTACTTTGAAAAACATTCAGCATAAAACATTTATGTTAGTTTTAAAGTGAAATGTCTCTAGCCGAGGTCTGCATTATATTCTCTGTTGTTTGTTTACTGTCATGACATGTACAATATTGTAATTTTTATGCCAAATGCACGGGTCTGTATATACAAAGTGACTAGAAGTAATTTAGAGTCATTAGGAATACTATGAAACCAAATATATTTGGTTCAAATTATTTTTATATATGTACCATATGCACATACAGATTCAGAATATAGTTTATATTACATAACATGCCATTATAATGTTACTCATATTGGTTCCATGTTATGTCATGCCAGTTTAGTATGTATATTACCAATACGAGTACTGGAATGTCAACTTCACGATGAACACTTTATTACATGACATGCTAATACCTCAGTATAATGTCATTATCATATTGTACATCATATATACACACTAATAAACAGTCCCCAGACACACAGTGGTGGTCAGCAGGTTGTGTTTGTTGCAAGAGAGCTTGTGGGGATTTAGCATTTGAACATTACATGATGTGTCTGAGTTGAATATATATATAGATATATGTTGAAGGGGCCAAGTACCTCTGAAGCGAGTTGCTAGCAGTTATACTTATGTTTTAGACATAAAATCCTACTCTATATCAATATGATACCAACACAGTATTATATATACTCTGACTGTAAATTAGTTCAAACTGAAAATATATTCAATATTATTCATTTGATAAATGTTACGGTGCCCAATACAAGCTGCTACCAGTTTTACTGAGTTTACCTGCAATTTGTTACATCAAATGCTGTTATATTGTCAATATAATGTCACAATCATGTAATACCATGTAAGAACAGTATATAAACTATAATTCAAAATTATTTCAGACTGAACATTATGCAAATGTTTTCATTTGATAAATGTTATAGCCTGGTGCAAGCTGCGGCCAGTTCTGCTGAGTGTACCTGAAATTTGTAACATCATATGCTGTTAAATGTTAATATAATATCATAATTATGCAATATCATGCTAGCACAGTATATAAACTCTAACTGTAAATGAATTCAGACTGAATATTATGCAAATTTCCTCATTTGAGAAGTGTTACAGTGCCCACAGATAGCTGTGGCCAGTTCTGCCGAATGCACCCATAATACACAAAACGCATATTTTTAAATAATAAAAATCTCTAAGACTAGGTGGTAAAGTTTACTTTTTCTGGGCTAAATTAACAAATAACATTACTTAGAACACATATAAGCCAAAAAAACATAAGTCTGTCCCAGTTTTTCATTGTGGATTATAGACCTTAAGCCAACAAACCAATGATGTGGAGTATAGATATGCACTAATAATTTCAAAGAACATCAATTTCTTGATGCACTGTGTGGTCGAGCAACATTTTTGATACAAGTTAGTAATTTTTGTGTGAATAAATCCATAAAACTTTTCAGTCAGGTCTGGAATATGGCACAACATTTCCCCAAGAATAACGAAGGAATAATCAAGGTTTGTCAGTAATATGTTGTGGAATGTGAGTTCCATACTGTAAAATGTGGTTTAGGATTAAAATTAAATGTCCAACAAAGTAATTTTGTATTCTATAACAATATATGGGTCGTATATCCAGGCAACATCCATTTTTAAGCTGTATATATTGAACCCGAAGTTTTCTTTTGTTTTCAATGGGGAGTTTTTCAATGAATTTAGGATTTTATACCATTAATTCTTTTGGGTTATTGGCCATTTTTAACTAATTCTATTTGGGCATATGTATACCATAACCTACGATTTTTACTTATTTGGTATATGGATGACTCTACACAGCCAAGTCAGAAACTGATATTTCACTTAGCTGGAAGAGCAAGAGCAATATCACAATATAAAATATGGATGTCATGACAACAATCACAGAACCAAACTCAAATAACTGGATGATGAGTAGGCATTGATCAGGATGATGAGTCAGGAATTGTCAGAATCTGATATTGTCATCATACATTGTATATGCATATGAATCCCTTGATATTCCTGAAAATATTAATATTAGCTGGCTGCCAAAAACTCTTTATTTCTTTAGTTCGAAGGTATAATAATTTATTGGCACACATTATACATTATGATATTGATTCTTTTTTTTTCAAAATTTTATTGGTGCACATTTTAATGCCAAATGAAACAAGGTGGACTTGTCAGTTTAGGTATTTTCTGACACAAGAATGATATTTATTACTCACATTTTAATTGCTGACTTTTGTACTGACAATGAAAATATTTTTCTATAATAACAATAGGCTTCACATTGGGAAACTGAGATATTCACGTGTCTACCTTGCTACAGTGAGTCAAAATTAATCAGATTTAAATGCTAGTTAACTGTTAAACAACATTGAAGTGTGAATGATGATTTCACCTTAATTTCTTTGAGGAATGGCTTCAAAGAGTCTATTGATGAGGTGTGAAAATAAACTGTGGCCTTTGAGGAGTTGGTTCAAAGCATAACACTTCTTAGGTGTGAATCACAAGATGTCAGCTCAAACCCTTTGAGGGTTGGCTTCAAAGAGCATATCTAAAATGATGCAAACAATAAGGTGTGAATTTCTATGAGAGGGTGTGAACTCATAAGAAAAGGTGTGAAGCTTTGAGGTTTTACTTCAAAGAAACAGAAGCTTCTTTGATGTGACTATAAAAGCAGAGAGACTATGCTACTAACCTCAGAAACCATTTTTGTGTACAAGTGATTACAGTGATCTATCTATCAGTGAACAATGTTACGTGGTGGCAGACCAAGAGACCCAATATGGGACCATTTCCATCGTGTGGTGGAAGGTACCAAAGTCAGTGCACAGTGTAAAATCTGCTTGCATGTACAAACTAGCAAGCCAGACAGAATGAGGTCTCATTATGTGAAATGTCAGAGGCAGGAATCTGCTAATGATGTAGTCCAGGCTGTTATCCCTGGCCCTGGTCAGTCAGAGAAGCGCCCTAGTACTCCGACTGATCCATCACCACAGCCACCAAGAAAGAAGCAGACTGACCTGAGAAATCATGTGGTGCGTACCCCAGAGGCAACCCAGGACATCATTGATGAGAAAGTTGCAGAGTTCTTTTATGGGTGCAACCTCCCATTCAGCATAGTGGAACACACTTTGTTCAAAGACATGATCAGCGCACTTCGTCCTGGTTACAAGCCACCAACAAGAGACTCCCTTGGTAGTAAACATCTGGACAAGACTCATGCCAGGCTCCAGGCTAGTATGAAAGCCAAACTCAGCAACAAGGTTGTTACTATGCAGCAAGATGGCTGGAGTACAGTACAGAATGACCCAGTTATAGCTACCTCTGTCAGTGTTGATGGCAAAGGTTACTTTGTGGATGCAAAGGATTCTGGTACAACCCATAAAACTGCAGAGAACTGTAAAGCCATGTTGCTGGATTCCAAAGAACTAGCAGAGACCACCTATGGATGTACAGTGAGATCCTTTGTCACTGACCATGCTAAGAACATGGAGAAGATGCGCAAAGCCCTAGAAGAGGATGATAGTGAACTTGTGACATATGGTTGTCTGGCCCATGGCCTGAACCTCCTGGGGCAAGATCTAACCTCTGCCAGCATAATGAAACATGTTGTTGAAGTTGACAAGTTCTTCAGGAACCACCATGTGCCATCTTCTTGGTTGAAGCAGCAGCTTGGATCTACTAGACCTCAAATTCCAAATGAAACAAGGTGGAAAGGTCAACTCATCAGTCTGGAATCCTTCATAACCAACAGAACCTACTATATCAAGTTCATCCAAGACCATCCAGATGAAATAGAACAGATCATAGCCCGTAAGATCATGGACATGAACTTATTCAGGCAGGTCAGGGACTTAGCAGACATGCTGCGACCCATTGCTGATGCTCTTGACAGGGCTCAGAGTGACAAGACAAGTATAGCAGATGCTGTCGACATCTTCTATGGACGGATGCATGAGCCTGTGCTTCAGGACCACCTGGATGCAGTCAAGAAGAGGTTTGACTTTGTTGTCAAACCATGTCACCTGGCTGCCTACATGTTCCATCCCAAGTACCTGGGTCAACACCTCACCCCAAATCAGGTAGAGACTGTGAAGGACTGGCTGGTGTCAAAGGATGACAGCTATCTACCAGCTGCTATCGCATTCCAGGCAGAGGCATCCCCATTTCCAGAGTCCTACTTCCAAGGTGCAGCCAGACTGATGAACCCTGTGACCTGGTGGAAAGCCATCGTTACAGTCTGATCTCCCTGATGGCTTTGCTGACCTGATGATTACTCTCCAGTCTGCCTGTGCTTCTTCAGCTTCTTTGGAGAGAGTGTTCAGCACTTTTGGGCTCATCATGACTAAGCTGCGTAACAGACTGGGTCTTGCAAAAGCACAGAAGTTGGTGTTCATCTACAGAATGCTGAGAGGACCAAAGGAGCCAGATTATTAGACATGAACTGTGCTATGAACAGTGTTATGAATTGTGCTATGAACTGTGCTATGAACAGTGTTATGAATTGTGCTGTGAACTGTGCTATGAATTATGCTGTGAACTGTGCTATGAACAGTGTTATGAATTGTGATGTGAACTGTGCTATGAATTGTGCTATGAACTGTGCTATGAACTTATAAGGGACTAAGTTGAATCACTGATATATGAGCTAAGCTATGGATTGTGCCATTATATAAATACAAATATGATATGTTGTTAGTGTACTGTTTGTCATGTTTGACATGTGTAAAGATGATAAGTCAGTGATGTACTGTAAGAATGTTAATATCAAATAGTATATAATTGAATGTGACACTGTGTACTGGTTATGCATTAATAGTAATCAATCAATGAAGTGGGGTGCTGAATGTATGTTTATTGTACTGAAGGTGTGCTGTCAAGCTACATTATCACTGTTACAAAAATGTAAGGTTGACTTTGTTAGTTCTACTCCTCTGCTGTTGACCAGTAAACATAAGCAAAAAAATTTGATATGAAGTAGTAAAGCTTGAGTTCTTTGTTTTATATTCCATACATTTTGCGTAGACCCTTACTTGACTTGTGTACTTTGGGTTTGATATGACAGGACTTATGGGTTTATGACAGTTTCTGATGCTACGACAGTTTCTGCTGCTTAAGTGTGTTTTGAATCAAGAATATATTTTTGACAACATACCTACATTTTCATTTCTCTTTGTAAAACCTCCCCAATAATATTTATGTGAACTTCCAAGACTATTTTCTATAAGTTCTAACAGTCCTTATGGGTATGGATTTTGTGCCAGAGGTTTCTGCCACCTGATTCTGTGGTTCTAGACAGGCCTTATGGGTTCAACAGGCCTAAAAGGTTTCTGCCAGTTTATGCCGCTTAATTGTGTGGGTGTCCAAAACAGTTGCGTGCTTATTTTGAATTTATTTTTACATTTTATATGATCTTTGTCACTACTTCTTAAAGTAAACATATGACTAACATAAATATGTGACAATCTGCTGGGGGTAGTAATAGAAGTTATGGATTTATGACATGGGAACAGAGGTTTCTGACAATTTCCGCCAGGCGTCTCGGCGGAAATAGGTTTCCGCCGGCGGAAACCCAACCCTGCTGCTAGTAGAACAAAACAGAATCTATTTCAATTAGCACTTATTCCTCACCAATCAGTTCACAGCCAGATCCCTATGAATACTGATGACTTGCATTTGATTCTGTGCGCGCCTTTATACCTTTGATGGCAGGGTCTGATATGATAGAGAAGTCCTGCCATGGAGGGTTTCAAGTACTTCAATGACTGGAATTTGAAATGGGGGTTTTGGTGGTGTTTAATTCACAGACTCCTTAGTCTTGTTCAAACTATTCAGCCATTTCATTGTTAACAATATAGTTCATATAAATAAGTCTATTAATTTAAATGCAACCCCATCAGGGTCACCTTACCATGTCAATTATAAATGGCTTCCAAGTGGAAAAACCATTTTGTGAATATGTCTCTAAAATGACCCAGTTTATTGAGGGCCGTCACAAATGCATAACATGACACACAATATAAACATATGATACAAATTTAATTTAATTCAAAACTATTTTCTTTTCTTATCACAGTTGCTTGTGTTGTATGTATCAAGTTCTTGAAGTCTTTATCTGTGAATAATTTCACATTAATGAACATAACTAATACAGGCAAGTAAGGTAAAGTCATTGTTTGGATACATTTCTCTAGATTGATAGGACACTAAGTGCAATTTTGTGATACTATTTTAAGAAACTCCAGGTGAAAAATTATAAATTCAAACAGGTCAGAAGATTAAAAAAAAATCATTTTTAAATATTCTCCATAGGAGATCTCTCAATCAATAGAGTCCCAGCAATCATTGCTCCCAGCAATCATTGCTTTTGGCACAACTTATCCATGTCCATTTAACTGAACAATGTGCATCATGTGTATATTACCTATTACTCAACATTTTTTTCTAGTCTCCAGCTGAATTTGAACAAGCCAAAGAGAAATATATATTTGTTAATTTATGGTTTTCTCACTTCAATCCCGACATTGTTTCGTTACAAATGTATCAAGAGTAAATGAACAACAAAACTTGAAAAAAAGACTTTGAAAACCCCCTACACCTCACCTGTTATTGTTTAGCTTCAAATGTATCAAGACTAAAATGATCAAAACTTGAATAGCCCCCACACCACACCAGTTATTGAGTATTGAAGTCGAAAGATGTTAATTGCCCATGTGAGGCAGAGAGAATTTCATGTAAAAAACAACAAAATTTGTATTAACTTGTGGAGTTACAATGTTTAAAGATGAGACACCTGAAGATTAGAAGGGCTTAACATCAAACACTTGCCTGATAATGGAGCAACTGAATTTTAAAATCAACTTGCCCTGCAAACAAGTAAACACAATTCCTCTCTTGTTAAATAGTTAAAAGTCTTTTTGTATTGCCAATAGTTTTCAATATTTGAAATAATACTTTTTGACAGAACATGCACCTTAAACTTTTATCTTTATCTTATTGAAGTAGAACATGTGGGAACTGGAGTTAAAATTGCACTTTTTCCTTCCCTTACCAATCACCTGATAAAGTTCAGAAAAGAAGCCTCACAAAGAATATTGATTAGAATTTTACAATTTGAGACTCAAATCATGTTATTCTCAAACTAAAATGTTCATTCTTCTGTCTAAATCATGGGGAGAAGTCTTGCTGTTCCAGTAGGCTTATAAACATTCTCAATTATTGTGTTTTTGATTCATAAAAACCATACCTTACAAACCTAATTTAAAAAAGGTTATGTGATTACTTGTTAGTTATCTGAATGAAAACTTGTCAATATTAACATGACCTAGACAGCTGCTTTAAAATGACTAGTTTGCTAAGATAATAACAAGGCATAATGAAAACTTAGGCCAGTGGTCTAATATCTATGCCGATTCTTGCTTTTTATAATGTCTGTGAACATATTCTGGAGATGCCTGTAATTTTGTTTCATGAATGACCATTTAAATCCATTGTCTCATCAATCTAATTTATAGACAAATGTCACACAATGGTTTTTTCAGGCAATATCTCTTTAACATGACTTTGAAATGCCATATGAATTTTTTGTAATGCAACTTGCTATGGGATATTTGCAAGTACAAACCTTCCTGAAGCTGAACATGGTTAATAGTCTGTTCTTTCATTTCATCTAGCTATACCAGCCCTACTCTCATTGTACCCATCCTGTCATGCCCATACCCTTTTTAAGATCTGATAAAATGTCACAAGTTTAAAAGGCACTGTGATACATCACTTAAAAAGTCAAACTTACAAATATATATTTGAATTTGCAGAATAAAAACAAAATGAAAGCTGCCTCCCTCAAATGAACTCGTTACAGTCATCATTATTATAGAGGATTCCTACAATTAGGTTGTTTGAATGGGTAGAAATCCATCAAATCCGACTTAGCAGATTCTCTTTTATCAAACCCTAATTTTTTCAGTCAATTTTAAATGACAATCTTTGTCAAGATCAGGAATCTTACACCTTAATAAGTTCAGAGCTCTCCTTGATTATGGGTCATGAACTCTCTTTGATAAAAACATTTATATTTAGCACAATAACACCTGATCAAGTGAATTTTCCTATTGATATCACCAAGCAAATTTTCTGAGATTTAAATTTTGCGCTTTAGAATAAAAAAAATTGATAAAGTTCCGAAGAATGTGCATATAAATAATGAAATTGCCCTGTGCATTTTATCTTCTTCCACATCTTCATGGTACTTTTGTTTTGCTTGCTGACGATCCTGTGCCTGTCTGACACTGTCCTCATAATGTGCCCTATAAAATTCATCAAAATCATAAATCTTCGTCTTTCCTGTCATTGGTGAAGCTCTCTTTTTCCCAAAATGACCTGTTTTCTTAATATAATCTTCATACTCAATATCTATTCCTCCGTTATGCTGACCTGAGTTTGGAGAAAAGAATCCACGGTCATAGAGTCTTCTACTTTTGGGGTTGCTCAACACTTCGTATGCTTCCGATATTTCTGAAAATCTCAATTTTGAGTCTGGTTCAGTATTCATATCAGGATGATATTTTTTTGATAGACGATAATATGCTGATTTCACTTGTTTTTTTGTGGCCTTCGGTGTAATTTCAAGGGTATCATAATAATTTCTTATTGCGTTGATTGAGTAGCTTCTCATTTGTGGCAAAGAAATTCTGTGGCAATGTTCATAATTGTTTGAATCACTAAAATTACATAACTGAGTTAGTGGACCATTTGCAGAGATACGTCTCAACAGTGTTACTGACAACTGTGTTGCTGGTAAGGTCATGTTGGCTGTTTATTCAGTGAAAACAAGTATTTATGATGTACGGAGTTTCCTGAAATCTTGTAGTTTGTGTCACTTTTTGGTTAGTCTGCACCTCTGCCTGTTGGCAAATTCTCCTTTCGAACTGCCCAGATTTCTGATCGGACGTGCTTCAAGTTGAAGTTCAGCATAAACTTTGGTGGATAAAACTTTCAGCGTGGATAAAACCTGCAAATGGACATGGAATTTATAATTCGCCTCTATGATCTAAGAAGTACGTTTAACACATATTGCTTAAAACACAAATTAATTAACTAACAAGGTAAAGTTTATTAACCGTAACCTTCAACTTGCAATTGAGCCAACATCCTCCGTTCCACGCAATATCGATTTTGGATTTAATTCTCGTAGTCATAGGACATAACGTTCAAAGTAAATATATATATATATATAATATAAAAAGTAGTAGGGCTTAATTTAAATATAACCCAAATCGGCTCACAAACATTGATTCATGATGAATATCTAATTTTATCTTGTGATACGCATATTTTGACCTGAAATATATGTACAAATTACAAAATGGCTTCCGGAAAAAGACCAGAGCACCGAGCACCCCCTGAAATCGTAAGAGTTTGAGCTTTGCAAACAAATAACATGAGAATTGACATACTTATTATATTACAATACTTTATATCGAATTTTCTGTGCTATTTCAGTTCTACAATGAAGATGAGGCTCGGAAATATACGTCAAAGTAAGTGAGCGATAATATGTAAACACATGGGTTTCTTGCCAATCCGTACATTCTTGTTCAATCTGGATGAGTATGTTAGTCATTCCGGATGATTGTGGCTATGCCAAGCAGTTCTTTACAATGAATAAAATCCATCATTGTTCAAAATAAGTGAAAGAAATAATTGTAAGAGGAGTCAAAGAAGTCAATGATGATCATAATGATGGCTTTTTCGCTCGCGTTTGTTTTGACTTTAGCCTTAGGTCTGAATGTTCGAGGTTTTGACATGATAAGCTGGAAGTCTATGGAGCAAACCCCGATTATCGGTCCATGGCGGCCATGTTTTGGCACATTAATTCTGCTTACACCGTCATATGGCGCTTTATTTTCGAGTACCTAGTAGAGTAAGAAGATTTTCTCGGATTTTATCAAGGATTTGGGATTTTGCAATGGGATTTTGCAAAATTACGCGAGCTTAATTTTTTAAAAATCAACACTTGTTTCAGGTTTGCAGCACTGTTATTTATAGGGCTAACGACCGCCCGTTTTGCGCATTTTGGTCCTAATCAATAAATAGATAATCTGACATAACATGAACAGTTATATCTATATGTGGTCTATAGGGGGATATAGATAGTAAAACTTGTCATTACTATCAGACATTACTTTATCTTGTAAAGCTATGTGCATAAATTACATTCTTACAAGATTTACAAGTCAGAGTCACGTCTTTGCACATAAGATCATAGCTTTCGTGCACTGACCTCTCTTATAGGCCAAAAGATGAAAATTAATATATTGATCATCTGACTTACATATTTGAAGAGAAGAGCTCATTAGCTAAAGGGCTCGGCCAAGCGGTAACGGAGGGACAGCATCACTGAACAGCATAACATAAATGCATTTATTCCAGAAATACAAAATTATTAGAAATACTTATTATTGTTTTTGACAAAGCCCACTGAACATTACAATATGCCAAAGTATTGAGGATCATACTGTAACAGTTTATGTATGGTATCAAAATATGTTTTCTGTAACGGAGGGACACTTTTGAACAACAGCTTTGGAGTCATGTAGCAAAATGGGCTTAACATAAAGTTCTTATGAATATTCTTAAAAATCACTATATCATATATCATCTACACATACCTTAGTAGTAAATACCAAAATATCAAGTTTATAACCTTAACACTGTTTTATTTATTAAAGAAATATTGTCGTAACGGAGGGACAACAGAAAATAGTAACGGAGGGACACAAATGTTCAGCTGTAATCTTGCCAACAAGTAACTTCTGTAGCAAACTGTACATGTACTATTTAGGTGCTAAATCTTTATGAACTTGACAGAATAAATTTACAGAATAAATTGAATGAAATAACATAAGTAAGTAAGACCAAATACACACCACAAATGACAACTGGGTACTAAGGATGGATTATGGTCAAAATAACCATGTGACAAAGGTGACCGTGGTACTGAACTGCCACAGAATTTGGACATTTTATGAATCTAAATTATCCACAAGTGTAAATTATCTACAAGTTGGAGAAAATATGAGTTTAACAATGCTTAGGAATGCATACTATTTACGTTTTTGAAGACTAAGACTTAAAATGGATGCCAAGCTTTAAAGGTTATGCTAATGTCCAGGCCTGAGGGAAAAGTGAGAATATTAACAGAAAGATATGACGGACATGAGGTATAATGACGGCAGAAAGTAGCTGAATAAGATTAAGATTGGCAGCTATGTTCAGGTTTTAGATAAGAGGAGGGAATATATAGCTATCAAATAAAATGCACATGCACTTGGTCCAGCGGTCCACTTCGTATCATGGTCATTTTGGTCATCATAAGGATGACACACACAACTCATTCCATTACATCATCATGTTCTTATCCTTGTGTTATCCTAACTGTAAGGCAGGAACTCTGCACTATCCCTAAGAATGGATTTATCAGGTAAATTAGACACTTTGACAAGATCAAACAGTTACATAGTGTCACAAAGAATCACACCTATCAAACAGCAATTGTGTTGTCTCTGATAGGAAAGCTTGTGTACCCAGTTCAGGTCAGCTGGTGGCTTTCTTCCTCTGACTAAAGTACCAATGCAAACAAATATGATTTGTTTTACCATAAACTCAGACAGTATTGAAAACCAGTGTTTATAATACATGAGTATGTAGACAGGGAAATAGAATTATGTGTCACCAGTGTTCGCCAAAAGTCGTCGGCCCGTCGGACAAAGCCGGCCGCTATTTCACATTGTCCGCCGATAATGACTGAAAACGGCGACCAAATTGTCCGCCGTTCTTTACCTGCGCAGTTTCTAATTGTAGTCGTCACAAATACGTTTTATTGGTTCGTTTTCGGAGATTTTCGGTTGCCGCCATTTTGTAAAGTTTGAGCTATATCCGGGTCTTTACGTTTGTCCCCGACTGATTATTTCCGCCGTGTTCACTCCTGTTCAAAAGTCGAGCACGTTTTCGGGATTCATACTCATTTAACAATTAAAAAACCGTGCACGACTTTACACATAAATCAAATGTGGTTCGTAATCTGGTCCCCTTTTATTGTTTCTAGTTCAAATTTATATTAAAAACCGTCACGTACCAGTCAAAAAGCCAGAGAAGAGCAGACGACAATTTTACAACTTTGGGTACTCTTAGCTTTCTTTATATGAATATTTGATTTATTTTCAATTGAGAAATGATCAGAAATATGTATGTAGGTATTTAGGTAGATATGTAGGTATGTATGAAGATTGATATGTAGATAGATATGTAGGTATTGTAGGTTGGTATGTAGGGAGATATGTAGGTAGGTATGTAGGTTGGTATGTAGGTATATATGTAGGTTAGTATGAAGGTAGATATGTAAGTATGTACATTGGTATGTAGGTAGATATGTAGGTAGGTAGGTAGGTATGTAGATAGGTAGATATGTAGGTAGGTATGTAGGTTTTATAAGCTGAATATCTGTCACAAGCATGAAAAAGCCGCGAAATAAAAAAGAAAAAGTACGCGTTGAAATGTCTGATGTTTAAGACAAATGTCTGATGTCGGCTAGCTGAACATCAGACATATTGTCTGATGTAGGTCAAAAAGTTTTGGCGAACACTGTATCACTGACCATGTTGATTGAGGCATGAGTATAAACACTTATATAGCGCCAATACCAAGCCGAGCCTGTTCATTGTGCTTAACCCCATAGTATTTCCTCAATAGGAAAGTTTTCAAGCTGGACTTGAAAACAGATACTGTAGGGCTCCTCCTAATATCATTAGGGATGTCATTCAATAACTTTGGGGCTATGACTGAGAAAGCCCTGTCACCGACAGTCTTCATATTGCAAGATGGTATTGCTAGGTCCTGGTTCGCACTAGAGCGCAACGTCCTAGTGTGATGTTTAATAGCCAATAGGTCATTTATGTAGGGTGGCGCTTTACCATTTAGGGCCTTCGAAGTCATGAGCATTATTTTAAACTCAATTCTGGCTTTGACAGGCAGCCAGTGAAGTTCTCTTAGTGTTTCACTAATGTGATCAAATTTCTTGAGTTTACACACCACTCTGGCGGCTGAGTTTTGTAGTTTCTGGAGTTTTTTAAGCTCCACGTCAGGAATACCTGCCAGTAAGGCATTGCCATAATCTAGGGTGGATGTGACAAAAGCGTGCACCAGAGTTTCAGTCATTTTCTTATCTAATGATTGTCTAATAGCAGATATATTCCGAATGTGGTAGTAACCCTTTTTGCAAATGTTCCTGACTTGAGCCTTCATATCAAGGTGATGGTCCAGGATTACTCCAAGGTTCTTTACTACAGGGCTCTGATTATTTTGTGATGTTCCAATCTTTAGGCCATTTAGATGTGTGAGGTCATGTCTTACAGAGAGTTTTTTATTTGCGCAAATCAGTAGCTCAGTTTTATCATCATTTAGCTTCATTTTATTTGATATTAAAGAGGATTTAATTCTATCTATGCAACATTCCAATTTTTGTTTTGGTAGTGGAAGGTCATTTCTGGCGGAGTGATTAACAGGAATGTAGATCTGAGTGTCGTCAGCATAGATATGATAGGACATACCATATTTGGTGAGAATGTCCGCAAGAGGCGACATGTACATAGAGAAAAGAATTGGCCCCAGCACAGAGCCTTGGGGGACCCCAGATTCAATATTCATGTACGATGACCTAGTAGTGTGAATTTTAACAGATTGGAGTCGATCAGTCAGGTAAGATTTTATCCATTTGAGGGCATTTCCAGTAACACCAAATCTTTTTTCTAGCCTATTCAGAAGTATTCCATGGTCAATAGTGTCAAAAGCAGCAGATAGATCTAGAAGCACAAGCATGACAGAGTTTCTATTGTCTAAAGACCTGAGTATATCGTTTTGCACTCTAAGAAGCGCGGTTTCAATGCTATGCCCCTCCTTGTATGCTGATTAGAATTTGTCAGTAAGACCATTTCTTACCATGTGTGGGATAAGTTGTGATGCAACTGCCCTCTCTGTCAGCTTCGAGACATAGGTAAGATTGGACACCGGGCGGTAATTGGATTTGATGAGTTCAAGACCTATTTTTTTCAGAAGAGGGGTGATCAGAGCAATCTTCATGCTCAATGGCATAAATGCATCCATATATAAAGCCGACAAAAGGGTGTCATTGTGTAAGGTGTATGGTAGAATATGAAGCCTTCGCACCATGAGTCTGTGTGATTGCCATCTTGCCTTTGTGGCCCATTTCAAAAAACCAGATTAGCAAAAGAGTATGCATGTAAAATACAGCAATTTTAAATGACCTTTCAGTCAAATTCAACATTTAGCTAATTACAATTAGCAATTAGCTAATTACAAAACAAGACCTTATGACATTCATTTTGTCTTAAAATGTGACTGAGAAAGGTTTCTCTCTTTCAGCACTCGTATGATAGAAATTCAACAACATTTGTCAGAGAGAGCCTTGGCACTGATAGCCTTACCTGATGACAGACCATGTTTTGTGCTTGATGTTGGGTATGTATTCAGTACATTTTTGCCAAGTAAAGGTAAAGTGTTTTTTTCCCTTGATGTGGGAAGATAGTAAGGAATTATTAATTTTGGGCCTTGGGATTAATTAAACATTGTCATAATTTCCTATTGTAGCAGTGTGATTTGTACATACGTGATATGTGATATGATAGATACAAATAATAACATATGTAATGATTTATTTCTTGGTGCAGATGTGGGTCTGGGTTAAGTGGGGAGAGCCTGACAGATCAGGGACACGTGTGGGTCGGTGTGGACATCAGCGACAGTATGCTTGGTTCGTATCAGTACCTTTAATCTGGTATATGTGTTGTTTGACAAATTTAAAGTTAATAGAATAGTAATAATTCATCATCTGATTTTGATTCAATTAGGCTTTGAAGAATCAAAGAGGATTTTTCAAAGAATATTCTCAGATAATAACATTATAAAAATATAAGTGATTCAAACAATTAAACTAGGACAACTAAAACATTGAACATTTGGATTGTCAATAATTACTTCATCTCAAATTAAGTGTCTCTCAGACCAAAATGAAGCTGAAATAGCTACAAAGAATAAACAGAGGATCAATTTTCAGATGTGGCAGTGGAGAGGGAAGTGGAGGGTGATTTGCTACTGGGAGACATGGGCCAGGGAATGCCATTCAGACCAGGAACATTTGATGGTGTCATCAGGTCTAAGGCCTTTGCTTATATCTTTATCATAAGAAGATTTCAACAAACAGTATATTTATATCATGCATTATAATATACAAAAATCCTAACTAATAAGAGTTTTTAAGAAATCTAAAGAATATCTTTTCTTCTGATTGTTATAATATATCAAAGGAAGGACAGGTTAGAGTGTGCATGTTTTGAAGATGAATTTGCCTTTTTTTCTTTTTAGTATATCTGCTGTGCAATGGTTATGCAATGCTGATAAAAAAGACCACAGTCCTCCAAAAAGATTGCTGAAATTTTTCACAACGTTATATGCCTGCATGGTAGGAATGATTTTATTCTTTAATAGTTTTTTATTGAAGAAAAAAACAATAAATTATAAATTTATGTCATTTATTTGATAACCATAATCATACCCTAATAGGCTATATATTCCCAAAGTGTGACACATAGAGAGTGTAGTTAAATCAAGAGTCCAAATGCACAATTATTTAAATCTTCACTGCTTGAATTTCTGACCCACCAGGTGTCTCTTGTGTCTTGTACAATGCATGTTAGGTTTATATACATGACAGCTGATATGATGACAACAATACTGTATGCTGTAAAGGAATTCATTATATTTTGGCAACAAATGTATGTTTTGAAAATACTCATCAATTTTAAAATCTTGAGAGAAAAAAGACAGGTATGAATGGAGTAAAGTGATTGAAAGAAAATAACATGTCAAGGTGGCAACAGGGCCCACTCAAGCAGTGAGAATTGATAATACTTCTTCTTCGGAAATATGAAGGTATTATGTATTGCCCAAAATGTTCCAATAAAATTCAACGAAAAATTTTGTGGGAGAGGTTTTATAGTCACTATAATACATTGCATATTATTTTTAGCGGTGATATTATATAAAATATATAATCCATAATTATGGAGGACATATGAATTTATTGACTCCATCAAAGTAAAATGGATCAATGAATAACAGACTTGAATAAGGACACTAACAAATCTATGCATCATTTTAGGCCCGTGGATCTAGAGCAGCTTTACAGATTTATCCTGAAAGCAGCACTCAACTGGAGCTGATCACCCAGCAGGCAATGAGAGCAGGATTTACAGGAGGCCTGGTCATAGACTACCCTAATAGTACCAAGGCCAAAAAGTCAGTACTTTCATACAGTCTATGCATACTTATATATAGGGTTTTGACTATGTACGATATCAAAACTAAATTATCACCTATTGGAATATTTCAATGTGCCAAATGCTATAAAATATACATATAAATGATTTTTTTTATCAAACAAAATTATGGGGAAGCCATGCATAAATTAGCCTGTAAATCGCAAATGGAAAAATTAATTTTAAAAAAGCATTGCATTTTGTTGAATGTTGCAATGACAAACTCATGTTTGTAACTGTGTTTGAATGGTATTAAAAAGGACAGATTTGATCATTGCGTATTTTCAGGATATTCCTGTGTTTATTCGCTGGTGGTGGCATGCAGCAGTTACCTAAGGGTCTGGGTACAGAGGGCGCACAAACAAACAATCAAGTAGCATATTCTAATAAAAGGTGAGGATTATGATATAAATCTGGTAATTGAAAATCTGGCTCACGTATTGAGAAATCGCCTAAGTAAACATGTACCTTACCACACACCAGTTCTCCATATGTGATTATATTAATACTTGTGACCATATTAATGTTTTTGAACATTGGCAGTGAAGTTAAAATGTTATGGTCAATATAACTAAACTGTAAATTGTAAAACTTAAGATCAAGGTAAATCTCAACACATTTTTAAAGTTAAGTGGAACATCTTTTGTAAAATTCAATAACTCAACAACTTGGTTCTGGAAATAAAAACAAGAATTGTCAGTCAAATCCGTTTGTTTCTATATCCATCACTTTCAATTTTTCATTGTATCCCAAAAGAGAAAGAATGAAAAACATGAGAGGGAAACCACCAAAGAAAAGCAGAGACTGGGTTTTGGAGAAAAAGGAAAGGAGAAGGAGACAGGGAAAGTAAGTGACCAATGATGAAGAGATTAAAGCGGTTTAACTCACTAATTCAGAGTCAAATATGAATGTCAATTCCACAGTAGAATAAAGAAATATTTGGAATGTGTAGATTCCAAATGACAAGGTAAAGCTAATCAACATTTGTGATGGTTTGTTATGTTTAAAGGGGACCAGGAAAAATATAGCATTCAAATTAATTTGACAAGTGTCTGCTTTATTGTCTTTTTAAATAACTTTGAACAGATCTGTAGTTTATTTTTGCCACAAACAAGCATTGTCAGCACTTCTTAATCTCAGTCTGGGATTTTAGCACTAGCCCGTAGTTCCAGACTAGTTGGAACACTGCCGGGCTAGTACACCTCACCCTGATGCTAGCCCGACTGTCAAGTAGTCAATCATACTTTTTCAAGTATTGGTAAAAGTGTCCATTTATCATTTGATTAATCTCACAAAATAAGAATACAGGACTAGTTTGGGTTACTAAACTTTGATTCAGGCTAGTGCAAATCTCCACTTACTAGTCTGACAGTCTAGTAACCTAAAAAGTATTTGGCCCAGACTGCTTAATGTATTTAAAGGTAACATAATAGGAGGCACAGAGCAGAGTGAAATATAATATGTTCAAAGTTATTAGTAATCTTGGAAGTATAATGATCTCTTTACATTTCAGAGAAGTACGGGCAGACTCCAAGTATACTGGACGAAAAAGAAAATCTACATTTTAATGGCCATCATAAGGGAGTGCCAATTCATCAAAATCAATCAATTGTATCATTTTCATATGTAAATATACTCCATAAACCAGAATAAATAAGAAATAGTATTTCAAAAATTTCAAGTATTTGTTTTTCATTACATAGAAGTATTTATTTGCCACTGGATATAAAAGTATGATGCTGATAGAACATTGATTAATAAATAATTTAACATAAATAAGTTACAGTCGAAGCTATTATATACATCCATGACATTTCCCAATATCGCCATTGCATTTTGACAATTATTATTTATTTTTAAGTTCACTTTCCCAAGATTTGTTTTTTTATTTTGTGTCCATGAACTACCAGTGTGGCTTGAATTTAAATTCTGTAAACTTGTAACATTTAATATTACTGTACTTTTTGCATGCATAATCATGCAACACTGATTCCTACTCAATAGGATCATTTCAGTTTATTTACTCAATATTATAAATACACATCTGATTAAAAGTTTGTTATCCTCTGAAAACAGCATATTTCAATCTACTGGTAGATCACTAAAGATCATCATCATCATCTGGTAAACGAACATTCATGGCCTCCTGAAATAAAAAAAAATATTTTAGTTTAGAAAATTACAACAAATTTATGTGAACCACTTCACTTTTTTATTGTTAAATCATTGCATTGTTTCATTACCTTCAACTCCTGTTCATACTGCTTTATCAATTCAGGGTCCATGATAACCTCAGGGGGTTTCATGCAACAGGTTTCGACTAGATGGAGAGCTGGGTCACCGAATAGGTGGCTCGCCAACCACACAAATGGCTTTTCAAAGTTGTAGTTGCTCTTTGCACTGATGTCATAGTACTGCAAGTAAACCGTTTCCATGGTGACAACTTGTGGTAAATATAATAAAAAGATGCACATCTTTATTTGCACATCCTGTATGAGACCAGGGGAAACATTCTTAAAATTCAAACAAAAAATGAATGTCACAATCGGTACTGTAATAATCTGTGGTGTCAGCAAATAAGAGTATACATGGCTAGAGCCAAATTCCTTTATACCATATACATTGCACTGGTTGATATCTGACCTTATGACATAGGTCTTTTATCTAGATGACATAATTCACTGTGTTTTGTATAACACCCCACATATTTATCATTTGTTCCCAAATTGTCATTGGCTTTGTTATATATTAAGTTTCTATGGCGGGGGATACACAGTGAGTTGGTGCTTTACTTATTCAACACTCCTAGCAGCAGCGGCTAAGTCAGAGGTAAGTTGTAGCACTGGTTCAAATATAGGCCAATAGCAACAATAGAAACTATAGTGTTGTAAAAGTGATAAGGATCTAATCGCCCCCATCCCACAAGCCAAAAAATCAAACAATCACGCCCACTGATATTTCAAGGAGCAACCAAGGATCAAAGGATCACTCACCCCCCTCCAAATTTCCAAGATATTATGTAATCTTACATAACTTGCAGGGGACAAACTGCACAGGAAAATAGAGGAATAAAAATAACAAACCCAGACACAGGACAGACAGTGAATTCTAAATATTAAATTGTTGATTACAGGCTATTGCATCCTATTAGTGGCCGACTTTTTTTATTCGAGTCATAAGCAAATTATAAAGATAAACAAAAAGAAAAAAAAAAAGATAAAAAAAAAATGAGTTTAAGATGTCCGGAGAAGATATTTTAAATACCTGGAGATTTTTTTTCCTGTGATAAGTGATGGCTCTGTTTTTAACTTTTCTGTCCTTGATGTCAACTTTGTTGCCACAGAGAACGATTGGAATATCTTCACATACACGAATCAGGTCCCTGTGCCAATTTGGGACATTATTGTATGTGATTCGGGATGTCACGTCAAACATGATGATGGCACATTGACCTTTAATGACAAACTTGTAAAAATTAATATCTTTGCAAAATTTAAAGAATCAAGGTCATTATTATCTTTAGGTGCATCACCGTTCTCAAAATTGTGATGTCACATTTTGATGTCACAAATGTGAAATTCACTCATCACAACATTGAATAATCGCCCAAATTTCTTCTAGCTTTACCTTGAATGTAATATCCATCTCTTAGGCACCCGAGTTTCTCTTGTCCTGCGGTGTCCCACACATTAAATTGCACAACTCCTCTGTTTGTTGTGAACTTCAGTGGCCGGACATCAACTCCAATAGTTGCTTAATATGAAATAAAGCATATTAAAAAAAAATGAATAAGAAAACAGACAAAAAATTACATTCCAAGAAAGTTTGGTTTGTCTGTTTATTTACTTTCTCTTCGGTTTTAAAGTTGTCTTTTTAAAGCTTTTAAAGAATTTAACTCACCACAATATTTCCTCTCAAACTCCCCAGTAATGTGTCTTTTCACAAATGTGGTTTTTCCCACACCTCCATCTCCGACCAGCACCAACTGGAATGAGAGAGTTCCATCATTACCATACAAGAAAGAGGGAAGTCCTCAAATTGAGGTTGTGACCAAAACATAGAGAATCACACTGCATTTATACTCAGAAATACTACTAATTTATCTTCAAATAAGTTTTTATATCATTTTATCTCTTGTGATACTAAAATTGATAAAGCAATAAGGTAGAAAGAAAATCTGTGTCTTTTTATATTTAAAAAATAATCCAAATAAAGTAGTTGAACATAGAGGTGATATGCACAAATTCTAAAGAGTTTGCGCCTGTTATCTCAATGTTCAGAAAAAAAATCTTTTCCATTTTCCAATGCAAGTTTTTCAAACCCAAGTCCGGCGCATCCCAGAAATCAGGAACCCCTGCTTCTTCCTGATGACATGTACATGGACAAAGAAATAATTTCTGAAGCTTAAATCCCAAATTAATGTATATGCTATGTATAACCTACCTTAAAAGTTGGATGTACCCTAGTCATGGCATCCACTCCCAAAATAACTAGCCCTTTCCTTAGGATATATTCTGCTATATTTTATTTGCATTTTAAACATATTTGAGCAGCTTAGGGGCAGTTTTTAGGTCGTGGAGTACTTCAGTAAAAAAAATCTGTGTTTTTCATTCTCCTGCCTTCTTCGTGGAAATTCACTGTTTGCATAATAATCTTGGGGGGACATTTATTGAAACCTCACCACAAATATTCCTTACCTATTTTAGAGTATGACTGTCCTGCTAATTCAACATTTAAACGTGTACAAGCCTGATAAATCAGGGATGACAATTTTAATTTTATCACAAGAAATATCCAAATGTTTGTAACAGTAAAAATGCCAGTAAACATCACCAGATAAAAACACTCTTGAGACAGTGAAAAATGACTCCCCACAATGAACAAAAAGTGGAGGGTGAAATTTAGTCACGTGGTCTAAACTAGTCTTAACATTGGCGGCCATTTCAATTCTGAAGATGCTGAAATTCTTCTCCATTTAAAAGTGTGATAACTGACTTAAAACAGAATAAAATTATTGTTTTACAACTGGATATTGAAGAAAACAGATTATACTTTGCAAACAACCAGGCCATGTAATCAGTGAGTACGTAATTACGACACCTGCAGTGTGTGTTTACCACGCGCAGCCCAGTGGGCTGCGCTAGGGCAGATGAAATTTGACGATCTCTCTCTAGCCGTGAAATGGCCGCCGAACCCAAAATAAACAAAAGGCAAATTCACTGCTAGATATCCTCGAGCTAGATGTACCCCAGCAGTTTTAATCGTGGCCATTTGAGAATAAGAACTTCACTTGTTTAAGACTGGCTTTAGGACTACTTTCCTCAGTCGATCCACAAGAATCTGCACAGGAGGTATTGCAGACGTTTCTTCGATGTTTCTATCATTGCAGTTCGGGGCTGTTTATTCTCGTTTTTACCAGTTCCAACTCTTGTCTGTCGTCATGGTGGCAATAAACGTTAACAGGACGATTTTTACAGCAGTCTGTTTTCGTCGTTCGTCATCAAAAAGCATCATCGTGAACGTAGTGCCATCTTACGGTTCTATGCAATGTTTGCAGAAGTGCCCCCTGTTGGGTGCGATAAAGCTACTTAACATAGGCTGTACACGATTGGGTCCGGCAAGTTAGCCCGGCGAATTCGGCGGGACAATATGGAGGATCTGGCGATCTGCCGCTGGCTAGACGGCGGGTGCCAATCGTGTACAGCCATAGCTTTATAATCCATTTCGGAGTCATGTTTACAGGAAAATTATTCAACGCAAAATTTAAGTTCTTACACCCAGTCACATTTGCAGAATTCAATAGAGGTGCCTGGGTTTTTGCTTTGATAATATCAGCCAGCAAGCAAAGGAACCTGGAGCACACCGGGCGATTATTGGCCATTTTTGAGACACTATGGGTCAATTCTCAAATTCAGAATTTATCCATGCGCATACGCAGACCGGCACATTCACTTCCGGAAATGAACTTCCGGTTTTGCGAGTGAGCTGTCAGAGAAATGTTGATAAGTTTCTTTTGATTGTGAAATTTTGTAAGTTTGTCACAATTCACAATCCAGTTTATTTAAATGTTAAATACTTACAAAACATATGCCACTCAATGTTGACATCAGCATAGCATTGTATAGAACGGGAAACACTGGTGTTGTCTGGTGTCTTAAAGGAAACAATGGCGATTGAAACAGTGTGGCCAAGCACAGGCCGAATGCAATACATGAATCTGTTGATCGGCATGGCCTGACGTGAAAGTGGAATATTAACATGTATGGGGCGTGTGGGTCAAGTTAGGAGTATTGTGCTGATAAGAGGGGAATGTAATAAAGTGTGTCAATATATTTGATACATCAGGCCTGTACTTGTTTCAATTTTTGATACATCTTCGAATCAACTTTTAGTCCAGCTGTCAATCAATTTCCTCAGGGGGCACCACTTGGGGGGAGAAACTTTGTGATGAAATAAAGATTAACTAATTGAAGAAAAGTTTGGAAAATGTATAGAAAAACAAATCTCAAGCACTGGACTAAAGGCTTCTTGTATTTATGACAAGCTTAGGGCTGTATAGATATTTGATTGACAGCTCAAATGTGACAATGTTTGACACAATTGCATCTGGTTGTTTCAATGTTTGATACAATGGGTATCAACTTGGAACAAACAGCAGAGCTGTCAATTTCCTATTATGATTTTCAGGTTCAAGGACATCTCAATATTTTAATTTATGGTTATTGCTATTATTTAACTGCATGAATGTTACTGTCTCGCATCCAATAGGAATTTCTACTTTGTGCAAATAAGTAGGAATTTTAAAATGTATCAATAACTGAGATGACTGGATGTGGCCAATGTGATTACAATGTTTATCAGTTTTCTATTAAAGTTTGTATTTCAAAAAATAAAAGAAACTTCCTCTGTCATAATATTGGCATTAAAGAATATGGTTACAAATTTTGATTGACTCGTACATTATAATGGAAATATGACATTTTTGGAAATAGAAATGTTGATTGTCACTTTATTTTGACAAAAAATATACAAATATATATATATTGCCTAAACCTCCTCATTCTTGTTCCTGACATTTGGATTCTGATATTCCTACTTATTTGAACAATGTAGAAATTCCTGCTTTGTCCTGCATAGTGTAGGAATCATCCCTACATTGTGCAAGATTCCTATTTTGCACATGACAAAACTACAATAAAGACAGATTTATTTTGATTGTTCTTTAAATTTGTTTAGTTTGTTAAAATTTTGTTTGTCGATTTTTAAAATATTTGTTCACATTTATTTTTTTGTGTTGTATCTATAGTTTTTGGTTCCTTTGTTCAAATATTTAGTTTTGTTTGTTTCCATCTGTGTTAAACTTGGAGCACACCTGTTCTTGTTGAATTGATTCAAATACTAACCAAGTTTTGTTAAGTTGGCTCAAGTTTATGGTCTATCCCTAACTGATGAGTCCTGGGTAGACTGTATGGGCCATTAACCTGTATCAGGACGAAACACTGCCAATAACCCATCAGAAAAAATAATTGAAGTGCCTGAGGAATTATTTTTGTTAATCTTTTACATATTAATACCTACTATTATTGTTATTGGCAGTGTCTTAGGAATGAAAGTAATTAAGTCTGGAGACATTTATTTAAAGATATTAAGCATCAATTCTACAATTTGGTGTATTGAAAGCTTAGCCACATATGAACATCATGACTAATTAAAATGATAATAGAGTAAAAATATAAGTTGTTGTAAGACATAAGAGTTGCACCCCCAGCAGAGGTCTGTCTGAGCCATACAATTGAAGGGCAAACAGGGGTAGCGTGAACTTTGTTTAACCTCAAATGAGGCTCTAAGTAGGGTAGCACTGCTTGACATCATTCTGGCGCTTTTCAAAGGATAATACATTTCATGATGTCATAAGTATTTTGCCATACTTTTACATCATTTTACCTTTCAGTGCCTCTACGATAACACTCCACATACAATTGATGCCAAGAAATACATGCTTTCAAAAGTAGGCTATGCAGTAGGGTCATGTTCAAATAGATTTCACAGACACTAATGGTGATGCATCAATCAAAAAGTTAACAGATGTGAAAGACAAATACATTTATCTCCAATATGTGAATTTTAACATTTTTTGCAAAATTGGTGCTTAATCCCTTTAAATAAAAAAACATATCTTAACCCAATATGTGAAAATGAAACATGAAAAAAAATTCCTTGGTAATTTTGTGCAAAAATTACTGAAAGATATTTGACATTTTCCTGCCAAAAAAAAACTGTTTAAAAAAATGAGCATGTGTTAATTCATTAAAATCTAGCTGGTATGGACAGATGATCACCATAACTCTACCATGTTGCAACTGTGTGGGTCACATAAAGGGGAACAGTCTCTCCAAAAAAATGCTGTTTAAAAAATTGAGGTGTTGAATGTTATGGAAATGTAATGGAAATGCAAAGTAATTTATTAAAATCTACAAATATTTTCAGTTCACCATGCATCACTTAACATCAACAGTTAGTGTGGTTAGATGATCACCAATCAATACTAGACATCACTCTGCATCATCATCATGAGATTGAATGGAAACATATCCATTGATATCTGGATTGTTATTTGTAAACATGATCAAAATAATTTGCACAATGGACCATCAAATATTTTGATTGTATATGACTTATATTTTGTTTTGTAATATGTCTCGTCACAATAAAAATAAATATTTATATGTGTGCAAATGACTTAATTCTATTTTTTTTTATTATTAGAAAAGATTAAACAATAAAATCAAGACAATAAGCATTTTAAAATGTCATTCTCTATTTTACACTTTTTTATTGTGCTCACTTTGTGAATTTGATATTATAATTAGGTCAGATTTTTTATGAAGAGAATTTTCCTGTTATTTACTTAATACTAGTCCCTAAGACACTGCCAATAACAATGTTATTACATAACTCTACTGGAAATGGGATATTGATTGCCTATATTTAATTCACAAACATTTAAAAGGGCAAGTATTTTTTATTGCGAGTTATTGGCAGTGTTTCGTCCTGATGAAGGTTAGCAGCCCATACAGTCAACCCAGGACTCATCAGTTAGGGGTAGACCATAAACTTGAGCCAACTCAACAAAACATGGTTAGTATTTGAATTAATTAAAACAAGAACAGGTGTGCTCCATGTGTTGCACAGATGGAAACAAATAAACAAACAAAACTAAATATTTGAACAAAGAAACCAAAAACTAAAGATACAACACAAAAAAAATAAAAATAACTGGGAACAAATGTTTTTAAAATCAACAAACAAACCTTTTAACAAACAAAACTAATTTTAAGAACAATAAAAATAAATCTGCCCTTGCTGTCATAAAATTCATGCAGTTTAATAATAGCAATAACCATAAATTAAAATATTGAGATGTCCTTGAACCTGAAAATCATAATGTAATTTGATGCAAGTTGGTCACACCACTGTGAGTCGATCACACAACTGTTGAGTTGGTCATGCCATATTCTTGACAAAGGACTGTGGAAAGAGAAGACATCAAAGGTATTTTCAGCTAAGTATTGTATTTCAGCTAAGGTTTTCAGTTAAGTAATTAAATTGTCTTACTCTTAATTGTTAATGCAGTGAAAACATCTGACAGTAACATTGAATATTTCAGTAGGTTCAGTACTGCTTGTATACTTGATAATGTGTATTGTTTCCATCTATGCTTTCACCAAAATTATGTATATTAAATTGTTTTAACCATATGAAAAATGTTGCATGAATGGTTAGGGAATTTTTTTCCTACATTTACAATTATGACAAACTTTTCATGAATGCCCGAGTCATGATAACAAAGTTGACAGTGTCCATTTTACAGTAGGCATGTGTACAGCCCTATCGTTGTGGACTCGTCAGTGTGCATTGTTTACATCAGTTTTCATCCCATTCAACCATATTTGACCAAGTAAAGTATTTGATTTAAATTCTTTTGATATCTAAGATCATTACTCATTATACTTATAAAAGTGTCACACTTTCATAAGCATAGAAACACCACTTTACAGTTTGACAAATGTCCGACGATGTCCCTGCTCTAAACCGGAAGTGAGTGTGCCTGGCCTGCCTTTCGCGCATGACCTATCTCTGAATAACCGAATAGGAACTTTCAGCTGCAACACCTAAGTTGCTGGTTTCAACGTCTTAGGACAAAAAAAAAACAAAGTACAAGACTCCTAGGATATTCCCCAGATGTACAATTATATTTTAACTTGCAGTTGCTGTGCATAATGCAATCAAACGCATGGCATATTTAAAAAAATTAACACGGGGGCTGGAGGAACTTCACTTAAACGGTCCAATCTGCTGACACTGGACGTGCAGATCAAGTTTTAGAACAAAGCTCCAGCTCTTTTTTTGCAATCCCATTACTTTTCTCGTATGCACACTGTTGGCAATAGTAGGTATTTTGGGCAAGGGAGAATTAACATCTGATCATAATGGACATTCAATATGTCAAAGAAAAAAAATCTAAAGAGAATATATTATTTTAACTTTTATTTCTTGGTACTTGAGCACCACAAGATTTTACCACTCAAAACACCATAGTTATACAAGTCAGATATTTTTTACCTTTACGGTATTAAGTTAATTTTTTTCTTACAATTTCAGTGGTAAACCAAATTGGTACAAAAACCCTAAATTTTTTAAAGTAGCTTTCTTTCATTTAACATACAGCGCAACAGGGTCACATTTTCTTAAAATATCAAAAGTCTTAGACATTTGAAATACACCGAATATATCCATACATTATCATACACTCAGCACTAGGTTAGATAATCTTATCCTTCTTTGCTATATACCATCTTAAATTTTCATAAAATGATATTCTCTCATAATTCAAAGGTTTTAAATACCAACAGAAACCCCTTCCCAATAATTTAACAAATTACTAGTTCCAAAATACAGTTATATCAGATTAAGATCACACCCAGGAAGCTCCATTCATGCACACATTCTTTTCTGCATTCACTTCTCACCCTAGCACTCCCAGTATTACAACTGAGTTGAAAAAACATCTCACTGTGGCTGTCCAAAATACATGATTTGATCAAATTATGAAGTATTGTTCAATGTGAAGATGAATATGAAACTGTCAATGAAGTGAGATTAAATATATGCAGTTCTCCTCATGGTATATTTATGAATATCTATTTAAGGTCAAATTATTGTAAAGATGTCCAAATTTAATTACATTAATCTAATTATATTAACCCAATCAAATGCATCCTGTGTCAAGCACCGACCAACAAGTATCATTACAGGTAAAACACTTCTTAATGTCAAAGTAAAACTTTGCTGTGAAATCTTTAAAAAATATGAAATACAAAATTGTGAGAATAATTCTTGCTTGCTTCCTATCAAACCTTCTATAAAATGATTTCAGAACTTCCCACCAGTAAGAATATTTTGAAGATACATAAATTTTAGATATTGATTTAATTTAAAAAATTTCAAATACCACAAATTTTAATTTCCATCACCAAGGCACACAATTCCTAGGTTGAAAAAGGCAGTTAAGGAGTCCAAAATGACATTAAAAGTGAAAAGATGATTGTTTGAACTGATAAGTTGAATATCACATCTGCCTGAGATTTTACAAATCCAGTACCACACCAGGTTAGCTGGATGGTTTGGGGTTAAACTGCCTTTCCCAATGTGCCACTGTCCATAGGATAGCAAGTCTTGTAATGGCTGGCTATTCTAACAGTATGCCAAGACAACACATAACACATACACTGTAATTCATTAGTAAAGACTAAGGCAGACAATCTGAGCCTTTACAAAATTATGTCTTTGTGTACTATACGTCAATGACCAATGTTTATAAATGGTACCCCCCTTTTTATTGTGTATATATCTATACTATGTACATATTCAAGCGCCAAGCTTGAGAGCTGCTCAGATGGTCTGCCTTGTCCACAAAGAGGCATGCAGACTTGGAAATTGTCCCAGATATAATAGTTGCAATGAGCAGCTATTTCAAGTGCGAAGTTGATGTTAACATGATTTGTGATGACAGGCGAGTGATCAAAGAGGTCAAAAACATGACGAACGACACAGCATCTACAGGTCATCATCATCATCAGGTAAAGCTGTTTGCTGTGCAATCTGAAAATAGACAAAATGTTTAGATTTGAAATAAGGGTTTCATAAGAGGATATAAATGGTATGCAAATTTGAGTCGTATCAATATCTAACTCTTATCAAGTAAATAAATTTGTTCACTAAAACTCTAGCACAGAATTCTGGGGCAGTAGAGTGACCCTCACTTGATTGACACATAATCAACTATTTCATGTCCAATTAAATAACATGACATTTTGAAGAGCAAAATCAGTTTCTGGATGACATATTGAGTTTATAAATTGAATAACTTTCAGAAAGTAAGGGTTAACAAAGGTCCCACTAGAAAATTTGATTATTGTATGGATTCCTTCAACAAATCGAGATTAAAAATGTGATTATGGCAAAATTATTTTGTTGAGATTCTCCTAATCCTGATAAGGATATCAAGTAATAAATATTTTAGTCAATAAATAGTTGGCTAACTTGTTGAGGGGTCAGGATTTTTTTTTATAATTCTAGTTTTGGACAGAGCCAAATCACCAGAGATAAACTAGAAAACTCCAAGGGACTTTTTTCTTATCGTATTGAGAAGATTCGTTATATCGATGGAAAATCATCTCTGGCAAAAATGATGGCACAACATAAGGTACCATTAAAAATATGTGACTGCCATATTGCACCTTAATTTTAAGATCTACTGGATCAAATATCTTTGTGAGATACCTAAAATCCCATTGACAATATTATACTTGATTAGCTAAATTCATGGGGAATGCAAGAGAAGTTGGAGTTGGGAACAACATTTAAGTCCTACATTGATAAGCCTCAGAAAAACCACTCAGTCACAGAATTCAGACTGGGGCGGTAAGAATCCTCACTGGCTGGAAATTACAATCAACAAGGCATCAGACGGACCCCAGATGCCAGCTGCTTTCAAGATGAGAAATATACCTGCTATTGTTTAAGATAAAGCTGCCAAGCTGATGCCGATGGAAAATAATCTCTGACAAAAATGATGGCACATTATAAGGTACAATTAAAAATGTGACTGCCATATTGCACCTTAATTTTAAGATCTACTGGATCAAATATCTTTGTGAGCTACCTTAAATCCCATTGACAATATTATACTTGATTAGCTAAATTCATGGGGAATGCAAGAGAAGTTGGAGTTGGGAACAACATTTAAGTCCTACATTGATAAGCCTCAGAAAAACCACTCAGTCACAGAATTCAGACTGGGGCGGTAAGAATCCTCACTGGCTGGAAATTACAATCAACAAGGCATCAGACGGACCCCAGATGCCAGCTGCTTTCAAGATGAGAAATATACCTGCTATTGTTTAAGATAAAGCTGCCAAGCTGATGCCGATGGAAAATAATCTCTGACAAAAATGATGGCACATTATAAGGTACAATTAAAAATGTGACTGCCATATTGCACCTTAATTTTAAGATCTACTGGATCAAATATCTTTGTGAGCTACCTTAAATCCCATTGACAATATTATACTTGATTAGCTAAATTCATGGGGAATGCAAGAGAAGTTGGAGTTGGGAACAACATTTAAGTCCTACATTGATAAGCCTCAGAAAAACCACTCAGTCACAGAATTCAGACTGGGGCGGTAAGAATCCTCACTGGCTGGAAATTACAATCAACAAGGCATCAGACGGACCCCAGATGCCAGCTGCTTTCAAGATGAGAAATATACCTGCTATTGTTTAAGATAAAGCTGCCAAGCTGATGCCGATGGAAAATAATCTCTGACAAAAATGATGGCACATTATAAGGTACAATTAAAAATATGTGACTGCCATATTGCACCTTAATTTTAAGATCTACTGGATCAAATATATTTGTGAGATACCTAAAATCCCATTGACAATATTATACTTGATTAGCTAAATTTATGGTGAATGCAAGAGAAGTTGGAGTTGGGAACAACATTTAAGTCCTACATTGATAAGCCTCAGAAAAACCACTCAGTCACAGAATTCAGACTGGGGCGGTAAGAATCCTCACTGGCTGGAAATTACAATCAACAAGGCATCAGACGGACCCCAGATGCCAGCTGCTTTCAAGATGAGAAATATACCTGCTATTGTTTAAGATAAAGCTGCCAAGCTGATGCTGATTAACCTCGGCAGCATTTGCTTGCCAACCTACACCTGTAGGCTATATGCTATGCACGTGTGATAACTATTTTGAACCTTAAATTGTATTAGCTGATAGGATAAAGTAAAATGAAATGTCAAAATTTTGGCAACATTTTAAAACTAATGACATTGAAAATGAGATCAAGGTCATCATAATGTAGGTCTAAATGGGATGTAGAAGTGATTACAATTTTGAGCCTCTACCTTTATTGGCAAAGAATATACATTAATAAGCCTCAGACAAACCACTCAGTCACAGAATTCAGACTGGGGCGGTAAGAATCCTCCTCACTGGCTGGAAATTACAATCAATAAGGCATCTAAGGCATCCGACAGACCCCAAATGCCAGCTGCTTTCAAGATGAGAAATATAACTGCTATTGTTTAAGATAAAGCTGCCAAGCTTTTGTTGAGACACAAACATACAGAAACACAGACTGAGCCCGATAATATAGCTCCCACACCACCCAATCATGTGGAATACCTGGTATAACTGTTTTGAAAAAATTTTGAAAGAGGAAACAAATACTTACGATCAATTCCTGTTCATATTGCTCTGCAAGTTTACGGTCCATGTGGACCTCTGGTGGAGCAAGGGCAGGCATTGCAACAAACTCAAGGTTGGGGTCACCCACAAGTTTACGTGCCAACCACAGGAAGGGCTTCTCAAAGTTGTAGTTACTCTTAGCGCTGATGTCATAGTACTGAAAAAATGAAAAATATTTAACTTATTTCACACAACTATTTTACAGAACGTTTGTTTAACTGTTAAATTTAACAATGTCAGTCTCAGACAATCCAATCACTCACAGATATCAGCCTGGGGCGGTAGTCTATCATCATTGACTTGAGCATAGTATCATCTAATTCTTCACGATGTTATCCTTATTATTCAATGTTTGCATATTACACCTTCAATCATTCCTGGCTTTATTAATGTCTTTAAAATCAATTCACCAACCTGGAGGTTCTTCTTCCTGTGGAAAACAATGGATTTGGCCTTGACCTTCCTGTCTTTAATATCTACTTTGTTGCCACACAGTACAATTGGGATGTTTTCACAAACTCGTACAAGATCTCTATGCCAGTTAGGGACGTTCTTGTATGTAATTCTTGATGTTACATCAAACATGATGATGGCACACTGACCTGCAAAACACCAAAAGAAGTTAAATTAAAATATAGTTTAGAGTTGATAATTATCTATTTGGTCATGATATGAATAACCAGTTCCTGATGTATACAGTTCAAACAGTAAGTACTGTTGACATATATTATATATACAAGTTTAGTCTCAGAAAAATCCAATCACTCACTAGTTTATCAGCCTGGGGCGGTAATTTTTCATCACCGACTAAAGTGTAATTTTAAAATAGAAAAACAAATGCATGCCATTGCACAATTTCACATCAGGCAGCAGTTTTGTGTTTTAACTTCAATAAACTCAAATGGAAAAAAAATCACAAGCCATTTTGTTCATAAACCAGACAATCTTTTTTTCTGTCATGACCGCGACAAAATCTGAACATTTTACAGTTACGTACCCTGAATGTAGTAGCCATCACGGAGACCTCCAAATTTTTCTTGACCAGCAGTATCCCATACATTGAACCGGATTATGCCTCTGTTTGTATGGAAACACAAGGGGTGAACTTCTACTCCAAGCGTGGCTGAAAATACAATATACTTGAAACATAAAAATCTGTTATGTTTATCTTGATGTGAATTATTGATTTACATAGGAAAAAGTCTCAAAATTTCCAATCAATCATTCTTTGTCAGCCTGGGGCGGTATTGTTTCATCATCGACTTTTCTTTCCATTTTGATACCACAATCATTTAGCCTATGTTCAGGAATACATTTGGAAATACTTTCAGAATGGAACTGGTGTAATGCCAACTTGAAATGGGCAACATTTTGAGATGCATATAACAGAAAAAACATTGACAATACATACCAACATATTTCTTCTCAAATTCTCCAGTCAAATGTCTCTTTACAAAGGTTGTTTTACCAACGCCACCATCCCCAACCAAGACGAGCTGCAAAATAAATAAATAATTTGAAGTAAATACATACATCATGATCAAATGTATATTAAAAATCCACAATATAACAAATTTTCAGTGTGAACACAATCTTGATCTATTCAAAGCCTCAGAAAATCCAATCAGTCATTTTTTTCATCAGCCTGGGGCGGTATTTTCTCATCATGGACTTTTTTAAATATAACTATTCATAACTATAGCTTTAATCTTTTTTTGCACTTCTGTATGAATTTATAAATACCCAATATATTCAGTGACAGAAACAAGCACTCGCCGGTGCTAGTACTTAATCCATTTGGCTAGTACTAAATCAGCCTTTTTCTTGTTAAATTCACTCGCCATAAATTACCAGTTGGCTTGTACTGCTGAAAATCTGTTTCTATCACTGAAATTGGTCCCTTATAGTTACTTAACATTGCAAGACACCATGCTTATAATTCCATTGAATGTTATTTTAATTTCCTTACCTTGAATGTAGCAGTAATTGTGTCTACCATGTTTGTTCTTTGAGGTCTCTACAATAAAAGTAACATGAAATCAATTCATTTTTCATAATTGGATTGGAAAACAATTTAAACAGACTTCCTGTTGATGAACATGGTGATACAATAATTTGGGATATGAAATTGTCCTTAATTCCTGCAGTGGTACTTGGTCTTATACTTATTCAAACTGCCACTAGTACAACCATCTTGATCTTCCATTTTCACAACAATAAATTGTTTATATTCTGTAAACATAATCACCCACGGTTAAGGAATTTCAGTTGGTCTGCAAATAAAATCCAATGCAACCGAAACAGATATGCTCTATTTCGCAACATTTCCTAATTATTTCTCAAATGATACGATTACTCCGGAAAACACTGGTCCAAACCAGTCATCGCTCACGATTCTCTTAAAATACGACAGAACCTAATGAACAATAATAACACAATATGAGATCTAAAATATGATTTACACCTTCTGATACTAATATTTTACAGTTTGTATCAAATTCAAATATGAATATCTGGAATTTTCCATCGTCACGTTGGTTTCTGCTGAAATCTGATGACGTAAATAACCGTTTTCTTCATGGGGACCAAATTACCTGATTAAATAACTTTCAATATATCTATCCTTATCGTATTGATACTCGGTTACTGGAAGAATCATTGATAGAATATTGGTAATAGCTTCAAATATTTTACCCGACAAATATTTGCAATGACACTCAATATTCATTCATTCGTCAATTTCTAACACATTCTTTCAAGTCTCAACACTTATTCTAAATTTGTTAATATCAAACAAAAACCTAATTCATATATTGACAACATACTCTTGCATCAAATTACAAATCGATAGGAAACTATGTGACAGGATGGTTGAGATATAAGACAGATTCAAATCTTACCCGTACGTCGTTGTTCTGTGCTGTCTGTGGCGAACGGAAGAGAACATATCCCACAATCCAGTTTGAACCAGATTTGGCGGGAAAATTTGTCATCTACTTCGTTAATTTCCGGCAGAAATACGAAATTGTTTTGTGTAATAAAGATGTAAATTGTATATTTTTTATTTTATTCAATGGTAAATTATAAGGTATTTTGATAAATTAAAAAGTAATAGCGTTAAAAGTGCAAAATAGGTCAAAATTTATGATGTCATGCCGGAAGAAGGAAACACCACAGCGCACCTGCGCGCTGAAGGACTGGCTTGGCTTGGAAATATTAAAATTTTATTGATTTTCTGTATTTTAACACTTATTATAGATTTGTATGACTTATATTTTGAATGGAGTTGTAAACATTGGACTTCCCAGGACTAGTGTAGTTTTAGTTTTCACAACAAGATGACCAAAGACCGGTTAGCAGCCCTACGGGCGGTAGGTGTTTCCAATTTCTCTGAGCACTGAACCCATCCCCCTTTTGTCAACATTTTCAGCTGTCAAATTTGACAGTTTACACTGTAACCATTCCACTTGTTCGTTTGTATTGCATGTTCGCGTCCCTCATTGTGCATAGATGATTTATTTTTTATTTTTCAGGCGCAAAGTGACGATGATGAAGCAGGGGATGATGTTGCAGTTAACATGGATGCCGGGAGTTTCATGGAGGAATTCTTCGAGCAGGTATTGTACAGTCACTGACATTAGGCCTGCATGTTTGTTTACATGTGACTGAGTTTCAGAGTTGAAGAATAAAACAACTGAGCTCAACACAGCAGACAATTTATCAATAAAAATAAAGGTGAAATAAATATTTCATAATTAAAACCACACAAGATATAGAAATATATATCTATATATACAATAGTGGCACAGTGATGGAATGGTACTAAGGAATCAAACCACTGATGCCAGTGATTGTCCCGTTCCCCCATACATTCCTGGATCACAAAACCTGACAAGTTAAGCAACTTCAATTGGATGGGTATAAATCAACATTTATAAACATGGCTAGGGTAATGTAAACACTCTGATACACAAAACTTATACTGTCTAGATATCCTTTTCAGCCATTTGTCTTGAAAGCTTACTTCATCAGGATGCAGTGTTCTCCACATTGCACAATACATCATCTTGATTATAGGAGGGATCAAAATGAAACGTGATAATTTTGTTTTATCCAAACACTTTAACACATACTCCTGACATTATACATTTCTAAGAATTGAGACAAATGTTTATGATTAAACCAGAGATTTGGTTTGAAATTATCATATGCTTGACAGATAATTGTCACCAGTTTGTGGAGAGAATTTAAACTTTACAACATTCTTTGATGGTAAATATAAATTATTTCACTCAAGAAATGGTAACATATCAATTTATATGTAACATGTTTTTTTCCAAACTGCTATCTGGCTCTTAATCAGAAAAAGCTCAAATTGATGTGATTATCCCAATGTTGGAATACAAATCTTACAAATGTTGGAATAGTTATCTTACAAAGTATCCAAAACATATTTATGTCCCACCTTCTGGTGGAACATGTTATTTTCTTCTTACAATCAGCATCTCACGGCCTTCTGATTTTCAACTAAGTTTACACTTTTCTTCATATTTTTTGCCTCATATTACATTATCCACATCTTCCACATATTCTGTGCAGTCCATAGGATTTTTAGCTCTGCTGACTTCTTTGAAGTCACAGAGCTTTAGGAGTGGGGAAAATGTCTGTCCATCCGTCAACATTTTCTTAAAAAATCTTCTTCTCCAAAACTACCAGTAATATAAGTTTCATATTGTATATAGAGGTAGATATAGAGGTGAAGATTCAGATTCCTTCAAATCTTTGTGATCTCACTTTTGAGCTTAGTGCAAATTTTGTAAGGAACACATCTCAGCAACCACTTAAAAGAGGAAATTAAAACAAGGTATACAAAAATGTCTTTAAGTCATAGCTGTGCCTCATTATACTTGTTTTAGTCATGAGACCTTTGACCTTGACACGTTGACCTAGAATTCAAAATGTGTGTACATGCAACATCTCAACCATTAAAAGTGAATAAAAGTACTTGATATAGATCTGTTATTTATCAACACTATGTTGAGCACCATTTGCAGATTTGACCCTTGACCTTAATGTTGTGACCTTGACATTTATATTATTGTGCAGGCAATATCTCATGAATGATGAACTGGAGATACTAAATATTGGGCATGCATGGCAACCACAAGGTGTTGCCACTGTTTGCCAAGAGTTTTTGACCCACATCAGACAATATGTCTGACATTCAGCCAGCCAACGTCAGAAACTGTCACAAGCTACAGTTGGACTGTAACCCTATCGTAGTTGTGATTTTGTAATAGCAATGAATAAGGTAGGAAACCAAAAAAATGAAAGACTGAAGCACCCAGTATTTGCAGTAGATGCGTGATTAGTGTGCATATCTTATAATTAGGTGAAAAGTGACTGGACCAGCCTGCAGAGCCCACAGAAAGTTTGCTAGTTACCAGTTCATGTGGTTTTATTTAAGTCAGCAGAGCTATCAACCCAGGGGGGGGGGGGGTGTTTTTTTATAGTATTACATTTATTATTGGACATTATTAAACAAAGAAGGTACACATCGAAATTTCAAAATTCCTGTGCATTCATCTTGCTCCAGTTTCATAACTTCCAGTTTCCATAATGGTAGCAAAATGTGAAACATCTATGTGGTGTAGCTTTGTTAAATGCAAATTTTCTATGACATATGGATGATTTACATTTATAAAATGCATCTTCTCAACCAAGAAAACCATACATTTTTCAATATGCATAACTGAGGCATCTCATACAATGCAAAAAAGGAGAACAATATCACTGGATTTCAATTCATCAGATCTTGTATGGGCATTGAGTTGCATACACGATGGGACATCTTGCAATCTCTGATTGCCATTTGATATGCTGTCAGTAACCTTTTCAACAGACTGGAACCTGCATTTTGTTGTGCCATTAATTTATTTGTTGCCATCAGCAAATCTTTTACAGTTATAAACAGAATTTTTCTACACAAGCATCAATTTGATATGATTGTACATTGAGGTTGAAACAAGCTTTTGAAAGAGAAACGTGAAAGCAGACTTTGTCTTCAAGTAGTCAATGGCTAGAAAGGCTAGACTACTCATAGACCAACTAGCCCTTCTGGTGCATAAGAAGTAGCAAATGAATATGAAAGAAATATTTATTGGAACTGGACTTGTCACATTAAAAACCACTTTTTTAGAGGCTAAAAACTCTTTAGTGCCACTGAACCAGTGTTAGTTAATATGGAACCCAGGTCTAATACAGAAAAACTTGAAGAAAATTACACATTGGTCTAAATACTGATTCTATTTAGTTTTGGTCTCCCAGTCTCATGGTAGAGTTTTTAAACCTTTTTCTGGTATGCATAAGGTATTTTTTTCTGAGTTTCAGTTTCTTTTAATGTTGGTTCATACATAAATAATATGCATTCAGAATTTTGTCTTCACTTTTACCCAAAGTTTATATTTGCACTACTACTGAATGAATAAATTCTGTACTGGACAATGCTCGGTCTGACATAAAGTTTGCAGGCAGGAAGTATGATATGTTCTGACTGAATCTGACATCTCCATGCTTCGGATGGGATAATCTTTTGACAATTAAGGTTGAGCATCTGTTCTCTCTGTCAAAAGGCAAGGCTGTGCAAGAGGGAATACATAAATGTTTGTTAGCATTTTACTATTGCTTGGCAGTCTCAATTTCTTACGCTTCTTGTGTGACACCATTTTGGTCATCAGATATGACGTACTAGTATTCTATTCAGAGATATTGCTAGAGGAATATACACTGATGTGACTTTTGTCTCCTTAAAAAACCAAAAGTGATGAGACAATTCAAATTGAAATGAGACAATGCTTTTAAAGGGCATTTTTTTATCTGACAACCACCGACCACTGTCCATTGCTTTACCTTTATGCAATTTCTTATCAAACTGACAAGTGTAACATACTTCAAGAAGGCAAAAATTTATGTTAAAACTTGGATGGGTCCATTGTCTCCTCAGGCATGTATCAGAATGAGACATTTGTGATTTTGATGAGCCATTGTCTCATGTTTCCCTCTGAACAAGATCCCTGCTATGAGATTCTTTTTTTTTTGTTATTTATCATATTTGGAGTTTGTTCTCTCCTTGATATGTATTGTATGATATTATTTCAGTACATGCGCATGGTAATGTTAAATGCTAGAGGTTTTAGGATAATTATTTTGCTAATCTGCAAACATAGGTATACATGTGGTTTCTAGGTGGGACCATTAGTGTGTAGATATTATATTTGTGCAATTTATATCTTGAACAGTAATATTATGACGGTATCAAATATCACTAAAGCTTGAAATCATGGAACTATACATTTTTTGTTAGCATTTCGAGATTTCTAGCAAACCCTTCTGATTGATTTTTTTTTATAGAAGACTATTTCTTGAAATATTGCATCAAGTGCTTTTATTGAATATCACAATTTCTATATCTTAAATAATTCTGTGAAGTTAACTAATTCATGTTTTCATTCCCAGCTTTGTTATTATATTTTTATATTATTTATGTAGTTCGTGGAACATTTGCCTTTCCACCAAAATAGATCAGTTTTGAATCTTTTGATGTCATTTAGGTTTTTACCTCTATCAGGTATGAACTCAAAATTTTGTGACAAGGCTCTGATAAATCACTCAATATGACAAAGTGCATCAGACATCAATTTATGCAAAAGTTCTTATAGCCACAGGTGTTTTGATCATACCAATAGTCCTGTAAAATATCATATTTTCAGGGAACAAATGGACTATCATGCATTTTGTGGTGCAGGCTGTTGCTCATAATTAGGTTGAATTCATTTTGTGATCAAAGTGCTGGCAAGTGTAGAAGTCTATTGTGTCCCTTTGTATTATGTAATGATGTGCCATTCAAGTTGTCATTAATCACATTTATATGCTTAATGTTGATTGCCATCAAACGAATTTGGTGCAACATTAGTGTTTCTCCAATCAGCGATATACTGTGGTCACTTGAATGATATCATGGTCATATTTCAGTGTTAAACTTATCATCAAGCATTTTTGTGTAGTAGTGACATGTTAGAATCCTACAATTTGATGACTCTTTTCATGGTATATAGAAAATTTCCTTGTTTTAAATTTCTTAGGGTCAAAGGCATTTGTGTGTGACCACAGTTCACAAGTTTTACATCTTATATCTCTGATAACAGATTTTGGCCGGAGGTTTGGGGAATGAGAGCACAACCCTGAGGCACCCCCCCCCCCCCCATTTGTAGTTTTAAGCCATGAGTAATGTTATAAATGGTTATAAACATATAAGGACATATTGACCTTAAATATAGCCCTGTGAAATGCTTGGACATGATGTCACACAGTATCAAAATCAGAACACAAAACTTGGGCAAGAAGAAGGTATTTACCATCCCATCTGAGCCAGACAGCATGTTACATGATCAGAAGGAAAGTTTCTCTTGAGCTAGACAGCATGTTACATGATCAGAAGGAAGAATTCTCCTGTCCCATCTGACCAGACAGCATGTTACACGACCAGAAGGAAGGATTCTCCTGAGCCAGACAGCATGTTAAGTGATCAGAAGGAAGGTTTCTCCTGAGCCAGACAGCATGTTACATGATCAGAAGGAAGGTTTCTCCTGAGCCAGACAGCATGTTACATGACCAGAAGGAAGGTTTCTCCTGAGCCAGACAGCATGTTACATGATCAGAAGGAAGGTTTCTCCTGAGCCAGACAGCATGTTACATGATCAGAAGGAAGGTTTCCCCTGGGCCAGACAGCATGTTAAGTGATCAGAAGGAAGGTTTCTCCTGAGCCAGACAGCATGTTACATGACCAGAAGGAAGGTTTCTCCTGAGCCAGACAGCATGTTACATGACCAGAAGGAAGGTTTCTCCTGAGCCAGACAGCATGTTACATGATCAGAAGGAAGGTTTCTCCTGAGCCAGACAGCATGTTACATGATCAGAAGGAAGGTTTCCCCTGGGCCAGACAGCATGTTAAGTGATCAGAAGGAAGGTTTCTCCTGTCCCATCTGAGCCAGACAGCATGTTACACGACCAGAAGGAAGGTTTCTCTTGAGCCAGACAGCATGTCACATGATCAGAAGGAAGGTTTCTCTTGAGCCAGACAGCATGTTACATGATCAGAAGGAAGGTTTCTCCCGTCCCATCCGAGTCAGACAGCATGTTACACGACCAGAAGGAAGGTTTCTCCTGAGCCAGACAGCATGTTACATGACCAGAAGGAAGGTTTCTCTTGAGCCAGACAGCATGTCACATGATCAGAAGGAAGGATTCTCCTGTCCCATCTGAGCCAGACAGCATGTTAAGTGATCAGAAGGAAGGATTCTCCTGTCCCATCTGACCAGACAGCATGTTACACGACCAGAAGGAAGGTTTCTCCTGAGCCAGACAGCATGTTAAGTGATCAGAAGGAAGGTTTCTCCTGAGCCAGACAGCATGTTACATGATCAGAAGGAAGGTTTCTCTTGAGCCAGACAGCATGTTACATGACCAGAAGGAAGGTTTCTCCTGAGCCAGACAGCATGTTAAGTGATCAGAAGGAAGGTTTCTCCTGAGCCAGAAAGCATGTTACACGACCAGAAGGAAGGTTTCCCCTGAGGCAGACAGCATGTTACATGATCAGAAGGAAGGTTTCTCTTGAGCCAGACAGCATGTCACATGATCAGAAGGAAGGTTTCTCTTGAGCCAGACAGCATGTTACATGATCAGAAGGAAGGATTCTCCTGTCCCATCTGAGCCAGACAGCATGCTACATGACCAGAAGGAAGGAAGGTTTCTTCTGTCTCATTTGAGCCAGACAGCATGTCACATGATCAGAAGGAAGGTTTCTCTTGAGCCAGACAGCATGTTACATGATCAGAAGGAAGGTTTCTCCTGTCCCATCTGAGCCAGACAGCATGTTACATGACCAGAAGGAAAGTTTCTCCTGAGGCAGACAGCATGTTACATGACCAGAAGGAAGGAAGGTTTCTTCTGTCTCATTTGAGCCAGACAGCATGTCACATGATCAGAAGGAAGGTTTCTCTTGAGCCAGACAGCATGTTACATGACCAGAAGGAAGGTTTCTCCTGAGCCAAACAGCATGTTAAGTGATCAGAAGGAAGGTTTCCCCTGTCCCATCTGAACCAGACAGCATGTTATAAGACCACAACTTCTCCCTCCTCATCTTGAAGAGACCCCAGGGTTCAAAAGCCTTGTCCTGTTAGGTTTGTGCCAAGATAACATTACAAGTTACATGACCAGTGTTCAGAATTTGTGCATGCCATGTTGCAAGTAACTTTTGGTCTGCACCAACAACTTGCAATGTTTTTTTTCAACTATTTTTCATTATTTGACTGACTGAATACAGGTTAATGGCAAGCAACCTCTAAATACCATATTTCTGATATAACATGGCCATTCTCAGGCCTTCCCCATTAAATATTACATGACTGCATTGAACAATACAAGGTCTTGTCCTGTCAGATTTGCGCGTGATCACGTGTTACATGACCACAGTTAGGACTTCTGTTCCATCTGGACAAGCATGCCTCCATACTGATTAATAATTAAATTAGCCAAGGGATTTAGCAGAAATCAATCACTTCCCATTTGTAGGTCAGCCATACCAAAACAATCCATCACTTTCACCAGTAATAGCTGCCAGAAGCCAATTAACACTGTCTCTTCTATTGTTGGTTATATTGCTTGTGTTTGCCTATGATCGTGGTTTCAGAGTGAGAAAGGAAAATACTCACACTAACATTTGCCACAATCTGAAATGGGGATTTGCTGAATTCTGGTTGTCTGCATTATTGTATTAATTTCTGATAAAAAAAAAAGTTTGTGGTCACTCATATAGAAAAACATTCAATGGTCAAACAAATGTTTACATATTTAACAGGCTGACTTTATGTTTGCGTAAATGCCATTTAAGAAAATTGGCTAAGATGCCCTTTTTGGAAGAGAAGCCGCCATAATTGCAAGCAGTCACATTTGATAATTGCCATGTTATGCAAGGATTTGGAAGAACTATATTTTCTCATATGATATGAATATTTTTCCCTTTAATACCTGAGTGGGATGATGTTTTAATACAAGAGACCTCAATGACATGTAACTGATTTTGAATATTCCTTCAATCATGCTGATTGACATCTCATCTCCGACTCTTTACTAGAGCTATGATAATTGCTTTGTGAGCCGTATGTATGTGGCTTCAAAGGTGTGAAACTTTAATAGATGACTGTAAGATAAAGTAACACTCATGAATTATGGTTAAGTTGTGGGATATAAGACAAATCCTAAAAATCCAAATTTTAGCAAAGAATGGATGATTCCTTCATAGTCATCCTGATGGTGTATGTGTATCATATTGATATAAAATAAACATCATATGTGAAATTTTCATGCTTGAGAAATGTGCAAGTTGTTTCTGCAGGGTTCTCCCCGTGTTTTTCAGGGAGTTAGCCTGCATAGCAGCCTTTTATACCTCATGGCTGCTACCCAGGCATGGCACAGGTTTCAGCTTGTCCACCGTTTATTTTGCATTGCCTCATTTTTTCTCTTACATCACACACAGGTATAACTGGAGAGTGCTTTCAGAGTTAGGATGACACCTTTTCCCATTTACTTTGAATTTTGGTTTTCTGGTATTGCCTTCAAACTGAAGGCTTTGGATAATCATGTTGCTTTCTGGATTGTTGGACACAAATACTGGAAAATTTATCAGGTCCAGATAGTGACTCCAGACATACAACAATCAATGAAGTATTACCTTTGCAGCCAATGGAAATAGGAATTTGTTTTTCATGTATCTTCACTGAACACTGCTCTGATGCCTCAAAGCCAGATGTGTATATTAATATTTTGATAGATATGTCAACATTTTGGATCCATAAATATCCATTCATGAATGTCAAGGTCACATAGGATTATTGGGTGACCAAATCATGGTATGCCATGCCAGATTACCGAGAAAAAAAAATCCCTAACCTGTTTGGAACTTTGAATAGATTGATATCATCATAGAGTAATATACCCTGGTCTGAGTTCTAGGTCATGCATCATCAGCAGTGGACATTGACTATTTCAGACAACATATTGACTCAGTCAGTCAATATGTTTGCAAACAATTTGCTTGTTTGTGTTAAATGTCTTTCAATGTTATTAGATTGTGTGACACTAAATGGTCAGTTTTTTCTGTTTATGATGGTCAGCACAGAATATAAGTAAATCGAGGTGGCTTGTATATATTTTTATATCTTGGTTCAGCCTGACTTTTGCTTTGTCATGCACTTTCAATATGGTTCAGTCTGACTTGCTTAGTGGAGCCGGGACTTTCAACCTGGTTAAGTCAGTTTTGTCGGAATGACCTTGGAGAGTCTGCCCATGTTATTCTGCAAAAATTCACTGGTCTTCTCAGGTGTTTTTAATGGGGCATTTACACTCACCGGGTCTGTCTAGGACAGCATGTTTGTCTGTCTGGGACATTGAATGTGCCTGGGATGTGGGATAGCAGGAGGAAGCTTATGGCAGCTACCTCCACTACTGCAGGCATCGCTTCCCCCGGGAGACTGGTAGCACCAGATATGGCCACAAACAAAGGCCCTGTCAGATCTGCTAATATTATAGCATGGCACACAACAGATTGACCATTTGCGATGCTCCACCAGTCTGAATCACTCGACTGCTGCTCATAAAATTCCCAGTATGATCAGTTGGCACCAGGCACATATACACTTACCCTCTCCTCCCTGTGTTATTCTTGGAACCACATCCCCAGCCATTGCACCATCATTCTGGTGGTGTGAAATGCGTTTACTCTTTTTGGCAATAACATTGGCTCAGAAAATGGTTGAGCCTAAAATTGCTCTGGGAAGGACAACAAATATATTTAGATCCCTTATTGGCAGTTTAATCAGGAAAGTTCCTCTAGGTCCTTATTTTTAGCATGATTACAACACTAAAATATCGTCCTTGTCATGCTTTTCACATCATGCACCTAATCAGTTCAGTACTGTTAATGAAATAGCCCACATTAGAATGTCATCTATTTTCTCAAATTTTAATTCAGTCTATATTATTCTATTTTCTCAAATTTTAATTCAGTCTATATTATTCTATATTATTTAACAATTTTATGATAATAAATTAAAGTTACTGGTTATCAGATAAAAGAATATTCTCAAAGAAGACTTTTTGAGGTAGATCCAGAAACCAAGGGCAAAAACCAAATACCCGTTATTCAGTGAAAGTGAAAGTTTATCAAATGGTTTCTGAAACAAACAAAAATGTTGTGTAAAGCATTGCTGTGCACTGCAGCTGTTGTGATTTAGGAAGTTCAGGCTGAGCAAATATCATAATATTTACCCATCCCACTGATCAGGTGACTTCTCGAATAATGTATCAACATCAGATTTTTTTCACGCTGAGTAGATCTATGTTTTATGAGATGCATAGAATAGTATAGAATGATGAATGGGTGAACATCTGCTCCACAGTCATATTCTGTACACATATATATTCAATTATATGAAATCTTTGTGATCTCGAGTATAGGATGTCTGGCTATCTTGTTTCCCTGCAATTATGTAGGCCATAGAACTTAGTCAGAAACTGATATTTCACATAGCTGGAGGAGCAAGAGCAAAATCACAATATAAAATATGGATGTCATGACAATGATCACAGAACCAAACTTAGATAATCGGATGATGAGTAGGCATTGATCAGGATGATGATTCATGAATTGGAAAGGATTAAGTTGAGCTCCGTAACTTTTCTTCCAAGTATATATATATATATATATATATATATATATATATATATATATATATATATATATATATATATATATATATATATATATATATATATATATATATATATATATATATATATATATATATATATATATATATATATATATATATATATATATATATATATATATATATATATATATATATATATATCTATCTATCTATCTATCTATCTATCTATCTATCTATATATATATATATATATATATATATATATATATATATATATATATATATATATATATATATATATAGATATATATAGATATATATAGATATATATATATAGATATATATATATAGATATATATATAGATATGTATATTGCTATGTTTGTATTGACATTGCCTGCATTCTGATACGTTACGTAAGTGGAGCTGTCCTTTTAAAATTCCCTCCTCGGCTTGCATGCTACAGTTTTGGTCTGAGCTGTACTTGGTATGTACATATACGGTGAGAAGTAGAGGAGAGAGGACAAGAGATAATGGAGACATACTCCTCCCTATGTATCAACATAGTGACTAAGTGGAGGTCACACGATCCACCCACTACACTCATGCTAGATCTAGAGCTTAACATGGATGTGACTTTGGAGTGGGTATTGAAATGATGTATATTTCTATTATGCCAAGCACATTGTACTTAAATATAAATGACAATATGATTTTCAGAAAGGTTAATTTGAATTAGTTATCAATCAATCGTTCAACAAATCTATATCAGAATTAATAATCAAATAATAGTCAATGAAAAAATATTATTTAAAAAAGAAGACCCCAAGTAAGCAAGCTTCATGTATAATTGCAGAAAGTAATAGGTGAAGTACCATGCTCTTATAGAAATATTCACATTAAATGATCTTCTTTCTCATGAAAATGATTTGAAAGCTGAATAAAGTGGAATCGTTCACCTCAAAAGTTAACCCATGAAAGGTTTACTATCATGATTTCAATGAATGTTTGAATGAATATTTGTATGTGTGTGTATGTATGCACTCTATACCAATTGATGAACCCCAAAAAATATTTTTGAGTATTTTTGGAACTGTGTCTAATAAAAATAATAAACTGGATTAATAGTAATTAGACAAGGCTTTACTGATGATGAAAAGTCTATAATGGGGAGAAGGAATAGAAAAACAGTGAAAGCAGCCGTTCCTTCGCAGTCTAGACGATGATATTGACATGCAATGATTTATGACCTGCTTGCGTGATAGGATGGGTCTAGGTAAATAAGGGCTACAGCATCAGACATGTATAATGGGTGCAGTAGGCACTCCACTCTGGTGCTAAACATAAGTATAATGATGATGGTTTCCCCCTATTTGTACATAACCAATTGAAGGTCTCCAGATAGTTAAATTACAAGTCGGTTTGATAAACAGTTATCAATGCTATCTTGATGTTCATAACATATGAAGTTATAAGGAGTTTTATCTCTTCTACACATATTGAGTTTGAAAAAAAATGTTTCAGTGAGACTCATTTTTACAATGATAACTGTGACTTGTATTTATAAGACATCAAACAGGAGAATTGTACTATATTTCTTTTACCAACTATCACATTCTACTTTGAATTACTCAGCAGTTTTTCACAAACGATCATACTGTATTTAATGTGACAGAAATACTGAAAAGTCTAATAAGAAATTGATTGCTTATCTTACGTAAATGTGAGTTCTTGTATAAAATGTGCTAGATTTTGTTTTGACATGCGTGGTAAGGAATGATAAATATGACAGAATTTATAGTGTACTTGTAAGCTATATAAGGAACTTGGCCACAGGGAAAGTACCTTTTCTGGGTTTCCTTACTTGCTTGGGGTAGGAGTAAATGGTAAAATACATAACAGAACAACTGGGAAAGTAGTCAATGTCACAGACTGTTCCTGGTCTCCTTGGAGAACTGTGGTCCCAATGCCTCTTGATAAAAATAATATCACTACATCATTTAAACTCCATGTTAATAGTTACAGTTCCTGGTAATGGGACAATCTGAACGGGATTGCTTATCTTGTCTATATAGCTGTTCAGGCCCATGCATCCAGGCCCATGCACCCAGGCCCATGCATCCAGGCCCATGCATCCAGGCCCATGCACCCAAATATAATCAGTGTATTAATAGAAATCAAACTGAGCTTGTCAGAAACAAATCACAAGATTCCATGTTCCAAAGGAGACAGGAAATAAGCAATTCTTCTATTTATTCTGCATTTATGTTCTTGGTCTGATGAGATCTGCAGATGAAGCATACCTTAATATTATTGCAATGCTCTGTGTCCACATCTGTGAGGGTTTTTGTGTCAATCAAATTGTAAAACTTTCTGGTCAATATTTAGATGAATATTTCTTATATTTTGTTTTATCTAATGGGCCAATGGATTTGATGAAAAGTCCACAGATCTGAGCCAGTACCCAAAATTGGTAATGTCAAAATAAATTTCAGCACCTATCAGTTTGATATCTCTACATTTTTGGGAATGTAATTCTAGCCACTACCTACATCATCATGGTTCATGATAAATTTGGTTACATTTGGGAAATATGGACTTCATACAGAGTCAATACATAGTTTATTCTCCAGAATATTTTCATGATCATAACTCTACTGAGAAATAGAGAACAGTTAAAACAATCATAACATTTTTCACAGATTTGGGGATCATAGGTGTTGAATGGTGAATTTTGTTTATGATGGAAAACTCTCATTTAGGTAGATATTTTCCTAATATATTCACTGCAGATGAGGCAATTTCCAATTGTATATCCAATTGAAATTTTTTTAAAAATTAACAAAAAATAAGGTAAACAATAAATGAAAAAAAAACCCAAAACAAAACAAACAGTCAAGCAAAAAACAATTTGAAAAACAGTTTTGATTTGAACTTTGTTTATTTGGGATGAACATGAGCTTTCTGGTGCAATTTTTTTGGTTTCTAGATGTGCAAAATATAGGGTTGGATATTTTTCATAGTGTAATCAAGCTGTGATGGCTTGTGTGTGATTTTGACTGCCAAGTGATAATTGCAACCTCAGGAAATATAATGGTAGGACTGATCATGGTGTTTGGCTATAAATAAGGTGCCCCACTTGGCAGCCTCATTGATATATGTTGCAGAGTTCAGTGTGGGGCTGGCAACCCTGAGTGTGGCAATTCTCTTGCACAAGAATGTATGTCCACATTGGTGACACAAACACCAAGCGAATCATGCCCAAGAAATAAATGACCTCTCGCATTGTTTGCTCTATGATCAGTTGCCCTGGCAACCAGTGACCTGTTGACAGGTTCACTTATTGGAGGGTTGATCAATTGATTTGTGTGACAGAGTTAAGATAAGGCCAGTGTGTCAGGGCCCTCCAGGGGGAGAGATAGGTCCTTGCCATGGATGCCTGGAACAAGCCTCTCAGTCCGGTACTTGTACCATTTCCTGGTCAGTACATGGCCCTCAATTTACTCTGCTCAATTGTCATACATAAATAGCTCTTGCACTATGAACTGACAAGATATATTTCTTCAAAAAAGAACCTATACCTAGCTGCTTCAAATGAATTTGTTTGCATTTTATTACAATTTTCAATTCGTCTTGATCCTTGTGAGATCAAAATAACATTATTAATGAGTTGACTATTATCAGGTTTGATTGTTGTCAGGCTTAAGAATTTGCAATTACTCTCAGATTCGCATAAATATAAATTTGTATATAATGTATATTTTTGAATCTAAATATTTGGATAATTTTTTTAAAATATTTACAGAAATTTTATGAGAAGTAATCTGTATTTAAATTCAACAATTTGCAGACTCAGCTGACATTATGAGGCATGTAAAAGATCAATTTAAACCTTGTCAACACAAATGTTTAATCCTAGCTCAAGTTTAAACTGTTTTCACAAATATAAAATCCAACCTCCAGCAAAAATATTGAATATTGAGCTAATCTTAATCTGTCAGGACTGTTTTCCATTTATTTTCTTTGTAATTCTATGTTCATATGGGGTGATGTTTAATTTGATGGTGTGTTTTTAGGTGGATGAAATTCGGCAGATGATAGACAAGATAGCCAGTAATGTGGATGAAGTGAAGAAAAAACACTCGGCCATCCTCTCTGCTCCTCAAACAGATGACAGTAAGTACATTATCAGCATTGATAAAAAGAAACATTTGTTTGTGTTTGTGTGGGTTGGCAGGTTTTTCCCTTTCGGTTTTGCACAAATTAGGGGTAAACCTGTACTTGTAAACCTGATTCCAGGGTTCTTTTAGGGAGATAGTATGAATTCTTTTGTCTTTACTATTTATCATATTTGTTCCTGTACAAAGTTCCAGTACAAAAGACATCACTTGTCATTATAAGTTTTTCCCAGGGTTTCTGCACCACAACTAGAAAAAATAAACGTTTTGGACATCCATAACTCCAACCTTGGCTGCGGATTACATGACCCATCCTGAATTATAGCTTTGAATTAGTTGGCCATGTTTATAACAATATAAGTATATTGGACATAACAGGAATTGGACATCCAAAACCCAACCCTGGGCCCATTTACCATTTGGTCAGCCAGAGGAGAGTCAGGACTCAAGTTATAATCATAATATTTAGTGATGTTCATCAGTTGAGGATCTAGCTGTATTAAAAACTTCCCATAACATTGCTTTCATATCAAGTGGTATCGGTAGTTTTGCAGTCTCTGTTCTTTTAACACATAGCTGTAACTACTCCAGTTATTTTTATATTTTGTGTAAGTGTCATGCCAAAGAACCCCAAGAACAAAATTGGTAGAAATTGGTTATGTGTCTTGACCTTAGTTTGGTAATTGGAAAGAGCTCAGAGCCAAATCTTTAAGAAAGGAACCAGACATTGAGTGGACACTTCTGGTGCCAAATGAGTTAGCTATTTGTGTGACCATGACTCTCCCAACGAAATGCAATGGTGGTTAAAGACCCAATTTTGAGATACAAGGAAACCTTTGCTTAATTAGACTTCTTATCTTATCTTCACATTTCACTGCTATCTCATACTGGGTAAATAGACAGTCAGCATATCATGAATGTTTATTTTGATTAGTTTTATATATATTATGTTCAGAGATTTTCAGCCATGGTGCAAGGACTTTTTGATTAATGATTTGTTATATTCTGAACATTTGGGAGTCAATATGGACTTGTTTTTGCACAACGTACTTGGTGGTTCCTTGCCTGTGTAAGTGAATTCTATTGAGATAATAAATATATCATGGAAACTTGTCGCTGGACATTGATAGTTGTCCAAATATATGGGCAAATACCCATTTTGAGTCACTTGTCTAGTAATATTAATTTGAATGGGTTATAATTTGAATAGACCATTTAAAAGATGAATGAGTATGAAACCCATAGCCAACTATTCCTGATCCCTTCAATTCAAGTGACAATATGTGCCCGTAAAGATATTATCATCACCTGAAATTTAACCCAGCAGTTGCATGGTTCTAATTGTTCAGGCCCATATTATGGGCTGATTATCAAATTAATGTAATTTCATTATTGTCAAGGCTGAGGATTTTTTTTAATGTTTCTTGCATAATAATCTGATCACTATGAATTCATTTTAAAATGATTTATCATGGTGAGATTGTATTGGGTGTGAATGAGATAAATGCAACCAGGAAGAGAGAATGCTGAAACAGTGAAAAACATAGTGAGTGGGCCCACGCCTATCTTATATTAAAATAACTGATCTTGTGGGAGAGAATTGTAGGAAGAGCCTTCTAATATCATAATTCAATACCTAGCATAAAGGCGTTATAGCCGCTGTCTCCGTATCGCATGGCAGAAAAGGCTCGCTTGTGGGCAAAGCAAGGGTATGAATTCATGAATTGGCAAGTGAAGGTTTATGGCAAGTGGCTCCAGTCTTGAATTACTCACCCACATGGGACTGTGCAGTGAGAATAAAGCCTTGTCACATGACATGGATCATGTGACTTGTTCCTTCTCCCACAATGCATCAGGCCTTATTGAAGCCTGTCACTGTCATTCCAGGCCTGCAACTTAATGCCATAAATCTACTTATCATAGATTTGAGTTCAGCATAATGCGGATCAGCAGATTAGAGTCTCTTGATTTCATATAAACTTATACATTTCATATAAACTGCTTTATCACAAATATCTTCCAAATAAACACCGGATATGTTTGAAGGAATTGTAAATCAATGTTATGTTGTCATGTGTATCACACACTTAAACTAATAAGTATACATCTTAATGTTATCATTCTGCATCTGCCAATAGCTTATTTTGAGGTCTGCTGACCTCTCATTAGGGCTATTACACTAAAACAATAAGATTAATTATTTCCCAATTGAATCTTTACAAACTCTGTATGACCTGGCCTGCCAGTCCTCCCTCTGCATGCCACTGGGGAGGAATGAGAGTACAGAAGGCTGGAGTTACTTTACAGTATTCTGTTCTACCTTGAAATGGTGTTGATTTTCAAGCTACATACATTTTATTTCAATGGAAATGCTTATTGTTTATCAGCTATGCTTATGTACCCAGTGAGGTGGAGAAAGTTTCTGTCATTCTGTCTGTCCGTCAACTTCAATCTGCTCTATAGCTACAGGATGGAGTTCTTAGGTATTTGGAAGGAAGATATATAGATCTGCAAGGCACAAATTTTATCTTATTTTCCATGGGGCTGAGATTTTCCCCCATTTTTAGCAATGCATGGTGTCTGTCTGGTGGGGACCAATCTTTCTATTAATGCTATTCTATTCCATTAGGCTCAGAATTTTGTCCATCTTTTTAAAAATTCTAATAGCTATCACTGGGTTGTCAATTGGGCTGCCATTTAATTTAAATATCGAACATCAGCCAGTAAGAACCAAGATAACAAATTCAGTATGTAATGTGCATTTTGATTGGCCAAAAATATCATCTGACCAAATCTGCTCAGGGAAAGGATTTAAATGGTTAGTTATGGCATTTCCAGAAAATATTCACAAGTATTACAAAGAGGCAATGATCAGTATAGCTCTAAGGCCATTGGCCAATGTTTTGTGATATTAATAGCTAAGTCGGCAAGGAGGCTGCCTATTCAAATAACAAATATCATTAGTCAATGAGAGTCGAGATAACAATGAATTCAATATGTGACATGCATTTTGATTTGATTAAAACTTCTGAAATAAAGCAAGGTTGGGGTGTTGGAGTCTTGAATGATACTTTGGACATATTATGTTTACCACATTACCTGTTCCACATCTATAAAGCTGGGTATATACTTTAAATAATCATTTCTGAAGCAATTTACAGCATTTTCAAAAAGTGAACCTACACATTACAAGAATCAGTGACCAGCATAGCTCAAATGCCATTTGACCTATGTTTAAATCTAAGCATGAAAAGTCACATCTTAACCATAGACCTCCAGATTAATAATTTAACATTTAACTGAACTAAAAATCGAGGAATAAATCTCCTTTCGCAGATGCCTGGGGCCGGCAGAGGCTCTACAGAAGCAGTTGTAAGGGCATATTGGTAGCAGATAAAGAGATTATGTACAGCCCGGTCAATGGAGCATTGATTAGTTGTGCTTCCCTTACACCATAATGCCTGGCTATTCTATGGCCAGATGGATTACAACCACCAAGTGGCCATTTCCCACCTGCCCACCTTTAGTGTCTTATCACAATAGCACACATTTCATGAAGGCATTAAATGTATATACTTGATAATTTAATCATTAATCATGAGACCTTGTTCTCATATCCACCACAGGCTCATCATCCCTATTAACAGTTGGACTAATTAATTGCTTGCACTTGTGATATTTCTCATGGAATTCTTAAAGTCAGGGCAGGAAATATACCGGGTTACTGACCTAAAGTATCATTCGACCCAGTAGATTCCAGCATAATATGCATGCCTGGAAGTGGTTCTGTTTATCATCATCTCAGCTTTATATTTGATGTTCTACTCTGCAGTCCAAACCCAGCTTGCCTAAAATGGTGGTTTATAAGGCTGAGCAGTTCAAGTCAAACATGTATTAGTCACAAATAATCATGATCATTCAAGTCAGGGAGCACTATCACATATCCCCATTTAGCTATGCTTGTGTGACTGTATAGAGTCCGGTATGGCACAAGATGGTGACTGCCTGGTATCATGAAGTGACATCTATATGTGTCCAAACATATTGTGTGGTCTAAGAATGATGTGTTTTGGAGAGCAGCACTGAATACATCATCTTCCATGAATAGAAGCTAAACTCTTTTTTTTTTCTCACCAAAGAGATGAGTCTTTTATGGGAGCAACTCAGTGGCAGTATTACCACATCTATTCATCATGTAGATATGGCCAGAGTTTCTTTCCTAGAATATTAACAGCACATTGTGGGACTTTTGTGAAGTTTGAATACTTTCAATCTGTTATATTTTTTGCAGACAGGCCAAAAATCTGTTGTTTAGAAATTTAACATTTTCTATATTTTAGTTAGTGAAGAGACCATTTTTTGACCTGAAAGGTGTTTGATCTATAGTTTAATCTAAAAGTTAGGGGAATTAGATGTAAGATTTATGCAATTAGCAAAGTGAAGTTGACTGTAGAGTTGTACAAAGATGTCTCTGAAGCTTTTCACCACAACTCGCTCTTTGTGGTGGCTTGGTCCATTAGAGGCCAGACTTGCAACATTTCAAAAATTTTGTTTTCACATTTCACACACACGGTATACACATCTGTGCATCATTGGCCATTTCAGGTCTGATTCTAATGGTATTATCTTGTAACTGTCTCAGGTATTAGTAGAAACTACACAGTGTCTTAAAGTAGGTAGTGAAGAGCAGAAAGGTTTTCTTGTTTCTGTTCTTTTGAGTTCAGAGTAAAAGTATAGAAAATTGAACAAGTTGATTAATTAAACTGTAATCTTAGTATATACTTCATCATGACAAGCTAATTGAGTTCCAGTCCAATCGGAGAAAAAAGTCTCATTGAAATGTTTTGGTGTTAGCAAGGGCTGAATGCCTAAACATCATTAGTAAACCTTAACAAATACCCCCACCACAATATGGTAATTGAATTTGAATAATTAAAAATATGGTATCATTTACCATGGCCTTCTATGAGGTACAACTCTACCTACTTATCTAAATTGCTATGAAATAGTTAGAAAGATCTCATTTAGTGTTTATGTCTAGAATCTACTAAGAGGTTTAGTATTAGAAAACCCACTGACTGGTATCAGCATCTTCCTGTCCCACCCTCTATTCTTCATGATAAACCTCAAGATTAGCCTTATATTTGTACACCCCCTGTCATAACCTTTATTCTCTTATCATGTGAAGCCAGGCGATTGTCCTTGCATTTACTTCTCCCTGTCCCACCCTCTACTCTCTTGTCATGTGAAGCCTGACGATTGTCTTTGCATTTACATCTCCCTGTCCCACCCTCTACTCTCTTGTCATGTGACGATTGTCCTTGCATTTACATCTCCTTGTCCCACCCTCTACTCTCTTGTCATAGAAGCCTAAAATATTGTCTTCCTCTGCCTACTCCTCAGTATTGTTTTCATCTTAAGCTCAAACTCTTCCCTGGTAGTATCTTCCCCGTCCCTCCCATTATTCCCTTGCTATGTGAAGCCCTAGTCTTCCTCTTCCTCCCTGCCCCTATACTCCTGGTATTTGAATCCCAGACTTGTCCCTGGTGTCTCTCCCTTCATTTTCCTGCAGCTGGAAGCCCCAGGCTTGGCCGGTCTATGTGGTATTTGGGTGCGGCTGTCTGCGTGAAGCCCCTGATGGTGCAGCAGTTTGTGGGATGACTTGTGTCCTCATCTGATTTGCCCAGTGATTTATGATGGAGGGCTGTGTGCTTATAGAGCTCCATATAAGAACCCACTCTGCTGATATTGCCAGCATAGATGAGCCATGTGCATACAGCACTGGCTTCTTCTGTTCAAATACATTTGCATCCCAAGGAAAATCTGGTTCAGTGAGTAAATATTTACTCTTTTATGAACAGATGTGGTATGGAAACGAGAAACATGAATATCATGTTGAATACTTTTCTTGTCATATTGATTTGTCATACAAAAATCCTGATAATCAGATGTAACTTCAGACTGTAAGTCAGTGGGAATATATGATTGAACCATTTAAAATGGATTGTCAGTGATGACACTTAATCAGTTAGTAATCTTGGTAACTGAAATGAGGTCAGCTGTTTCAGCGTCATTACAACTTGTTGCCCAATGGAACCAGCCACAAGGCTTTACCATGTTTAATATTGTAGTTAAGTGGAATGCTTCCATAGTTTGGGAAAGTGTTTTCAAGTGGGCTGCCGAGGTTTGATTCATCATTGATGGATAGATTGGATGCCAGTGTTTGTCTGGTTTTGGGAGTTCACTTCTGGAATGCTTGATTTTCTGGTGCTATAATTTAGCATTGGAATACTTGACTGTCTGTTTTTATAAGTCATTACGTAACTGTAAAGTAGTCTGGTTTTGGAATATTTCATTGCTGGCATTAGTGGCATGTTTAATTGTCTGGTTTCAGAATTCATTGTTTGAATGTCTGATAACCTGGTTTGAGAATTTGTTGTACTTGTGCTGATTTGCTTAGAATTATTTACTACTTCACCTGCTGTTTTATAAGTAATCTGATAGTTTTCAGTTCATTGCCCTCTTAAACTTTTGATTGCTCCTCCATTCCTGGTCATTTTCTTTTCCATTTTCTAATTTATGTCCACCCCCCCCCCCCCCACCCCCCCCCCAAAAAAAAAAAAAAAAAAAAAAGAAGAGAAATGACTGACACTTGTGAGATCTTGAATGCCGATGTTTTCCATTTTTACTTTAATTTGCTGAGTTGTGAAAGAAGCTGCCATTTTGAATAACATGGCTGATATTGACCAAAGAGAATTGGGGTAACAAGTTGGGGCAAAATTCAATATTTAACATGCATTTTGATTCGTCATCTACTCAAGTCAGCTGGGAAAGGATTTAAATGACCATTTATGAAGCAATTTGCAGGTATTTCCAACAAATGTTGATACAAGGTCCTCTTTGCTGAGCATGGCTATTTTGTGAATTGGGAACAATTGAATGGTTGTTGCTGACAATGAGCATAAAACAAATGCCTCAGTGCATATGATCCACTATTCTGTTTGCGTAACACTAGCCCGTGGAGAGACTGCTTGGTTCACAAAATTTGGCCATTGTAAAGCTTTGGAGATGTTTGAGCGTAGATGATAGGATCACAATGGAGTGATACGCTGTGGTGTGGAATCTGTCTGTAATCCGCAACTAACCCCACACTTAGACCAGCAGACTCCAGTGCCAGCCTCCTCCACTGTCATTCCCACAGGACTACGCTCCTCTCCACTGCTGTCTGCTCTCTCCACTGCTGTCTGCCTCCACGTTAAAGCATTTTACTTGATGCTAGCAATTTGAAGCACTTTCCATGTATTTTTAAACTCCGAGCTGGTGTTGCCTCTAAACATTAAATCAGCACAAATAGATAATTTGCCTCTTGATAACAGAGCAGAAATAAAGTTGGATATCATTCAAAATCAGCACCTCTGATGTCACACAAAAAGGGCATCCTGGTTACAAATAAAAAACGATAATTATAAATTCTTTTAAAGAAATAGAATAAGAGAATTGCAAAGAAATTTACATTTTGAAATGTAAATTTGGATGTACAATGTTTGGCATTTAATTAAATTTTGAGATGTTTTTCATGCATTTGTTTATAATTAATGTGCAGTAAGTGTTTGATGGCGTTGTAAAATCCTTTAAATCAGTAATCACACATTAAGAATATGCAAATATTTATTTTCTTTTGTCAAATCTTCACCTGTGAATGTTAGTTATTTTCTTATACATCAAAACAAAACAAATCTTTTCTGAAGTGATTGAAAAGCAAAACTGTTTTATACTTTTGGAAGTCCACAGTACAACCCCTGAACATTAGACTTATGTCAAGAATGTCAATGGATATCACATTTTTGTCTCTTCTGTAATTATTTACCTGTCAAATGGCCTTTCTTGGTATTTTAGATTATGTTATATTATTGCGATATTTAGTATATTATTGTGATATTTATTGTTGTGATATTTACCGGTAAGATTTTTTGTTGAAATTATATGCTTCAACTTTTGTATTGGTATTTGTGTCGTGATGAATTATGATATCATATGGATGTGTTCATGAAATCATAGAATTGTTTCCTCAGAATATAATAATTGTCCATTGTTTTATTTCTCAACAACAAATAATCTCATCAATGCTAATAGATTTATATTACACATTGGTTCAGTATTTAATAAAAAAACGATATAATGTTATGCCTCTATACCACTGGATATACTGTGACTGTATGGGATTCAATAGTTCCATGGCCCTTGCAATCAATAAGATATCTAAGTCAAGAAATGGAAGAAAAATGTGAAATTAACCCATTGACCAAGAGAAATATGAAGAGCATTGTCTCAGAAAGTTTCATATCATGTTGAAAATATTGGACCAAACTATGGTCAATGAGCAAAAACTCTATCCATTGTTATCGTCATTGGAATAGACATATTAAAAATATTTGAAATATTAAAAATGTTGATAGTTGCTTTGATAATTGATTATCAACAATAAAAATAATAATATTGTAAATGGGCTTTTACAGCCATCAAATTACAGGTGTAATAATATGCTTGAAATATTTGAATAGTTATCTTGCAAATAAGTACGGCGAATATGGCAGATGTTCTTTAAATATTGAATTAATCAGTGGAATGGAGGCATTAAAGGCAGAGATTTTATGCTTCCTGTTAAGACATTTAGTCCCACAGTTAATGCATGGGTCTGGAACTATATAAAATGTAGAGAGGCGGACTGAAATGAGAGTATGTGAATTGGGTTGTAATTGGTTTATGGCATAAGATGCAGCTTGGTGTGGGTGGGCTGGTGTGGGTGGCATCATTGTGTATTCTCTGTCATGTTTGTTACCAGATTCACTTCTAAATGTCACATCATTAAATCTTCTTTTTCTCTAAGCAATATATGGTATAGGGTCTATAATATGGTGCGACATGTCACAGTTTTATACAGAAATTCTTCATTATTACATAATGCCAGACTGTCATAATTCATTGTCTTATTCTGTATGTGAACATAAAACCTCTAGGCATAAAACCATATTCATTTTCCCCCTTAAATATATTGATATGATCTAATAAGGTATTTTTAGCAGGGACTGTTTGCAGGGGTAGGTTACAGTGTCTGCACTGAGTGTACTCGCAGACACCGGATGGAAGTCAGCGGTTGCCTTGGCCTTCAGGCCCCCACAGCCATGGTGGAAGCCAGGGCCCCCTCAGTCATTGATCAGCAGTGAGATATGAGTAGATCAATGGCTTGATATGGGTCTGTCTTGGCGACACCACTTCAGCCATCAAGCAGCCATCCTCTGTCACTGGTACAGTCCCACAGTGCTTGCTGTGCAGGGCATATCAGCTCACCCACTCATCCTGTTAAAGCTTTATGAAAATTATCATGTGATCAACTCCATCCCTCCCCAGAAAAAATATCACTAGTTACTACTTTGATGTTGTCTTTTATTTTCCCCTTTGTTGTTTACTTTCTCATCTGCAAAGTGCTCATGATAATAATATGATCAATTACAAACGAATATCATGGTGCTCAGTTATGCAATGGTAGCAAGGTAATAATTTCTGAATGTGAAAATTATGACTTTTCAAAATGGTTGAAAATCATATTTTTGGCACTATAAGAATAATTTCAATTACACTTTTTTGCCAAAAAAAAAAGACGGTGAAATCTTGATGTGCTGATGGTAGGAAATTGGTGGTTTTCTCGTCACGTCAGATGCTGATAGCCCAGCTTGCAATTGTTGGATGAGACAATATGTTTAGAAGATGGGAGTGGAATTAGGCATCCAGAAAGAATCGCTTCTGTGATTGTTAAGGGCAGCCCATTACATAAAAGACAAGTGGAAATGAGAACATACGAGCACTGCTGTTTTCTCAGTGTTGCTGGCTTGTCTTGTGTTTAGGAGCATAAGAGAAAATTGCCAGAAGATGCTGTTGCATAATTAGGCTGACTATAATCGTGATGAGATGAGGCATATTTGTATTGGTGGAATGATGGGCTGGTTTCACTAGGACACTATATGGGGGAAATTGTCTGAGGGCCTGAAATGCTATATACCTATAACAGGCTCACCTCATACAAGAGGGCACCTCATGCTGCCAGGCTGCTACCCTCAATCCAATAGCCATGTAATTAACGATATTGACCCAGCCGTATTCTTGTGAGCTGAGCAATCGCACAACAAGAAACGGCAGGCATTTTTGTGTGTGCCATCAATGCAGACGGTGTGTTTAAACCTGACTGAAATGCAGGATCATGAAGATGGTGCGACAGCCGCCCACAAGAAGGCAGAGACCCATGCCAGATCCCCAGGCTTCTAAAGATAAGATGCTTGTCTGAGAAGACCTTGTTAGAGTAGTGTAAGTGAGGTCCTTAGTCTAACTAGGATAGTGTACATAAGGTCCTTAGTCACAATGGGCAGAATAAATGATGTCTGTATTCTAAAAACAATAAAGGTTAGGTTCTCAGTTCCAACAAAGGCAGTATTGGTAACAGTCCTTTGTTTCAATAGAGCAGTTTAGGTAAGGTCCAAAGTTTGACTAAAGCAGGATAGGTAAGGCCCAAGGTTTGAGTAAAGCAGGATAGGAAAGGTCCAAAGTTTGACTAAAGCAGGATAGGAAAGGTCCAAAGTTTGACTAAAGTATGATAGGTATGGTCCAAAGTTTGACTAAATCAGGATAGGTATGGTCCAAGGTTTTACTAAAGCAGGATAGGAAAGTTCCAAGGTTTGACTAAAGCAGGATAGGTATGGTCCAAGGTTTGACTAAATCAGGATAGAAAAGGTCCAAAGTTTGACTAAATCAGGATAGGAAAGGTCCAAAGTTTGACTAAAGCAGGATAGGAAAGGTCCAAAGTTTCAATTTTCAGGTTTGTCCACCATGCTTGACATTGCAAAATGTAATTATGAAGTGATAGGGATTGATTGGTCATTGCTCGAAATATTAATATTTGAATCAGCAAGTGTAGTGAGAAGGATTCCATCATTGCAGAGAAATGATAGCATTTCAATCTAAGATAATACACTTTCAAGGCACCCATGATGTATTTGCACTAACAGTTTCCTCCAGCAATTTTGGCCTTAATGTCAAGGTCTGCACTTACATACAGGAATTAATGGCACTAAACTACTTTAGGATTCGTAAATGCAGGTGCACAAAATCAGTGACTTTTAATTCTCAGGAATCTTTCATTTCTCATAAGGTTGAGTTTGGGGTCCATGCCCAATGATAATAAGATGTATATATTCTCAGAAAATTTTGAAAATATTATTGCAGGTATGAGAACACATGTATACCTGCAGTAGTATGCAATCTGTAGCCTGTCATCATGGTCATGAAGCCCAACCCTGACATAAGATTCTACCCCTTTGTTTATGAGACAAGGCTTTAAGATGAGAAAGCAAGGGAGCATGTTGCCTGATTGGGTTAGTAAGGCCAAGGCTGGGCAAGAATTGCTATGGTTACTGGCCAGCCATAACCACCACTCCTCTCTGCACCGTGGTGAAGCACTCCCAAGTGGCAAAGTGTGCAAGTGCGTGTGATGAAGCTGCAGGGGAGCGTGGAGCCTGCAGTGGTGGGCAGGACTGGCTGCTGGGGGCTGCAGGCTGGGTGCATTGTTGTAGGCTGCCGGCCCTTACTACTGGAATGCAGGCTGAGGGATGCAGCAGGGAGGGCCTAACATTGCCTCTCATATCTCAAGCATGCACCACATATCACCAGTCTCAATTCTATGCTTGTCAAATGGTCTTTTTTACCCTCAGCCCCTGATGTAATCAGGCTGAGGGTATTGCAGTACTCCTGGCGTGGGTATGTATGTATGTATGTATGTATGTCTGTATGTCTGTATGTATGTCTGTAGCGAACATCCTTGTCATCGCGATAACTCAAGAACAAATGATGGCAGCTTCATGAAACTTGACACACATATGCATCTGGTGAAAACCTCGGACGAGTTCGATGGACGGCGACCTTGACCTATTTTTCAAGGTCACAGGGACAATTATGTGAAATCCCAAGAATCACAATAACTCAAGAACGAATGATGGCAGCTTTATGAGATTTGACACACATAAGCATCTGGTGAAGCCCTCAGAATTTTTCCTATGAAACATGACCTTCACCTACTTTTCAAGGTCACAGGGACAATTATGTGAAATCATCTTGTCATCGCGATAACTCGAGAACAAATGATGGCAGCTTCGTGAAACTTGACACATATAAGCATCTGGTGAAAACCTCGGACGAGTTCGATGGACGGTGACCTTGACCTATTTTTCAAGGTCACAGGGACAATTATGTGAAATCCCAAGAATCGCATAACTCAAGAACAAATGATGGCAGCTTTATGAGATTTGACACCCATAAGCATCTGGTGAAGCCCTCAGAATTGTTTCTATAAAACATAACCTTCACCTACTTTTCAAGGTCACATGGACAATTATTTGAAATCATCCTTGTCATCACGATAGTACGAGAACAAATGATGGCAGCTTCGTGAAACTTGACACATATAAGCATCTGGTGAAAACCTCAGACGAGTTCGATGGACGGTGACCTTGACCTATTTTTCAAGGTCACAGACAATTATGTGTAATCCCAAGAATCGCAATAACTCAAGAACGAATGATGGCAGCTTTATGAGATTTGACACACACAAGCATCTGGTGAAGACCTCAGACTTCTCTTGATGGAACATGACCTTCACCTACTTTTCAAGGTCACAGGGACAATAATGTGAAATCATCCTTGTCATCGTGATAACTCAAGAACAAATGATGGCAGCTTCATGAAACTTTACACGCATAAGCATCTGTTGAAAACCTCAGACTAGTTCGGTGGACGGCGACCTTGACCTATTTTTCAAGGTCACAGGGACAAATATGTGAAATCCCAAGAATCGCAATAACTCAAGAACGAATGATGGCAGCTTTATGAGATTTGACACACACAAGCATCTGGTGAAGACCTCAGACTTCTCATGGTGGACCATGACCTTCACCTACTTTTCAAGGTCACAGGGACAATTATGTGAAATCATCCTTGTCATCGCGATAACTCGAGAACAAATGATGGCAGCTTCATGAAACTTGACACACATAAGCATCTGATGAAAACCTCAGACATTTTTGTATGGAACATGACCTTCACCTACTTTTCAAGGTCACAGGGACAATCATGTCAAATCCACGTCATTGCAATAACTTAAGAACAAATTATGGCAGCTTCATGAAAATTGACACACATAAGCATCTTGGAAGTCTTCACATGAGTTTGATGGATGGTGACCTTAACCTGCTTTTCAAGGTCACCTGCCCATCTCAATAATTCTAGAGTAAATGATGACAGTTTCATGATACTTGACACACCTAAGCTATCAAAGGAAGTAGATTTTATGGGGGTTTTTTACCCCTGCATCAATTTGCCTTGGTGCAGTGACGTTTTGTTCACAAATATTGTGTGGAGCGAATGTTGTGCAATGAGTTACCAGGGCTGAGGGTTGATGCATCTCTGATGCCTATGTTTTTTATTCGCAGCTCCCTATGGTGCTAACAAAGGGACAATGATACTAAACAATGTATTTTGGCACAAGTTGGCCAAAAGATTTGACAGGCAGTATCTGTATTATTTGCATAATTTAGTTAAGATTTTTCTTGTTAGAATTTCAAAATATTTTCATGCAAGAATGTTCATACAAGAAGGTTTTTCTTCATTTTATGATTTTACCATCGTGTACATTTCAGAGAATACTTTATTTTGCATACTTCCTCAACATAATCTCTATAGCACACAAGAATAAATTCTTTATTTACATGGTGAATTTTGAAGTGTATTTTCTTAGCTCTCTAGCCACACTTTCTTCAAAAGACAATTCAATATTGAATCCTGAGAGGAGTGATGCAAGGGCCTTCATGCATCTCATCTGGCACGCCCAGGCCCTCGCTGAGGTGATTGCACAATACTTGCCAGACTCTATTCACCGCTTCCTCTCAACATCCGCCACTGTGCACAGAAATAAACCAATCAGCCAGTATCAGTCATGGCTGTTGTAGACTCCTGCAGTCTTGCACCTTTTCTTTTTTAGACAATTTTAACTGCAGTTTTCTGTGGCTGGCGTATAGAGCATGTTGCCAAGTTGCAGCTTTGTTGTCGTAGAGTATAAATGCTGCCGAAGAAGCCAGCCTTCTTGACTGGATAAGAAGAGAGGTTTTATGGTGGTGATCATATATTTGACAGATGTTTAATGGAGGGGTTGTCTGACAGGTGGTACTTACCAGACACATCAAGGCCTCCGCCCGCCTTCTCATACTCAGCATTTATATAGAATCGCCTCTGATTTATACCATCCATTGATGACATCACTAATTCATGACAATCATATCACAAGGCTATAGCAAACAAGTTCGTTTTCATGTTTATTCTACAACACAGAATTTGTTTATCAATTTGAGCACCAAAATTGGACATATAATAGTCTAAATTGTGTGGAACTCGGGACAGATAAAAAATGATTAAAAAATTAATGTTTTCCAGAGTAATATACATGTCTCCCACTTGTATTGAATTATATAAATCAGTGGCTGAGATATAGTTTAAAATGTTGCTTGCCATTATTTTCTTTTAATCAGCGAAATAATTGGAAATACATTTAGTAGAAAAGGACATCAAAAGTTGCTGGTCCTGACAAAAAGATGCATGCTTAAGGCAACAGAGCAAGCTCAAATTTTGAAACATTACTATCCATAACAAATATTCTAATTTTGTCAGTTAAGGAAATGAAGAGACAAAATTGTATAGAAGAACAAAACAGGTCCAGTCAATTGGTTCTAATGAGGTTGTTTGAATGCTTGAATTATAAGCTGGAAGTGGCGGTTTCTTTGCTATTGTTTTAGCAGAGCACTGACAACAATGAGTGTATTGCAGGTAGCAAGAAGACAAGGGGGAAGGCGTGTGAGTGATTGTTCCTTCAATTGTCCCCACCTTAAAGCAATCTTAACACCACCCTCATGTCAGCCCTTGATAACAAGGCTCCTGAAATATTCATTCTCTTTGTTGCAAAGCAATTATGGGGGTAGCTTCAATTAAGTGTACAGGTTTAATACAAAGGTTCGTCTGAGTGTTAGACAAACAGAAGCAAATTACATACTGGTGTATCCCATACATAACATTTAATTGTCTTTAATTTTTTTTTATTTTCTTCACATTTTCTGAGCTCTGACTTCTTTTGTTTGAATGGAAAGTACAGACCCTTTTCATAATTAATGCCTTATAATATGCACCTCAAAGTGAAAAAAAGTTTTTTTCTCTCAAATTGATTTATTTGATCAGTTATAGTGATTGCAAAAGTTTTAATGTGATTTTTTCTGGTAGTGGATGATTTATTTCTCACCCCCCCCCCCCCCCAAATAGTGGAAGCATGATTTGATTGATTGAGGAATAGATGTGAGTGCCACCTGGTGAGTGATGCGATATGTGATGAATGCAGCCAGCCAATCCAGACACATCATTTTCCCCTCATTTCTGCCATATTGCTGCAATCTTGCCATATAGTCTCCCTCATTCTGATATCATTAATGGCGAGCACCGTATCATGAGGTCCATTCAGACGTCCCACCGAGGTTCATGTTGTGTCGGGAGTCAGTGCCTTGTTGACAGCGCTTGGAATTGTTTGCCACACAACAGCATTATGCTCGTATTTTTTCAGGGCCCAATCACAGTGGTGGTCGGTAGCGCCGACTTTGGGCAGGTGATTTCCCCCGAGACCTACGCCTGGTCCAGCAGTACTGTCTGTGGTGGTTTGGAAAAGCAAAGGGATCTGAAGTGGCTAATTCACACTTTATACAACACCCACTCACATTGTGTGCCCCTTTCTAGTTGATATTATATCTGATGGTCCTCTGGCGACATCCGCCGCAACCCATTACTTCTGCCACTTGTCACATGCCTAGCCTTGAGATTTATGCATTCTCAGCTCAACTTGCACACGATAACAAGTCTCTTGGTCCATGCAAATATCAAGAGACATAACATGAAAGCCATGTATTTATATGTCTGACACTGGGAATAATTTTATGTTGTTTAGTTGATGAAAAATGTAAATAAGAATAGTATCGAGAAGAAATATTCACTCTTTTGTACGCTTGATGAAAAGTGTTAATCAGAAAGGTATTGAAAGAAGAATCATCCTTTGTATTTTGTATTCTCACCAGCTGGACCAAGGATGTTTTACTGTCAATATGATATGAGGATTGCCAGGTTTATGCATGACTTCTTCACTGGGGAATGTCAGCGATAATGTTGGCTGGCATATGCAGTCATACAAAGCGATTTTTTTTTTAGTTCATTAATGTATTAGTGTCTGATATGAAATCATCATCAAACTTTACTAGTCATGTATAAAAGTGACAGGCCTGTGGGAGCTTATTAAGGCTGAATTTTTGTAGAACCAACTGATATGTGTGACGCACAGTTAACTCAGGCCACAAATCATATGGTCACATCTGATAAATGTTTTTGCACAGCACTGGTTACAATGTTGGCTGGTTTAAGTATAGCATTGGAACATGATGCACTTACAAGATGTGTGGTTACAGTGCAGCATACATGTGTTATCTATATAGTAAGCCTTGTATGCATTCACTGTCTGCAAAATCAATAAACCTCTTAGCAGTTGGAGCCAACCATCTATTTGGTAACCCTTGAATATAACCAAATAAGGTCATAGGGCGACTATATTGTGGTGCACACAAGTTATGCATGACTGGATAATGTCATACTATAGATGTGCATGATCAGATAGTGCCACACTATAGATGTGCATGATCAGATAATGCCACACAATAGATGTGCATGACCAGCTAATGCCACACATTAGATATGCATGACTAGATAATGCCATACTATAGATGTGCATGACCGGATAATGCTATACTATAGATGTGCATGACCAAATAATGCTACACTATAGATATGCATGACCAGATAATGCCACTAAATGCACATGCGTGAACAAGAGATGTTTGGGTCGAACTGTCAAAGAGGTCCCGTGGGAAATGATGAACTTTAGATAATAACTACTACATTGAATATATGGGCATAATGAGTACATATCATAGTTGATGTATGGCTGTGTATATATGGGAGTAGAAAGTGTTTACTCTGCCATTATTTGTGTCAGCATAGAACATTGATCTTTCGAGTGAATCAACATGATCTTCCAAGCCACCATCTTTATTTTCAAAGGACATAACTGGGGAAATATAGATGATACTCTCATCAATGTGTGTGTGTGTGTGTGTGTGTGTGTGTGTGTGTGTGTGTGTGTGTGTGTGTGTGTGTGTGTGTGTGTGTGTGTGTGTGTGTTATGAATCCAGCCACAAATCTTCAACCCAAGCAAGACGCAAGTGTTGATCTTGTCTGGTCCCAAATGATTAACTCGTCGCATGGGGAGACAAGACTGCAGACAGCCTACAATTGGGGTGTAGGACCCAAAGGGGTATTTAGGGTGAAAGCTATGTGGGAATCAATGAGACTTGACTGCTGACAGACTCTGGATTATTGTGCCTAATAGGGTGTGTAGGGAAAATTTAGATTGGGAAAGTATGTGAAGATTAGAGATGGAAAGGACATTGATCATAGAAGGTAGTTACAGACTAGAGATGGAAAGGACATACATTATTGAAGATGGTCACAGATTAGAGATTGGAAGGACATAGATTGTGAAAGATGGTCATAGATTAGAAATAGGAAGGACATAAATTATGGAAGATGGTCACAGATTAGAGATAAGAAGGACATAGATTATGGAAGATGGTCATAGATTAGAGATAGGAAGGACATAGATTGTGAAAGATGGTCACAGATTAGAGATAGGAAGGACATAGATTATGGAAGATGGTCACAGATTAGAGATAAGAAGGACATAGATTATGGAAGATGGTCATAGATTAGAGATAGGAAGGACATAGATTGTGAAAGATGGTCACAGATTGGAGATAGGAAGGACATAGATTATGGAAGATGGTCACAGATTAGAGATAGGAAGGACATGTTATGACAGATGGTCATAAATTAGAGATAGGAAGGACATAGATTGTGAAAGATGGTCATAGATTAGAGATAGGAAGGACATAGATTATGGAAGATGGTTATAAATTAGAGATAGGGAGGACATAGATTATGGAAGATGGTCACAGATTAGAGATAGGAAGGACATAGATTATGGAAGATGGTCACAGATTAGAGATAGGAAGGACATATGTTATGAAAGATGGTCATAAATTAGAGATAGGAAGGACATAGATTATGGAAGGTGATGGTGAAGCAACCTACATCTCTGATGTCTATTTTTAAATATTTTGCAATTATACTTGGCATGATTAGTATGTTTATTAACTTACAACTTATTATTCTTGAAAGGCATACCTCACAGTTCTTTCCTCTTTATTTTTGGAGGTGAACTGGGAAATTTCCCATATTATCCAACAAATATCTGACAATTAGATTTTTTTAAGTACATAATTTATTGGTCTGTCATGCATGGAAGTCTAACAGAATGATAGGAAATTATCAACATGATTGATAATCCTAAGAAGAAATGCTGTAGCCGATAACAGGTTTTATTTTTTGTTTTGTCCCAAACAACAAATCTTGATTAACGAGACTGATGATGAATAGACTATCATCAACCTGCAACCTGTCTTTCAATTAATCCAACAAGCACTATTATCAAGCTATCATGTAGGCTTTGGGCATGGAAATAGGCTCAAATATTAGGAATACAAAATGGCATTAGGCATTTAGCAGTAATTGAGCATAATAGAGTCTGCAGAGACACAGCTTGCTGCGGGAGAGCCCTGCATTGTATATTGCGGGGATCATTCATTTATTGATGGTGCTGCCTGTTGTCTCCTGCCTGTTTCTCCCTGCATATTTAATGGGCACACAATATGGGGTATGGATTAATGCTCCATGAAAAGATTAAAGTTGTCTGGGTGGCTCACCTTGTCGCTCCATATGATCAACACCCACTGCCCAACCCCATAGTTAAAATTGTTCTAATTTATTTGCACACCGGACATTGTTTTTCTTATTTCTTATTTTCTTATTTCTTCATATTATTTTTAACATTTTTCAATAAATTATAGTTTTGATACAAGGAGCTTGTATGTTATGTATAATGTACATGATGCTCTTAGTAAGAGCATGAATCTCATGAGTAATTTGATAAACAAACATACTTCCTGTGAAATTGGATGTTCACAAAATGATTTTGCCTCACCTCTCACCATTGGTTCTGAGGTCAATGCCCTTACATTGTACAGATTTCCGATACCTGGTGCCCTCTAGTGGCAGAACACAAACTATAATGGCTGACCTAATGTACTGCTGTTGAATTGCTGATGGCAATGAGACCTTTATTGAATACATAAAGCATAATCACTCATTTGCCCAGCTTATATTAGGCAAACAGACTTTGGTGGCATTTGTGAAAAAGATTATCATCATAAACACTACTCACGATTGCTCTCATTTAGAAAATTTAATGATTTCCAAATCCGACCTTTCTGTTTTAGTGTAATCAATTTAATTTGTCAGGATTTAAGGGTAAGGTCTACCAGAATTTGATGAATTGAGTTGTTCTGTTCAGCTTCATGAGATTGAAAGTAAAACTTCAAACAATCATGATATCATTATCAGCCCATTAATACTTGCAGTTGTGCTGTGATATATTGTCAAGCAAGATTTCAATATATACTGGTTTTAAGTGGTTTAACTGGATAGGACATGATGACACAGACCACAGGGTGAGAGTGGTGTAGAGTTATCCCCTGTGAAGCTTTACTACCTGAGACAAAGACTCCGGGGGAGCAGTCTGTTATACACCATATTTGGCACAGCAGACTGACATATAGAGGCTTTTCTAAAGAAAACTCGCACCAAATCGCATGTCTTGTTATTGATCAACTCTGAGCAAAGCAGCACCCAACCCAATCAATCACTATTCAATCTCGGATCAATAACCTGACTTGACCTTGACCGTTCAGACCATCAGATAGAGTGATGTGTCGGCATCGACCACACTCTAATGCTCAGTCATAGAGCTGCAATACACATGATTCATTTCACAGACATGTGTGAACGTTCATCCTTGCATCACCTCTTATGTCAGTTAATACCAATCATAAGCATGATTAATGTTAAAATAAGTCAAGTATGTGAATCTCAAAATGACCTCCTTTCATTACCTGTGCTGTCTACCATTTTCATAAAGAAGTCATTTGAATACACTTTGTGAACAGTTTGATATGGATTAATCATTTAAAGTTTTTCTTTTATCTTTACTGTTACTCTGTGCATATTTAGAAACTACATATGAAAAACATGTCAAACCAAACTTGGTGGTATTATGCTTCAGATTAATTTACTAAAACTGTCTACCTCAAGCTATATCAAACTACTTGAGGCCTTATCCGGCAATAGCATTGTATAGTAAGGAGTTAGCAAGTCTAAATAGATGTCTAGACGGGACTCATTATGGCGGCCAGCATGACATGCTTGCATGCTGCGTTGACATGTTGCCATGGTTATACTCACGCTGGTTACAAATCGCATCTGTATTGATTTTCTTCAAGGATTTCTGCTTCCCTCATTTCATAGTACATGATGAAAGCTTTCATGTAGAATGCAAATCCCGAGCACAACGCAAACATTTAAAAATTGAAAATAGGAGACTCCCATTTGGAACACAACAGAAGCCAATGCAAACAAGGGCAAGTTTATCATGATTGTGTGCAATAACTAAGAACAAGTCATTTTTACATTGAAATTGATTAATCCATCAATCCATCATGAATATAGATGAGATAAAATGACAGAGTTAGGCAGTGGCATCCAACAAAGATTGACATTTAATAAATGATAAGGACGATAATTTTATGATACACCACAGCACGAAATAACTGTAATTTGTTCCCTGACATCCTTCGCAGATTCTGGGCACATTTCCTGAGTAATGGACAGAAAGGAACCAATCAAGCCATTTACTGTGGAAGCGAAACAGCAAGGGGATTAGTGGGATTAATGGCTTAATCCGTCTATTCATCTGAGTATGTCTGAGACCACTTAGGATCATGCATATCAAGATCTCTGTCATATGGAGCATGAGAACAAATATCAACATTTTGTGTGACCTCATGCATGATCCCATGTTTGTCAGTGACCTTTTAAAAATATTTAATAAAATTGGTTGAATATGACTTCACTATGACTGTCCTGTCTATGGTGCCTGGTCTTCATGTTTGGGAGTACTAGGTAGAACATCGATCTAGTGTTTAAATGATAATGAATGACTTGCAGGGGTTAGCAATTTACAGTTAGGGCCTCCCTGGTTGCTGTGCCTATTTGGATGCAGGCACATATCAGAATATGATACAGCAATAAATATCCCACCAGTCCCATCCCATGGGCCAATTGTGGGAATATGCAGGCACTTTTTCTCACTCAAGAGAAGAAATAGGCTCAGTGCTTTATTGGGATGGGGACTGTGCTATCCGATCACAGCCAAACTATTGATTGAGTCAGAGGAGGGTTGTCTAACCACTGCAACCTGGAGCACTGGCTTTGTCAGACAAAACCAGGACAGGTCCGAATCTGTCGCAGCCTGAAAGAGGTTGGGATGTCAGGATTTAGGACCAGATACTGAGCTATAGACTGTCATTGTTATGTGTTAAGGCAGCTGTACATCGTTGGGTTGGCTGCCTGTGTCAGCAATGCAGGGCCAGATTTGGCAACAATCAATAGGTCTCCTGCATGCACCATTCACCCCTGATAGCAGATAATACAATACAGAGTCTTGTAACCTAAACACAACTCAACCAGACAATAAGGTCCTTGGCACTGAGCAATTCTTTGTTTTCTTGAGTAAACTTGGGGTACACAGTCCACAACACCGATATAGCCTTTTTACTGAGGCAATATTATCAAGTTGAAACATGAAAACATATAAAGTATCAATATAAGATGTCTCCAGAAAGGCCCTGGCAAAATGACTCATGATTAATATGTTATCTCTTCTTATGAACAATAATTTCCACAAAATTATTATATATTAAATACACCTCCTGACATTTTACATACAGTTGGTGATCATAAATTTTTAAATTAAAAGGGTAATTAAACATAAAATTTTGACTCATATTTTAGATGGCAAGTTTGAACTGAATGTTCTTGCAACAATCACAGATTAGACTGAGCTTATGTATAATTTGCAAATGATTGTGTTATTGATGAATAGATGCAAAGTTTAGGTTTTGAAATTTCATTGGTGTGAATTGTCTCAACAAAAATAACTGTAAAACTCTGGACCATATATGTTCGCCTTGAGCTGTGTCGTCAAAACTTTGGAATTGAAACATGATTTTTAAGACAATTTTTCTCCTTCGTGTCATTTCAGAAATGAAAGAGGAGTTAGAAGAGTTGATGGCCGACATCAAGAAAACTGCCAACAAAGTTCGAGGCAAATTAAAGGGTAAGTAAATTGTACATAATTTCTATTGAAATCAGTGAAAAATTGGCGCCCAATATCTGGTATGAAAAGCGTTGTTTGTGGTTTCTGCATCATAATATAAACTGTCCTCGGGATCTAATGACAATTTTCGATAAAATGGAAGGTTGAGATATGTTCAGAATGTTAGAATTAGATTGCTTACCTCACCTGAGATCTGCATGGTTTAATTACAGTGATCGAGCAGAACATAGAACAGGAGGAACATTCAAACAAATCCTCGGCAGACCTTAGAATACGAAAAACACAGGTAAAGTAGTGACCAGCATCTACCAAGCTCTTGAAATAAGCTATAGTTTTCTGAATTTAACCGTTTCATAACAGACAATTTTGATTTTAAATTCCTCTTTTCTAAAAAAGAACTTGAATGAAATAAATATATTGTGCCTCTTATATATTTACGCATAATAGTAAAACAGTAATGTAAAACTTGATATTTAAATACAATTTCTTATGTTATGGATTTGATAAAAATGTTAATAAAATGGCATAAACATTACATACATATGGCCATAATATCACCTCTGTATCGTGTGTTTTAATGTTAAAAGTCAATTGCAGCTTTGTGACTATAGACATTTAAGATCTTGTATCATATATCATACTTGTGAATTTTATGAATGTGTTGTTAGAGATTTATAATTTCATATGTTATAGATGGTTTAACATTTTGTAATGCTATACATATATATATATATCTTTATATACATTTCATAAAATTTATAAAAGTATTTTTGGGTCAGCTAATGTAATGTAAGTCATGTTATAAAACAATAACATCGTATGTATTTGAATGAAAACATAGGAATTTTCTCCATATTTTTGTTGTGAATATATTGATGTATGTGGTTCCTTCCTGCAAGTTGCATGACATCCTGCCAACCCATCCTTCCCCATATCAATATATTACTCATATACATTTTCTATTTCAACATTTCTTTTTTCACCCTTTTCAGACTTCATTTTCCTGATTTGTCAGTTTTCAGTTTATGATTTCACCACCAAGGATCAATACAAGATTATTTTAACAAACAAATGGTATTTTAAAGCACATGGATTATATTATTAAATGATTTTTGAGACGTAATTGGAGAAAGTTGTGCCGTATAAGCAATTTGATTTCTGTGTGATTCTCATTGGAGTATTTTACAATTTCCAAAATGTTTGTTACAAAGTTCTTCTGTCATTCACAACACATTGGTTTACTAAATTAAAGAAGATTTTTTTTTGTTTTGACTCAAAATAACATTTTTTTCAATTCATCTAATATTTAATCATAATTATGAAAATGATATCATTGTGGATACCAGAATAGTTAATGGAAAAATGGATTTATTAGAATAATTTGTGCACTTTTTTCATTTCTGCACTTTCTTTATTTACATATGTCACATATGCTTCAATTATGAATTTGTATAGGAGATTACTTATTTACTCACAGTTTTAAGATTATTCATTTTATCACTTCTCAAATATAGCATAATTGTGCACACACACATTTTGCCTGACCACCTTTTGACTTTTGTGTGGTGCTGTGACAGTGGTTAAAACATGGACGTCTGTTGTATTCTCCTGTTGTAGTATTCCACGATATCTCGTAAATTTATCGAAGTGATGAACGATTACAACAAGGCACAAATTGACTACAGGGATGGATGCAAAAAGCGTATCCAACGCCAGATGGAAATCAGTAAGGACCTTTCTCTATGTCTTCTCATATCTCTCTCCATCATCCATCATCTTTCTTCAAAACCAATCAACCATTCCATCTTTTTTGCAGCAAACGTCAACACGCGTCACGCAACCCGTTTTACTGTCCTCTCTCCTCCTGCTTTGTTTGGTTCCTTGTTTTTCACACCTAGCTCTAGGGGGAAAAAAACGGCAGCCAGTTTTTATACTCACCCTGAGGATGGTTTTTTGATTATTATTATCCATCTTTTTTTTGATGTTTTTCGTTCATATGTTTGTTTCATTTTAGCACGCCACACTCTCACGTAAATTTGTTGAAGTAATGAACGATTACAACGCGTGTCAGATTGACTACCGGGAAAGGTGCAAGGGGCGAATCCAGAGACAGCTGGAGATCAGTAAGACTAGTCATTGTTCACACCCAAACATGAAACACATTGTGGTGCAATGCTATATATTTAAGCCAGAGCCTAACCCTCTTCCTTTATTCTGCTATTGGTTTTACTTACCTCTGCCTTTCTACATTGTTTTTCAATGACCTAACGTTTGTTACCTCGGTTTGTTGAGTGTTGTTGCTTTTTGTTCATTATTTACAAGAGGCATGTGTTATGTTCTGATTTGAGGCCCTTCTCTCCTGCATGACATTGAGTTCTACTAAGCTGTCTATCTAACAACGCAAAGGAAGACCGTTTCAGGATTGACAAAAAAAGCATCAACTGTATCTGTATTGTTTAAACAATGATTGTTGTTAATGTTCTCCAGTTTAAGATGTTGTTTTCTAGCTTCATCAATTGACCATGGCCTTTTGAAGATACAACCACTGAAACTCCCAAAACTGCATTATTCACAGAACAAATATTTGACATCCTATAAATAAAATCAAAATAATATATATTTTCATTTATATCCTAATTTTATCATTTGTATGAGGGTGTTACGGATTACACACAAACATTGTACAGCTTTAATCACATATAAGGTATAGCCTGATTCTGGTGTGGGAACAAGAATCGCCACCTAGTGGTCATGAAGACTGACAGGCTATTTTCAATGATGGATGATCTTGTACAAAAATAATGAACAACAGGCAGATAAAAAAACACAACACTTGACAAATGATTTATGAACTGCTCAGGGTTCTGTGATAATCAGTGTATTTCTGGTAAAAATGTTCTCGCCCATACTAACTTATGTTAACATTATTTTCCTCTGAATTGTGAGTATCCGGTAAGGTGACATGTCAGTGGTCATCTACCTTCTGACTTGCATGAGAAATTGTTTTTTGGGAATGCTTGCTGGAGTATTTTTGATTGCCTGGTGTAGAAATCTTAAAATGATGCAGTTGTCAACTCTGCATCATACACAGAAGTTGTCGATTCTCTAACCTCCCCTGCCTACATTGCCTTTATTCTGCTATCAAGAGTGGCCACAACTTATGAAATCATTGCAGAGTCTGGCAGAGCAGTACATATTATGCTTTAAACAGCTGCAAACAGATGCAATTTCAAGGCAATTAAGGCAGAGGAAGCTAAAGAATGGTTATCTTGAGATGACCAAATATTGAACTTACCTTGACTACATTGAGAAACTCGTTCTGAGGATAATTGGCTGGCAACTGACCCTAACAGAGCTTCTACATCTAACATAGGAAACCAAAAATAAACTGACTCATTAATACTAGATGCAAAACTTGAATAGTTTGCAGGTGGTCTGGTTGAACAAGTTGCCAGGTGGCTGGTAGTTGAATACACTAACTATTCTTTATGAATTAGCTCTTTAATCTTTATCTGAGGCAAACAGAGTTTAGTTTAGATTAAAATGGAACATACTGGATATTGCACTAGTATCTTGCATTTTGGAACAGTAGGTCTAAATAAATGTGAAATAGATTCTGAAAGTATTATATTAGTGCAATATCTTTATGTGGTATATTTGCCTTTGTGCCCTCTATCACTAAGAAGATTCAGCAAAAAGTTAAGAATATTTACCAAATTATAAGTTCTAGTTGCCAGTATTTTACAGTGAAGAAAGTCTTCAGGAAATAACTTGAATTCGGGTTTTTTTTTCTTCAAATGTGAAATTCAAAATGGACTGAACTCAGTCGTAAACATCCAAAAATGACATTTCTGAAAGGGGGTAGGGGTATTTTCAGGTTATTTTTTAAGGGTTTCAGGTTTTTTCTCGAATGATGACTTTCCTCACTGATTTTATAAGGAGTGGACTAGAATTTGACTAACATTTTGTTTTCTGTGAAATATTTAAGAGGTTTTAACATTTTTGGAATAATAATAAAAAGGTTTGTGAAAAGGAATTGTTTGGAACACAAAGGCAACATTAAGATAAACATGGTACAGGTAAATCTCATCCGTCTCTACCTAATGATCTCATCTTTAGATTTAAAATAGACAATTTCAAGTTCAATTTAACATTCACTTAACCAACATAGAACCTGTCTATTAATTTTCATAGTACATCATAAAAATATACATAGTGTTGAGTAGTGAATTTTAATTGTTTAGACCAGCATTAAGACATAAGACTTTGCATACAACATAAGTGGGCAGTGAATATGTGGTTGCTGTTGTCAGAACTCAGATGTTTATTAATGTTGTTCCTGCAGAGTAATAATGGCCATGATTTCAATCCTTGCATGTCATATTGTGAACCCATTATTTCAAAATTAAACCTAAAATTGTATGGTGTTGAATTTTGTATTCACCAAGACTCGCAATTAGAAAAAGAAAAATACAAGAGAAAGCATAAAAAAATATTTTTTCGAAATGCATGCACCAAAATATTTTTCTCAAATCTCTGTTTTTAAAAGTGACTGATACTAATTTACAGAAAAGATTTAAAATTTTATGTTTGTTTAAAAAAAAATTTAAAATCTTTTTCACCTATATACTGCATATTTTGGAAGAATACGATAAACTCAGTAAGAACAGATTATGGGTTCTGAATGCAACAAGTGGTCCTGCAAATCTGGAATAAAGCAGTCTGCTATATTTCAATAGTGTGTTGTAACAAGTGCTAATTCGAAATTGTTGAATTTTTAGCTGGCAGAGCGACAACAAACGATGAACTAGAAGACATGTTGGAATCTGGGAACCCAGCCATATTCACACAAGGGGTATGTATATTAATCCCTCATTAGGTGGAGTCATTTTTAAAAAGTTCTCTAAAAAATTCATTATTTCTATCATTAACCATTATTCAAATAAATATTTATTGCATTCTGAACAACCAATAACAACGAATAGGTCCAGTTAATACTGAGATAAAAGGACAAATGGGTCACGCCAAATCTTTGAAAAATTGCTCTTTTTCATTATACTGTATTTTGATCAATGTATGATGTTTGATTGTTCAGATCATAATGGACACCCAGCAAGCAAAGCAGTCGCTGCAGGACATTGAAGCTCGGCACAATGACATCATCAAGCTGGAGAACAGCATACGGGAGCTGCACGATATGTTCATGGACATGGCTATGCTGGTGGAAAGCCAGGTGAGGACTGCACTCCTGTGGAACGCTTCCAAGACCCCACTAATGCCACACTCCCTAAAGTATCACTCTAGTCAAGACCCCACTGCTACCACACTCCCTACAGTATCACTCCAGTCAAGACCCCACTGCTACCACACTCCCTACAGTATCACTCCAGTCAAGACCCCACTGCTACCACACTCCCTAAAGTATCACTCCAGTCAAGACCCCACTGCTACCACACTCCCTACAGTATCACTCTAGTCAAGACCCCACTGCTACCACACTCCCTAAAGTATCACTCCAGTCAAGACCCCACTGCTACCACACTCCCTAAAGTATCACTCCAGTCAAGACCCCACTGCTACCACACTCCCTAAAGTATCACTCCAGTCAAGACCCCACTGCTACCACACTCCCTAAATTATCACTCCAGTCAAGACCCCACTGCTACCACACTCCTTAAATTATCACTCCAGTCAAGATCCCACTACTACTACTACACTCCCTAAATTATAACTCCAGTCAAGACCCCACTGCTACCACACTCCATAAAGTATCACTCCAGTCAAGACCCCACTGTTACCACACTCCCTACAGTATCACTCCAGTCAAGATCCCACTGCTACCACACTCCCTAAATTATCACTCCAGTCAAGACCCCACTGCTACCACACTCCCTAAAGTATCACTCCAGTCAAGATCCCACTGCTACCACACTCCTTAAATTATCACTCCAGTCAAGACCCCACTACTACTACTACACTCCCTAAATTATAACTCCAGTCAAGACCCCACTGCTACCACACTCCATAAAGTATCACTCCAGTCAAGACCCCACTGCTACCACACTCCATAAAGTATCACTCCAGTCAAGACCCCAGTGCTACCACACTCCCTAAATTATCACTCCAGTCAAGACCCCACTGCTACCACACTCCCTAAAGTATCACTCCAGTCAAGACCCCACTGCTACCACACTCCTTAAATTATCACTCCAGTCAAGACCCCACTGCTGCCACACTCCATAAATTATCATTCCAGTCAAGACCCCACTGCTACCACACTCCCTAAAGTATCACTCCAGTCAAGACCCCACTGCTACCACACTCCCTACAGTATCACTCCAGTCAAGACCCCACTGCTACCACACTCCATAAAGTATCACTCCAGTCAAGACCCCACTGCTACCACACTCCCTAAATTATCACTCCAATCAAGACCCCACTGCTACCACACTCCCTAAAGTATCACTCCAGTCAAGACCCCACTGCTACCACACTCCCTAAATTATCACTCCAGTCAAGACCCCACTGCTACCACACTCCCTAAAGTATCACTCCAGTCAAGACCCCACTGCTACCACACTCCCTAAATTATCACTCCAATCAAGACCCCACTGCTACCACACTCCCTAAAGTATCACTCCAGTCAAGACCCCACTGCTACCACACTCCCTAAATTATCACTCCAGTCAAGACCCCACTGCTACCACACTCCCTAAAGTATCACTCCAGTCAAGACCCCACTGCTACCACGCTCCCTAAATTATCACTCCAGTCAAGACCCCACTACTACTACACTCCCTAAATTATCACTCCAGTCAAGTCCCCACTGCTACCACACTCCCTAAAGTATCACTCCAGTCAAGACCCCACTACTACTACACTCCCTAAATTATCACTCCAGTCAAGTCCCCACTTTCACTGGTATATCCTCTCAGTTTGAAATGTGTTTGAAGCAATGATTTCAGGTGGATTGCTGGTATGTAAGGTGATACAATATCCTAGATATGCATAGTTAGACCTGTGGCTCCAAAAGTAATCTGAGTTGTTATAAGATATATACTCTTATTTGTTGTCAGCTCTATCTGTGCTATGATCATAATACAGCTACAAATTTGAATATTCAGCAGACTCTGCCTTCTTTGCATTTACTTCCATCTGTGCACACTCAAATTTTCATCTTTACACACACACACACATAAGAGTTTAAACTGTACACATGAAAATCTAAATAAGATTAAATAATTTCTTATTCAATCTCCCTACAATATGATCTTAGCATGTCTCATCTCATACTTGGGCTTTTACATTTATCTTTTTATCAAATTAAGATTTAGAGTGCAGGTGTATTTGAATACAAATGTATCTCACAAAGATGAAATAGTCGAGAATAGTTTGAAATATGTAATTTACTATTGCAAATCATTTTTTTCATAGAATCGTTAGTGATGTTGTCAGTGCTTTTCAATCTCACTGAGATTAAGAAAATATTCGAATCTGGTCCAAATCTCCAAAATGTCTCAGTCAAAACTAAGTCTAGAATATTTTTTTGTAGTTATAATGTAAAAAAAGAAACATCTCAAATTATGCGATATCAAAGAAAACTCCATTGAGAATTTAATGGGGTTTTATTTATTGTATGTTGTATATTGCCTGTTTGTATCTATTGTATGGACTTATCTGGTCTGTTTCAGGGAGAGATGATCGACCGGATTGAGTACAACGTCGAGCAGTCGGTGGACTACATTGAAACTGCCAAAGCCGATACCAAGAAGGCAGTTAAATACCAAAGCAAGGCTAGACGAGTAAGTGTCCATCTAATAAAACCAAAATTGACCATCAGGGATCGAAATTAATGCTAGCGTTAAGGTTGACCCCTGACCCAACCCGAGATGTACATTACTGGTAGCCTTGCTTCAGGTCGCCATACCTGAGTGATGGTGACCAGTTCTGGTTTGCAATCACTCTGGCAAGGCGGCCTGTCCTCTCACAACCTTAAAAAGGATGTGACCTACATTTCAGAGTTCACCTGGTGACCTCTGACCACTGACCGCTCACTTCAATATGGCTGGCTTTACATCTTATATTAATCTTCCAGACTTTTTTCAAATTTTTATCTAATAGTTAGCTGCTGCATGAAGTTATCTTATATCTTTGGAATATGGTATCTACTATTCTTCTTGGGTTTGACAGTGACTGTATGCTTGTATCTATCCTTTGACTAGTATTTCTCGCTGAGAAGGTGAGATTAAAATGGGAAGTAAAGCCGGTCATCAGCCTAACTGTTGAGAGCAGTTAAGGCTCTGAATCACGTTGCCACTAGATGGCAGCAGGCTTTGATATAAAGCCAAGATTGCATGAAGATCCAAGCTCAATAATGCACTGATATTCATCATTGGGCTTGGACATCACGGCAGATGGCTAGTTTATTAGAATTTATAGCACTTTATTCTGCCAAGTTTGCTTTGCTACCAATTCAATACACCCTTTTCCCTATATTTTATTTGCTTAATAGTTTAGAATTTTGAATACTTGGGTTACATTTTACAGTTGAATTTATTCATATATTCTTTAAAATATTTTTAAACATTCAAAAGATTGATGTGTAGTTTATTAGAATTCTTTCATTTTATCTTAAAGTTTTTATTCTATATTTATACTTGCACCAGTGTTTTGGATATATACTTATATGTGATGTCTTTATGTATTTATATACATTTATTAGACTTTGATTTAAGTAGTTTCATCCTGATTATTACATGGGAAGCAATGGTGCACTGCATAAATATTTGTGTCTGGTAGTAAATGTTGTCATTATATTTTGCACATTTCTGTTTTTTGCAGAAAAAGTTCATGATAGCAATATGTCTTGTTATACTTATCGGAGTGATAGCCCTTATCATTGGTTTATCATTTGGACTTTGATACAATCCTCACCGTAGTGCTTCTTCTGGATCAATGTAATCTTCAGTTGACCTTGAGTTTACCTCAAAGTGACCTTGACCTCTTTGACCCTGGCAGCATGACACATTCAGGATACATTCTCATTGTACTTTGTTTGGTTCTGTTCTAAGTATTATGAGTTTGTTTGGTCTAAGTTTATGGAAATGTAAAGAAATGTTATCTCTCTTGTCTTGTGAAGCTGGTATGAATGGCTATGTCATAAAACTATTACTCAATGTCAAATTTCTTGACCTTTTCCAGCCTTTTTGTAACCAAATTTATCCTAAATTTTGCATATGAAAATGATGTGCTGATTTAAAAAAAAATCAAACTCATACAGGATTTACAAATCACTTATCAATCTTGCAAAAATGCCATCTGATGGTGTAACAAAAACTACGCACATAAAACATAACTGACATGGACCGATAATATGTGTTTGTTCGCTCCATTGACTTACAGCCTAATCATGTTGAAACCTCGAACATCCAGCCCTAAAGGCAAAACGAAGATGAGCGAAAAATAAACATGCCAGAGTATCTTGGTAAATTATAGCTGACATTTGCCACTCATACCTGCTGAGTTGTATTTTGATATTTAAGTTTGACGATAATTGTTTCATTTATGTGATCACTCTTACAGTACACTGTGTTGTAAATTCTTCACTTAGAAATCACAAAAAGTGTATATTCTTTTTCTCATTCAAGTAATGAGAAAATAAATTCAGATAGACATTTTTTTAGATTTTATTAGCTATTAAACAGTGAGTTGAGTTAAAATATTAACCATCCATAGACATGACTTTCTTGATTTCATGTGATGCTGTACATGATAATAATGTTCAAACATGTTTATTACATGTGTTTTCTTTACATGATTTTCATGAAATCATGTGACTGTCTTTCATGAATATCAGGGTCTCATGTTATAATCTGGCGTTGGTTTTTATAAGCTGAACTCTCAGAGGAAATTAGGATTTTTATGTTTTGTAGTTGTAGTGTTCATGCACTGCATGCCCTGTCTTTATCATTTAGTATCAAATGTAAACAAGTTCTTACTGACCGAGGAATGTTCAAAATGTGTAAATATTGAATAGCTTCAGAGATATGCTCTGAAAAGTTACTTGAAATTTTACAGAACTTTTGAACACACCTTGTATGCATGTGGAATACAATTTTCTAACTAAAATATGTGGGATTTATTTCATTTTGAGAAGGAAACCTGGTAATGCATAGAAATGGTTTTCTTTAAGAGATAAGATGATATAAACATGTCTTGTATATTGATGAGCTATTCCTATTATGCTAGTCTGACATAAGCATTTCCAGTTTATGCTTACATTAGAGGGATTATTTCAAGTCAAACAAGCATCTGCATGAACATCATTTATAGAATACACTTACAACCAGGGACACACATTGACAATAGGCCAATCTTTAGGTTCATATGTGTGTTGTCAACATGAGAATGTTCACATCCCTCTCAGGTCAAGGGTCAGCACTCGTTGAAGGTAAACGTATCAGAGCTATACATTCCTGGATAATCATTACTGAATAGCTCAATATCCAACATTCCAAGCACTGGAAAGGCTTCATTTTCACACGAATCATGTCCTGGCTAGGTGAAAAAGTTGAAAGGGAAATAATTTAAGTTCCAAAATGTAGTTTAAATGATAAAAATGTCTTTCATTGTGCCAGCTGTTCATGGTTTAGATGCAGCAAGGTCACCTTGCCTAGAAATTGTTTGCTGTGAGGGATATGAACAATATATTTTGATATAACAAAAAAGACAAAACAAACTAAATATATCACAAAAGCCACATAATCACTGTTCCTTTAGTATCACAGGAGATAAACATGGCCGCCTTAGAACTCACAATACTTACAACTTTCTATGTCTGTTGCCAGTTATTGAAATAACATCTTATTTATGCCAGTCTCATAACACTCTATATTTTATATTGTCAAGTGTATAATCATCAACATTATTTTTATTTGAGTACATATTGAGAAACCATTTATCTTTTTGGGGGAATCGGTTGATAGGGTCATAGAGGGGTACAAGTCACCAATAGGGATCGTTGTTTGTAAACAGAAGTCTTAATAGGGGCATGTGTCCGGTCAGATTCAACTGCAGCTAGATCACATATGTGCCTTAATTGAAGCCTCTGGAATTAACTAGCTTGGATAGGAAATAATAACATTAAGTCTTGTTGACACATTAAGGCACATCATGCCATAAAGTCATGCAGAGTTTTGCCAGTGATTAACTCATTCAGTAGTTTTGATAAATTTTGAGAACTGCACTTTATTTTTTAGGTGTATTATGAATTAATTATATATGGTAACCTAGACCTATGACTTTGCCAAAGATTACAAGAATTATGATGTTATACAAACGTTGATCATTTTATACCCAGAAATTTACATCATGGCATCTATGCAAAATATTATTTTTGTATCAACATTATAGGTTATGTTTTTATGAAAAAAAAGCTATGTGAGCAAATATTTCATGAGTAAGAGGTGCAATAAATAAACAATTAGTATAGTATATTTTTTGTACACATGAATGCATTTTTACAGGTAAAATGACTAGTATATTTGTACATGAAAATGCGATAAAGGGCTAGTTGCTGCTATTGTAGACTAAATTAGGTGCCTAATTGTGTACATAAATTGTCAAAAAGGAGAGGTTATGTCTCACATGTCAATTAAATACCAAAAGATGGGCTTATACAACAGTGGCACCATTCTGGGCAAATGCTACTTCAATAGGTAGGTAACCTCAACTGCAAAAATATTTTTAAAAAAAACATTTTTGTTATTTACACCAACCCTTTACTCCATTAAAAAAAAGGCAGAGAATATATATAAATATGCTAGCCACAGAGTAAAATTCTGGCTACTATTTGGAAATGACAATTGTTTGAAATTAAACTGGATGTAAAAATTGCTTGTTAATGTTGTATTAAGCCTGGTTCCTGTCAGTCTCTCTCTCTCTCTCATATATACCTGCTGTATACTTGCGTGGTGTTGTTCTCACTATAGAAGTCATGCCAGCATTTGCCTGTATGGCGTCTCTCTGTATAACTGTAAGCATTCAGTGTGAGTGTTAGCTGTTGTGTGTTATATATTGCCACTATTGTTATACTGGTCTGAATGTGAGCAGGGGAGACCCTCTGCCTCTCAGTTTGTACCACAGGGTGTGCTTTGTCAACAAGGTAAGTCAACTGTAAACCATACCTCAAGGGTGATCACAGATAAAGTTACAGGTAATCAGGCATTGTTTTGTAACGGCTGAATTTCCTTACTGTTACTTCCATGAGAACAGTGTTACATTAAAATAATGAGGAAAATACACAAGAATCATTTGGTCTATAATCAAATCAACTATTTAGAAAATTATGAAACAGAGCAATATTATTCCGTAAGTATCGTGGGTCATCTTATTATCATCTTTTTAGGTGTACTTTTTTTTTACAAATTGCCTGTTTTGCAAAAGAAGGGGAGGTTTATAAGGGGAAAAATGATTTTTCAAATAAAAGAGAAACATAAGCCTACAGTTGATCACCCGTGGGTTGTGTATGTTAGATGAATGGTTGTTAGGTTGAAAACAGCCAATCAAAGTTAGAGTATAATTACCTAGTGTTAGGCTTGAGAGATGTACATTGTATATATACACATATAGATATATATATAAATATTTAGAGAGAGAAAAATGTGAGATATGTAGCTTAATCTCTCCGTAGTCAATTGGTGCTGTACATAGTTATCTGATTGATACCTTGAACAAAACTTTCACTTGTTTTGTTACATGTAAATATTATTGTTATAGCAAATGTATGTTAATTATTATTATTATTAATGAGAAGTGATATTAAAATTGGGCTACACAATTTTTAGGGACAGAAATCATGTGACATGGAGAATGTATGTTGAGACTATGAGCGCATTAATCAACATTTGAACCTTTGCTTCTATATGAAATGATTCATCACATTTATTTCTATCAAGGAAAAAAAAAATTCTGATGAGTAGATTTCTTAATCATCTAACATTAAAAAAGTCTTTCACAACATGAAGCCATTGAGGACAATGAATATATATATATATAGTTTGGCCATGGCAATTTTAATTGAAAAGCATGGCGTGCTTGAATTTTTGACCAAATTCACAAGAAAATTATCAATTTTGAGTAGTGAGAAGTTTTGCATGTCATATTTTTTGGCATTTGTATATGTAGATTGTTTTGTTGCATTCTGATATTTTATTAATTGTTATAATGTCATTGATAGATTTTTTTATTTAGATTTCTGCTATTATGTACTGATTGAAATATTGACTGGCTTGCATTGTAAATGAAACCACAGAACCTATCCAATAGAAATTAATATTGTTGATACAATTTGTTTGTTCAGTTCAATATTATTCTATAATACAAAAAGAGACTTCCTCTCATGAATAAATTTAACCTTGGCTGTTTTATGATAGAAAATTTAAAAGTTTAGTCAGTAAGCCTGAATATATTTCATCATTTTAATACATATTTAAGCATTGATCTGCAAGAAAAATAAGTAGTGTTTGCACACCATGAACCACCCACAATTGTTTTCTTGAACTGTCAACAAAAGCACTGCAGTTGTGTTGTTATTTTGAATTATTCATGTTTATAACTTATGATGAAATATTACCACTTCTTTTTCAAAACACAAAATACCACAAAATACCTTTAAAAAAATAATTAAGTATTTTTGATAACCTATGTAAAATAATGAGTGAAAGCTAGCTTGACAATTTTGTGAAATAATTTAGAAATATACATTTCCTTCAATATTTTGCATTAAAGCATTTTGATTGTTCTTTAAAATATATCCCAAATCGTTGTGAAATCATTGTGAATAAGCTGTGACTTTAACAACACAAGTAAATTTTCTTAAAAAATACTGATTGAAATTGCAAGGATAATTATTGCTTTTTATAATCTCACAAAGATTTCATCATATTTTATGAATATTTCTTATTTGTTACTAGATAATATAATTATTTGAGTTCTGGCTGAAAGAAAAAGTCCCAAATGTTCAAATATAGTGTTGCAATACATTAGTCAAATGTAAAATTGTGTATTATAAGTAAAGGAAACAAATAAATCCATAGAAAGTCTTATGTGATATAAATGCATGTCTTTGTTTATTTATGTAACATTTTGATAAATAGCTCTGTATTTTGTTGGACTTACTTTTATGTTATATTGCACTATAGTAATATAGATGTTATCATCTTCTATTCATAATGGTTTACTGTACTTTTTCCACCTCAGTAGCCTTTTGAAATAATTAAAGCTTTAAGAATGAACCTTTTTTCATCATTGACCTTCCTGCCTTGATAAACGATTGAATATAAATGGAATAAGAAAACAAGTGTGAAAAAACTGCTCATAGTATCAATAGAAGATGGTATAAAGGCACAAGTGTTAAATGTTGTCATCTCATGAGACTCATTCAGTTTAATTACAGACAGTGAGACAAATATGGTTAATTCCATATAAGAAAAGGTAAATTACAGATAGAGAGGGGATCATTCTTTTGAATAAATCAGTTACTGATTTTTGTGGAAACTTTATAGAATTAGCATAGAATTATCACATTGATAGAATTAGCATGGATGCCAAATCTTGTTCAGAATAGCGATAGGAAATACTTTAATGGTGATATCTTAAGGTGAACCAAGGCTCTTTTTTTTCAATGTGTTCCCTATAAGTTACAGGGAGATATCACTTACTAGTTTGTTATTAGTTGGGGTTTACTTTCTGAACATCACATCTCTCCGCTTGTGCTCTGAACCTAAAAAAAAATCCAGAGAAGACTTCAGTTAAATACAGATTGCCATATGCGAAATTCTTCAAGAGAGGAAACAAATTCAACCTTGTCCAAATCTCTGGGCATCCTCTGTTTATTAAAAAAGTTAATTTTTGAGAACTTGGTTTTAATTTCACATTCCAGGCTTATTTATTATTACTATTATTATTATTTTACTTTGACAAAAAAATGGGACATTTTCCATGACATGTCCTTACATTTTGCAAGACCAAAAAGACCTACATGGAGCTAGAGACATACAGATGTTTATTGACAACACAATATTAAGACAAATACGGCAAGGATAAGATTTTAACTACTTATATCTATAATCTCGTTATCTCCTTAAGAAAGAAGGGCGACATAGATTAGATTTCTTTTGTATTGTGTTAAATAATTTATAAAATCTGTCTTATAAACCTCGTAGTTGTCATCTGATTCTGTAGTGGTCTGTCACACCTATCATAACACCTATCATATCTCTTCCTGACCACATCTACCTGCTTCTTAACTATCATTGGACACATCTTCACTCGCATTAGTGGTGTGGAAATGGCGTGTGGGGAGTTCATATTTTGATATTAATATGGTTGAAAATTACTTAGATTAATTTATCTTTGGAAATTAATTGTAAACAATATTTTCATATTGGGGATAAAACCAGAACCATGACATTTACCCATATGCTTTTTCCACCCATGCAACATATCAACTCTGTGCCAACTGACTGTGAACAAGTCTTTACAGTGCCTTCCGAATATGCACCGGACTCCACTGACAGGGAAGACACAAAGAACATCACAAAACACTGTTCTCTGTCTATCACATAGCACAACAATGTTTAATGTTGCACAAATCCACAGGATTACTTCCTCAAGGGCAGGACAAATATTGCAGTAGAACAAAAAAGTGAACACAATTTTGAATTTATTTTGAATCCATCGAATGCTCCATAGACCTTTCTTGATCTAGTTACAGCCATTCTGTTCCATGGCTCAAGTTGCATGCCTAGACGTTAACTATATGGACTTTTTATCTATTAAGACATTAGAGTCCTTGTTATGCAAATTTCTTTAATATTTTTAGAGAATGATTTTGATAACATTTGAACAATGAAGACAATTTGTATGGACAACAAAGGATTCAGTAAAATAAGATGATGGCACATTCCCCACTGTTACATATACTTGCGATATTTTAAGGTTATTTTGGACATGGCCACACGCAGGTATTGTGCTCTTGTGTAATGCGTTCTGTGTATTTAGTATTATGCACTGAAAAAATACAATGCGATATCATCTTGGAACAGCTATAAGATGTAAAACATTAAAAAAAGTGATTTTACTCGGTATTTTAAAACTATTTTTGGAATGGATATAAAACAAAAAATGGTCTTATTTAGTCATATCCCACAGAAGCTCATGGTAAAATTATATCAAGATGAAAATATGTGTATTATTTTGAAAGTCCCTTATAGAATTTTCTAAGGTACAGTCGTTTCCATATAGTGGCCCGAATGGATTTAAGAAATTAAAGGTTATTTGAAGTAACTACGAATAACAAGGCTTACAGAAATCAATTTCTCCAATATAACATAACATATTACTGTGCTCATCATAGTATTTTACTGAATGACAACCAAATTTCACACATCAAAACATTTCTTTTAACAAGACCAAAATTAGAACAAAAAATAAATGCAAATACAATAGGTAAAATGGAGGAGCATTTGATACAAAAAATTGATACAACAATGTGACATGATATAGTATAAAACACCAATGGAGTATTCAATATAAAGGCTTAGTCTGGTAAGTATACCCAGGGCATGGTAGGTAAGGGTGAATGTTGTAGGATCCACCGTGTGGATGAGTAGTAGGTCTGCTGTGATGTGGTGATTGTTGTCTGTCATTTTGAGCCCTGTATACTATGCTTGTGTCACTTGTGTTTTGCAGAAGAAGATCATGATTCTCATCTGTTTGGCAATCCTTGTGGTTGTCATTTGTGCAACATTCGGTGGCATATTCGGATGAGAACTGACCAATCGGCACGACCGGACTGTATCCATTAGCCAATCATCTGACAGGTCAAAGGTCACAATTTTCACATGCTTCAACATCAACTTCGGAACACAATTATTGGAGGCATCTGATTGGTCTAGAATTCAACCATTGACAGAAATGTCCATACTGAGCTGCATATGCTCTTCTATAATTTTGCTTCAGTTTCAAGCCGATAATAACTACCATTAGTCGAGGTAGTTAAAGTAATATTATAGCAAACCGCCTGGTCTGGTGATTTCATGAGGTTTCAGCATGAAAAAGAGAGTTTGGAAGGGACAACTGATATATAATACTCAGACAATTAACACTGTGTTCATAAAATCAAATAAATGTGTAAGCATTGAATATGGTTGAAAGGCACCATGCTAGCGAATTCAGAAATGCTCTGATTTGTTTTGAAGGATCATGACAAAACCATAATGTTATCATGATGATATATGCAATGATAGTATATGTCAGTGAATCACCCACCAATATTTTTGCAAATGCTCACATGTGTGTCAGCGTTTTGTTGTTATAAAATCCTTTTTTAAGTTGTTACATGTTTTTGTGAGGAGCAAAAAGCATACCGTTATAGTGGTGAGGATGTTGAGAATTTTAGTTAGCAAGATGTCATGCAGTTATTGACTGTGTAAAAGCAATTTGTGTAATGCTTATGTAAATATGAGCACCTTAAATCTAAAATCTTCCCAATCATGCAAATTAGCTGCATATATGCCTTACATGGACAGTCTTCTGAGTTCATATAATATCATGAGATCTGAGTGAATCTGAAAAGAACAGTTTCTAGGTCATCGGATGAATACATGGATGAGACTGAGAACTACATGTGACATTATAACTAACACAACAATTAAGGAAAAGAATGTCTCCAAGAGAGGTTGTCAACATATGGTACCCAGGGCAACGAGCAATGTGCTGTATGACCACCGGTCATTTCTCTACTACTGGGTACTTTATACATAGCAGCAGATTCCATTCAGTACTATTTCAGCAACATCTTCACCTACCTCATGGTTTCACCAGAAGACCTAAACATCTGGGTCTTAAATATACCACAGGAAAGATTCTAATTCTGGCAAATCCGTTTATTGCATGTTTTAAGGGTGTAGCTCCGTAGGAAAGCCAGCAATGTGACGCCTATGTCAAGTATGTATATCTGTATGTTAGTCCTTCCACTGATTGGGGATTTGAATCATGTACATTATCATGTTTGATAGTTTGAAGCTGAAACTAAATCGATAAAATACCTATCTTTGTATTTAATATTTCATTATAAAGTTTGCAAATACATTTATGTTCGACGTTCTCGAGTTCAATCTACTCATAAAACATTCTGCTCTACAACGTTTGTGAGGTTTGTGAAATGAAACAAAACATCATTAAAGATTTTGATATATTGTGCATATAAGAAATGTAAATTAGAACTCATGATTGTTGAATAGAAGAGACAATATTACAACATTATATTCACCTTTCCCTAGAAAGGAGATTAGTGTAGACAGACTCATAGACTGCTTTTTTCAAATTATGGAGTTTTCCAATCTATGCTCACAGGTAGTGTTTGTGAGGGGATACAGCAGTTTAGTTGTTGTACATGCTAGTCTAGCACAATACAGTTTGTTAGGGCTGTTTGCACATATATAGACCTACATGGATAATTCACATAGAAAATATAACACCAGTGATAACACTTCAAGGTGCAAAACTTTTCATATTTATCTTGACATATATGAATGTTGTGTAAGGATGTGGGACCTAGTTACACAAAAAAAATAAAAGAAAAGAAGTTACATCATACAGCAGATATTCTTATATTCCAGCAAGTTTTACACTTGAGCAAATTAGATGGTAATTAAATGGTAAATCATCACGTGTGAAGGTAATGATGCTACCATTATGAAATCAAATTAATGTTTTAGTTTCTATCAGGTAAAGTGTAACATTTATGAACAATACTTACTGTTTGTCAGCTATGGTATTAAATTATATATCTATTAATCCTTCAATTCTGCCACAGAAAAATAAAGATGTCCTGGGGAAATTATTTTCTTTAAAAGCTGACAGATTCTTCACATGACTTTGCATAAACATTTAGTGCATTCCAGATATTTTAACAGTATTATGAAATAAGTTTGAATATTTGCAAGACAACAAATGTTCCGACTAAATCGGGAAAATATTTTGGCAGATATATGCCATTTTCATTATAGGTTTTATACATTCCATAGTTACTTCTGTTAGGTTCAGGTTGTCCCCGTATCTTACGTTGTGATAAGGCTGTACACATATGCACCGTGTCTCAGTGGAATATCCTTAAAATGTACACAACCAAATGATTGTTTGTTTATGTATATACAAATATTATTGTTTTATTTTGTTGATACATTAATCATTGTTATATAAGGTGTTACTTGCAGTTACTTTGTTCAAATGGTTAAATGAAGTAGACTATTTTGCTGGACAAAAAGGAATAATACAGTTGCTCTGTTTTCTAAATGTTTGACATAGTGTGTCCAGGCACCAAAGTATCTTACATGCCTCTCAGTGCCAGGGTTGATTTCCATCAGTGTTATACAACCGGGAATACTAATTTTTATAAAGCATGGACCAAAGCATGCTATGTAACCTGATTTATTCCTCAACATTTCAATGATTGGAACCACAAGTATGTAGGTTTTCGTTTTGAGACTTATACCACTACAAAAAGGAAAAACATGGATCATGCTCAATTGAATGAAAACCATCTCCTGTCTGTTCAAACGATAGTAATCAAAGCTACATTCTACGCTTGTGTACTGTGATGAGGATAATTCAATTAGATATAAGAATTGAAAGCGTTTTTTTGGAAAAGCATGAGTAGTAAATAAATGTGTTTTATTCCAAAGTGCAAATCTGAAAAATAGAGATTCTTAAAGATCATCTGTTGAAGATATGCACACCAGATTGCTGATATTGGACATGTTAAATGGAGTAGATGAATTGATACACACATGGGTCACAGTTATTTGCATGATTGACAGCCTACTGTTTTAATATTTACATTTTGTGTTGTCCTTTGCATAGATAATTATGACTATTCGCAATTCTATTGTATAAAGAAAAAAGCACGCATGGTAGAGTTATGATGGTATTCTGTAATTGATAAAACACATTTTTGATGTCAAACATATGTTTTGTCAAAATGGATAGGATATGTACAGTTAGATATATTTATATTTTGGGTATGGGTACACTGTTCATATGCCAATGAATTCTTAACTTAGTGCATTATATAGCATACATGTATAATACATATATACCTTTATAAGAAAGTATGCAATAAGTATTGGTACTTGTGTATAAGGGTATTGTACATGGTATGATGACCACTGTATAGTGCTCACTAGGGTACAGATGGGAGTCCTTCATTGTGAGCAACTCACACATATTAGGACCCTTTAACCTTATTCCTGATCAAAGAAACTATTGCTTTGAAATTTATTGCCATATGGATTACACTCATAGTGACAAAGAAGTCAAACTGACTATTGCAACTCATTGCTGAAGATATACCAGGCCAAATTTCTCATTCCATTGTCAATTCTTATATTAAGTGTTTAGAAAACTTTCCAACATTTCTATGTTATCAATAACTAGAACATTAGGAGTCTGTAGTAAATGTATTTTCCAATGATAAGTAGTATTTAACATTTGTAGGAAAGATTGAAAGCTCCCGACTTTATTATAAAGTCTACATAATTCTGTTGTCAGGCCTTTTCATATGTCCAAAAAGAATACTTCAGCTAAATTCCAAATTTCTGATAAGAACTATTATATACAGTATCATTGTGAATATAATATTTGGCGTGACATTGTTCTTCATGAACTAAAAGGTTATATACCATCGTATGTAAGTATGTAAATAATGCAGTAGAGATGACATTCCCCTTGTCTCTATGACCTACACAGGAGTAAATGTCTCAATGATAAAGTGTTTGATTCCCTCTAGAGGTAGTATTCCAAATCAAACTTCATCTAGGTGAAACATCCATTTGAAGAAGTTGTTTCAATGCAATATTATGGAGTGGGCATGACAATGTCATAAAAGAATCTACCTTTGAATGAATGCAAGATTGTTTTTCTTGTAACAGGGATTGTAAAGTTGTCTTGGGAACAAGAACTGTTATAGCATGAATATGGATGCTAATTGTTGACAAATTGTACCTGATATATATATAAAAGACAGTAGTTGCTTAGGACCTAGACAACATAGATTTCTTTCTTTTTACATTAGACATATGTGATTATAGTCATAGCCCATGTGAATTATGTACATTGCAATGAGAGTTTTATTGAAGTCATTTTATCTTTTTGATTTTTGTATGTGCAATCTTTGATATAATGTTCCAGCAAATTTACCTACATTAAATATAAAAGTGTGTCCTTCATCTGATTCATTAATTTAATGAAATATCTAGTCTTGATATGTAGACCTTATGTTAATGGTGCCTGATGATTATTTAGGAACCACTGTGAACACGTTTAGTCCAATACATTCCTATTTATGAAAAAGGGGTATCGTGGAAAAGGTTATAAGGAATTATACCTCAGTATGTCTGTCAGTTAAATATACGGAAATGTTCTTAGGAACGTGATTGGGAACACTTCTTAATTATCTCTAAATTAAGTCTATATATCAAGAGTCACAACCAGGCATTCTCCAGTTAGAAACATGACCATCATCTAACATATCAAAATTCCATTTAATATTTAGAAATTGCCTCATATATAAATGACAATAACATGTACTAATGTGTTAATCATATCCTGAGAATTCCTTGGTTATGATTCTGTATATATAGAAAAAATATTAAACCTCCAATGGTCATTAAGTAATCGTAACTACAGGGTGTCCCATGCAGTCAAGTTTCCACTTTATCAACTACTAGATTATACTCTATATTATCACCCATTGGTTGTGTTCTACCATCTATAGATACCATAATGTTATGTGTGAGCACCTATCACCTATATAAACTACTATTACAACTTCTACTATAATGTAAAATGCCGTGCCAGTGTATTGTGGTGACTGTAATCAGATTTATCTTGTTGTGTGCAAGCTCCAGTGTATGTATCCAAGTATACAACAACAATGTACATGCCAACAAAATATTACCAAATAAATTCCATAGGACTTGTATATCTCATATTTGCATTGTCATATCTTTGGGGAATTGGGATAAAGAAATTCGTTTTTTTTTCAAATTCAATGGTTGGCTGTTCTTATAAATAGCTTTTTAATTGCAAGACTCTGGAGGAAGAACACTATGAAATATATAAAAAGATGAAACTTAGATTTCTTTTTTGTCTACCCAACCACATCCTTGATCTGTTCAGCAATGTGCAGGTGGGTACCAATTCATATCTATATTAGCATAACACAATAAGGGCAACTGACTGAAGATGCCAATGAAATTTCATTTAAAAATTATTTAGAGAAATATTACAGTGCCCTCTTGTGGTTCTCTCATGTCGTACACATTCATCTCTCATTAAATAGATACACTTCAAATTGGGTCCCAATAAAAGAAAACACTTCCACAGATCTTTGCAAATCTCGAAATTTCTCGTCTGGACGTGATTTTTGGTATACTAATCCTCTAATAATAGGCAAAAAGTGTCCTGTTAAACGAGATTTTCAAAAATGAGTTAATAACAAATTTAGACACTATGAGGCATCACTCGATAAAAAAATGACATTTTCAATATTAAATTACCTTCTTAAAGGGTTACAAGCTTTTGCGTATTGATTTGGGTGTTCAATGAGTTTTCCTGGGAGTTCATTAAAGTATACATGGGACATATTATTCTGGTATTAATAATTCCCATCATGCACAATATTTATGTAGTTTGGAATGCAAATAAAACCCTTTAAGAAGGTAATTTAATATTGAAAATGTAATTTTTTATCGAGTGATGCCTCATAGTGTCTAAATTTGGTATTAACTCATTTTTGAAAATCTCGTTTATCAGGACCCTTTTGGTGATACATCCGGGCCCATAACATTTTTCTGCATATACAACATATAGCACCGATAGCACCAGGATGCTGCAGCAATGTTTGCAGAAGACAGTGTCAATTTTCACTCCATTCAGTGTTGAAATCGACAGGGAATCAATTTCACGTCTATAAAATATATCCCCACGGGCACGGGCGTGAAGTTCTTTTGATATTGGATATTTGATATTTTATGGTTTTTTTTTCAAAAGGTGCCTACACGTATATACCAGTATACCCTTTTGGGACATGGTGGAAAAGGTGTACAAGGATATATATCCTGTCAAAAACCGATTTATCCCTTTTCCCATGACTAATGATTTTTTTCAGCACTATAAATGGCCTTCACAGCCTTGTAGCACGATGTTAATGAGTTATTATAGATATGTCAATGGAATATAACTAGACCTTTTGGAATATGGATAAAAACGTCATGGAAAAGGATATATATCCTGTGAAAAAACTGATGTATACCTTTAACTATCACAAGCACATATTTCAGCATGTTAATGACTTCGTTACATAACAGAACCACCCCATTGTTTTACACCAATTCTGAACCAATCTGGGTGATTTTGTTAAATAATAACTTTTTGAGCATCAAACTCACATAGTAATCATTACAAAATTGTACAAATTTCATTACAGTAGAGTGTTTAAGGTTCCATATCACTGTTATATTGTGCTGCCCCCTATAAATCTATTTGCTGCAAGCAGAAATTGATAAAAAAATCATCTGTCTTTTGGTAAGACAACAAATTTGCATTGTTTCCATAGCAGCAACTCATGGTATAGTTTCAGTTCAAGCATAATATTTTATCATTCATGTTAAAACGAACCAGTGCATTTTGGCATATATTATATTATTTGGTTCAAAATATTTCATTGTGAGCTAATTCTCATCATCAGTACTATCATATATCATCTCTCTATTTTCAATACAGTGTATTGTTAATGATAGTGTAAGTTTTGTGATAAATTTATCAAATTATGCGAAAATCTTGTTAAAATTCAGTTTTTGATGATCATATACTGCGATTAAATGCCCAGACATGTTGTGAACGGCGAGAATGACACGATTGAGTATCGAGATCAATTGGGAGCGTCCAGAATGATGCGATTTGAGCAGATTGGTTTAGATTTACTGCACAGATTGGTTCAGTTTGTTTGTTTGTTTGTTTGTTTGGGGTTTTACATCACTTTCAACATTATTTCAGTCATTTCGTGATGAGACCTACTTGTAGCAGATATAGTGCTGCCTCACTGAATTGTCATGTCGCAGGTCCTTGACATGACAATTCACCCGGTCACAGATTTACAAGGACAACGGGTTAACCCTTTAGGCACAGGCCTCAGCTCATATGGGAAATTGTATCATGAGTTCAATCTCGGCATGGCCGGGGATCGAACCTACGACCTTTGGATCACCACAGAGGAACTGGTGCTAATAATCTGGTGCTCTAACCAACTGCACCACGGCCCGTGGCCTCAGATTGGTTCAGATCTCTCCCACCCCTGTTAATAATAAGAGCAATAATAATTATCTTGCTGTCAGGTTTCACACGTTACTTTTGCCAATAAGATAATAAAACCTCATGATCCAAATAAAAGTTGACAAAAAGAATGCTATATAGACAGAAGACAACTGTTACATTTATCATATATCCGTTATGATATTTATTTTATTTTATTTTTTTTGTGCATGTGCAGTTTGGGAATGACGGGAAGTCAAGAGGCTTGTTCCTCATAATGTTAGAGTCATTGGGGAGGGGGTTACATAATGTGCATAGCATTATTTCACGTTACTATAAATCTTGTCAGCCTTAATTCCATCTCGTTCCTGCAACTGTTAAGGTATCAAGGGCACTGGAATTATGTTGTCTATTAAATTTTACCCTTTGTCGCAATAAGTAATGCATTTTAAGATCAAACCACAAAATGGTGTAATTCATAAAATTGTTTCTAGGGATATTTTATTTATTTATTCTTTGAAATCGAATTGCCTTTTCGAGTTTTCGTTATTAAGAGAGGTCCCGAAACAGTCAAGGCATTTCATATATCATAGGACCAAAAGTATAACATATTTGGCACATGTATAGCATCTGGGCAAACCTTTTAAAAGTAAACACACCAACTACATCTAATTTATTAATTATTTTATTATTCCAAACATTCAAATACTTTATGTAAAAATAACAACTTGTAAAAAATTGCATGTCGTAAATATAGTCGTAAAAATGTACTGTTTAATGACAACACAGTTCCAAAACTGCACATATATTTCAACATATACACTCGATCACTACAATATTATATAATCAAAACATATTGTGCAATAATTATCTCTGATATTTCTCATCATATTTTCATTGTTCTCTGCGCTTCGTCCTTGTCGTTGTCTCCCATACTCGGCCAAGAAGGTCTGGGTATATATCATCAATGGTCAATGGACGACTTTCTAATTGCTCTTCTGTCAGGTTTAAAACACGGGTATCTCTAGAAATTGGTTATATTAGATTAGCAATCAGCTGTAAAATTACTAAATATTTCATGCTTGAAATATACGATATTATACTTTATGTTTGTGTGCAAAGGTCATCTTTTAATATTTGAAATGTATCTCAGATTTGAACATTTAAATTGTGATTTCTTAAATCATCAAATTGTTCAGCTCCATTTGTTGTTATTTATTTGCATGTTGTTTTAAGTCATGCCAAACGTCTTACCTGTTAAGTTCAGGTGGTACAATATCCCAGAAGAGTGAGGTGAGTCTATCTTCCTTAATCACTGGATCAGTTATTGCTTGGGTCCCATTGATCTTCACCGTCCACAATAAAATCAAATAATCAACGGTAATATATAGGTCATATTTAAGATATATTGAAAAATATGTTACTATTACTGGTGATCGTAAAAGGCCACACACAGGTAGCCGGTCGACCAGCCAACCCCATCTAGCGGCAGATAAATCTCTGCGATCCAGTAGGGCTTGGCCTGGTTGGAGGTAGCTCTAACACACAGGTATTTATGACTTACATCTGCATTACATCTGTGGCATATAATATGATAAAGAAGTCCCATTTTACAGGGTAGTACATATAAACTGAAATCACATATATGTAATGGTTTTGAGTTGATCTTTACCATTATTTTGTGGTGAGCCATGGTGAGTGTTGATATTCTCTGTTCAAGAAGGCTCAGGTATATGTGGAGGTTGCCGACGCTGACGTGGGAGCCGCCCAGTATGGCGTGTATGGGCTGCAGGTCACAGCCTACCTTCTCACATAGAGGCCCAACCATATTGACTACCTTGCCCAGCACCTTGTCTATCTTGTCCCCTCTCTCTGACGCCTCCAGCCGCTCACAGGAGACTCTGCTGTGGTTTTGCTTTTAGAGAGGAGAAAGTACATGAGATTATGAATGTCAGTGATGTTTTTTGTAGATGAACACATACTTGTTTATGGAAAACAAACTCCTACCATCTGTATGAATGCCTTTATAATCTATCGGTCTTTCTATTCTTTCTAATGAATGCTTTGAGATATGATCACTTTGACATGATTTTTTTTGCATACAAGGAAAATATTCTCCACGTGAGAAGAAAGCTTTGATGCAAAACAGTGTTTAGGTATCTGTCCAATGTTAGACAATACTATAAACACATTTCCTAAAAAAACCATTCTTGACGTTTCACCACAAGATTGATAGAAAATGAAGATAAGTCCGTCCTGTTGCAGGATTTCAACTCATGACAGCTGGAATGTAAGGCAAACCAGCGATCTACTATTCTCTTTATCAGATACAGGATTTATACCTATTTCGCCATGCGGACTAGCGATCTACCAGACCACAAGGGATAGTGTTAATTACACAGTCTTATTATAGAGACCCCCTTTACTCACTAATAAGGATACATTGTTAGGTGACGGATCCCATTTTAATAGTATTATACACTAACTTGTGAACTAAAATGCGATGCATTGTAAAATTGGGTAAGACTGAATTGGCACTAAACTGACAAACACTAAACTGCGTAAACTGACAAGATAAAATATAATAAATAAAATAGGGGGCTCTTCGTTTGGATGTAATGTATTTTGGCATAACTTGATGTAGTCCTAGTGATGTAGTTCTCTTAAGGAGTACACAATTAAGACAATATGAAATGTACCTGTAGTGTCTTCATTGAATCCCTGTGTCTCTGTTCACTTTCAGTGATCTTCTGTCTTAGTTCTGTGTTTCTCTTCTTATCACATTCCACAGCATCGCTAAGCTCTTCAATCTATACACAGGTGAAATATACTTCACATAATGTCACACACAAACATACACATGTAAATATATATATATACGTATATATTTGAGAGAGACTTTCTGTAGACGTGGATATACATATAATCATACAAAATAAGAGGTCAAGAGGTAATGCCAATCGAAGATTTGTTTGTGTATTTTATGTTTTGAAATTAATTATGAATCATCGATTCATTTGTTTTTCAAATATTTGAACAACATGTTTATAACATGGTCACAACAGATAAACATCTTTAATGAGCATATTCCAAGGAAAAGATTTACTAAAAGGTTATAATTTACCAATTTAAGGAGACTTACCGTCTTGTTGAGATCTAACACGAAGTTATAGAGAGAGAAGCTGTCAGCCTCCTTCCGGAGATAATACTCTATTATTTTGTCTATGTCCTTTTCGTTTGTAATGTCTTCAAGCTTCTGTAATGAAAGTTTGAACACGGTGCCAGCACCCGCCATCATCTGGACCCTTTCCTTCAACCCTTCTGAAATATAAGAGAAAATATCAGACCCATTATTACTGCCACACTTGATCAAACAAGAAATTTTCACAATTACATCAGTATAAATCCATTTTTGTTTCGCATCAAAATAACAAAGTGAAGATAGTGGATACATAGTGTATACCACAACCATACATTTTAAAAACAAATTTGTACCATTTGCCAATCACAGAACGAGATTACTGAACGTAAAAAGACATACAGTTAATTCCAAGCCAGATTTCGCCTTACATTATATAATCTAATATAATATTGTATTTATAGATTTCAGTATTGTTACTTCTCTGCTTAGTGTTCTCCTCTTTGATGAAATCTCTTCTATCATTGGCCTTGATAGCAAGGAACTCTCTGGTGTTCTGCTCACAACTCAAAGACAACCTCAGTGTCAGTATGTCATCCCTGTGTGCCATATGCTTCACACTGGAGTCCTTGCTTAACGCTTTCACCTTATTTTGACATTCTTCTCTATAGTAAAAACAAATAGTTGTTTATTTCACATGCAATTGATTGTATCAAATGTATTACAAAAGTGAATAAATATGGAAAAGAATATTGTTTGTTTTAATTAAAATCATAAAAAGAATACTTTATGATTTCTGAATATATGATTTTTACTTCAGATGTATATACTTGCCTCTCCTTAAATAGGGAGAGCGTATCCTTTGACAAATCTGTTATTTCTTCTTTCTGTTTTCTCAATGTCTTTAATGTTTTCATGTATATTGCGTCAAAAGAACTTCTTTCTTTTCTCAGCTGTTCTATTTGTTTTCTGTATTGTTTGTTACCTTGTATAAGTTCACCGAATCTGCCTTCCTCCTGTTTGTGTCAGAAAAAATACCAGATTACTATTTACAAGTATATAATTCAATCAAATACCTAATTCTAATTTCTTTGTTGAAACATTAATTATCTCAAGTACTGGTGGTTATGTTGTTTTGGTGCCTGTTACTATTATATTTAGGCACTTCAAACCAATCCAAAGTTAGATTTAAAATAATAATATTCCAATTGGGAAATATATGTTCACTTTTATACCTTATGTAATGCGGTGTGAATGCCTTGTGGACTAATGTACCTTCTGCTTCCGGTTGTCTTGCGCATGCGTTGTTCTTTGATCTTTCTTTCCCATTCTCTCAACTGAAAAATATTTTAATTGATCCCAAAATTACAGCCAGTTTTACCGGACAATAGTACATATACAAAACAAATATCCTGAAAATTCTAGCTGTGATGCAGTACTAATAATAACAAATAATAATAATAAAATTTATACAGCGTTGATACCAGACAAGTCTGTTCATAACGTTGAAATGCATCGACAATAAGGATATTCAAACAAAGATTCAAATGGCATTTTGATTTTTTCCATATTAAAAACACATTTTAAACAATAAAATAAATCAGCAACTGACCTCTACGTCAAGTTCATTCTGTTTTTCCTCCTCATCCAATATCATTTGATGATAGTCATTTTTAATGGCAGAAAGTGCTTTTAATTTTTCCAGATTGTTGTTATCTTTCTTTAAATTGTTGTCTGTAATGTTGATCCCTACTTGAATGTCTCGTTTTTGTTTCTCTAATAATTCAATTTGAGATCTGTAGAATGAATACAAACATAATTCCAATAAAAATGAAAATATGAAGTAAAGCGTTAAGTATTTTCCAGCTTTGTTATTGTCTTCTATGCGAACATGGGACTCTTTTCTTGGGAAAGCGATAGCGACTACTATATTATTATCATATAATGACTTCACTGATAAGTGGATGAAGCTATGTCACTACATTATGTTTCTGGGATGTACATATTACTCTTGTGTTACTGTAGAATGATAATGATACCAACTTGTCTGATTTGATCTGGTTCTGGGCCTGGTTCTTATAGGCCTTGTTATCTTGGCTTGCGTGTTTCAGTAGAAGTTTTAAATGCCTCAGTTCCTTCTGCAGTCTCACCGTCTCCATATTGGTATCATCGCTCCCCCTGGTCATACATACACATATAAATGGTAAACCCATAACCACAAACTAGTTACAATAACTCTACAGATATTGATGATGTTTTTTGATTAGTTTCAAAACTGAAACCACTATAGTCATACTATTTCTATGGCAGAGACTATATTCATAATGCTGTGAAAGTCTTATGTTTTCATTATTGAGGAAAACGACAATGATGATCAATACATACAATATTGATAACTCAGAATATGTCCTACATGTCATTTTGGCTATTTCATGTATTTAGTACACGACTATTCCCAGTTCGCCTCATTTTCTCAGATTGTTTGTTCTGTTCCTCTTCCTCATAGTCCGTGATATCTGTAACAGAGCTGATATCTGCTATATACATCGACAATTAATCAACAATTAATCAATTGGAGAATATGTTTAATCCCATGCCTTTTTATTTCAGTATTTATATATGTATCTCTCAATAATGTAGGTCGAATCATCATAGTTACCAGAAGACCCAATACTATAATTGGTAATTCAATGAGGGAAGATTCCTGCCTGATCTGCGATTTGGCCATGACTTACTTAACACAATGTTGATACAAATTTATATATGTACATTTATCAGTATATTGTAACCAATATACCATGTGAATTACATCCACCCAAAATATTCCATAAGCTATTTACATAAAAAAATCAGTGTTAAATGGACTATTCTTCATTGAAATCAATAGCAATAGCAATGTTTCAGGGTCATGAAACGTGGTGAAGGGTGTCAATTTTCGCCGCATACCTTCAAATGGGTATGTGTAGGATATCACTACTGTGATCCCTGTTCAATTAGTGGTCTATACAGAGTTCCGACTTTTCAACTTTTTATGCCAAGTCCCGTTTGCATGAGATTTTTGTAAATGCCCATCTCTTTCAGTGATGATTTATATTTTATGTATGATTATATCTGAAGTCTCTCATAAAAGTTTAATTGTTATTTGGATGACGTTAAATAAAGGAAATATATAGCCTCCCAATCAGTCACCATTTGCAAAAACCCGTTTAAACAGCTGCAGAGCTGAACCCGTTTAAATGACCGAGGTGAACCCGTTTAAACGAGATCTCTATCAACTCCATCAAACTTTTGAAATAGAAGTGACCCTGCATGTTTCACAAACCCAGCCAGATCGCATATCTGTGCTTGCCGATTGGTGATTGGGGGACACTATGTTCTAATCGCGACAGAATCGCGACAGAGATACTGTATCATTTAAGCAATGGGAAAAATACAGTTTTACCTCACATTGTTTCAATATTATCTAGACTTGTCAAACTGGTTGTAGTGATTTTGTGGTCTATTTGACCGCTAAGTGAAAGGAGAATATATGTGGGGAATAACTCGCTGATGTGATGTAAACTTTGCTCCCTGTGGAGCTTGGCTAATAGGTACCGAGGATCCTACCATGACTAAGAGCAGGGACAGAAGTGAAACATGAGGGACTGCTTACTGTCCCTCACAAATATGTATATATGTATATCTATATATATGTATATGTATGATACTGCCTGACCTGCCTAACTGAAAGAGGCAAAAATTCTATGCACTTGAAGTTGAAACTTTTATTGTGTTTTGTTGAGACATAATACATATGTTCATGTAATGATGCTGATATACAATGCCAAACTATACAAACTCACCTCTTATTCAGTGACCAGAACCAGAACCATGCTCATCATTCCAAGGCTGCTTCCAAGCTAAGCTTGGATGCTAAGTGCAAACAGTTTTGTGGCTCTGGGTTTGATCACTAATAAGGACCTGGCTTCCTGATCCTCTCAGGGTGTCCAATCAGACAGGGCCACGAATGCTACCTGATATCAGGTGAGCTTGACCAGTCTGTCTGGGAACCCTGCAGGGGAGCGAGAAACAGGTAGGCTCGTAAATATATGTCAGCTGCAACCTGGGATTTGCATATTGGGAGATCAAGTCTCTCCTGCAAGATGCTTGGGGAAAGCACTAATTGACCCTGGGATCTATAATCAAAATGTATGAAATCTAATAAAATCAATATGAGATAATAATCCAATTTTGAATATGATAATTTGGAAAACCTAAAATATATGTCTTTGATGTGGGATATGGCTGGTTGCAATATACCACATAAAAGATTCCTCCCAAGCTACAGCTGGAAAAATATCTGCAAGATATTTTTGCAGAAAACACCAAAGCACCAAATGTAATACACCTTCTGATGATAATCAATCATTAAAGTCAGAGAGATCTGAGATTCTCATAATAATCATTTAAATCCAATAGGCATTTATATGCATATATGATAGAAAAAGTGGAAAAGACATATTTGGATATTTGCATATGGCAATTAATTGAAACCTTTAAAATTAATTAAATTACCCAAAATCCTTAATTACTTCATCATGAATTACCAATTAAAGCACAAATTATAAAAGACCATAAGTTGCAAAGTACACAATGCATCATTGAACTTGGGAACCTTGACAAAAATACATAATTATTACTGGGTACTGAAAACATTAGATTAAATAGACATATACATAGCATAGTATAACATACAAGATAACAACACTGGTAATAAAACTAACTGCCTAAAATATGTGTGTGTCAGCAATAAGGTCCTCATGTGTTGGGTAGCCCTTTGGAGATCGACATATCACATGTGTAGCTGGTGAGGTCATCTCCAAACTTCTACTCATCAGAGGGAATCGGTGATATGTCGAACGGTGAATTGTTACATCATTTATTATAGCACAACCCGATGTCAGGTAGTAGGGACCGTGACATGTAATGTTCATGTATTCCTGTACCATCTGGAGCATCGTCAGTGTCGATCTGCCAGCACAAATGGGACACAGCAGAGAATGTCATAACGTGGGAACTCGACATGTAACGTTCTTGTGTTCCCTTACCATCCAGAGCATTGTCACTATCGACCCGTCAGCATAGCTGGAAAATGGCGAAGAATGTTATGATGTGGGAACTTGACATGTAATGTTCTTGTGTTCCCTTACCATCCAGAGCATTGTTACTATTGACCCGTCAGCATAGCTGGAAAATGGCGAAGAATGTTATGATGTGGGAACTTGACATGTAATGTTCTTGTGTTCCCTTACCATCCAGAGCATTGTCATTGTGAATCGTGTGAATCAAGTGAACTTGGCTGCGGTACTCCATAAAATATTTCACTGAACAGGCCTGCTAGGTCCATAGGAGTCCAGCTAGGCTTGGAGAAGATGTTAGGATCATGTGCTGCTACGTACTGATATGCAGGTAAAGTCATTTTTAATTGTAGACAACAAATAATTGTTCGAGCAGAGCTCATTGTCATCGAGTAAGCAGAAGCACAGCACAGTGATGTAGCAAGGTAAAGCTGATGAAGCGAAGCGTAGTGGATACATTGAAGTCCATTTGCAATCAGGAGTGGCAGTATAGTCCAACACTGTAGGTCCCTAAAGCGGACACACACCTAACTAAGTAACTAAGTGAGGTACTGATATTCAAATTAAGTGGTTTGTTGACGTCTGTATGTGCCTAAAAAGACAGAGAAATTAAAACATAACTGTGCAAGGAATATGTGATTTTGCCACTATAGACATATTATTATTATAGAAGTACTAAATAAATCAACTGAAGTGGATTGCTGCAGTTATGTAAAAAGATATAAAGTAAGTATATTTGATTGAGTAATTTACTGTCTCAATATTAAATTAAATGTCTCAATATTGATAGGACTGAATAACTGATGCTATTATAAATTAACTTTGAAAATAGGATATATGAAATTACTTTACTTTAACAATAAAGTGTGTTATGAAAACACACTGTTTCTTGGCCGTGGCAGCCAAGTGACTAATATGATAACACGGCAAAATCACACACATGCAAGTTGTTTAGAAAGAATTCAGTGTAATTAGTGATGGGAGATTAATGCTCAAAATTGGGTCACAGATGTCCGGCTGGCCTGTAAGGGGGTAAAAATAAACACTGCAGGCCTCGCTGGTGTGACCACAGGGGTGTCTTGTAACCCCCGCCACTCAATGTAGGGCAGTCATAGTGACTGGACCTGAAATTTGAATTATAGAAACAAAAGGGAATATATGTTTAATATTATGATATCATGCTTATGTTATTGTGGAGGGTTTGAAGGGCACTGAACAATGCTCTGTAAAGAGACATGCAGGTAAGATATATACGTGAAATAATCAAACATTCAGAACCATGCTGAAAGGATGGTTCAGCAGTTCATTGCATAAAGTAATGAAGTTCAGCCTGTGACTTCCCTGATTTGAGAATGAATACAGGGGAACTCAAATTATAATGTATCGCTGAATAGCAGACATGGACTTGTCATGAAAACACAGCAAACACACACATTGTCAGGACACCTTGATGTGGGTGTACACTGTACTGACAAGATTCATTGTGGACAGTCCATGTCGGCAAAGTAACAACTCAAATCAAAACACTGCACTCTAAAATGTGTTGGGCATTAAAGTAATACAAGGTATGACTTATGTAACTAGCTCCATAAACTGTGGAGTCGAGTGAAAGGAAATTAATGAAAGTCACCTTGTATCACAAATGCACACATGTAAAGGGAAACACAGAAGTTATTATGTAGGGTGATGGGCCAAGAGTTGACAGTGTAGGAACATTGTCAATCCCAGCAAGTTACAAGCCCACATACTGGTGGATCAAGTTTTTGAAATGCTAATCAAATTTTTATAAAATGCATGTTTTAAACAAACATTGCCTATATATAGTTAACAAGCCCACATACTGGTAGATCAAGTTTTTGAAATAGTGAAAATATATGAAAAGGCATGTTTTAAATAATCATTGCCTATAGTTAACAAGTCCACATACTGGTGGATCAAGTGTATATATATGCACCATTGTGTATTGTGCAGTGACTTAAGAAATTAAAATATAATTCATTTTGAAAATGCCATTGCCACTGCTAAAGGTGATACAGGGAAAATGGGGGGTCAATATATCCTGTCATACCCCTGAGATCGCAATTTGCTGTCATTTAGGTGAGCCCGTCATACTGGAGGATCAAATCGAGTTAAATGACTGGTGATCTCAGGAATAAAGTGGGACTTAAATTTATAAAGCGGGACTTAAAATTATAAAGCGGGACTTAAAATTATGCCCGACATAGCCTTTTAAACTGAAAGGTCAATGTTGGGGCAGCATCCTCATCTGCAAAGCATGCAAATATAAAGGGTTAATTCAAATAATGTAACTGACATTGTGTAGTAGGGTTATGCTTTAACCTTCCGTGTGAGAATTACATGCTGGACTTTGGGGAAGTCAGTATCATACGCGATGTCTTTGTCGTCGCGTATTTTGTGCATCTGCAAGACAGCACCGAGGTGAGATGAGCCGACCTGTAATCGGCCATCTTGATAATTCATATTGCACATTGGACATGGATCGTTTCCCAGGAACGATGTACGACAGTCAGTATGGACTAAAGAATAGCAACATGGGAGAAAACCGCATGTTGCATTTGGGCCTTGATATTGTGACAATCTTGGAATAGATTGTTTACAGATGCAGCAATTTTCTCCATCATTATAATGGGACCAGAAATATTCAATGCGGGCGTTCCTTCGTTTGCACAATTTAACTAAATGTTGTGATGACAGTTGACCTGTAGGAGAATATAATTTAGAAATAGCGGTATTTTTGTCAATCCCAAGAGTGGTGTTTAGAAAGGTGAAAACTAAAGCCAAATGGGGATCAGTTGGGGGTTTTGTGTTCCACAGAATCAATAACACATGGGGGGCAGTGATGGGCGTTAGCATTTCTGTACAGATATAAGCCAACAGAAATTCACTGTCGAGATGTATTGCTATATTTGTGAGATGGCGTACATTAATGTGAGATAAAGTGAACGTTGGCAAGGGGTTGGAAAGGAATTCCAGGGCGATTTTGAGAGAGGTCTGTGAAAAATCTGTGGCGTGCATCTTGCATATATTAGCAACATTAGCTTGAAAGATGGCTAAAGTAAGATATGCCTTGATGATGGGGACCCTACTACACAAGAGGTCAAAACTTATGATTTGTGGGCTATCCATTGTATATCTGGAAAATGAAGATAATGTCAACATACTATTAAATAAGCAATATACTATCATGCATCTAAATATACCATTTTTTGTGAGTCACGTAATGAAACACCTGTCAGCATAATGCAATTTTAAGACTGTATATATATAGTAAAAGATATTCCCCAATTAACAAGTTGAATGAGCCCATACAATTTAATATAATGAATGTGCTATTATGGAATAATTTTTGGGTTAGGGAGCATATTTCCATAGTCTATGCCGCATCAGTTGCCTCCTTTTGGCTAACTCGGCATTGTCTGAGTGGATATTCAGCTGACCACGTAAGAGGGGAGAGAAACAAGTGTAACAAATCGACCGAGACGGATGTAAAGAGCGTTCCGACCAGCATGTTGAGTGGTTTAGCTGACCACAACAGGGGGTTACAATGAAATCGTTGATTGGGGTATGGGGAAGGCTGAGGAAGTCGGGGTAGGTCAGGTCACAAGAACTGGCGCAAAGACGATAATGAGTGGTGACCGGGCCACTCCAAGATGCTTGCTTAAGTGTTTTCCTAAATAGGGAATTCAATTTTGTGATGGCTGTCTCATATGGGAGGGTGTGATACAGGGAGAGAACAGCCTGTGGGGAGAGGCGTGTGTGGATTTCTATCTCCCGTAAAAGTCTTTGCACATAGGGATTTGTATGAGGGAAATACATCAGAACTTCATGCAAAATTTTTGGTGTGTTTTGGAAGGTGAGTTGGGGAAGCAAATAGGAGAGAACGTGGGGGGCCTGTAGATACGCACCTACTTGAATTAGTGAGAGGGGGGGGATAGCTATGGGGAATTTCACTGGTGATGATAGGGCGTCGATCGCTAGGGCCATGTGAGACTGAGAGAAAAGAGGGTTGGTGGGGTACGTGATGTCGAGAAGAGGCTCCTTCTCAGCAGAGAAAGCCATGGCCGATCGGAAAAACCCTGACCGCCAAAGAAGTTGGTTGTAATTGGCCGGCTGAATAGTAATGAGAGACATGGTTTAGGGGCTGACAGGTGGTTGTGTTTCTGAATGACTTACCGGTACTTGCGTTAGTATGTGTCCGGCACCTAAAAGTAAGCGGAGATTGTAATTTTGGGTTTTAACTAGGTTGTATAACCTCTGTTGATAAAACAAGGATATAGGTAGAGACTGTGGGAGGGTGACATTGTCATATGTTTTGTTGAGGACGATAACTTTAAAATGTCCCCAATTGATGTGCAATTTGGGCCTGAGAAGGCCCCTTTTAACCACCAGACTGTCTGGGGTGCCATGAGTGACCCCAATGAAATCTGGGGGAGCAAAATTGAAACTCTTAACCGGTATATGAAACACAAAAGAGGGATTACTTAATTCTAGGACCAAATTGGATTGTGTGACTTGGGAAAACTCATAAGACTTGAGTATTGAATGCCGCTTAAGATACTTTGACAGACAGCAATGTTTCAGGAGCATTCGTACAACTTTGTATGCCATATAGACCAAGAAGATGAACAACATTATATGAATAAAATTGTTCTGGGTTACATCTGTGGATTGGTCAGCAGGGGAGGGTAACATGAGAGGAGGAGGGGTGACGGGCAGGGCCAGTGTCTTTGAAGGGGCTGCTGTGAGCAGGGCTATCCCATATTGTAGGCGCCTATATCTGCCCCATAAGATGAATACAGCCAATATACATGCTGCTAGAAAGCATAAATTAATATATACTAAATAGTATTGACTGTCCTTGAAGAATTGCTTATTTAGGAAAGGCACTGCATATGAAGGGGGAGCCGCATATGAACTGATATCATCTGATGCCAAGGTAGATGCCACTTTGTTTAAATTGATTTTGAATTTGTGATCTGTATCCATGAGCACTTGCCATTGTTTGTTATTAAATGTCATATTGAGGTCAGGGAGTTTGGTGATGGGTAGGGCCGGTAAGAGATGTGAGCCTGAAATGTCCTGATACAGGGTGTTGTTAAACAGCGACCATGTGATTGCCAAATTGATTCCATGCTTAATGATGATATCATTAAGAGAATGTTGGCACAGAGACAAGGAACCAGGAATGTATAAATCTGAGTGAGTTCTGTCAGCACCTTTTTCAGCTATATTATTGAAACCTTTTAAATGACAAGAGCAGGGTAAATGCACAATTGCAAAATGGGCGGAGGGAACCTGTCTCGGGGGTGAACCTTGACACATTAAAATCCAATTCGTGGTTTGTGAGACGATTAGTAATTTTTGCTGGTCCACTGTTGCTACAAAAGGTGGTGGGGGGGTGTGGAGATGTAGTTCAAATCTGCAGAGCTCTTTTACAGCTTCTGCATCATTAAAGAAAAGGGCTTTTATGCAGGACTTTGAGGAAATCTCATGGATGGTCAAGATTTCATTGCACGTGATAAAACTGGCGGCCTTGCAGTGTGATAAGGTATTTTGGGTGGCAATGATATAGTATTGGCCATCTTCACTAATGCCGAAAAAAGGGTTAGGTTCAACAAGAATAGTAGAATGGTTGGAATTGACATCGGGGCTAGCTGTGACAGGGAGTGGGAAACTGGACAATTCATAAACTGAAAACAATGTCTGGTGTGTTGTTACGGGGATGGATAATTGAATATAAAGATAGTCATCGGTCTGGACAAATGTGGTGCAATCCTGAGTATAATAATGTGATAATTTTGTGTGGCTGATTTTGTAGCCATAGAACTTTTTATTAAGATATTTTTGAACTCTCTGCAAGACGGTAGTCAGGTCTTGGGGTGAAACCAGAGTGCTAGGCAATTTGCCATCCATGAGGTCCTCTATGGCGAGCACACGTCTATACAATTGGTTTTCCAGCATGATAAGGTTACGTGTTTGTGTGGTAAGGGCTTCGGACAGGGCTGCAGATAATATGAGATACCTGTTGGACAGGAGTTTGAGGCGGTGAGTGGCTAGGTTTAAATTTTGGATAGAAAGATTAATTGTTTGTATATATGACATTATGTTTGAGGCAATATTGTGATTAGATTGGATGGCGGTTAGGATATTATCTATCCTGCCATTAGTGGTGATGGTGAAGCTAGTAAGTTGGTCAATGAATTTGTTCATTTGTGAGGTGGACAAGTTGTTATATAATTCCATGCTTTCCACTGTAGAGACTAAGTCGTCAAATTGGCTGTGGGACGGGACACCAGTGATCTCAGATAATATGTTTCCGAGAAAGTCAATTGCTCTTTTGCTGACAGTATGTGAACGATTCAAAAACTGGACGTCGAGCTTGTTAGTTTTGAGGGAGGAAATCAGTCTCACGTGCCTTTTAATCTTTGAAATCAGTGCTTCGGTGCCCTCATAATAGTTTCTGAATGTGGCCCTGAAAATATTGCATAATCTCTCTCTATCCTTGTGCTCATGAATGGTGAGGTTCATATTAATTGAAACGAGCTCCTGAGGATGTTTTAAAATATATGTTAGGTCAAGTTTGGTGGGGTCTATGTCTGCGGCCAAGGGACAGTCCATTGGTTTTGCAAAGTGTTTTGGGAGTTTGACTTGGGGAATAATGAATTGCTGTCTGAAATGGGAGTGGCTGTCATCAATAATGCCTTTGTGGTGAAAAATGACTCCCCAGTTCTGTCTTACAACGATACTTTGTGGGGTAGCGGCGAGGGATGCATGGAGGGGGGGCAAGAGGGAGAGTACAAATGAATAAATGATGAGAAACATTTTGATACTTACAAAATAGGCACGTCAAATAGTCCTTGTATATATATATATCTGAGTGAACTTCAAGTAATCCTGAATAAATTGTGATAAAGTAACTGACTATGATGAAGCAAGGATGATCAGGTGACCAAGTTGCAAAGGTGCTTTCTGGAGTAGCTCACAGAAAGACGCTGAGAGGGAACATGTTCACCTGGATATACCTACCGGCGAGCATCACAGATTCCTCAGCCACCCTAATTAGGAATCGCGTCCCCTAGGATGTGCAGGAGCTGTGTAGTCATTGGCGGGTGGGGTGAGGGCATGTGTGATCCCTGCGTAATGGGTGATCCAAAACTCAATATTGGAGCATGGGAGGTCACCAGAGGTGTGTAATTGGCTAATGTACCAGGCAAGCACATGCGTTGTGTGTGGAGTGATCCTCTGATCACTTAGAAACGAGTGCTTGACCTTCAGCCAGGGTGTATGAGGTGTAATACAGATCATCCTTATAAGGTACAGGGCAAGTATTTTCGGGTGCCCCAAGAGAAACGTACCCTGCTTCATTCTGGGATCTGAGGTATCCCACGCATATCAGTGTGGGGCAAATGCCAATTAATAATCAAGTTATGCTATTCAAGATGTGTGGCTTCTCGTCACAGAGAGGTTACTGAACTTATATTCAAAGCAATAAAGTATTTGATTCTGCAGTTTTAGAAAAATAAAACTACCCACTCACTGAAGACTCTTGCTATGTGAAAAAAAAAAAAAAAAATATGTGTACAATCTAAAGTTGAACCTGCAGATTCAATATGTAGTGAGAATTTGATAAAAACTGAATCAGGAAATAAACAGCAATGTCTTGAGTGAAAGGACAGTTCGTGGTAGCTACCAGTAACAATTATGTTGGTGAATTTGTTACATTAAAATATCAAGGTTGGTTTTCCTGCAGAACATTGGCTAGATGGTGTTTGAGAGATCTAGCCTTTAAATGTGGTGAGAAAAGCCTTCTGCTTATTTTGGATCTGGGGATCAGTAACATGTTTGTTGCACTTGCGACCCTGTTTTTAAAATCAAGCATATCAATATCTACTTCATCTTGTTTGACATCACATGTGTTCATAGGGACATCACCCGTCATCTGACGGATGTCACATGTTGTTGTGTCATCCTGACTTGCTTCATCAGGTATGACCTGACTATGTTGGTCACTGGGATCAATAGTGACCTGTGCCTTTCCTTGGGTCAATATCTGACCTTTACATTTATGTGGCAAGGAAGTATGTGTCAATTTGACTAACTTCTGCAATTTGACTGGGAGGTCCTCATACTTCACCCATACATTATGCGAAGTGGGTAGATTGAGGTATGTGATTCTATACTTCCAGCCATGTACATCTGAGTGCTTCTTGCTCTGAATTTTTGAAATGACGGGGGGCAACAAAGTTTGCTTGTTGTGTGTACCGGTACTGTCATCTGTTTCAAGTGCTGAGCATGAAGCAGCAGGGTGTGGATCACTATCAGGCCTGTGTGTCTGCAGAGGGGTGCTATCTGAATCATCTGTGATGGGCTCTGTATTGAACATATCACCTGTGGAGGATGGCCTAACATCGCAGTGTTGAATTCTATCAATGTGCACTTTGAACTTGACAGGTTTGTTTGTATTCATATCTAGCAGTCTGACATTGACTGGTGAGCAGATTTCTGTGACCATGAAATTTGGTCTCCACTTCTGTCTGAATTTGGCGGATACACCAGCTTTGGAGGGGATGACGTGGTTACGAAGTGCCACTGTGTCACCTAGCTCATATTTGACTAGTGACCTCTTGCGATTCTGATATTCAACTGATTTGTCACGGTTTTCTAGGATGACCTCTAAGACAAACTGATGCATAGAAGTCATTTGAGACTTCAATTTTGTGACATAGTCATTTACAGTAGCATTCAGATTGTCAGGTATGAACAGCTGATTATCAAGAGGGGTTGCAATTTTGTGGCCAAAGACTATTTCAGACGGACTGAGATTGCCAAGTGATGCTGATGGGGTGTTATTGTAGGTCATAGTAATGAAAGGTAATAGCTCTGGCCAATTTTCATGTTCTTCTAACATTTTGGCAGATGCTGCTCTGACATATGGCCATCTCCTTTCAATTGAACTTTGACTGCTGGGGTGATATGGGGATGATGTGGTATGGACAATTCCAAGCAGTTTGTACAACGCTTCCATCAATTTGGAAGTATAGTTGGATCCATGGTCCGAGTTTACAACTTGTGGGGTGCCATAGATGCTAACAACTTTTTCCAGCAAGATATTTGCTACTTCCTGTGATGTGTTGTGTTGGGCAGGGGCGAGTATGAGATAATGACTGAACTTGTCCACTATGCCAATTATGAACTTTTCACCGTTCTTGCCTGCTATCAGAGGGCCATATGAATCAATCTGCAGGGAACGAAAAGGCATAGCAGGGGGTGGGCGGGATTTCTGCAAGGGGGCTTGTGTGACACCCCTGGGGTCTTTATCAGTCCTACATCTGGGGCATGATCGGACATAGTTTACCGTGTCCCGATTCATGTATTTCCAGTATAGCTTAGAGCTATGTAGGGCTGACAACGTTGCTGCAATACCATTGTGAAGGTTAATGCAGCGGTTGGTGTGGCAAGTATGGAGGGCTAATTGCGTCATTTGGTCTGGGACAACTACATGAAGTTCCCATTCTTTGGAAAATGTCTTGTGTCGTTTTGGTTTGTATATATATTTCAATATGTTCTCATCAATGACGAAGTCTGCATGGTCTCTGAGTAGTTTTGCATAAAGGTTCCTGTCAAGTGGTTCTCGCTGTGTGGTTATGTAATCAATGAGATGTTTCAGGTAGGGGTCTTTGTGTTGCTCTTCTTTGAGCACCTCAAGGTCAAGCTGTAGTGATTTGTCGGGGGTAGGTCCAGGATTAGAAGCGCCCAGGAGGTCATTTGAGTGTGATGCCTCTTGTAGAGTGCCTGAAGGTCCAGGTGGTGGGACAACAGGTATGTTTTCAGCTGCTGGGGTGGCGTTGGTGGCTAATTGTGGAGGGCTAATTGGCACATTAGGGGTTGTGATGGGGTTATTAGCATGTGGAGGTGTGATTATGTGTTTGGACTGCTGTGATGAGGCATGTTTTATAGGCCTGTGTAAAGGTTGAGGGTGGACTTCAGGTATGTCCGGGTGTAGACGAGAGGGAAGTGCCCTCAGTGATCTACCTCCTATCTGAATACTTTGTTTAGCTGATGTGTTGATCACGTTACACGAGGTGGGGGGATCAGTGGTGGCTTCATCATGTGTTAATTGATCTTCTAGGGGGGGTACCATGTCTGAGGGGCAGTGCGGGTCATACTGTTTTGCCATTTGTGACGCCCTTGAAAGGCAGTCAGATACTTCGTTAGATTTGCCCGGCACATAATGTAAGTCGTGAGGTTGCAGGGTGAGGGTGTAGAGGTATCTGGTTACCATGGGGTTGGGGTGATCTAATTTGTTGCACAGGCCCAGCAGAGGGCGGTGGTCAGTGTACATGTTTACAAAACAATGTTTGATGATGTCACTGAAACTGCGAGTAGCAAAAACAAGGGCAAGAAGTTCTTTATGTGTACAATTCAGTCTTTGTTCTCCCTGCGTCATACGTCTGGAGGCAAATGCTATGGGACACAATTGACCATTTTGATATTGACCTAAACATGCACCAAGACCGTCAAGATTTGCATCGGCCCATATCTCAAATGGCTTTGAGTGATCAGGGGCTAACAATAATGGTGCTTCACACATTGCAGCTTTGATTTTGTGAAACGACTCTGTATGAATGTCTTTCCATGTGAACCTAACGTCTTTGGATGTCAATTTGTACAAACAGGCAGCTAGGGAGGCAAAGTTTGGGATGAATCTCCTGAACCAATTACACATACCCAAAAATCTTCGGAGTTTCCTCCTGGTGTTTGGGATTGTAAATTGCTGTATGGCAGCTGTGCGTTTATGGGAGGGAATTATGCCTTCAGGTGTGATCACATGGCCTAAAACATTGACTGTGTGTCTAAATGGCTCAAATTTCTCAGGTTTCAATTTGAGGGAATACTGTCTCAACCTCTGGAATAGCAATTTTGTTTTGTTGAAATGTTCCTGAAAGCTGTCGTCACTAAAAGATATGTCATCTAAATAGGTATTGAAATCACAGCCATCAAATACTCTGGATAATATTCTGCTGAGTATGTATGCAGAGTCCTTCATGCCCTGTACAAGTCGTGTAAATTGAAAACTTTGGTTGCCTAGCCTAAATGCTGTGAACTGTCTGCTGTCAGGTGTGAGGCCACATTGAAAATAGGCCATGGATAGGTCACATATTGTTTTGAATGTGGGATTGTTTCGGGCCAGATCATTTAAAATGTCAGGGATTCTCTCTGTTGGATGAAAGGTGCTAATGATTTGTTTGTTGATCTGTCTCATATCACAAACTAGTCGGAATTCATCAGGGTCATTGTAATTGGTGGAGTTTTGATATTTGGGTTTCCTGAGGATCATTGCTGATGCAGAAAATGGGCTGTCAGATGGCTCTAGAATGCCCAGTCGAAGATAATCATTGATGATCGAGTGCATGATTGGGAGAAGCTTTGGGGGGGTCCTGATGTACTGGCCTACACATGGCTGTGTGTCGGGTTTCACCCTCAGTCGGTGTACATATGCAGTGTTTGCAGTGGGGGGATTCTGATCAGTCATAAATGTATCCGAATATTGGTCAAAAAGGGCCCTGAGTTGGCTTTTCTGTGAGTCTGTGAGGTCACATGGGTCCAGATCGATTTTATGGGAAACCTTTGGGAGAGTGGAATGGGCGTTTAAGTCAGGTGTTTTCTTACCTGAAGAAGGGAGATTTGTAGTATGCAGGATAGAATTAAGGAATTGTTTGTGTTGGGAGTTACTGGGGTCAATCACCTTGATATTGGAGTCAAGACCACAGAACTGACCAAGTCTAGTATGTCTGTGTAATGTTAATGGGGTGTGACTGTAGTTTACCACCTGCAGTGGGATGGTGTTGTCTGTGACTTTGGACAAGCATGCAGGGATGGCTAACAGGGTATTATTGATATATCTGGTCTTCGGGCTGAAGAGGCCTGTGAAACCATTTGGTAGGGGAGAATGTTTGATCTTGCCCATTGCACACAACGCTGATTTGGGAGGGACGGTGATTTCTGAGTGTAACACAATGTCGGGATCAGGGTTGATTTGAAATACTCTCCTCTTGAAACAGAGTGTGCCCCCCAATCTCTGCATTGTAGGGTATCCTATCAGGAATTGATAATTGAAATCTTTGATGAGATGGAAGGAAATATCTACCTTCTTGGAACCTATGGTAGCTGGACATGTGATTTTTCCTGCTAATGACAGTCTCTTGTTGTTCGGTAATATTACCTGTTGTTGCCCAAAGCTTGCTGGGTCAACATCAACATGGCTGAGCTTGATGAGTTCAGGTTCACGCTCCAGCACACTAAAATCGCACAAATTAATTGATGCACCTGAATCAAGCAGGACTGGGTATATTTGATTACCCAAACGCATTTTGACAAAGTTGTCGTATAGGGGGAGGTGTTCGATTTTGGTGTACCGTTTGCTTTTGAGACTCTTGTTGCTTTTACTTGACCACCCTTGTCCTCCCTTACTCAAGGATGGGGTCCTTAGTTTCCCTGCTGGGGGTAAGGAGGGTAGTCATAATATTGGCCAGGTTGCATAAAGGGGTTTGTCGACTGGTAATGGGGGGTATAACTGGGTTGGGCAACCCTAACTCTGCACTGTGATTGAACATGTCCCTTTTTATTGCATCTCCAACAAACGACATTCCGTGTGTTGGCTGACTGGCGACTATTCGACATATATGCACGTCCACTATTTCGTGAAGAGCCCTGCCGGGTACGGGGCCCGTTCTGTGCAGCCCTTTGTGCATTTAGAAAAGTGTAACAAGTAGTGGCTTGATGACCATTCTTACCGCATAGCTGACAGGGTGAAGCAAAACGTGACCCACCTGATAGGAGGGGAGTTGTCTCGACCTCCAATTTATTCACTCTGGCAGCAAGGTTGTCCATCCTGAGGTCCGCGATAGCATGTTGGGTGTCTTGGTTACTGATGGCAGCGACAGGAGCAGGTTGTCTGGTCGGCAGATTCGACTTGAGATTGCAGGCAGCTGTGTAGGCTTGAGAGAAAGTCAGGGGGTTCAGTGCAGCCACTGTACCCCTGACTGAGCTCGGAAGGCCCAGGATGAAAGCGTTTATGATTTCTGGTTCTGACATCTCTATTTTTTGGCATAACTTTTGAATGCTATCAGCATATGTCTCAATGGTGTCGTGAGCTTGGAATCGGCGGTCCCGTAACTCTTCTAGAACATTGAAGGTGGGAGTGGGCCGGTCAAAATGAGCAATGAACGCCTCAAGATAGGCATCTGAATCAGCATATTCATCATCTAAATGTTCACGCCACCATCGGGTGGCAGACCCTGCAGTGAGAAATTGTCCAAAATGTTGCTGAACTGTAGCTAGATTCTCGTGAATGCCTTTGATGTTAGAATATATCTTGAATTTAGCGACAAAGTCCTTAACATCATCAGAGGATTTCCCGGCAAAATTGGGAGGGTGTTTAGCTTCGATGTGTGCCATATTGTTGGGTACTAATCTGCCTGGTAGGTGTCTCAAATTGTATCTGCCCTGTTGCTCAATTTGCATGGCATGCCCGGCTGTGGAAACAGCACGACGGATTCTGCACCATTTCTTTTGTGGTCTATTTGACCGCTAAGTGAAAGGAGAATATATGTGGGGAATAACTCGCTGATGTGATGTAAACTTTGCTCCCTGTGGAGCTTGGCTAATAGGTACCGAGGATCCTACCATGACTAAGAGCAGGGACAGAAGTGAAACATGAGGGACTGCTTACTGTCCCTCACAAATATGTATATATGTATATCTATATATATGTATATGTATGATACTGCCTGACCTGCCTAACTGAAAGAGGCAAAAATTCTATGCACTTGAAGTTGAAACTTTTATTGTGTTTTGTTGAGACATAATACATATGTTCATGTAATGATGCTGATATACAATGCCAAACTATACAAACTCACCTCTTATTCAGTGACCAGAACCAGAACCATGCTCATCATTCCAAGGCTGCTTCCAAGCTAAGCTTGGATGCTAAGTGCAAACAGTTTTGTGGCTCTGGGTTTGATCACTAATAAGGACCTGGCTTCCTGATCCTCTCAGGGTGTCCAATCAGACAGGGCCACGAATGCTACCTGATATCAGGTGAGCTTGACCAGTCTGTCTGGGAACCCTGCAGGGGAGCGAGAAACAGGTAGGCTCGTAAATATATGTCAGCTGCAACCTGGGATTTGCATATTGGGAGATCAAGTCTCTCCTGCAAGATGCTTGGGGAAAGCACTAATTGACCCTGGGATCTATAATCAAAATGTATGAAATCTAATAAAATCAATATGAGATAATAATCCAATTTTGAATATGATAATTTGGAAAACCTAAAATATATGTCTTTGATGTGGGATATGGCTGGTTGCAATATACCACATAAAAGTGATCATCACAGAAATTTTAACAAATCTATATCTCAATTATATAAATATTTACTTTAATCAAATATTCTTTTTGTCCAAATAATTTGGAGTAACAGATGAGAAATATAACGATTTCCTTTGGGAAAGAATTGCTTTATGTAGAGATATTATAATGGATATTGATTTGATATCTTTATAAGAATAAATTATTATTATATTCCAAGGTATTCTATTACCAGACTGTCATAAATTCATACCGTCTTTGACACTAGGAGTGAATAATAATAAACCTAACATTTAAATAATCCATTTCAATCTTGCTTTTATCTGAAAGTCCAAATTTTGTATAGAACTATTCCATTTTGAAAGTAAATTTATATGCAAATCTTAAATTTTAATCAATGGAATTATTTAACCACAAACGTAAATAACCTGTATATCAAATCTATAAAATAAGCTTCTCTGTTATTATCATGGGGATGATATTATTATATATAAATACCTGTAGAATTTATGTATTCCTCTGGTGATGGATACAATGTGATACTGATGATGGGATTTCCCGCTGGCCCCACGTGACTCAGATATGCAGTGCCATCTGTCAGGTATTGCCATGGTGATTATATTGATGTGTCAAGCAACTCAAAATGCGCCATCACGTCCTCGTACATAAGGTCTGAGGAATATTTGTGACTGAAAGATGTAGATTCCCTAAATCGTCATAAACTTCAAAAGAATGATGTATGCTCCCCTTACAAATTATAAAATCACCCATGCATTTGTTATGCGGAATAAAATGTCACCTTGTGAGGCCAAATAATTAAAAATCACTTTATTATGACATAGACGTGTCCCATATCATTAGTCTCTTCCTACACGGATAGTTGATTTAGCTGTACGCATATAATATCATACTATCCCTGATTAAATTTTTCCCAATCTAACAATCATTTAAAAAATAAATGAATTATAAATAGTACCTTTTGATATCATAAACGCATTTTAGACTTTGTAAGTTATCAATTATTTGTATATGAGCAATCTGGTAATCCAAATTGAGCACATGGAAACTGCATGTGTTTGTATGACTGGTCATGATGCATCCCGTACCATGTCTGCATATGATACAGGTAGTGTCACCTGCCTAGGGTTGTCTTGGTGACGGTATTGATGTCAATATGGCCATCATGTCACAGTCAAGCACGCATAGCATGGCTCTTTGTTATGCATGAATGATTCAGATACCTATAATATCAACAGGCCTCATGATGGGGTATATATTTGTATATTAAAAGAAAGCTGATACTCTCTTCTGGAGCATCCAGCATCCCCCTCTGTCTCTCTCCCTAGCACCATTGTTTTTTAGATTATTATGTTGGATTAACTGTGTTGCATAGGGCAAGTTTTTGCGATAATGTATTGTGTGCTCATTTGCCACAGAACAATGGCATTATTTGAAATTATGCACCACTTTGATAAAGTACATAATGCAATAATATTCTCATCTTTTGTCATACCACAAAAGTGGCTGAATGACAGTTGTTAAGGAGAAAGTGAGTTCCCAGGTACTGAGTAGTGGGAATATACCACAAACAGGTGGTGGCACAATGTCATCTCGTATACCGGGTTGTGAGGCTTGAAGAGCGAATCCCATCCTCCTCCACAAACTTGTTTAGTTCTCTCACACAAAGAAGGTTGAATCTAATTTTGAATCAATGTCTATAGAGGAGGTTCGGAACAAAATCACTACCAATGTGGGATGGGTTGTGTTTTAGGTGGCATTCCGTTCTTGATATTACATGATCGTAAAATGAAAGCATCAATATTGCCTTGCCGACCGTCCCCTGTACCACTGTCCCACATTAAACAGTGGCTTATCCTCGGATTATCCCCAGATTACGCCGACTGACCACTCCCGATTATCTAATTACTACAACAGGTAAGGATAAGTTCATTTACTGAAATTATTTATCGAATTAAGTATCGTGAGAAGAAATAGCTTTTTTTATTTGGAAATCGCTGTGGACAGGATGACATTCTGTCAACATTAACAATATCAGGTTTGCGCCTCATCAACCATAAAGTGAATTGAATATTGAATTTCAAAAAAGCGCATCAGATGATCATCTTTTTTTCACACAGTGATAACATTATTCAGAAATAATAGACATTTCCATGAATATGAAAACACAATTAAATGATTATATTCAAGGTTGTGTATTACAGACAAATTTTGAAACAGGAAGACATATTTTCTAATTATACATACTGATTTGTGCAGAGGTACAGTGTATGTAGCACAGTTTAAATTGGTTTTACGGAGAAAGTTAAAGTAAAAAACTATGTGAATTCTACCAAAAATATCCCTCCAAAAATGACAGGATCAAAATAGAATCAAATGGCTTAGAGCATTAAAATAAAAAATGGCTTTGATATTGATTAGTATAAACGCAACATTGATTTGTTTCTAGGGAGCCAACAACACCAAGCATGCAACAGGGCGATAGTAATTTCTCTAAATGGTTCCTATCGCCAGGTCGATGTTAGTTGTTTGTCTTTGGGGAATGTTTGAGGCGTGCTGGCATTCAGCTGTTCTCAGCAAACCACTTTTAAATGCCAATGATTGAAAGAGTGCTTTTGGACTACGTTTAAGACCAATCTTATACTCATAAGCAAGATATGCATCGTTCTCATAATCACAAAATCACTGTGGATAATATTATGTATATTTTCTTCGGCTAGTTCATTTCTCTGATGAAGTTCTGATCATAAAATAATCTGCATGGCAGGAAAAATGAGCGGGCATCACAGAAGTGCGGTGACAACGAGAAGTGGGCGCAAGAGCGGCCAGGAGAGAGAGGAAAGTGCGAAGAAGTCGGAATCTCCGGCCTCAGACCAGCCTGACATATACAGCGAGGAGTACATGCAGGAACAGGAACTAAGGAAGAAACACCGGGAACTGCGCATCTTGGAGAAGGACTTCCGGGCATACAAGGAGGATACACAGTACACCATCAAGAAATGCCAGTAAGGTTTTTGTGATGTTTTTTGAAAATGTATGATGAAGGGTAGATTTGCAAAACACCCTAGACCTTAAACCTAGTGCAAGAAACCCCAATCAATGCAAAATTTCAAGTGAGCATTGATATTTGTATTTGTTTTAGATTTTGTACAAGTGGATCAATCAAATTCTTTAATCAATGTGAGACCTGCTTACACAGGTCAATTAAAATACTAATAATTCATAATCCTATAAGTATATATCATAAAATTCCAGTTCTGGACTCAAAGCAAATAGGTGTTATTAGATTTCAAAATGAACAGAGACAAACAAATACAAATCTAATAGATTCATGGATATTAATGATTGTTAATTATTCATTCATACCAACAGTGCGGATTTGGGATATCATGGTTTGGGAAAGGTGAATATCAGTGCAGGCCTGTGGATCATTATATTCATCCTGAGTAGAATATTTAAAATATTGGCAGTGAGCAGACACTGTATTGAGATGCTGTTCAGTTTGAGTTACTGAAACATGACCGTCAGACTGCCATAAAAACCAGACATGCGTGAAACAGACATTGACACCCGTGCTATTTTTCATAATTTTATCGACAAATTTCCAATTCTAATTCACATGTGTGTTCAGTGGGAATATCAAACATTTGAAAAAGATGCTTATGTGTCTTAAATCTATCCCAAAATGACTAATGTGGACCTTGTTTATAGATATCCATAACTCAACCTGGATCTATCATTTCCTAACTTAAGCTTTGGATCTATCATTTCCTAACTTAAGCTTTGGATTGTTGCAACGTTTTAATTTTGACTGCAGACTTAGATACCAAATGTGCGTGACCGAACTCTCGATAGAAAACAACAATTAAGGATACTGTTTCTGAATTCACGTTTGGGGACAAGAATCAATTAACAGTTAACTTCTCTCTCACCTGCCTTTAGCTAGTGTCAAGGTTTCCTTACCAGTTTATGGTCTTATTGCATGATGCAAATTTAATATTCTAATCGTGAGATCGGTATCGAAATAGGCAGATGTATTGTCTATTAGATTATAACGATTAACTGTTTATGATGTTGCCATGATATTGTTTAATGTCTACACCTAATTTAAAATGCAAATTGAGAAACATGATTCAAATGAATTATTTTCACCTTTTAATTTTAAGAATATATTCTAAAACGCCACCATTTCAGAATATATGTAAGTATATCTTTGATCAACAAAGACTGACTGTGATTGATAATTCGCTTAATTCTTTTTCCCACTCTTTCAATAGTTCAAGGACTATTAATTCTGGAAATACATAAACAGATATGTTTTAGATATTATACAAACAGTAGACTCAACATAGAGTCAAACAATTTCAACGCTCTGTTATTAATTTCTAAATTCAGTGAACATGTAATCTGCAGAGAGTGTACAACATGATTTAGAAGGAAACAAACACCTCAATAACTGGTCACAAATGATTTACTACAATAAATCTGTCCTAGACTGTTACAGTAGCCGCCAGCCATTGTGGTGCTACACACATCAAATATTACAAATCAATATTACCAATAACATTTTACCAATTACATTTTAAATACATATAACAACTTAAGTTTAACAATGAATGCAAACCTATACACCTATACCGACTTAACTAAGATAAGCTTGCCTCTAATGGCCATAAGCCCATAGATGAGTGGCAATCTATCTAGATGAGTGGGAATCTATCTATATGAGTGGAAATCTAAGGCCATGAGTTGGTAATTAGGAATTATTATTTACTGTCTGTTAGGCTTTTTGCATACGTGATCTCATGAATACCTGAATTCTTTATGTAAGGGGCGATCCATTTGATTTTTGTGGGGTGGGGTGGGACAGCAGTACTGGATGAATAAATTTTTTTTCTTTGGTAGGGTGGATGAATAATTTTTTTTTCTGGTGTGGGGTGGGTGAATAATTTTTTTTTCTGGTGTGGGGTGGGTGAATAAATTTTTTTTCTTGTTAGGGGCGATCCATTTGATTTTTGTGGGGTGGGGTGGGACAGCAGTACTGGATGAATATTTTTTTTTTCTTTGGTAGGGTGGATGAATAATTTTTTTTTCTGGTGTGGGGTGGGTGAATAAATTTTTTTTCTGGTGTGGGGTGGGTGAATAATTTTTTTTTCCAAAATCTCCCACCCCACCCCACAAAAATCAAATGGATCGTCCCTAACCTTGGTAGGCACTGGACCTCCAGTTCCCGAGAGCAGCCAGTTCCCCCGGCTGTAACTTGTTGGGTGTGACCTCTTACCACCTTTACAATAATATATAAAGCTTCCTTAATTCTAAACCTGTAATACTTATTTTGCATATGAATTTCTGTGAAAACAGTTAACAAGACTCAATATTTCTTAAACACGAAAAGAAAACATATTTAAAATCAGCCAATAACGGATGTCTTAGGCTGGAATATAATATTTATTTCTATTATTTTTTACCCAAGGAAAGAGATTGATTCATTGGAGAAAGAGAAGGCTGAGGTATTATTGATAATAAAGAACATTGATGAGAACAAGGTGACCAGGCGAGACGACACTAACTGCGAGGAACTGGGCGAATTATCCAGGACAGAACACGACTACAGGAGACAACTGCAAGAGGAGAAAGACAGACAAAAAGAGGTTGATGCCGAGGTGAGCCTGCTGAGTTCATTTGCCTGAGGAGCCGATGTCGGGGAGGGGGTAGATAGGAGGATTTGCTAAGGATTTGCTAAGGATTTGCTAAGAATTTGCTAAGGATTTGATAAAGATTTGAAAAGAGACAGATTTAAACAGAGTGAACAGAGGCCCAGATTTAAACAGATGCCAAGATTTAAACACAGGGCTAGATCTAAACAATGTCTAGGAGAGCATAGGTAAGAAGGGTTGAATAAAATTGATTGTGACAATATAAATAGGATTGGATACAGTGTTACGTGCAAGACAATGGCTGATAATAGTACATATTGATAGGAAAATTTGCTGAAACAATAATATGTCTATTCTTTGTTAAAGATAGCGGAGATGAACAAGAAGATTAAGGAGCAGAGAAGGGCAATGGGAGGAACACAGGGGCCTCAAGAAAAACAGAGAAGTAACAACAAGAAAAAGACCGTTTTTGAAAACAGACTGGATAAGGTTTGTATATTCTTCCACGGTGGACATTAAACTTTTAAAATGGCGTTTGACACAATCCCTTCCATGTTCCAAAATAGTAAAATAAATATTCAAACATCACTGAGTCCATTTATTTTTCAATGGAGAAAATAGATTATTCTTTAATGATAGTTATTTTCTTTTCCAGGAGAACGCTAAGTTTGCACAACAACTGAAGCAAAATGGTGAGATGCGGGAGGCAATAGATCACCTGCGAAAGGAGAGGGAAAAGTTTGACCACCTTCATAAAAGACTGGCTGATGAGTTAGATATTCTCAAAGAGGAACTGAGAGAGTGGACTGAACATACAACAGAGGTTTTTAAACAAAGGTCAGGGCTTTGTGATAGGTTTGATATTCTCAGATTTTGAATCTAAATATACATATTACAGATAAACTGGAACTGTAATATATCATTATAGAACATTGTCACATTGTTTTCATTATTTTTTTATTAAATACTATTGTAGAGATGATGCTCAGAATAAGATGGTTAATCTGGTAGAGCGTAACACCAAGGAAGCAGAGCAGCATAAAATTGATATTAATGAACTCCACAGACAAATCTGCCATGATGAGAATCTCAGAGACTTTCTCACCATCAAGTCAGATGAGAGAACTGAATACATTGAAGAGGAAGAGGACAAAAAGAGAAGGATGGGTAAAATATCACGCATATTATTTGCATTATCACAATATAGGGAGAGATAAGGGGTAGCTGGTCATATGAATATTTCTTTTCAGAATCAATATGTTAATATTGTAATTTCTGCCTTATAAGATAAAAGAGTATTTGTAATACATAAGAGTATGTTGTAATGAAAAGAGCATAATTCATATATTATGAAGTAAGAGGACATAGCATAGAAAATATTGAGTACGTACTCATAAAAACATCATAGAATACTGCATGAAGTATTAAATAGAACATACATATAGCTTATAGTTATAAATAGAGCCAAGAATAATACAAATAGTATGAAGTTATAATTAAAGCAAAGAGTAATGCATCTTATTTGAAATAATGAATAGACGACAGAGTAATACAGATTTAGCATGAATTAAATAATTAGAGCATAGAGTAGTACACATTATATAAAGTAATAAATAGAATATTGAGTAGTACATGTGGTACAAACGACCACGTGCTATGGAGCAGCTGATTAGAGCGCAGGCTTGCAGCTGATTAGAGCGCAGGCTTGCAGCTGATTAGAGCGCAGGCTTGCAGCTGATTAGAGCGCAGGCTTTATTGGCACCAGTTCCTCTGTGATAACCCAAAGGTTGTGGGTTCGATTCACGGCCATGTCGAGATTGTGTTCATATCACAGTTTCTCATATGAGCTGTGGCCCATGCCTTCAGGATCTTGTAAACCTGTGACTGGGCGGGTGATCATGTCAAGGACCTGCGATATAAAAATAGAATGAGACAGCATACAACCACTGCAAGAGGTCTTTTTATGAAATGATTGAAATAATGTTGACCCCCCCCCCCCAAAGAGACAAAAAATAACTTTAATACAGTATAAAGTAAAGAATAGACCATAGAGAAAAATATGTAATATCAAGTAACGAGTGAAACATAGAGTGGTATTTATACTATGTATAGAATAATGCATATAATTTGAAGGAATTAATATAGCATAGAATAATGCATAAGGTTTGAACTAAAATTAGGGCAATATTAGGACTAATATTTTTGCATGAAGAAATAAACAGATCACAGATGACGATTCATAGTATGAAGACATATAGAGTGTATGGAATTATTGCATTTGTCAGCTCACTATGAGGAGAAAGCGAGGCGCAGGCAAGCCATACTTGATACGTACGAGGACGCCTATAAGCACATCCGGGAAGTGACTGGGCTGGAGGACCTGGACGATATGGTGGAAATCTTCATCAACAGTGAAAAGAAAAACTTTTCATTATATAAACTGGTCAACGAATTAACCTACCAGGTATTATTCAAATTAAAGATTGTTAATATTAAAATACACTTTTATTTGGGGCTCTATATTTTAAAATCATAACTTGATATAATGCATTTATTGACAGTAATCTATGAATTGCTTGAAATATGTAAGGAATAATCATTAAAATCATGATTAAAGATTAATGCTTTATTATCAAAACAAAAACCCAGTATCGGAAATAGTGAATTAAGTTACATTTTGCCATTTACTGTAAATGTCTTGATTCAGGTTGAAACGTTAAAAGATGAAGTAGAATTGGCAAAGGAGAGACAGGACGAACTGCAGAACGAGTCTGACAAGAAAGAGGAAGAGAGACATACTAAACTCAAAGAACTTGAGGTCATTATTGAATAATTCATAGCACCTTTATTTGCTCTTATGATTATTATAATTAAAAACATAAAATAAGATTATCAGCTCATAGTTTACTTTTTCTACATCACATAACACATCATATATTCAAATGTGTATAATATCTATCCAAAGGCGAAACAAAAGACAAACATGGAATCAGCTAACAAGCATGAAGAGAGGACAGTGCAGATTGCAAAGACAATGGACCAGGTGAATTCTATGATGGATGGGTTATATGGAAAGATAGGTTGTGACCCTGAAGCCCTGCAGGACACCCTGGGCACAGAGAAAGTCACAAATGGTAACGTTATGCTTTACATGGCACTAGTAGAGCAAAGAGTCAACACACTGCTGCATGCCAACTACAGGATCCAGAAAAAGGTACATATTGTATACTTTACTGAGGGCAATACACCTTTTCTCTGACCTCATGACTTTAATTCCCATTGATTGTCTGTGTTAGTGTTCGATCTGTAAAAAAAATACATTTTAAATAACACCGTTATGAAAATACCAGTAAGCATGATATGCAATGAATCAAAATCTATCTATGTTATCCTGTTAAGGGAGTCGGCAATATATTGTTAATGAATGAATGATTTCAGCAAGCCGAGGAGGACTCTGATGGGGAGATGCCTGGAACAGAACTGGCTTATCCCGACCCTCTCCGTGCTGAGACCCCCTTCCTTGTGAGGCCTCCCTCAGCAGGGTATCTATACAATGCTCCTTACAATACCTTATAGTTATGAAGAGTATAGATAATTAAAATGGGTAGATTTCCATACGAACCTACTCTCTTTTTAGTGAGAGGAACTGAATATACATATTTATATATTCAGAACCTATAAAAAAATTAATTTGTCACCATTTATTTAACATATGTTTTTTTTCTTGATTCAGGGATGATGATGACGTAGATTATACCTTGTCTGATGGTGAGCTTTCAGCCAGACCTCTCACAAAGGAGGAGCTTCGTCAGCAGGTTGCTATGGAACTGTCAGAGGCGGCCGCTAAAAATAAGAATGCTAGGGTGACGCCAAAGCGAGGCAAATCTAACAAGAAAGTATCACCAAGACCTTAATGTAAAAGAAAACAACACCAATACATTCAACTTACACCAACAAAACAGTATATATGCCTGTGCCATATTGAACAACTTTTTTTTTTTTTTTTAGCTTTGGCTCAACATAAATCATTTGTGTTTTCTCCGCTAAGCTCGCATGAAATTGCCCTGGAACCGAATGATTTAATACAAGTTTACAACCAGGACCAGATATTGAAACATTGTTTTAATTTCCCCATTACTTAATGAATTTCTTATTCTCATGTGCAAATCTTATTTAAAAAATGACAAATATAGAATTGAACCTGGTGACATAAAACCAATAAAATATTTATATCATCAAAACCTATTTATCCACATGTGTTCACAGACTGAGTTAGCATTAACACAACAAATGCTAAATGTGATGTCAATTACGAAATATAGACTCCCAATTATACCACGAGGCACAATGACATCTTTCAATAGATGTTTGTTGGTTTAGAGAGTATGTTAAATATTTGACAAGTTGTTTTTATACTTTGACTTGGCCTATATTTAATTTTTCCAAGAAGTAATACAATCCTAACAACCGTTTTCACCCAATCTAGCTCATCAATATTTTCATCTTTCGATTTGATTACACTTAGCAAAATAACCCTATCAATAATGTTTTATTTTATCATCATGACAGGTTTATCTTTGTATAGTTCATGTTGAATAGTGGGCAATATCAAATAATGAAGAATCCTATATCGAGAAAGGGGCAACATTGTAAACTTCGTTAACATTGTAAAATTATTTAACATTCATTTGAGGAAAGACTCATTGATTATCAAACATTTTACATGAGAGTAACCAAAAAGATATGTTAGACTGGATTTCAATACAATATATATATATATATATATATATATATATATATATATATATATATATACATGGTTTACCTGCCACAGCATTACTGGTGATCATCATGTGTTAAATAGAGTGTCAATTATTGATTAAGTAAGACTTCCTTCTTGTTCCATAAGTATTTTGTTATTAGAGATTTTAACAGATTAATATATGATGAATTATTTGTAATTGTAAATATTTATTTATTCACAATTTTCTGTGATAATGATTGTCGTTGACATAATATATGTGTAAAAAACATATCATGGTATGGAAATAAAAGGACGAGCGTGAAGTTCATTTGATATTTGATATTTGATATTTGACGTTTTTTTCAAAGTATGCCTCCAAGTATATATCTATACACACTTATAGGATATGGGTCAAAACAGGATATAAAAGGATATATACCCTGTCAAAAGCGGATATATCATTTTTATTCGCAATAAATCCAATTTTTATACATTTATAACTTAAAAATGTTTTTTAAATGATCTCAAAGACTTTTGATTGACTAATGGGGCCTTAGACATACTTGGTAGACATGTCTAGATTACGTCTAGCCCCCTCAATATGAGAGCATAAATCTGAGTTCAATGGAATAGCCCTTTTCCCCTGGCAAAGTCAATATATTCGACCTACTGACTGGAATGAGGTTGGGGAGGAGGGAGGGAGAGTACTAACAAGACTTTTGATTGACTAATGGGGCCTTAGACATACTTGGTAGACATGTCTAGATTACGTCTAGCCCCCTCAATATGAGAGCATAAATCTGAGTTCAATGGAGTAGCCCTTTTCCCACGACAAAGTCAATATATTCGACCTTTTGACTGGTATGAGGTGGGGGGTAGAGTACTAAAAAGACATTTGATTGACTAATGGGGCCTTAAACATACTTGGTAGACATGTCTAGATTTTGTGTAGCCCCCTCAATCTGAGAGCATAAATCTGAGTTCAATGGAATAGCCCTTTTCCCCTGACAAAGTCAATATATTCGACCTACTGACTGGTATGAGGTTGGGGAGGAGGGGGAAGAGTACTAAAAAGACTTTTGATTGACTAATGGGGCCTACTGACTAGTCATGAAAGTAGTATTGATTTTAGTAATCATAGGAGATGTAGGAAATGTGATCGAGTATTTAAGTATCTAACAAATCTGTCTAAACATTAAAGGAGTTGTATGAAAAAATGTATTGTGTAGACAATGTGGGTTTATTTGTTGAAGTAAGTCCGAGTTATATGAACATAGGATGACTACACAGAGTTCATTCATAAAATCTACACATAAGGCCCCATTAGTCAATAAAAAGTCTTTTTAGTACTCTACCCCCTCCCCAACCTCATACGAGTCAGTAGGTCGAATACATTGACTTTGCCAGGGGAAAAGGGCTATTCCATTGAACTCAGATTTATGCTCTCATATTGAGGGGGCTAGACGTAATCTAGACATGTCTACCAAGTATGTCTAAGGCCCGTTTGGTCAATCAAAAGTCTTTTTATTACTCTCCATCCCTCCTTCCCAACCTCATACCAGTCAGTAGGTCGAATATATTGACTTTGTCAGGGGAAAAGGGCTATTCCATTGAACTCAGATTTATGCTCTCATATTGAGGGGGCTAGACATAATCTAGACATGTCTACCAAGTATGTCTAAGGCCCCATTAGTCAATCAAAAGTCTTTTTAGTACTCTCCCCCCCCCCTCCCCAACCTCATACCAGTCAATAGGTCGAATATATCGACTTTGCCAGGGGAAAAGTGCTATTCCATTGAACACAGATTTATGCTCTCATATTGTGGGGGCTAGACGTAATTTAGACATGTCAACCAAGTATGTTTGAGGGTCCATTAGTCAATCAAAAATCTTTTTAGTACTCAACCCCCCACCTCATACCAGTCAGTAGGTCGAATATATTGACTTTGCCAGGAGAAAATGGCTACTCCATTGAACTCAGATTTATGCTCTCATATTGAGGGGGCTAGACATAATCTAGACATGTCTACCAAGTATGTTTAAGGCCCCATTAGTCAATCAAAAGTCTTTTTAGTACTCTACCCCCCTCCCCAACCTCATACCAGTCAGTAGGTCGAATATATTGACTTTGCCAGGGGAAAAGGGCTATTCCATTGAACTCAGATTTATGCTCTCATATTGAGGGGGCTAGACGTAATCTAGACATGTCTACCAAGTATGTTTGAGGGTCCATTAGTCAATCAAAAGTCTTTTTAGTACTCCTCCCACTTCATACCAGTCAGTAGGTCGAATATATTGACTCTGTCAGGGTAAAAGGGCTATTCCATTGAACTCAGATTTATGCTCTCATATTGAGGGGGCTAGACGTAATCTAGACATGTCAACCAAGTATGTCTAAGGCCCCATTAGTCAATCAAAAGTCCTTTTAGTACTCTCCCCCCCTACCCAACCTCATACCAGTCAGTAGGTCGAATATATTGACTTTGCCAGGGGAAAAGGGCTATTCCATTGAACTCAGATTTATGCTCTCATATTGAGGGGGCTAGACATAATCTAGACATGTCTACCAAGTATGTCTAAGGCCCCATTAGTCAATCAAAAGTCCTTTTAGTACTCTCCCCCCCTCCCCAACCTCATACCAGTCAATAGGTCGAATATATTGACTTTGCCAGGGGAAAAGGGCTATTCCATTGAACTCAGATTTATGCTCTCATATTGAGGGGGCTAGACGTAATCTAGACATGTCTACCAAGTATGTCTAAGGCCCCATTAGTCAATCAAAAGTCCTTTTAGTACTCTCCATCCCTCCTCCCCAACCTCATACCAGTCAGTAGGTCGAATATATTGACTTTGTCAGGGGAAAAAGGCTATTCCATTGAACTCAGATTTATGCTCTCATATTGAGGGGGCTAGACATAATCTAGACATGTCTACCAAGTATGTCTAAGGCCCCATTAGTCAATCAAAAGTCCTTTTAGTACTCTCCCCCCACCACAACCTCATACTAGTCAGTAGGTCGAATATATTGACTTTGCCAGGGGAAAAGGGCTATTCCATTGAACTTAGATTTATGCTCTCATATTGAGGGGGCTAGACATAATCTAGACATGTCTACCAAGTATGTCTAAGGCCCCATTAGTCAATCAAAAGTCCTTTTAGTACTCTCCCCCCCTCCCCAACCTCATACCAGTCAGTAGGTCGAATATATTGACTTTGCCAGGGAAAAAGGGCTATTCCATTGAACTCAGATTTATGCTCTCATATTGAGGGGGCTAGACATGTCTACCAAGTATGTCTAAGGCCCCATTAGTCAATCAAAAGTCCTTTTAGTACTCTCCCCCCCTCCCCAACCTCATACCAGTCAGTAGGTCGAATATATTGACTTTGCCAGGGAAAAAGGGCTATTCCATTGAACTCAGATTTATGCTCTCATATTGAGGGGGCTAGACGTAATCTAGACATGTCTACCAAGTATGTCTAAGGCCCCATTAGTCAATCAAAAGTCCTTTTAGTACTCTCCATCCCTCCTCCCCAACCTCATACCAGTCAGTAGGTCGAATATATTGACTTTGTCAGGGGAAAAGGGCTATTCCATTGAACTTAGATTTATGCTCTCATATTGAGGGGGCTAGACATAATCTAGACATGTCTACCAAGTATGTCTAAGGCCCCATTAGTCAATCAAAAGTCCTTTTAGTACTCTCCCCCCACCACAACCTCATACTAGTCAGTAGGTCGAATATATTGACTTTGCCAGGGGAAAAGGGCTATTCCATTGAACTTAGATTTATGCTCTCATATTGAGGGGGCTAGACATAATCTAGACATGTCTACCAAGTATGTCTAAGGCCCCATTAGTCAATCAAAAGTCCTTTTAGTACTCTCCCCCCCTCCCCAACCTCATACCAGTCAGTAGGTCGAATATATTGACTTTGCCAGGGAAAAAGGGCTATTCCATTGAACTCAGATTTATGCTCTCATATTGAGGGGGCTAGACATGTCTACCAAGTATGTCTAAGGCCCCATTAGTCAATCAAAAGTCCTTTTAGTACTCTCCCCCCCTCCCCAACCTCATACCAGTCAGTAGGTCGAATATATTGACTTTGCCAGGGAAAAAGGGCTATTCCATTGAACTCAGATTTATGCTCTCATATTGAGGGGGCTAGACGTAATCTAGACATGTCTACCAAGTATGTCTAAGGCCCCATTAGTCAATCAAAAGTCCTTTTAGTACTCTCCATCCCTCCTCCCCAACCTCATACCAGTCAGTAGGTCGAATATATTGACTTTGTCAGGGGAAAAGGGCTATTCCATTGAACTTAGATTTATGCTCTCATATTGAGGGGGCTAGACATAATCTAGACATGTCTACCAAGTATGTCTAAGGCCCCATTAGTCAATCAAAAGTCCTTTTAGTACTCTCCCCCCTCCCCAACCTCATACCAGTCAGTAGGTCGAATATATTGACTTTGCCAGGGAAAAAGGGCTATTCCATTGAACTCAGATTTATGCTCTCATATTGAGGGGGCTAGACGTAATCTAGACATGTCTACCAAGTATGTCTAAGGCCCCATTAGTCAATCAAAAGTCCTTTTAGTACTCTCCCCCCCTCCCCAACCTCATACCAGTCAGTAGGTCGAATATATTGCTTTTGCCAGGGGAAAAGGGCTATTCCATTGAACTCAGATTTATGCTCTCATATTGAGGGGGCTAGACGTAATCTAGACATGTCTACCAAGTATGTCTAAGGCCCCATTAGTCAATCAAAAGTCTTTTTAGTACTCTCCATCCCTCCTCCCCAACCTCATACCAGTCAGTAGGTCGAATATATTGACTTTGTCAGGGGAAAAGGGCTATTCCATTGAACTCAGATTTATGCTCTCATATTGAGGGGGCTAGACATAATCTAGACATGTCTACCAAGTATGTCTAAGGCCCCATTAGTCAATCAAAAGTCCTTTTAGTACTCTCCCCCCCTCCCCAACCTCATACCAGTCAGTAGGTCGAATATATTGACTTTGCCAGGGAAAAAGGGCTATTCCATTGAACTCAGATTTATGCTCTCATATTGAGGGGGCTAGACGTAATCTAGACATGTCTACCAAGTATGTCTAAGGCCCCATTAGTCAATCAAAAGGCCTTTTAGTACTCTCCCCCCCTCCCCAACCTCATACCAGTCAGTAGGTCGAATATATTGACTTTGCCAGGGAAAAAGGGCTATTCCATTGAACTCAGATTTATACTCTCATATTGAGGGGGCTAGACGTAATCTAGACATGTCTACCAAGTATGTCTAAGGCCCCATTAGTCAATCAAAAGTCCTTTTAGTACTCTCCCCCCCTCCCCAACCTCATACCAGTCAGTAGGTCGAATATATTGACTTTGCCAGGGAAAAAGGGCTATTCCATTGAACTCAGATTTATGCTCTCATATTGAGGGGGCTAGACGTAATCTAGACATGTCTACCAAGTATGTCTAAGGCCCCATTAGTCAATCAAAAGTCCTTTTAGTACTCTCCATCCCTCCTCCCCAACCTCATACCAGTCAGTAGGTCGAATATATTGATTTTGTCAGGGGAAAAGGGCTATTCCATTGAACTCAGATTTATGCTCTCATATTGAGGGGGCTAGACGTAATCTAGACATGTCTACCAAGTATGTCTAAGGCCCCATTAGTCAATCAAAAGTCCTTTTAGTACTCTCCCCCCCTCCCCAACCTCATACCAGTCAATAGGTCGAATATATTGACTTTGCCAGGGGAAAAGGGCTATTCCATTGAACTCAGATTTATGCTCTCATATTGAGGGGGCTAGACGTAATCTAGACATGTCTACCAAGTATGTCTAAGGCCCCATTAGTCAATCAAAAGTCCTTTTAGTACTCTCCATCCCTCCTCCCCAACCTCATACCAGTCAGTAGGTCGAATATATTGACTTTGTCAGGGGAAAAGGGCTATTCCATTGAACTCAGATTTATGCTCTCATATTGAGGGGGCTAGACATAATCTAGACATGTCTACCAAGTATGTCTAAGGACCCATTAGTCAATCAAAAGTCCTTTTAGTACTCTCCCCCCACCACAACCTCATACTAGTCAGTAGGTCGAATATATTGACTTTGCCAGGGGAAAAGGGCTATTCCATTGAACTTAGATTTATGCTCTCATATTGAGGGGGCTAGACATAATCTAGACATGTCTACCAAGTATGTCTAAGGCCCCATTAGTCAATCAAAAGTCCTTTTAGTACTCTCCCCCCCTCCCCAACCTCATACCAGTCAGTAGGTCGAATATATTGACTTTGCCAGGGAAAAAGGGCTATTCCATTGAACTCAGATTTATGCTCTCATATTGAGGGGGCTAGACGTAATCTAGACATGTCTACCAAGTATGTCTAAGGCCCCATTAGTCAATCAAAAGTCCTTTTAGTACTCTCCATCCCTCCTCCCCAACCTCATACCAGTCAGTAGGTCGAATATATTGACTTTGCCAGGGAAAAAGGGCTATTCCATTGAACTCAGATTTATGCTCTCATATTGAGGGGGCTAGACGTAATCTAGACATGTCTACCAAGTATGTCTAAGGCCCCATTAGTCAATCAAAAGTCCTTTTAGTACTCTCCCCCCCTCCCCAACCTCATACCAGTCAGTAGGTCGAATATATTGACTTTGCCAGGGGAAAAGGGCTATTCCATTGAACTCAGATTTATGCTCTCATATTGAGGGGGCTAGACGTAATCTAGACATGTCTACCAAGTATGTCTAAGGCCCCATTAGTCAATCAAAAGTCTTTTTAGTACTCTCCATCCCTCCTCCCCAACCTCATACCAGTCAGTAGGTCGAATATATTGACTTTGCCAGGGGAAAAGGGCTATTCCATTGAACTCAGATTTATGCTCTCATATTGAGGGGGCTAGACATAATCTAGACATGTCTACCAAGTATGTCTAAGGCCCCATTAGTCAATCAAAAGTCCTTTTAGTACTCTCCCCCCCTCCCCAACCTCATACCAGTCAGTAGGTCGAATATATTGACTTTGCCAGGGAAAAAGGGCTATTCCATTGAACTCAGATTTATGCTCTCATATTGAGGGGGCTAGACGTAATCTAGACATGTCTACCAAGTATGTCTAAGGCCCCATTAGTCAATCAAAAGGCCTTTTAGTACTCTCCCCCCCTCCCCAACCTCATACCAGTCAGTAGGTCGAATATATTGACTTTGCCAGGGAAAAAGGGCTATTCCATTGAACTCAGATTTATACTCTCATATTGAGGGGGCTAGACGTAATCTAGACATGTCTACCAAGTATGTCTAAGGCCCCATTAGTCAATCAAAAGTCCTTTTAGTACTCTCCCCCCCTCCCCAACCTCATACCAGTCAGTAGGTCGAATATATTGACTTTGCCAGGGAAAAAGGGCTATTCCATTGAACTCAGATTTATGCTCTCATATTGAGGGGGCTAGACGTAATCTAGACATGTCTACCAAGTATGTCTAAGGCCCCATTAGTCAATCAAAAGTCCTTTTAGTACTCTCCATCCCTCCTCCCCAACCTCATACCAGTCAGTAGGTCGAATATGTTGACTTTGCCAGGGGAAAAGGGCTATTCCATTGAACTCAGATTTATGCTCTCATATTGAGGGGGCTAGACGTAATCTAGACATGTCTACCAAGTATGTCTAAGGCCCCATTAGTCAATCAAAAGTCCTTTTAGTACTCTCCCCCCCTCCCCAACCTCATACCAGTCAGTAGGTCGAATATATTGACTTTGCTAGGGAAAAAGGGCTATTCCATTGAACTCAGATTTATGCTCTCATATTGAGGGGGCTAGACGTAATCTAGACATGTCTACCAAGTATGTCTAAGGCCCCATTAGTCAATCAAAAGTCTTTGAGATCATTTAAAAAACATTTCTAAGTTATAAATGTATAAAAATTGGATTTATTGCGAATAAAAATGATATATCCGCTTTTGACAGGGTATATATCCTTTTATATCCTGTTTTGACCCATATCCTATAAGTGTGTATAGATATATACTTGGAGGCATACTTTGAAAAAAACGTCAAATATCAAATATCAAATATCAAATGAACTTCACGCTCGTAATAAAAGGTTGTCCAGAAAATATAATTGATTGTCACAATTTAATTGGCATTTTTAAACAATGGTAATCAACTAGTGATCAATCCTTCCTTCGCCTCATTTTAAAAATGAGATGGAAAGAGCAATATTTAAGGATTCAACTACAAATAATTCAACCACATACATCGATCTACCACAACTACATTTACAAATAAGATACACAAGTTTAAATGCCAGGCGCCCAAACGTGCAAAAGAATTGAAATATGAAAGATATCAAAATGTGAAAACACAATAAGAATAATGACAACCAGCTGCCTTGTTGCCCTTACCTGCTAGTGTGAACATACACGTGGATGGTAATCTCAAATTATTATTAATAGTTGTGTAAACATTGGAGCATGTCGCACTACAAACAAGGATAGGAAGGTGAACAAGGAACTAAAGTGACCAATGCAGGAACGTACAGTGGTTATACAAAATATCCTTCAAGTGGGGCCCCCTGGTGGAGCTATATTCCTGCTCATGGCAGGTACCCATAAAATTGTTATCCTGTCTTAGAACAATTAATTGAAATGTCACTTTGCTGATTTTCATCACGGCTGACATGATAATATTTTTTCTGAGTTCTCAATGAATAATTTGAATATTAATGTTTATTTGGGTACTAAGTGATGTCTGCAGCTATGTGTTCAAGATTATTCTTTGTATATCGAATTCGAGGTTAGAACTCTACTTCTGCTAATAGTGACCTTGCATGTGCCGAGGAGAAGTCCGCACTTTAGCATACAGCTATACACCAGACTTCTTTAAAACCAAAACGAGCTGCTACAACCATGTGCACGAGTAATTCATGTGTTCATGATTTATTTAGAACGCGTATTGAATCATCCAGGCTAGGTAAAAGAAATATTGGTAATATTTTATCAAATTGGCCTTCCCTTAGAAAAAAAACCCAAACAAGAACATTCTTTTTCCTTCATCCCTTGCATTATTAAAGATCCATCCCATGGTTTATTTTGTCTACTTATTTTAGTTCAATTAAGAATAACTTCTTTATTCATTTGTTGTTGTTCTCTCTTTCTAGTCATAACAATGACACCAAAAAGCCATGCTTTCACATAACTAACTAACCTTTAAACTCCTTGCTTGCTTGTTTGTGGTTTTACATCACTTTCAACATTAGTTCAGTCATTTTGTGATGAGACTTGCTTGTAGCAGATATAGTGCTGAATTGTCATGTTGCAGGTATTTGACATGACAACCCACCTGGTCATAGATTTATAAGGACAACGAGTTAAGCCTTTGAGCACGGGCCTCAGCTCATATGGGAAATTGCATCATAAGTTCAATCTAGGCATGGCCATGGATTGAACCCATGACCTTTGGATCACCACAGAGGAACTGCTAATAAGCTTGTGCTCAAACCAACTGCGCCACGGCCAGCCTATTAACTGATAACTCACACAGTCATATTTGACTAAAATTTGGAGAGCCTGATATTAAACAGGCTGAGTTATAACTTTGATTTGTCTTAACTCGTGGCAAAATTGTTTACTCAGCATTTTAGTCCATATTTAAGGGCATTCCATATAATCAACACACATACATGCAAACATCACAGAAGCTTGCATACCGTCTGTCATAACAATACATTATTTTTCCAGAATATGGTACATTTCCATATTTTTCAATATTATCATGCTTCTTCTCTATAACGCAACAGCTTTGGCTAAATTCCCCAAACCGACTGAGAGCCATATGTCACCTGGAAATGAATATGGTGTTATTACTCTTCAAATGCTTGAGTGCCATCTAGTGTCAGTCGTTGTGGTTTAACATTTAGTTTAATTTTGGCGCCACCTTGTGTCAAGATATGTGGTGACGCCAATATGTGGTAACTGATATGATGACATTATGACGTATCGCCACAAGGGAAAAGATGAGTGATTAATCTTTTGTCAATAACTGTTAAATAATTGTATCTGATTATACAATATGTTAGCATGTTAAAATGATTTGCCTAATATAAATTTTAACTCTAAACAAACCAAACCTCAGTACCACAAATTCAATTAACGTTTAATAAGAGGATTTGTCCACCTTTGATTAATCAAATCTTGTTAATTAACTGAATGGTTGGCAAGTATGACAGGCAGATGAGTCTTGTCATCTGCAAATGACAGGGAATTAACCGTCGACAGTCTTTAAATACAGTCACCTAATGTTTTGTCAAAATGTTGCTGGCCATTCAAATCAAAGCAAATGAGCGTAGGATCCATGTAATAATACGATACCTAATAGACAACTATTAAACCAAATGAAACATACATTACTTCACCTTGTTATTCTGAGCAGAGATTAAATTTATTCCAACAATCCTTTCATATATTTTATAAGTCAATCATATGCGAATCATGCAAAAAAGGTCAACACACCTTTCTCCAATTTATAAGATAAGAGATATCTGTCTGGAGTATAACATGAAACGCATTAAAACTTATGCCACGAAGGTTTCACCGACAATGTGGTGTTTAAAAACCTATCACCTTCATGCTCTAAAAATAAGAATTCTTGAATTGAATCTCCCGGCTTTGTATTTTGTTTTGAAGCTAAATTTAACAAATATTAATTTGTGTTTCAGCAAAATAATTTCCTATAAGGCATTGTGGATTTGGGTCACGGTTTTGCTATGACACAAATTGGTTTCAAGGAATTATTGCAATGTACAACACGCTGTAATTTTTTATTCCGTATCAGCTGCCATTCTTGTATTCCTATTGATCAAAATTTTATCACAAAGGTATCATAAAGGTTTATATCATGACATTTTTATGCTTTGGAGCTCATCCAATCATATCGCAGAAGGAAAAGGTGATTTGGTTTTTTATGGAAACACTATGACCTGAATCAGCGCACGAATTGTTCATCCCTACATTTTTTGTCATCATATTCCCAACCGCAAGTAGCGTTATGATTCTTACATGTTACAAATGCCTTCTACAAACAAAACTAATTTATGATTCATAATGATAATTGCTTAAATCACTCCATGAAATACTTATCAATTAAGATTTGGTTTTGATATGGAGTTACATGATATTGCATGTCTTCATCTGCAGTTTAAAGGCATCCTCATGCAAATCGGCAATAAGACAAAAAATAATACAAATCACAGCTCTATTGACCACTTTTTTTATCGATACCGAGATTTCAACAAATGTATCACATTATTAAATATAACTTGAGATGTAAAAGAGGGTCACATTAAGGTTGATTTTCCAGTTTCCTTTTATAGAGTATATTAAGGATATACTGATCATTTGAAAAAGGAGTCAGTATAGTCTTCATCTCAAATCATGTTTATTTAATAAATCGCAAACAAACAAAGTAAAATGATATACGGACGACAGAATAATCGAAGTAAATATGTAATATTCACAAAATATTGTGGAAATTAAGTCATGCAATTAAAAATAAAACATGTAAATTAAAAATAAAACATGTAAGAACAAATGTATCTGACTAAAGAGGTCAAACACTGGAATAAGGAATAGTCGTGGATTTTAAATATTTGAATAGGGGAGGGCGCGAAGGCACTCTCACATTTTGTATTATTTCAGCGCTATGAACAGACTTGTCTGGTATCAGCGCTATACAAATTTTATTATTATTATTATTATTATTATTATTATTATTATTATTATTATTATTATTATCATTATCATTATCATTATCATTATCATTATCATTATTATTATTATTATTATTATTATTATTATTATTATTATTATTATTATTATTATTATTATTATTATTATTATTATTATTATTATTATTATTATTATTATTATTATTATTATTATTATTATTATTATTATTATTATTATTATTATTATTATTATTATTATTATTATTATTATTATTATTATTATTATTATTATTATTATTATTATTATTATTATTATTATTATTATTATTATTATTATTATTATTATTATTATTATTATTATTATTATTATTATTATTATTATTATTATTATTATTATTATTATTATTATTATTATTATTATTATTATTATTATTATTATTATTATTATTATTATTATTATTTTGAAAACCGTTTGCTGTACCTGTAGCCATGTTGTGAAAGCACCGAAACCAGGACGACACTCTCGGAAAGTTGGTCGACGATTGCATCAAATTCTCTAAAGCAGAATAACACGTAATGATATGAATTAGCAGAATCTGGAACATTTATGCTTTCCTTAAGCTTTCCGTATCAAACATTTATGAAAAGATCTTGTTTTGGATTTATGTGTTTAATTGCGATCTCTGAGACCAGAGTCAATGCAATAATTTGCACAATTTCATGAATATCCTGTTTTTCTGTGAGATAAATGTTGAATAACATCTTCATAAGACTCAGAAAGAAATGTAATCAAAACTATATATATATATATATATATATATATATATATATATATATATATATATATATATATATATATATATATATATATATATATATATATATATATATATATATATATATATATATATATATAGATGCACCAATCGCAGCCTGTGGACCTAAGATACATACCTCCCGATAAATAATCTTATATGAAGATTAATGTGTTCACCAGTATATATCCACAACATAAATTTTAAACTTGATTTTGTGTCATATATCTGAGGACGGCAAAGTGCGCATGTTGCTTGTGTGGCTGAGAGGTAGTTAATGGCGCGGGCGGGCAGATTGATAGGAGTGAGGGGGAGCGTTTATGTCAGTAGGTAGCTATAGAGGCCTGGAGGGACACCTGCAGACAGATGAGCATGTCAAGCATAGCCCCACACCCAGCATCCTTCATGTCCACAATCATAGGAAGCGGTATGGTCTCCCACTCATGCTCTGCTGCTGTAGTTATTATTCATGTAACTCTCAGAGGTCCTCACACTGTTTATTAATGCTTTTCAAGATATTCTCGCGTACTTTCCTGCCAAACACAAAGAACACAATTTTACTACGTACATAAATTCACATTTACGTTACCTAACAGGCCGTAATGATGCTGACATTTATATTGAGGGTTGATAGGTTTAAGATTTAGGGCCGTGTCTGGGCATCTGAAAGCAGGAATTTTTATTGGAAAAGAAATCACATGTGACTAAGTGACCAATAAGAATTTCTGTTGCATAACAACCAGACTATAAAAAGGATGGAAGCCATTTGTTTTTTAGTTGACCTATAGCTTAGTCTTTTATTTATGTTGACATAAGTATTCACATAGAATTATCATAGATTTCATGTCATGAAATCATTGATGTTTTTCATATGACCAAGAGAGTTGCGTTATCAGCTTGGTCTCAATGTCTTTGAAGTTCAGACTATTCATTTTTATATATTCACAGAGAGGTGTACTGAAGTCGCTAATACAAATACATACATGTATCTGTGTTTTTTATGAATGATTATATAGAATTTCTGTGTCAAAATGCTATCCAAGCAAACCATGTATAATTACACATAAGGAATATTCGATCTGACCAAAGTTACTATACGGTGAGTCATATAATTAATTACCTTTAATGATGGAATATATCTTAGTTACAATTTATGTACAGATGATTGGAATTCTTTTATAGTGGAATCTAATATGTCTGCTTTAAACATGATATATCTGTATGTATATTGTGCATGTTGTATATATAGATCGCATTGGAACGTTATTTTCTGCAATGTTTGTTCCAGCCATTGTTCACATGCAAATGAGTATGAATATTGGTGCGCATGTCAGAACTCCTAAGTCTATCTTTACTCCATATGTCAGTGGCCAATTAAGCTGTTCTTCCGCAGACATCGGCTGCTATGAGTAGAATCATAAGCAGGAGCAGTTAACGTTAATGACTGAGCAGATGAGCGTAGCTGTATTGTCTTAAGAGGGAATCAGACAAGTGATTCCTGTGCGAGGCTCCCTTTCCACCGAGCTTCCCCTCTCCTACAATCACGGACATTGCTACCACCCAAGGGAACTCTGATCTGACAGCTTTTTCCATTTCTATTTCCCAGAGGGGCTCAGGGAGCAAGTGCATCTTGGGCTTAAGTGGTGCCCCCTCGCGGTGCGCATGCAGTGTATTAGTATTTGTCAAGTGAACTGATTAACATTTCCAACAAAAGCCAGAAAGTGTTGATTACTCTTGTATGTTTGGCATTAGTTGCTATTATACTGCATGTTTATGTTCCAAGTATTTCACATAATGTCACGCTTCTGAGTAATATTCATTTCAAAAGTTCTAAATAGACCTAATGTTATTAAAATAGACAATCAATAATACATAGATGAAACATTTATGATGAAACTCGGTCCTGTTTGTTCTGCACATAATTTCTATTCATCCAAAATATTCATCTGTTACACCAGGCTGATATGAATATATATATATTAACCCTGTTTGGTACGTGGGATGAAGTAAATGAGAAGTTGTGGAAAACATGCCCTACCATTTTGAACTTGTACCAACCAGAATAGCAGGGAAACGTGATAATTAAACATTCTAGTCTCAAATTATTAATATTCATTTCAAAGGTTCTAAAGCATTGCAAGGTCAAATCAACATTCTACAATACAAATTCAACATCAAAGACATTCAATGACAGCTAGAAGGTCAATATTTGAGACGGGTTTATGTATAAAATGATACTTCACAAAAGTGAGAGACACCTTTTGAAATTGATTACTGTTTAAACTGATACATGGAAACTTTTTATATTTAATATGTTGATGTACATGTGACAACCATGTTTTGAACGCAAACATACAGAGCATATACATGTGCCGTATGATATTTTCTGAATATTCAGATCACATAAACACACAAAGCCTGTGGGAAAATGTCGTCTGCTGTGTCACCAAGATGGTGTTCGGCGGGAAAGACCAGACCGGCGGTGAAAGGGAGCAAAAAGGTCATTTTAAGAAGAAAATGGTTTCATCTCCAGTGCTTTGGTATTCTGTATCTGCAATTCACCACAAGCTGGGGTAATAAAATGGTCTGATTATCCATTTCAGCTCAATAGAACGGCACTCTCTGAATGGAAAGGGTCAATTGCCATTACACGGGGAAAGGTTAGCTTTGATATGGACAGAAAATGTGATTCTAAATGATACAAATTAACTTTATGGAAGGCTTTATTACATCAAACAAGCTTAGGTACCTCACCTTATTACAGAACCTCTTTATTTTGCTTATATCCATACAATAAATAGACTTCTGGACATATTTTAGATATTGATACATCTTCTATTGATACATATTAAAAATTATCGATAAAAGTAAAACGATTGCCACGAGGTCTTTTACATTATACATTGTTCAGCGGTGTTCCGTGAGATTAATGGTAAAGAATTAATTGTGATTTGTTTAATTGTGATCCCATGATTAGAAGTTAGTAATCCTATAAAGCTATATCGACGTCATTAACACAATCAACAAGCAGCTCATCCACAAACACAACTACCGGGATATCACTTAACACTGCCACCCCCGGCTGCGAGAGATAAAAATCATAACATATATCTTAGGTCATACAAACATATTACGTGTTATGCCTTTAAAAGATGTTGATGCAATTTTCAACCAACCTTCGACCATCTTGGCTACCAAAAACACAATAATGTCCCAAACATAATCTGCATGCCTGACTTTCACTCCAGTGTGGCACCTGCAAAGTCATGTTTGTTCTCTTCAAGAAAAGACACGTCACTGAGATCTTATTTCCACGCCCAAATAAAATACTTTCTGAGTGGAACATGGTATTTGAGTCTGTCAGTGTCTTTTCTTTTCCTAAATATGCAACTGGTTTGTATTCTTAATATGTTCGTAATAGCGATAAAATATTAAACCGAAATGCAAATTAGCGTACACATTTCAAAATCTTTTATTTTTCTCAACGATTCCACAGGCCATGTTAGTCTATGCTTTGAGCTATAAGTAAGTACACATTTGGGCTTATTGTCTTCAAACACGTGTTTTGCACGTGTTTTGCAGTGTGTGCCGTTGCAATTCCATTTCCTGTGTCACCTGATATTAGGATCGTCGTGTACCTCTATCCATTGATGTGTCCCAGGACACATTATCATAATACGGATCAGTTTCAACATGGCTACCCTTTAATTCTATTATTTGCGAACGTCCATGACCTTCGCTAATAAAAGTGACAATTAATTTAATACTCTCACTGCCATCTGTTGAAATTGAATGACACCCAAGATTGAAGCTACAAACTGACATTCTTTGTCTCTGTCGCTAGGCAATATCATTATTCAATTAAACAGGGAGTCATCATTCATCCATAGACCTGTAAATCAAGAGCATCAATGTCAACACAAGATATTTAACATTTATAATACAATGGAATTTTATACTATACATACAATGGAAAAAAACTGTAGATGCTGGCACATGGAGAATACTGGCAAAGTTTTCTACAATAACATTATATCGTAGTTGGTGAATTCATAAAAAGTATTCCCATGTGAATAATTACTCATAAGTGTGAGAGTGGATTCGGCACTCAGCAGGAAGCAAACTGAAGTGTATCTTGAGAAATCAAACTTGATGAAATATATATAATTATAACGCTCCATGCCTAGTAACGATTAATTACCATAGCAAATTGGGAGTCATTAGTATACCTCTCTGAAATATGTCTACTTGTTCTAGATACTAATAGACATACCACAGTAACAAAGAGGAAGTAGCTAGAGATGCTAACTGTGAAACATTTCAAATCAGAAAGCAGCTTTTTCCAATATAGACATGAGAGAAACTGATTAGTCATCAAGATGGATTTTGCATAGAGATCATTAATTGATATGGTAAATATAAACTGAATAAGATTACAATGTGTGTAGGACTGTGAAAAAAATCGAATTATTTCCAGCATGAAACTGTTATGTTTTAGATGAATGAGCATCTAAATTGCCAAAGAAGGAGAAATGTTATTATTTCAAAGAATTAACATGAGCTCAGAGGCACGATATGTTCTCTGGCATATTTAATCAGCTTCTAATTACAATTTGAGATATAATCCTGACCAAACTCTTACCATCCATTTCCTACACAATATTGTAAATTTAACTCATTTCCTTAACTGGAGCTGTACCTCGTTTCAGATTTAATTATAGTCGATAGATAATTTTCCACTAGCTATCAGTATCTAGTCTGCCATGTGGCAGCTTGGAAATGAAATGCAATTAGCAATCCACAAAGAACCTTATTAAGGTAACACTAATTAAGGCAAAATCATTTCTGTTTTCGGCATAAATCGTGATCTCCCTCTCTGTTCTAGACAATAAAGACAAGTTGAAGGCATAGCATTGCAATGTTTTGGAAGGTGACATTTTCAGTGATTAATGCGCGCCTAAAAGGCAGGCCTCACAACAGTACAATCATTCTACGTTTGTTTCATTCTAAGCAGTCGTGTATAAGATTTTTTCTATGTACCTGAGTAAGGGCCAAGTTATACAGTTTCCATATTATAAAGAGTATTGATTTTGATATAAATGACAATTCATGCTTTGGGTTCATATTGGTATCTTTATTCTAATTCAAAATACCATATAATCCCACTTAGATGCCACTACAGAACGCTATATTCTTGACCTTGGGTAAAAATGAATGAGGTAACTTTATTTTATCGCAAGATAATGATAAAATAGCATTTTACCATAAATATATAGACAAAATATATTGTCTGTGCAAAATATCATCAATTATTTGCATTATTTTCTTGCCATTTTTCATGTCTAGCTAAGCAGCAACTTAAGATCACCTCTTTCATAATTCTGTCCCATAACATTCTCATCTATTCAGAATTAAGTAGACCAGCGACACCCAATCTCTGTTAAATGATATTTGTCTTTCTATGTCTGATATCAGGTATATAAGCTCTGATGTATTCTCTGGTATAAGATTGCTAAACTCTTCTCCTTTAAATATCTATTTACCTAATCTAAAGTTTATAGTCTCTGACCTAATCTTTGCTATGTAATTGTTCACATAATCTCTGCCATATAATTGCTCACAAAACCACTCACCTAATCTCGACTAATCACTCACCTAATCTCTATTTTATAATCACTCACCTAATGTCTACTAATCACTCACCTAATGTCTACTAATCACTCATCTAATGTCTACTAATCACTCACCCAATCTATACTAATCTCTCACCTAATATCTGCTATATAATCACTCACATAATCTCTACTAATCACTCACATAATCTCTACTAACCACTCATCTAATCTCTACTATATAATCACTCACATAATCTCTAGTAATCACTCACATAATCTCTAGTAATCACTCACATAATCTCTAGTAATCACTCACATAATCTCTACTAATCACTCACCTAATATCTGCTATATAATCACTCACATAATCTCTAGTAATCACTCACATAATCTCTACTAATCACTCATCTAATCTCTACTATATAATCACTCACCTAATCTCTACTAAACATTCAAATAATCTCAATTAATGCTATATGATAAATATATGAAATTTTGACTGATTGAATCATTAACCATAACATCGCACACCTACACCTTATAAGGTGTCAATCTTATATGTATGCTAATGCATTAAGGAACATAATTTGCTTTTGCGAACACTGTACAATATAATAAATCTTTCAGAGAGAGCATAGTTTGATGATATATAATAGAAAAAAATCTTAAATGATTAACACGTCAATATTTCACTTTGAAATATGGAACGAAAATCAAACTATATTCAACAGAATTATTAATTTGAAATGTGAAAAAGTCAAAGTTATCTTCGCTCATGCATGTCACTCATATTAAATGGTTCACAGACATAACATCCTTCAGGTGTGGCCACCCCTCTGATATAATGAATGCACATTTAGCAGAGTGATCGTCTTAAAATCATCTGTGACATAAGAAAAGTGAGGAACATGTTTTTTTGCAATCCATTAATTTAGTGGAATCACAGGAGAATTGCCTGCATAATTAACAAGGAGGTGCTGTGACCACCATGTGACTCAGAGCTAATTACACAATTAACTTCCAAGGAGCAGCCGGGTAGTCTCGTATAGGCGAGATGTGCCGGGGAGATGTTCCAAAAACAGCGTCCACATACCACATGATGTAGTACTAACCTGCATCAGGCCTTTATGAATTGAAAGGGTATGATCATAAAGGGCAAGGGTTAATTGACATTACAGGCAAGGACTGAGAGCCATTGATAGTGAACTACCTGACAGAGAATATTGAGTAATTTAGTGACTTTAAAGGAAAGTCCTATAAATGTAGTAAGAGGCTGACACAATGTAAGCAGGATGACAACAAGACATAAATCAAGATCATTTCCGGAAGGGAAATGTCAAGAGCACAGCAGTAAATCGCTTTACATTTTAAGTAATGCAGTATATTACAATCTATATACAAGACAGTCTCGATTGCAGAATATTTGGTTCTTCTAGACAGTGTTTCATTAAATTAATTACATTGCTATTAGTTAAAATGTAATTAAACATGTTCTGTTGGGTCTCGGGTCCAAATCTTTAAGATTTATGATCATTTTCTAAATACAAAAGAAACCCTACTCTAGGAATTGTAACCTAGTATTTCCCAGTCTGTTACCTGGTATTACCTAGTATGTCATCTTGTACTAATAAGTATGTTACCTAGTATTGCCTCGTGGGATACCTATCAATTTTACCTAGTTTGTTACCTTGTATTATCTGAGTCTGTTATCTAGGTCTAGGTCTGTCACCTTGTGTGTCAATTGGTCGGTTCCTCCTTTTGAAGTCATGCCCTTACATATTACGCACGGTTAACGGCAAACCATTCTTAAAACAATGTTTACATAATCATTCTTTGTCAATCTAATAATATTTACCATTACATAAGCGGTTCCATGTTAATATTTGAACAGAAATAAGGTTCAGAATTGTATTCCCGAGATGAACTGAATGCAAGATCATCAACCCTTAATGAAGGCACACCCGAAATCAGCTATCAAAACAACATAATGATTTGACAAAGACTAAATAACCACATTCCTGAATGAAGACGCTCAGATAGTGTACATTTCAAGACTGAGCATTTGTGGATGTCAACCCGTGGACTGAATATAAAGCAATCAGACTGAGCATTTGAGGATATCAACATGTGGACTGAATATAAAGCAATCAGACTGAGCATTTGAGGATGTCAACCCGTGGACTGAATATAAAGCAATCAGACTGAGCATTTGAGGATGTCAACCCGTGGACTGAATATAAAGCAATCAGACTGAGCATTTGAGGATGTCAACATGTGGACTGAATATAAAGCAATCAGACTGAGCATTTGAGGATATCAACATGTAGACTGAATATAAAGCAATCAGACTGAGCATTTGAGGATATCAACATGTGGACTGAATATAAAGCAATCAGACTGAGCATTTGAGGATATCAACATGTGGACTGAATATAAAGCAATCAGACTGAGCATTTGAGGATATCAACATGTGGACTGAATATAAAGCAATCAGGCTGAGCATTTGAGGATATCAACATGTGGACTGAATATAAAGCAATCAGGCTGAGCATTTGAGGATATCAACCCGTGGACTGAATATAAAGCAATCAGACTGAGCATTTGAGGATATCAACATGTGGACTGAATATAAAGCAATCAGACTGAGCATTTGAGGATATCAACATGTGGACTGAATATAAAGCAATCAGACTGAGCATTTGAGGATATCAACATGTGGACTGAATATAAAGCAATCAGGCTGAGCATTTGAGGATATCAACATGTGGACTGAATATAAAGCAATCAGGCTGAGCATTTGAGGATATCAACCCGTGGACTGAATATAAAGCAATCAGACTGAGCATTTGAGGATATCAACATGTGGACTGAATATAAAGCAATCAGGCTGAGCATTTGAGGATATCAACATGTGGACTGAATATAAAGCAATCAGACTGAGCATTTGAGGATATCAACATGTGGATTGAATATAAAGCAATCAGGCTGAGCATTTGAGGATATCAACATGTAGACTGAATATAAAGCAATCAGACTGAGCATTTTAGGATATCAACATGTAGACTGAATATAAAGCAATCAGACTGAGCATTTGAGGATATCAACATGTAGACTGAGTATAAAGCAATCAGACTGAGCATTTGAGGATATCAACATGTGGACTGAATATAAAGCAATCAGACTGAGCATTTGAGGATGTGAACCCGTGGACTGAATATAAAGCAATTAGACTGAGCATTTGAGGATATCAACATGTGGACTGAATATAAAGCAATCAGACTGAGCATTTGAGGATGTGAACCCGTGGACTGAATATAAAGCAATTAGACTGAGCATTTGAGGATATCAACATGTGGACTGAATATAAAGCAATTAGACTGAGCATTTGAGGATATCAACATGTGGACTGAATATAAAGCAATCAGACTGAGCATTTGAGGATATCAACATGTGGACTGAATATAAAGCAATCAGACTGAGCATTTGAGGATATCAACATGTAGACTGAATATAAAGCAATCAGACTGAGCATTTGAGGATATCAACATGTGGACTGAATATAAAGCAATCAGACTGAGCATTTGAGGATATCAACATGTAGACTGAATATAAAGCAATCAGACTGAGCATTTGAGGATATCAACATGTAGACTGAATATAAAGCAATCAGACTGAGCATTTGAGGATATCAACATGTGGACTGAATATAAAGCAATCAGGCTGAGCATTTGAGGATATCAACATGTGGACTGAGTATAAAGCAATCAGACTGAGCATTTGAGGATATCAACATGTGGACTGAGTATAAAGCAATCAGACTGAGCATTTGAGGATATCAACATGTGGACTGAATATAAAGCAATCAGACTGAGCATTTGAGGATATCAACATGTGGACTGAATATAAAGCAATCAGACTGAGCATTTGAGGATATCAACATGTGGACTGAATATAAAGCAATCAGACTGAGCATTTGAGGATATCAACATGTGGACTGAATATAAAGCAATCAGGCTGAGCATTTGAGGATGCCAACCTACGGACTGAATGTAAAGGAATTTGACTTGAACAATAGAAATAACTCAAGCAATGAACGGAGTGTGAGGGAATTGTATTGTGAACAATGTGACCGGATGGCATCCAAGGGAGAGGAATTATACTGTACATGTATACTATTAGGAGCATCAGCTTAGGCATCAGTGTGTGAGCCAGAGGAAATTAGATCTTGTAATGACGGTATAATACGGGGTCAATCCAAGGGCAGTGCCTAGGACATTTAGGCTCTCTGTTATAACCCACGAGAAGTGAGAGTTAATTAGTCTGAGAACGATATGCGGGGATCTCATCCATAGGATATGATAAATATACCATTTAACTCTCAAATACATCGACCTGGTAGACCTAGGATTGATTATAAAGCAATCAAACATCCTAATTTTCTCAGTATATTCACACAATTTGGCCAAAATCGGTTTCAAACCCAACTCCCGACTTTTGTACTTACCAAATACGTTAGCACCTTTCCCAGTTATAAATGCAATTTTGAGTCCAAATGATGACATCATGGCCACACAAACTTTTGGCCATGATGTCAAGCGATTTTATGGAGCAATGCTGTAAAGTATAAGACTGTGTGATGAGGACATATAGAAAAATAAATCTTCATAAAATATACTCAACTCTGCAATATATTTGTTGTTGATGCATGTAAAATGTTGGAAATGGAATTAAATATGTGGGAATGCATAAATGGTTAAATTAGAAAAAAAAGCCACCTTCCTCCCTATAACGCCCCCCTTTAGTGTAGCTTATGTGAAGTAATAAACAGGCTGTACGTAAGATCGACACACCTTAATATGGCCTCAAGGCTGATATAAATCATATATGAGTATCGAAATACACTACACGTGGAGGACATCATGTTTCATGTAGAGGTGCTTCATACACACTTATAAGTGCTGCTCTATAGTGCTCCACACAGTTTATCACACATAAATGCTGCAAACAATCACACAAGAGTGTTTTCTTAAGGACAGGGCTCCAGGCGCCATCTATTGGTGAAGGACATTGGTTCACAGGCATATATCACTCCTCTCTGTGGGACCGTGGTACTTTATGACAAAACCATCAGAGTTCTTGTAGTGTCAAAGCTGGAACTTAGACGGCTGGCACAAATTTCCAATTTTCTTTCAAATTACTGATTTGCAACCTCATAAATAATTTGGGACGAGCAGACTTTCTGTACTGTGATCAGGGACATCATGTAGATCATTGTGAGGACCCCATAGCGACAGGCAGACGACATGGACGCTGAATCTATGCGTCTTCTAGACTCCCATCCAGAGAATCCCCTGGGATGCCATTTTGTGTTGATCCAACTATAACTCAACAGGAAGCCATAATTATGTCTTCCCCAAAGACACTCAGATGGTGACTATGTCAGGTTGTCACCCTCAGATTATATTCCAGTTTGAAATGAATTACGTTGGTATGATAAAGAATTGGGGCAGTATAATTCGATCCTTTATGTACATTGATATGTCGTTTTTGGAATATGACTATCTGTTTACAATTTCAGGAATTCTCAGATATTTCATCGGATTTATGTACTAAAGGTTATCTTGCTAAAAAAACTGCATGTAATATTTTGAAATATTTCGTTGAATTTGTATATTTCCTTGTTATTCACTTTGCACTGTTATACCGATCCCAGCAATAAAAAGGATATATATTGGGAGTCAGACATCCAAGTATACGGTTACATATTGAGATAAAACCATATGGAATATGTAGTTTCTGGTACGCATTAGAATTGGAAATTAGTTTCCATTCATGATTTTATGCCCTCTAGAAAAACCACTGATGACAATGGCAAGGATGGCTATTATTTTATTTCTGGTGATGGGCGAATCAAATAGGGTAAAATACCTCTCTCAGTGCCATTAGTGACAACCCACAGAGGCAGACTAATGAATAATGTATAATACATCATCATATCATGTTCATGTTATCACTGAAGGTTAATGGCCATTGAGGGACTCTCTTACCACCCCAGCCCCTCTGGAGGATAGCTTTATGGGGTTCTGACGGGCGTTTCCATATTATTACCTGTTAAACTGACCTTAATCGGATGTCGCCAAGGAATTGTAGAACAAGACATAAAAGGTCATTTGTAGTTTTGTGGACATTAGGTGAGTCTTGAAATGTTGGTGTGCCAATATGTTGTGCTATAATAAATCACATTATTTGTCTGAGTAGGAACTAATGAGTGCTTATTTTGTTTTATTATCATTTGGTCTCTGTGTTTGGTTAGCTATAAAACACAAATAAAACTCCACTCTATCATCTGTAAGTTGATTATTTTGGATGACACTTGTTGCATATGGCAATAAATTGGTTTATATGTTTATCTCTGAGACGAGTCACGAATTGAAAAACTGGAAGCCTATTTAGTAAATATTGAGATCAAAAGGATGATGATATTTACTTAATCTTTGTCAAGATTAACCAAAACATTGATTTAGATAAAGCATCCATCTGTGGTTTAAGGTTGGTGGACATTGTAAGTGTCTACAAGTTGTGGACTCTCATTATAAGTGGGTTTTGAGTGGGCAGCGGTCCATGCTGCTGAGCAGATGAGTAGTTCTCCTGTCGGCTCTTCACTCTCCCTTCATACAGAAATATCACAATTTACAGCCCCTACCAAAGTGTAAACATTTTTGGGAACTCATTTGTACTCAGGTAGAAAACATTGAGTATTCTTCCTTTATCTTATGGTACCCGTGTGTTTGATATGTATGATTAATAATGAATGATGAGTGAGAAACACAATTTTTATAGTGAATCTGCAACTTAGCATGCTTAACACGAGAACTTCAGTTTTTCCGTTTTTCATGTCAAAAGATGCTTTTTAAAATTCATTCCTAAATAGCCATCTATCAAGGCTCATAAAAAGAGTTTAAAAAATCACGGCTCTTTGTCTTGTTGATGAAGGAGCCTGAAAAAACATCTTCACACGCAAATGTTTGTTGGTTGTCTGAAACAGCGAAGAACAACTTTATGTGTACATTGGCTGATGACCGTGATGTTTGACCCCTGCTTGAGCCCAGGAGACCCCCACAGATTGCTTCATGTGTGCCCAAGAGGTACTTGTCTGGTGGTCTGCCCATGCTCCAGCCACATACAATCCATCTTTTAGTGCTCATTCCACACACCTGTGTAAGACGTCCGGCATGCGCACTTGGCAGCCAGCCAACAACGAGAGAGGAACGCCAACACACGCTAATGGACCAAAGAGAGTCTCGGCTTCATCGGCACGGTCAACGAGAATACTAATCGCCAACTCAACTGCTCTTTGATACTTGAAGATAAGGTCTCTAGATGTGTGCTGAAAACATCAGCTTCTCTCATGTTCTCTCTATTTGTACACAGTCTGGGATGGTGCCTTTAAAATATATAGCGCAGTGGTACCTGAGTTATAAAGATGGTGTTTGAGTATTCTCCTCACCTATGCATGCAGATCTCAGTGTTTTGTCAGAGAAAACCCTTTGGTTTTGGTTCTTACCTATCGATATTTTCTTTGTGTTGTATTTTTTGAATGGCTCCCTTCAAGCCATAGAAAATATCACATGGACCTGGATCTTTTAACAAGATATTCTTTCCACATGAGGGAAGGAAGTGTAAATGAGGGTTAATTGGCTCATCGCCCCTTGTAAATACCCCAGTGTTTGATGGAGAAGGTTCGGATATCCATCCCCAGTGACAATGGAGCTTCCATGTTGGCAGAGATCCAAAATTCGGACCACAATCTACAACGCAAAGATGCTTTGAAGACATTCATCTTTTTGAAAAGATGAAAAACATCCATCGAGTCATGCAACTTCATTGTTGTCTGAAAATATTTTCACAATAAATGGTCTACTTACCTCACAGTCCTTATAAAGAAAAGTTTTAAGTGCATGCTAGGTCATATAAATGATATCTTCTCTATAATTTGTATACAGGGTTTTGACAGGCATGTTAAAGACTTTAAAACATATGTTCTTTGGATGTATGTCACGACTAAAATAGTTTCATTACTGTCATTGTAATTGCTTAAAATCGGTTCTTCATCAGTACATGATTTCTATGATATCGATGTGATTCTTATATTATATATATATATATATATATATATATAATTATATATATATATATATATATATATATATATATATCATTCATTATTAATCATTCATATTTATTATATATATATATATATATATATATATATATATATATATATATTTATATATATATATATATATATATATATATATATATATATATATATATATATATATATATATATATATATGTAAATATATATATATATATATATATATATATATATATATATATATATATATATATATATATATATATATATATATATATATATTTAAGGCTTGTTAGTCAATGTTCCTAATTAAAGAGAATAATCAATGTCCATCATGTCATTTTCCTGGCATATTGTATGGTGTTCATAAAATCCGGGTAGCAGTGTGTCAAAACTCAATCCCAAAAATATAAATATGGCATCGTCATATTTCTGCTTACCTGGTGCCGAGCTTTAGTGGCATATAAGTGGTGTTGAACATTTATTTGATAGAAGAACGTCATACATTGTAAGACTCATAGTAAGACTCATAGTAAGACTCACAATAAGACTCTTCTGTCTTTCTTCAGCAATCCTGATGACTGGGATGAACCTGAGACTGTGCAATGACCACAGTCAACGCTTTTAGAGTTCATTGACCCTAATTTTATAAAATATGGTGTTTGCCACAGAGAAATCCCAATTCCTATGTCCCATCACATCTAGTACCAATTTATTGAAAACGGAAGTGACAATGTTGGCCTCGTTTTGAGAATGGTCCAATCAGAGTTAATGAGCAAGTAATGGGGAGCCTCGCTTTGGCAATCAGTGCATGGCAGAACACCTGTGTCTTATTGTGCGAGATGTGCACATCTACATAATGATATTATGTCATTACCGGGTATCAGGAAGCTTCATGGATGATCTAGACAATTGATGCGACCACGTTTGTCAAATCTTCTACTCATACCTCAACACCACACGCAATACGTGCTTCGTGAATGTGGCAACATTTTAAACCCGATGAATCGCATGATTTATTATTCATTTGACATTCTATAGCATCTTGATACCAGATAAAATTAAACTTTTGGGCTGATTCGGCCACGTGATGCATATTTCATAACATGTTTGGGTTTGAAGCTTGTGCGAATATGTAGCATTTCATTGTGGAGACAGCAAGCAGAGACTCTCAGACATAAGTGTGTTCCCGAGTGGCCTCAGGATTTCATGTTCTCCACTCCACTGCTCTGAGGTTGCGTGGTATGATTGGATATCATTTAGAGGAGAATGCTATAAAACCCATAACAGCTCATCTTCTGGAAGATGACAATATTAATATCAACCATCTGCCATGATCAACACGCTCCAACTCTCTTTTATTGTCTGATTTAATTAGTAAATGAATGCATCAACAAATAAAATCTGGTCAAGAGCGGTTAATGAAAGCTAATGTGGGGACTTGACCGAAAGCGTAACGAACGCGATGTCATCTGTCCAATAACAATTGGGACGATTGTGGGATTATTTTGTGATGGCGGTTTGAGCGATGAGGGCCGTGGAGTGCATGGGTCGCGTCTTATGTCTCAGTCAGTGAATCAGTCCGCGGTATAAGAGTGATGTATCACTTTGTCAATGCCATTGTGTCTGGACTGATGCCCTCCATAGAAATCTTAACCATCCCTCCTGGCTTATTATATGCCATCTTCAAACTTTCTTCTGCCAAATTGAAATATCTGTTCACTGCGCCCAATCGCCTCGTGTACAATTTGCTACTGATTTAGGTCTTTATAACAACCTGATTGGTAGTTCCAGAAGGATGACATAAAGACAGAAACTGGACATTTAAATGTATGGGCCCCATTCTGTATGACAACGTCTGAATGTGAGGGTCTTCTGCAGCATCTCTCAGTTGAAACATATATTTGAAATGAAATACCAAGATTATTTCCATTAGATTGATGTACTTTTAGCTTAAGGCGGCTTATGAGTGTTCGAGGTGAGTGTCCTCTGGGGACAGATTTTCTGACGGAACTACTTCTTTTTGTACCAAAATAGAACGTTTTTAAAAAAAGTGCGGGAAGACTGCTCAACCATTTTTATTTAAACGTTTAAGTCATGATATAATACTTTGTGATATTAATATTTGTAAGAAAACTACTGATTTATTATTTCATAATCACGATGGAAAATTCTGTGATATATTGGAAGCTTAAAATATTTTAAGCCATAAAAAGTCCAGGATTTCTTTCATCATGTCAAACTGTAAAAGAGGAAAAATCTACAAATTGTGGGACTATAAAAAGTGGATTTACAAACATCTTTCCAATAGTTATTTTAATGGTATTGACTGTGATCCCAGTGAAGCAAATTTTCTTTTTTCAAAAATATTGTGAGAAAAATGTATACCTGAGACTATGGTGTAATATCGCTGTTTTGAAGACTTATATATAAATATTTAAGTAATGTAAGATGATGGGTAAGATGAGACATTCGCCTATTGTCAGTTTGCTGCTACTCTCCTTTGCATCGGGCTCACTTTTACACTGTATCGGAGAGAAGAGAGAACAGGCCTAGTAAAGCTGGGTAGTGTGCTGCTAACATGATATTTTTTTTCAAAATCGACTGAATAAATAATAGTAATTTCAGCATTTATTATTGGGGTTGAGCGTGGCTCAGTTTGTAAGACGTCTGTCTCCCATGCTAAAGGTCTGAGGTTCGAATCCTAGTCGATTCCCATTCCAGTCAGTGCTCCTCGACTGGCTATCAAAAGCCAGTCAAGAGTAGGGCATTCAGTCCTGGTGGAAAACTTCTAAGGCCCAGTTTAAGACTGCATAGCGAAAAATTTCCCTGACTTGGGGGCACAAAGTTTTGCATGAAAGCTTTAAAAGATAGACTCTATATATGATTTACACCATCATTATCCAAGTACACACTCAACCAGAACGATGTTTAATTTTATGATGTGTTTGATAGGATTTACTTGAGAAGTCGTTATTGATAAGAATTACTCAGCTTAGTTCATGATTGGTGTTGGGAATGGCCCAGAACAAAGGGTTGACATCATATCACTATACCATGCTTACTCGAGACTCGAAGATCTATCTATATTACTTGTATATATAGACCGATCAGATAATCCACATCAGATAATCCACCTCAGCATTACACTATAATGTGGAGCATTTTTCAGACCATCTTTCAGCCACCATGTTCTAATTGTTTAATACTTTCACAAAAATTAATGCTATCACAAAAACATGCCTCTAACACAATAACTGTGAATGCACTCCTAACTCTACCCTATTCAACTTTTTAATTCCAACTGCTGCTCACTCCAGTATCCCCCCTCTCCGGGTGTGCACTTTTATCAGAAGTCAGCTAAGAGACTTGTAGACTGGGTAATTTTCTATCATGTAGAAATCATAAAATACAGGAAGGAATTGTCAAATTGGATTTCAAAAAATGAGAAGGATATCCAGGATAATCCAGAAAAAAACATGCACACCAAACGATTCTCGGATCATTATAGAAAACAAATTCAGTAATGCGCTACAGAAATCTTATTCACATTATAGTTAATGGTAAACAAGTTCATATTTATTTTCAGTTATACATCCATGGCCAAAGGCCCAAGCAATTCACCATCAATCCCATCTTTCCAACAATATGTATATCTATCCCATCAATTGAATGTGGATTGACTTACATTCTACAGAACACATGTGGCTGAATGGGGCAATAAAGTCATCAGGGTTCATCACCCATGATGTGTTGATAATCTCAGACAAGGGGCTGATTATCATCTCTGTTGGCACAGGGGCATGAAACCACCCTGCTGTGAGGGCAATCAAAACACATCTAACTTTTAATAAATCCACCTACAAGCTTTTGTCTAAATTTCCCATGCAAGATAATGATGTGGGTAACTACTTCTTGTAGTCAATGTAATACTAACATGCATCCCACAAAGAGAGCCTCATACAGGGCCACACAATTGACCTGCTGATGACAGACTCTAAATCTGCTCTGCACATCTGACATATTACCAGGATCATTAGTTTATGTCTTGACAACATCCAGTAAAGCTAGTCAGTCATGATCAATTTGAACAAAAACTGAAGAGGTACAACTCTGCAGACATCAATTTAAGTGCTGTAGGGATGTGCAGATTTCTAGCAGTTGGGCATACAACCCGGAATACGTCATGTTCCAATTATAGCATCAGCTGCCCATTCATTCCCTGCTCCTCTATATTCTATTACACGGCTTATCTGGACCCTGGCCTCACCCACCTCAGAGGGACACCACTTTTGTTCAAAACTATGTGCCATCATAGTCAGAGGAACACCCTGTCCTATGTTTACTATTACATAATGTTTACACTGTTAGGCTTTGAAGTCCTCAAAGTGCTCTGACAGACCATTGACCACAAGTTGGGTGATATATGTAAGAGCAGAGGGAAGGACAGAGGGTAGATGAAGGTACCCTGGGTGGCATGACATAATACCAATTAACACATACAGAAGACAGGACTATCATTCCACAAATGCATTCTTGATCTTTTGAGCAACATGAGTTGGTCAACTTAGATATTGGATAAAATATGATTCACATCACATGACTTAACATCATTGGTAACCATTTATGAAAATAAATTTATAGAAAATATGCTTAGAGTGTCTTGTCCAGACATATCCCATTTTTTTTATAGGGAAACATGCAGACATGAAGGAATCCATTAAGTCGTTCATGCTTTTCTGATAAATGTATGGATTTGACTGAGCTTCATCCCCCTTCCTGATAGACCCCAACAGCATAAAAAAGGTTCATAAAGGATGGTAACAGTCAAGGGGTAGATTACAAATAGACATATATGCATTAGTTCTGATTTATCTGATTCTGATTAGAACAATTACACAAGGGGACTGATTGAAATGGTTGATAGAAACAATAAAGTCATTAATTACACAACTCACCATAGGTGGGCCTCATCAACACCATCAATAGATTAGCTGGTTGTTTAATATATGTAAGGAAAGTTCAAATAGATGGGTTTCTTCTAGTTTATCAAGACAGAAGGACAGGACATGCTATAGATGGGATTGATAGAATTGTTGGAATTTATAGGAAGTAGCCAAAGATGGAATTGTTCAGATACATCCGATTCTTCTCATTTCTAGAAATATGGGGTTGACCAGATAGCTGTAGTAAAATGTACAGAGATATGGACTGTGCAGGTCTATACATAGAATACTTACTGAAGGTATGATCAATATTGAATTATATTGGTTCATGGGATAGATAGAATTGTTGGAATTGATTGACACACACAGATAGTTTGTTCGAATTGATCAAATTCGTCTCCTTTATAGAATACAACCATATTTCTTGATAAATATAACATATAAGATAGATCTGATTTATCAAATTTCTTCAGTACACTTCAATCAATTGTTGGAATTGATATATGTGTTGTTGGAATTGATAGGGTTGTTGGAAAATAGAGGGGGGCATTGGCCATGCCTCCAGTTATATGCGCTCTATTTCCTATGCACAGAATTACATCATTGTCATTGAGAGGGACATTTTAGGGACCTTAAATGAGTGAATACAACAGTAATAACACAGATAGCTGGCCATCTTGAAAATTCTTGTATTCACTGGGTAAATGGTAAATATTTGCTCGTTAATGTGAGTAAGCTTCAATAACTTCCTCATTATGTGCATTTTGATATTACATTAAATAATGTACATTGGCATATCCCACTATTTCAGCAGATCTTTTGTGCTTGTGTCTAAAATACGAATCTACGGGAGACAGGATTTTATATAATTTCTCCCCAGCCGTGACCTTGAGGCCATTACCTCAAGACATCTTTATCAGGGCAGACAGTCCGGAAATCCTGTAAACGCAGCTGAAAATGACTGTACACCTTCTAATATAAGGAAATTAGATGACTAAGCTGACCAACCTGGGGGACCAGAAGGATAATTATAAAATCTTATTATCTTGGCTTGTGGAAATCAGTAAAACGTTGACACTAGCATGTCAATGATGTAATCTCCACAGTATTTTTGACATGCCTGATTTCGGAGGTGAAACACTGGAGTAAGGAACACTCATATTCTGATGAACAATTCAATGACTTTTCTTTTGAATAATAGTTTTTTATCGATTTTCATGCTCCATTCATAAGCCAGTACTGACTTAAGAGTGTAAACAAACCAACTCTTATACCAAGATTTTGCCAATCCAGTTTGAAAAATATTATTCTAATTTAACGTCAAATTTGGTTAATTCTTCACATTCATAATTCAATGTTTGAAAATTCTTCACAGTCATGTCACAAACCCAAAAGCCTGATATTTACTCCAAAGTTTCGCAAGTTCACTTGCAAATCTTATCTTTCCCTTTTACACTATTTTCCTCAAATATACCATCTATTTCACTTTCAATTTGAAAACAACTGATTAACTTCAGGCAAGTTGGCATTTATACTTAAACGGCATCTAATGGCTCTTATTTATTGATCAACATATTCCAAAACTCAACACTCATCATTAAAGTACAAAAATATTCAGTCACCATAAATAGATAACTTTTATTCATATTGATATGCATGTATATTTGTAAGATATGATGACATTCTAATAATTAGTATTTACAATGTAAAATTACCGACTCCCACACAAAAACTACTGAAAAGTGGGATAATAGAAAGGTGTGCCAGTTCAACCTGTGTAGGTATGCTTACAAAGGAAATTCCTGCAATATTCCAAACAAAAACAATACTCATGTGGGACTTTCATGTTGGTTAAAACATTAGCTTGTTGCTGCCCTTGTGGATTCTAAAACCTTGTTGACAAATCCACAACTCGATAAGGCATCCGCACATCGTCCCGACTGTCAAGTCACGTGACCTCATCTGTCACTCTGTGATTGGATAAGGATTGTGCAGGTGTTCCCATGATGCCGGTGACAGTAGAGGCAGCTGGGATCTCGCAGATTACTCTGTCTTGTCTACAGGCAGCGTAGCTAGGATACCCGCCTAATTTGGGCCCATCCAATCATGTTATTTCACAAGATCTTTGTGACAAAAACTTTGGCGACTCAGCCTTTAAGTGATTAAACATTTTAATTCTGAGCAGCGACACGATTCATCAATATTTGTTAGTTGTCTTGGCAGACTTGGAAATGTTATCTAGGCCGACCAAACTTGGCACAACAGTCTTCATTTGCTCTTTCTCTTATTCCCCACGGGGTGGTGAGGCGGTCGTATCACCTGTCGGGACTACTTCGTGTGGCGGAGGATGAATGATGGGAACGGATCACTCCTTCTGTGGCCAGGTCATGACTTCAACTTACACAGCAAATTGGTGCGCACTTCCTGCAGAGGCACACCTTTGTGCCCGGCAATTGTCGGGTATTAGGCCGTGGCAGCCCCAGCCAGAGAGCCGACTCCAATAACAATGTTGCCTATTCCTCCAAGCAGATCCTATGACTCTTGAACCGTGTGCAATTTTCAGGATGTCAGGGGCGGTTACTTGCATATTTGCGGCGGTTAACACTTGAACACCCAGGACCCACATACCGTGCACCTCGTTTGTGTCAGCTTACTTTGATCTTGCAATATGAGCAGATTTGCAACTTGTTGAGATCACGCGGGTCGCGAGACTTGGTGTGAGACTTTGCTCGATCAAGCATGGCGTCTAAACGATATGACAGTGGGCTAATAGAGGGACGAGACGACTGATCCACACTTGATTGCAGCTCATCGCTGGGAGCTGTCAGGTCGCTATATATATATATATATATATATATATATATATATATATATATATATATATATGTGTGTGTGTGTGTGTGTGTGTATGCTAAGCCACTTGTGAAAAAGGAAACGTTATGAAGCACCTTGAAGCTGAGAAAACTGCGACTGTGCTATGGTACAAATGTATGTACATCGTGAACCTTGGGAATATTATCTATTCCGTAGATTGAAAACAAAACACTGGCCATTTCAATTGCTTTTTGAAATGAAATTGTACTTGAAATATCTTAAGTATCTTATTAATATTCTGGAAATGTGGAAACACAATTTAATATATCCTCCGTGTATTATAAAAAGCAAAGTTAAGATTTCTTAATAACATGCAGTTAATCTTGACAAGCCTCTTAAGGCTGCAATATTTACATAACATATGAAGAATAAGTTAGATGTAGCCACATATCTCTGAGACAATGATGTGACAACTTTTAACAAAAGTGAGGAAGCCTTCAGTCATAACCAGGAAAAATGATCAATCATAATTTGCGAGTTGTCTTAGCAGTGCTAATGGATCTGTCGTCTAGGGCAAACATTGACTTTTTTTTCAGGCGATCGGAGCAGTGAGTCATAATGATCAAAATTTATATTTGTTCTCTTAAATTGATTGTTTAAGACACGATAAGAGATAATTTGCATGTAAAATACGAATATATCTGTTCTCAAACAGAACCGTTTGTACAATTATATAGGTCTTAATGCAAAATGTGGCCACTTATATCAAACTATATCCTTACCAATGTTACCTATATGAACACCAAAATAGCAACGTATGCGAGCAGGAATCCTTGGAAAAAATTAAATTTTCACGAAGGTATCTTTATTAATTATCTGAATAATAACAAAAAAGGTCCACTCAATATATATATATATATATATAGTGGACCTTTTTTGTTATTATTCAGATAATTAATAAAGATACTCCACCACATAAATGTATATATGTATATGTATATTGAATTATTTCATTCGGTACAAAATGAACTAAACATGATATTGATTAACTGGGGGAACCACTGCGGATTTTAAACAGCTTCATATTTGCAAGGTTGAACATTGCAGTTATATTACACTTTATAGAACAGCGAGTAAACTACATTTATGACAAGTTTGAATCGCCTATCAAATTGGATTTTCTGATCCAATACATTCAATGAATATAAAATCCCCAAACATGAAACTGTAAGGAATATTTTTATTTCGATTGTATAACTCGGATTACAGTTTTGATTGAATATTTTGTTTCTTTCAGGATGAGATCGAAAGTGGAATGAGTGCAATCCGATCAGTAGTGCTCTGTTTAATAAATGGTCTTTCACGTTGAAAGAGTGAAACCTGATATTCACCAGTAAGTTCAAGGTTGCTGCCCACACTCTGAGCTTCAACATTTCTATCAAAAATGTTTTAAAGATTTGATTGCATGTTTGTCATTACATGTTACACCCAGATGACATAAAGAGCACGGATTATCCAGATAACATAGTTGACACAGATTACTCAGGTGACATAGTTGACACAGATTACTCAGGTGACGTAGTTGACACAGATTACTCAGGTGACATAGTTGACACAGATTACTCAGGTGACATAGTTGACACAGATTACTCAGGTGACATAGTTGACACAGATTATTCAGGTGACATAGTTGACACAGATTACTCAGGTGACATAGTTGACACAGATTATTCAGGTGACATATTTTACACAGTTAATTAAGATGACATAGTTGACACAGATTATTCAGGTGACATAGTTTACACAGTTAATTAAGATGACGTAGTTGACACAGATTACTCAGCTGACATAGTTGACACAGATTACTCAGGTGACATAATTGACACAGATTACTCAGGTGACATAATTGACACAGATTACTCAGGTGACATAGTTGACACAGATTACTCAGGTGACATAGTTGACACAGATAACTAAGATGACATAGTTGACACAGATTACTCAGGTGACATAGTTGATACCGATAACTAGGATGACATAGTTGACACAGATAACTAAGATGACATAGTTGACACAGATAACTAAAATGACACAGATTACTCAGGTGACATAGTTGATACCGATAACTAGGATGACATAGTTGACACAGATAACTAAGATGACATAATTGACACAGATTACTCAGGTGACATAGTTGACACAGATTACTCAGGTGACATATTTGACACAGATTATTCAGGTGACATATTTGACACAGATTACTCAGGTGACATATTTGACACAGTTAACTAAGATGACATAGTTGACGCATATTACTCAGGTGACATAGTTGACACAGATTACCCAGATGACATAGTTGACACAGGCCACCGAAATGACACAGGAGACATAGATTATAACTCAAATAACATTGTTGACACAGATTTTACAGATGACATAGCTGACACAGATTAGAGCATTATCATTTTATTTTTATCCGCAAAAAAGGTGCAAAATATGATAATAAAAATAACATTCCTCACAATTCTCATGCATAAAGCAAATAAAAATGATATTCTTGCACGAATGTTTCAAAGATCAAAGCTTGATATATGACATGCAGGAATACGACAGAGATAAAAAAAAGTAAGATTTGTGGTAGTATATTGTTAAATGGTGATAGCCCTCGGGTGTCCCAGCCAGACGAGAAGGTCACCTGGTCAGGACATGGAGTCTGAGGAAGAACGTGCCACTAATAAGGTGATATTTGGCGTGGCTGAGAGATGTGCGGGCTGACATTGTTGTGTGAGGGTTTAGATATGGTGATGGGCTTGTTATGGAGGAGGTGAATGCCTGGTAGATGGTGCCTGTCTGTATTACAACCAGGGCTACAGAGTGCCTCTCTTATGGGATGTGACAGCCCCCACTGATGTCTAATTCAGCACTCAACAAAGGCTTCAGGCACCAAACTAGGCTGGTATAATTCTGGGATCCCCTCTGTCGCCCATTCACATTACCAACAGAGGCCGTACCAATAGAGCAGTGCGCTGCACTCGGCCTTGAGCCTGGTGCGGGTTTGTACCGAATAAATCAGGTGTACCTCCTATTTGTAGGTTCATCCAACAACACCAGGCTGATAGTTGTCAGCAGTAATTTCATCACTCCTCCCCATTGTTGCCTGCTTCTGATATGGCGGTCCGCTCTGATCAAATCTCCACCAATTTACATGTGACTGTGAGCCTTTTGTCAGCCTCGCATTGCTGCCTTTGACAGACAGTCTGATGGCTTACTTTATATCCCTGCAAATATTAATTTTTGCCACCGCTTCCTTAACGTGGTTAAGTGGGAGAACTTTTGTCAGCGGATATGGAAGGGGTGAAAATATGTCATGTTAGCCTATGCCTGATTGCCAGTCACACAATAGCATCTTATTACATTCACACCACATCAAGTCCGTGTCAAAAATTTCCTCACATTTTACTGTCATGGGATGTATGGAACTTCATAAAAATGGTCTTCCCACACCACTGGAAGACAACAGATTAGTCGTAAATTTGATATATAAAAACATACTTTGTATTTATATTTATATTGCAATCTTTCATAATCAAAGAGTCCATGTCTATTTTTTTGTAGTTATGATGATTAACTGAAATGTAAATAAAGTAAATTTTAACATTTTTAAGATGGAGATAGTATATCAGGGAATATTTTGCTGAAACCGTGAAGAAAACCTTGAAAGAGACTTCACATTCCAGGGCAATTTAAAGGAAATATTGCAAGGCTAGGATATTCGCCAAATCTTCACAACTAATTCTATTTCATAATTCCCTATCACATCTTACATGTTTAATCAGTATCAAAATATGGATATTCAATTCTATCTTTTTATGATGCAATGACGGACTGAATAGCGTGGCAACCCCACAAGGAGAGGAGTGCTTCTTTTGTGGTCAAAGTTTAGTCATTCACCAAAATGAGATTAATGCACTTTCCGAATTAGATTAATATAATTTAGTTTTATTTAATAGAGTCTGACAGCAAAGGGACATGGTCTGTGTAGTAGCAGTTTTGATCCACATCGAGACAACGAACCATTTCCTATTTGAAATCAATACCAGACTCATGCAATGAACAGTTTCAGCGCAAAATTGAATAAATAACCTCAAATGATTTCCTACAAATAACATTTCAATTAATTATTGATGATCTGCATAGTGTTACAGATCTGTCATGTAAGCAAAGTACGCCAGTATGACATGCTCATGACACGCATACAAATATTAGCACTCTGAGTCATTACATGATGGTGAAGCCTTAATGTCAATTAAATCTTCAGCATTCCTACAATCATATCAAGCCATACATTCATATCTATGGTTAAAATTATGAAAAAACAAACATCGCTTTTCAAATAAGGAACAGGATGCACATTTATCCTCTTAAGGATCGTCAAGTTTAATAAATACTTCATGTACCTTTCTCCGTATTTCTCCTTTGATAGAATTTTAGAGATGAAATCGATTTTATTTCAATGAATATTTGAAATTCATCATTAAAATATCACAGCATAACATTTCATTGATTTAATTGATTTGAACTATCATGCAAAATCTTATTTGAATAGAAGGTTTTGATCGAAATTTGTAACAGTTCATATTGTTTCATATAATGATTTACCTTAAAATATGATTAAGATTAATCACTATTTTTTCTGAAGTAGTGTACGTTCATGACCAAATCATTGAGATGATGGTGTTTCATTGGGATGAAGTCAGAGTAAATCTCCGGGTCTATTCCTGCGTGGAAATCACCCCCTCTACTCTGTCTCATTGACACCATTAACCTTCTTTAATGTATTTTGTTAAATGTACTTTAGCGATAAGGGAAACATAATGCAATAAATATTAGTTTTTCACATTCCATGTAGAACCCTTGTAAATGCATTGTTTATTATGGAATTTGATAAGTGACATGTTTTTAAGCTTGACTAGCTCTTTGAATATTTCTCTGTGATTGTTTAAAAACGATTATTTTATGCGGCATATTTCAGAAATTGAAGGAAAAAAGCCAATATTGCTGTTGGGTTTATAACCGGAAGTAGGTTTGTGTCACGCTCATATTCCGACCTCTCTTCAGAATCTTCTGACATTCTCGATCAATTGTAATGCATGTGAAATATAATATAAAATTATGATATCAAATGAGCAAGAAACGAGACTATTCATCACTTTATTCCAGTATCAGGACAAATGAACAGTCTGGGTTCTTTTTAACATATGTTTTTTAATCATTATCTACACGAAATGAACAATTGTGTTGGTTATCGAATCCAATTCCTGAGACAAATACCATCGGATTGCTGTCTACTAATTGACCGAGTTCCAAGCCTTCTATCAATTAATGTAATCCCAAATTTGCCTCAGAAATCAACACTGTTATTAGTTCTTTTATTTGATTTGGAGAAAAGTAATGAAGTATATTGGATTTAAAATTATGTTTCCACTTCTGTGTAATAGAGTCATTGATACATTTTAATTCAATTGATGTAATGATGTTCAAACTTGAGGTGGAAATTGGATTTGATACGAGGCAGAAGCAGAATTATCTCGTTTATTGAAATATGCGATCGCTCATTGTTAAGCATTAACTGATTTATTTTTGAAGCTACATTATGAATAGATATTTTTTTCCAATTTAATTGAAGATATGATAAAGAAAATAGTCTAGTATGTATAGCTAACACAAAGTTTGTCTTTTGTCAAATGCCTAAATAACGCAAGAGAAACATTGTGGCATCAAGGCTAAGGACGGATGTGATAGACACTAAAACCTAAAAACCTAACTGCAGAAATCATTACCTTGGAGGCAGTGTATATGAAAAAGACCTGATAGAACAATAGCTCCCCCTACACAAATCCAAATGTAAAATGGTGTCCTGATATTTTTTAAGCTAAAAAAGGCAACGAAGTCAAAATATCTGTTTCAATTCAGAATGCCAAATAGTAAATGTTCTCCAGAATGTAGGACCAGATATAAGAGGATTTCTGAACAGTTTTGGGAATGTATTCTCAATATTTACTGTCAAACACATTATGAAAAAAAGAGGTAAAATAACTAATTCCTCTTTTTCATAATTGTCATCCTATACCCAATTGCAAAATATTAATTTTATTTCCAAATTTGATAATACAAAATCTGTTACTTGGATCACAGCAAATATTCTTGTGATCTAAACAATACCAGCATAGTTAAAAATAAGCCTATTAAGCAATCTGCAGAACCAATTTGCTTGTCTTCTCCATTCCTTACTAAATCATTTTCATATCTAATTATTTGTATATTTATGTCAGTGCTGAAACAGAGATATATATCGAAGCTAAAACGTTGATATGTACAAATTATATTCATTAACACATTGATTTACACCAGGGAATCTATATTTAGACTAGAAATGTTCAGCTTCTCAAAAGGTGGCCATTGTGACCCTTTTTAACATCTGGCACTAGGGGGATATCATCTAAAAGGCCCATTAATATCCCCCATTTCTGAATTATATGCATCATAGCATGTGTGTGAAATATCACAAAAATTACATTTTGTTGGATGCTGTGGTTTATGAAGATTGAAGAATTTTTGTTAAGTAAATCTGAGATTTTACCATGTCCATAGCTTCTAATAAGCAAAATCCGCTTTCCTGAAGGACGCTGAGAAGCCTATATAGCCAAATGTGCAGACGTGCCGGATAATTGGCCAGAACACATGTACCTGGGATCCTCCAAACAGGTATAGGGGCAGTTAATTGCTGTAATTTGTCTACACTCGTTGTGAGACAGGTCGATCTCATGCTTCACTCCAGAATTTGTTTATTTTTTTCTATCACGGTATAAAATAGTCACCGTCTTTGGAGATACATAGTGCATTTAAAGGAGTTGCAGACTTATTCATAGATAGCAATGTGCTATATTTTCATGACAAGAGAATATATTTGTCTATCCATTAGTTGTTAGAATTATGCATTCTGCAACGTTATAATGCATGAAACCTCACTTTTCGCACATAAAAGTCCTTAAAACTTTCATAAAATCAGATTTTCAAGCACATGTTCTTTCATAATATTATTTTTAATTCATAAACCTTGTTCTTACTAAATGTTCAATTTGAAAGAAGATGAGTCTTCTGCTAAAATCCAAGTCTTCCATTGAACATTTATCCCCATTTTTTAAAATGTGATATTCCATAACAGCACAGTAATAATTGGAAACTGGGATACTTCATTATTTTAATCAAGAAAATAATTATCATGATTGTTAAAAACTAACCTATTTGAAATCAAATACATTCCTTTTTATTGTATTTGATATGCATATTTTTATATTTTACCCATCGGGATTTACATTTTTGTATTAATAAATATACAATACAAAAGTTGGAGTATTCCAAAATGACAGAATCTTCTTTCATTTGCAAGTGGAAAGATATAATTGTTATTATGAGCAAAGTTATGTATCATACGTCATTAAAATCGGATTAAATGTCATGATCATGTACAACAAGATGAGCCGAGATCTGACTAGATCAACACATTTTAGCATTACAAAAAATATATACATTTGACATATCACACAGGTTTGTTCGTGTGGGGTTTTACATCGCTTTCACCACTATTTCAGTCATTTCATGACGAGACCTGCTTGGAGCAGATATAGTGCTGCTTCGCTGAATAGTCATGTCGCTTGTCCTTGACATGATAACTAACTCAGTCACAGATTTACAAGGACAATGCTGGTTAAGCCTTCTGGCACGGGCCTCGGATCATATGATAAAATCGCCAACTTCTCAGGTACAGTCATCCTTATCTTTACTGAAATAAAAAAGTGGATTTCACTTTGATTTGACCCAACATTCAACATATTTTCACACCTTCCTTGACAAGTGTTTACAAGCTATCAAAACACAGGATGGTCACACCTGACATATAGTCTTCGATTCTTTTTTGACTCAAGGAGTTCACATTTCACCGCATTATGGAAATTCTATATAGTATCATGAGCTTTGAACTATACAGCTCCTGATTCCTTCCACAAAATTACTGACTAGACTGGTACTGCCCATTTCTTGAAATTTTGCACTGTACCAGTCACGCCTGCCAAAGAGGTTGCCAGTTTCGACTGACAAACTTGATAGTCTGACAATATTTCCTTGCTGGTCAGTGTAATGAGGGATGACTGTAATACAATATGAAATATATTATTTTGATTAGGTTTCGAATGTCATATGAATGTCTTAAACTACTGTCCTTACTGTGTCCCCATCTTTACAGTTTTAATATATCTAAATATGGACCCATGTTTATCCAGCACGCGCTTTCTGCATGACACCTAAAAATGACATTTAGGAGTGTACACAAGGTGACGTCAGAGCAACACACAAGTCGGAAACATCACATAACATCATAAACAATGGCAGAGAAATGCTGAGATAAAAAAAAGACTTTTTTCTTTGATAAGCTAAATATTCGATGTTAAAAAGAAAAGTACATGGCTTTTTGAAAGCCTGTTGCAGGGGATCGAGTTCTACCTGAGTCGAAGACTAATCCCAAAGACATCTGCAAAATGGACTTGAAATCCACTGTTTCCAGGAATTCCCCACATTCTCCATCATATATCAGCTATGACTCAGGCGGAACTCTATTCTTTTAACAGTGAACGTTAGGCTTGCCAGAAGAATATTCTGTAGAATATGAAGTAAAATATTTTGCTCACTCTATCATGGTTAGTTAGGATGTGCATAATCATTCCAAATTGCTTATTTCTAATTAAAGCTTGAATGGAAATATCTCAAAGATTAAAATGAATGAAAGGTTACATAGAGGCCGCTTGGTTTGATAAATGGCTGATAATTATTGATAACATCACTGTATTATCATAAGCGATCACAATACCAAGAGTTAAGAATTGCAAAGCTTCTCTTCAAGGAATAAGCCTGAGTCTCGCGACAGGTCTCGGAAACAACCACGCGTCCGGCATAAAGGCGCCTGCTGTGACGACTGCCCGAAGCACATCGGAAAAGGTCATGTCTGCTGTCCCGAACCTGCTCTCTCAAATATCGTTCTCTTCTATGATTCTAGATAATCATGACAAGGTAATACATTTGTGTTGCCTTTTTAATTATTTTTTTTCCAATGCCATGAAAGGATGATACAAATATTAACATGTAAAACGTTTTGTTATTTCTTCTCTCGCTGAGCAAAAAGCAATATCATTTAATATATGTTTGTTTGATTTGTATTGTGATCCATGAGGAGTTCTGGGCCGGTTCCACTAGCATGGTTTGTAAAGCAATAAATCTGTCTTTCCTGGTCACATAAGTGGAAAACGGGGGTGGTGGGTTCGACTCCCATTGCCAATCGCGTTACGTTCACTTTGGTTAAGTTAGTTCTACTACAATATAATAAACCTTTTTTGGCCTTTTTTCACCGTCGGCGATAATTGGAAATGTGTTATTTACCGCATTGACGCATTTTTATTTGAGTCCAATATCATGGTGAAAAGAAGTCATACGTCAAGAATGAAGTCGTGTGGTTGGAAAAATAAAATTTAAATCATACTTCTTCAATTGTAAAACCATCATGTCAAAGTCTGAAACTAACCGGAAGCAGCTGATATCAATCACGTGATGGGTAGTGGCCACCGTGTTTGGACGTAATTATTTCCTTATTTCTTGTTAATGTTCATTTGTCACAGTTTCAATCTCTTTTATATCAAAGAAGGGCACATAACTTGAAATAGCATATTTGAAGCTAAGTTATTAGTTTATCACAATGGAATTACCACGAGAATTGGTGTGAAATACGAAAGGGATCAGAAAATATTTTTAAATGCAAAATCCAAGCTTGTTTGGCATGATATACTTTAAAATGCTCAAAGGTCGACCTGATATCGCCAATGTTGCTGAATGGAGGTAAAGCAACATTTCACATTTTTCCACGTGTTTTGCATATTTCACCAAAGAGAAAATCATAGATTTACCTCATGTAGATTAGGATCATATATTCAATTTCTATATTGAAATGTGTGTTGAAAGATTAGTCAAGCATACATGATGTACAAGGCTTGGGAAGCTAATCCGTCTGTATTTCCTATCAGCAAATCTTTCTTATTGTGAGATGTCCTGAGCACAACCGAGTTATCAGCATTATATCTATACATATTATATCTATATTTTCTATTTTCTCCTCTGAGACACGATATCATGTTTCCTATTGGGTATGCTGAACTTTTTATATTAAGGCCCAGTCGTCACATTGAACAAAAAAATTAGATTTGTGTATTTCATTTATCTGTGAAAGACAATGCAAGATAAAAAGATGATATTAATTTTAAGACATGATGTACTCTCTCTCCAGATCCTGGATTAATACCGGGCTCTGCAAGTAAAGGCAGATAAGTGGTATTTCAAGAAACCACATTGTTGAAAATGATGTAATTACCCCCCCCCCCCCAAAAAAAAAATAAAAACCACCCCAAAAGAAACCTGATATTTATTGATATACTCTTCCAACCAGATATTTCCAATACACCCCCTCTCCACCATTACAAATGATCCATTAACTACTTTTCAACATATTCAATGCGCATGTACACGTGTACGGTTGTGCCATTGTGCATGAGCATGTACAAGGGATAACCAAGCGCACATCTATGTGGTAATTGCATCCTAATGTGCAGAATAACTGGGTCTAAAGAACGTTTTTTGCCAGATGTAGTATGACACTATCTCACCATGTAGAGTAAGATAGCATAGCATTGAATATGATATTTGAATATCTCGTTCCCGAATTAAATGTTGTTTGTATGATGTGTTTACTTGCATCCAGAAGAATGCAGGTTAAAGCATTGGTCCTTCAGCTGGCATAGGCCTTGTGTGCATTCTATGGCAAACAGTTTCATCTCAGATTATGTTTGGGCATAGTATAAGGGGTGACAAAAATCAGGGAAGACATTCTGAATCATGCAAACAACTTTTTTTACCCTGACCTTAGGTTTTCACAACTAACAAAATGGCGTTTTTATGAAAGATGGCTGTTAATAAGCTATAAACAACTTTATTATCAGTAAAAGATATACTAATATTAATAGTAAAAGATATACTAATTCACACTAGAGTATCAACAGATGTACCCAGACAACATAAATAAGGACTATTATGGTTTATGGTTTTATACTAATTTTTAGCAAACAAATATTGCCATTTCGGACCTAAAAATCTCACAAAAATAGTTTTTTCATCCAAATACTGTGTTGAATGTACTTCACTACAACTCATTTTGATGATGCTTAATTATTGTGATTAATAGCCAGTCTAAAATGATAATTTTGATAAACTTGACATTGAAGTTAGGAATAAGTATGTTACCCTCCTCCCCTTAATCTAAAATATAGCCAATTGTCAAAGAATGATTGTTTACTCATATTTAAAGAGCTTCATTCTACTCACCAGTGGTATACATATCTAATAGTATTTGTGATTATCCTTGCTTTATAAGGAATAAGTTTGATAATTTGGCACATTTTACATTTAAAATCTTTAATATTGACACTGAAATGGTGTCTACCTGCTTGTCAAAATGCTTTTAAATATATGTTTGCCTTTCATCATGCAGAAGACAAAATCTCTACTGAAACCAATTTAAGATTTTAAGATTTTTACAATCTTGTTATTCTTCCCTAACATTTATATTTACGAAAGCCACAACATGGAACATCTCTTGCACTGTCACCATTTTCAAATGAAATTTCATTGTGGGGTCATCTGGCAAAGGCCTGTGATTTGTGTTAGGAATTGGAAGATCCTCAATTAACACATAAGCATACTTCAATGGATGTAGAGAAAGACAGTTAACTGGCGTATAAGTACTATAAAAAGCTCTATTGATATGGGCATGAATGACAAATGATGTGAGGGGTAGATCAGAAACAGCAAGTTTGATTGAAGATATTTCTTTATATCAAAGCTCATACATTGGTTTACAGTCATTTTTAAGTCATATTTAATTTATCCATTCCAAATATAAATATCTTTTGCAGCAGTCTCACTTGAGTTAAGTTCATAATGCACTTTTAGTTCAGAATGAACTGCTTTGAATCCACTGGCTTTTCTGAAAATGTTGTCTGCAGCTAGAATCCCATGATAAATGAGAAGTTCGCTGTAGCCAACATGCTGCTTCCTCCATAAAGCAAACCTTGGTTATCATAAATAAAAGGAGCATTTAGGGCAATATGCTATATGTCATACCTTCAGTTGGTATAAATGTACTAGTTATACTAATTCTACTTGTTTTCATAAACTCCTAGATAGAGAAAAAAACCTGTAACTGCTCTAAAGATCGAAGAAGGTCAATAGTTGGTCAAATGATGCCAGGTGAGAGGACAGTCCATTATACTGCCCAGAGACCAGGATACGATGAACATAAACATGCTGAGGGTTCCCACACATAAGATTAGTTTGTTAACACATTGTCACAAAATACATTATTTGCACTGAAGCTTAAAGCATTCATGAAACCTGACTTTCAGACATATTTTCTTTACATAACATGAATGTTTATACCCTAAACAGTGCTTTTATGTAGTATTACCCAAAATATTCCCTGTTAACAACTTTCTGTGGTACTTGAAAGTTGATCAGTTGTCTGCTGAAACCTTCACCAGCAATTGAACACTTTGTCAACAAGCTTTGTTTAGCTGGTTTGTGATCCCATGTAAACACCTAATAAGTTACCAGTTGGGCACCTGTCCAGCTTGGGAAACAGGGTGGAGATGTTTTGTACAATTTATCAATTTATTGCCAGGAGTATACTTCAGAACAACATAAGATTTTAATAATATTTGAATCAATAACTCATGGTTGTGACAAATATCTTATGGTTGTGAAAGATATATCATTTATGGGAAAAGTATACTATTTATTTGAAAAGTATCTTATGCATGTGAAAACCTTTCTGTCAAAATCCCCCTTAACTTAAAGGTTGTGATATTGAAAAAGTGACATTAAATCCTTTGATCACTGGTTTGGCCTTAAATCCCAAGGACTTTGAATGGCAAAACTGTGAATGCTGATAATTGGTATCAGTAAAATTTATGATTTGACCCTCTTTGATGAAATTTGGGGTTTTTCACACCACTGAATGGGAAGACATCAAAGGCTGCATGTATTGCACCTTAAAAGCTGGGCTGTATAGAGTTTTTTTAAACTTTTTTTTGCAAACATATATAATATAAAAAATAATGATTTTTCTTCATTTATAACTTCATAAATATTCATCCATTTTTAATCATTTTACCACCAAAAGAAAGCCAAGAAAAGGCACTATCATCGTGATAAGTGTTATCTTCTAATTCATTCTTTAAATAGTAGAAAAAAATGGCCGAAAATGTGTTGCTCCAATTTTGACAATTGGTAAACAACACCTCCTGTGACTTATGGAGCCCCCTGACAGTTCAAAGGTCAAGGTCACACAACACACTTCCTGTCAAGTACTGGCAGTACTTGGTGGTCACAAAAAAACATAATTCTCAGGGCAGATGTTCTTTTGTGGATTTCAGACAGATAGCCTGTATGTATGTCAATTTTAAGATCATATATTGTTTTCAGATAACTTAAACCACTGTAAAATCGCCTGGAACCTTCCAGGTTTCATGAATGCTTTAACTGTAACAAATAAAATTTTGCTACTTATCTAGATTAGTTATAAATATCAATATAAAGAATGTTTATGAACAATAAGCAAAAGTATTCAACCTATTCTTAAAAATGCAAATCTAATCACAGATACCATGATACATGTATGCTGATGATTAAGAGTGGAATGAATCTCTGAAGTCTTGGATAAAAACATTTGAATGCATGTTTATAGTTGTTAATCTAACTTTCATGACCTTAAATTACAGATATTTCTGTTCTTTACACCTAGTCTTAACGTTCACTGTTTACCCAAGCCTTATATTGATATATATTTCTGCTCAAATCCAAGAGTATTTGAACAAAACTCTGATGATGGAAATAAGTAGTGTCCCACAGAATTCTATTTTAATTTCGTGCTGATTTGGATGTGACAATGCCTTGTAATTCATTGCAAATGAGAACAGGGGCACATCATTTGCAAATTTTCGAGGGAATAATCTTACTCAAAGGGTGTCCCACCATTCAATCACAGACATTTCTTATTTCTCTTGGAACACAAATTTAAACTTCATAAAAGATATGATGTAAGAAAGCAAACGGTATGGTTTACAGTTCCTAAATATGCTTTGCGATCCCAGCTTTGTATGGATTATTTCCTTTTATTCTTAAAAAGAATAAACCACTGTATTGTTTCACATTCTTGTATCAGATGACATACATCCCCACTATATCGTCCAAATAGCAAACTTTGATTTTTTTTTTCATTTTGGTAAATGTTTTGCAAGCGAGATTTTATTGCAGTCAAAATGTGTTAAAATGTTCAAGTACCTCTACAAGTGTCCAACACAATTGGATTCCCGTCTGCTGTGTGATTGATAATGCCAGTGGCAGGTCTGTCTACGTGCCAAAGAGATGCACAGTCTGACCAAAGTCCCAGCCAGTGATGGAGGGCCCATGGATTCCTGTCCCATGTTAAGGCCTGATGAATGATGCAACAAGTTCAGTGGATCTTGCTTTATTTACTATTTATTTATGCACAAGCTACATTTCAGAGAACAAGGTGTTCGAATGGTTCAAAATGTCACCATTAATGTCATCAAAACAAATTTTGTGGGCTTTTTTTTAAAGTGGTCTTAGTGGTGAGTCCTTGTGCAGTGATAATGGACTCAGTGGAAGGTGATGGATTAACATGGACTGTGAATCGTTCTGATAGATACCATGTGATCATGGAACTTGATGGCAATGCTAACTATAAACTAGGAACATGAGTTGTGAGAGATACCATGTGACTTGACCAGGACCATTTTTGACAAGAGATGCCATGTGATTGATTAGATAAAGTATGAGGGATATAGTATGAAATATGATCTTGACTTGTGAGAGATACCATGTGACTGAGAATAGATCATGAGGGATATGGATGTATAAAAGTGTGAAGAAGAATTTGAAAATGCCGACTCATTTTCTAAGAAATATAACCACAAATTACGATCATGCTCTTTAATGTTTCACCAAATAATTATGATAGTACTTGGTTGTAGGTTAATATTTTCGTTCTTGTACGGGCTTTACAAAGTCTCAAAATAGAGTAATCATTGATTATTCAGGCAGGGTTTGACGGAGGTCAGAATATAACATATTGCTGGTACCCTTTAAAGAGAAAATATGTTAAGAACACAAACGATTGAGAGGGACAAAATAACAATCCAGAAAATTCAACTTCATCCCTCACCAAAAAGGACATTTCTTCCCTCATTGTACGATTCCTGAATCAACTCACAATAAATAGTATTGGCCTTCTATCTATTGTATTGCTTTTATACATCCAAACGGTTTCATTTATATAAATGTACATTATGTTATGATACACACAATTCCCATCCAAATATTGGATAGAGAGCAAAAATGGGAAGCACAATTTTACTTTATAATGCAATAACCTTATATTGTATAAAGCATTGTCCCAGTGGGTACCCAACAATTTTGACAATGACAAATAAATAGATGTACACATCTGTCAAATAAGACAGACTATGCTCGCATGCTTAGTTTATGAAACAAAATTACCACTAAAATCATTAATTATAATTTATTGACTTGAATATCATTCAAAGTAGTCTTTTAAGTGGTTATTCTGAACTGATTATTTACGAATTATGCGAAGGCCTCACATCTTTAAGGTTTCCCTGACTTCTTAATCGTGAATGTGTTCAGATTTTAATGAGTCACAAATAATAATTTCAAATGGATGTCTTCATCTTCTGAAAGGTGGATAATGTATTAAATATTCAGAATTGTATCGTATTTCATACCAAATGTTGCAAAGTAAAATGTGATTATATGGATAAATACAACATGAGACAAAATGTTCATGTCTTACAAAACCTAGCAAAATTAAAAAAACTCTTTGAAATGTCTGTTTGTTTACCTATTATCTCGAGAGATTCAGTTGAATATATCTGAACATATAGCAGGTCTATGATTTCAAAGTGTACATAAATACCATTCACAACTATATTTATAGTAGGTCAATATATTGGTCTTATTTTGTTTTTTTGTGGAACAAATAAGCTTTTATGTAATAGAAATACACCTCGATTTTGCAATATCATCATATGCATTTATGATTTTGCAATATCATCATAAGCATTTATCCACTCGCTGATGAACGCGAAATACAAAAGGTTGAACAGGACAGGCTGGAGATAATCGACTTATAGACTCTATGAAGTTGATGGAGACAGATACACCAAAGATACTGTCATGAATGGGGAATATTAATGTCAATGAATGAGAGATGAATGGGAAGGGACGGTATTACCCCACAAGTAAGGAAGGTGGGCCCTGGTGGAAGAGTATATGACTGCTGATGCTGGCCGCATCAGGCAGGCACGCAGGCAGGCAGGCAGGCAGGCAAACAGGCAGCTCAGCGTGCCACCACCCGGCCACGCAGGCAGCCTGCCCCATCATCATCGTCATCATCATCAGTGGTACCGCTGCAGCATCAGTAGCACGCAGACCATGTGAAGGTACGCTGGCGTTATAGCCATAAGTCTCCGGTGTGTTGTATCACGGCATGGACCATTTATAGACAGTGACAATCTGGACTGTGGGCGTCGACGCGGCTGTCACGTCTCATACAAGCGTTACGGAGCGCTGTCAGTTGTACGCGGCGGAGGCCTTGTGACGGGACGTGGTTCGCGGCTCCCGGTATCAGGTGTTGTATCCTCATAGAGTGAGACCGGCTCCCGCCTCTGGGATCAGTCACCCCTCTACTCGGCCACCCTAGCTTGATGGGCGGTGACAAGCGGACAGACCACGGACACAAGTCGCCACCTAGACACAGGCCGGCCGGAGTGTAACCCGCCTTACCCCGAGGGACTCCTGTCTCCATCGTTCTGCAGACCAGCCGCATTAAGATCTCTCCATCCCACCATCCTGCCTCAGCTTGATCTGCATCAGCAACCTCCTCAAACAGGCTGGAATACCATGAGAGACAGGTGAACGCAACAAAGGCATGAGACATGTAATTTTAACATATTGTTTTACACAAAACAAGGAAAACTACTCCTTCCTGAGAACACGAACATAGCCCAGTAGGAGAGTGATGATACTTGATGGTGACACGAGAGAGGAGCCAAGCCCAAACTTGTATATTCAGGATAAATTGAAGTTAATATAACATAGTGTTACATTGGCCTGCAGCCCACACACCTCGTATTGTCTTGTAGGTCTCCTGAGAGCCTGCCTGCCTCCTGCCAACATCGTCGCCTCCAACACAGATATCATCCGCGTGGAGCATCCTATTCCAAATATATGCAGTCCCTATTTGTTTGACATTTCAGATAAAAAAATGGAGTGGAGTTATTGCTTCGAGGTCACGTGTCAGATTGTTGTGGATATACTGTGGAAATAGTCTGTGATTATCGAGGACATAAAACTAAAAAGGCAAATCGTCTGATGTGGAGGTTACATACATAGTAGCATTGAATTCCATGCACAATATAAGCATTGCAACTATCGGGATATAACGCGAGACTTGAGGCACACTTGACGTGAGTACCGCAAACACAGAGTCAATTACTTGCACAATATATTATAGTGGCTTCCAATGTCCTCCATCAAACTGCTGAGAATGTTCTGATATTAGCAACATACCATACACAGTGAAGTGCTATTGGCTCTGCGTGGAGTGGGAATGGTGTGAACTGACAGCATATAAATATATATATATATATGTACATGAAAGAGCTTTATATATTATTACTCAGTGCCAGCTTCCTAAGTTGGAGAGCCACCGCAATGTGTTAAATATTTGATATGATTAATGTGTGAAAGAACAACATTTTTCTCGCATATACTCACGTTTACTAAGAGGCTCTTTGACACTTTGGTATGGAACTTAATGTACAAGGCAAAGCGGTATAGGACATTATCGTGAAACTACCAGGTAATATTACAACCTGTATGGTCATAGTGACAGGGTTGATAGGCTTATTATAAATGAGGGTTCGTCGGGTCAATACTAAACTAAGTGGTAGGCGATGAATCGATACTAGGATAACTACTACCTGGGGTCTGGGTAGTCGGGATTACAAGTCGACTTCCACCGCCTCTTTATCTAACCGACCCACGTAGAAAGAGAGAAAGGTATTGTCTTATTAATAGAAACAAATTGGCCTTAAATTGTGTGGTGGATGGCGCAGGGCATGTTAGGTAGATGGTATTAGAGACAAGGAGACCTGGCTTGTTAGTGTCCACCAACAGATAAGCCAAGGACAGACTATAACAGACTTTGCAGGAGGCAGCAATGAACTGCGGAGAATTCACTCTCACAAAAGCATTGTCACAGTATTGAGTGTGCTATTATAAGAATGAGATTTTCTAATATCGCTGCTGTCGGACACGGAAAGCAGCAGTGTGTCTAGGGCTGCCATGTGGAGATCTCAAGAACACAAAGGCCTATAACTATTGTTATATACAGGTAGAGATCCCATGACACGCAAAACACAAGGCCAGTAAAAGGCTCCACCATTCCAATAACCACAGATAGAACGCGTTGAATACCACAAGGGAACAGTAGATACATCACAAGCTTCAAACTACAAAAAAACTGTTAAATGAAAGTGGTGTGGTTTCCTTTGATACAGACTGCCACAGACACACACATTTACCAGGGACAGACCCAGGCAGTCATTTTAAGCTAAGGTAAGAGTCTAGCCGTTGACAGAGAAAGAGAGAGAGCAACAGGGCCTTCAGCCTGGCTCAGTCCTCCAGAGACAGTCAGGCGCACTGTGGTGGAAGCGGCACAGGAAGGTGTGCAACTCTCTGACATATGGAGGCCGGAAAGACGGGCCTTGCTTGCCGACTGGTCCCCGCGGACCCCATAACGGTGCCACTCATATATCAGCTTGTAGGATAGGGGACCCGCGGTGGAGAGCTACTGTCGCCAGAGGCTGCTTCTGACTGATAGCCCTGGCTTCACACAGAATAAAGGACACAGCAATTTGGAAAGCCGACCACGTACTCAACCCATAACGAACAGCACCCACTTAAAAAGTGGAACTCCCATAACAGACTGCTTGAAAAATAAGAAATTGCAGAGCGAGCAACAGGTGGAAGATTTAAAATGCTCAAGCACAGTAACAGCCAAATCGTCGTTCACTCTTGAATAATGTATTTTTGAACGAATCGTTGTTGCTTATTTGAAAAATATAAAAATACACAACAATATTAGCTGACACATTTATAAAATACATAAGTGCAAAGACAAAATGGTATCAAAGATGCCAGCTCGAAATGAAACAACAAACACGTTTGCCAGAGGATATTCTGAAATGAGAGTCCATAATCTCCAGATATAGCGGGTAAATCTCATATTGTAAATCTCGTCCATCATCTCGCGCCTACGGGAATACCAGTGGTTATTCTGCTTGTTGCTCAATTCACTTTTTTGTTGGAGAAAATATGTCTGGAGTTGTCTTTGTAAATTACTTGAAATCTCTTTGATGTAGACATTACAATTAACATATGAGTTTCTCTTAGACGAAAATAACACATTAAAGGATTTGTTTTCACAAGAAAAATATTTTCTACATTTTGGATTTACAAATACTCCTTAAAATGGCAGTTCTGCATTCAACATATAAAAAGGGTCGATATGATGACTACCCAGCATTTCCAACTTTAGTCTTCCTTGTTGTACAGTTTTATTGTGCATTACTCCAGTGCCATGCAGTCGGTAAGTCTTCTTTTTTATTCATATATCTCTTATATGTCATCCTTTGGTATTGATCATGTGAATAATGAATATGCTCAGCGTCTAGATTAAAGAAATGACGTGAGCTTACTCGTAAATACGATGATTGCGAATATGAAGCACTGCATCAAAATATGATTTTTTCTATTATAAATATAAATCTATATATCATCGTCAGTGCACATTTCTTATATAAATATGTATCTGTTTATCATAAAGAATGGGAAGAAAATAATGGCAATTGTTATATCTTGAAAACAGGTCATAATGCAAGCGCACCGAATGGCGATGATCATGTTTTGCCTATCACGGTGGTCATATGCCACAACAACAAAGCTGATTTCTCAAATAACAGGGTTGACATTTCATCATACATTCTCCCCTCACCTTCCTAATATTATACTTCTGTAATGTATGGTTTACAAACAAAGACTTGTATATGACATTTCATATGAACCCCATTTGAACTTGTTTATCAGAAAGGACCAGTTTATCCGAAATTAATAAAATTCAAGCAAACCTTATCATTTTGGCTTTAGTACACATATCTGTTGAGAGTAATATATAATAATAGGTACAGTAGAGATTGCTGTAAAAATACAGTAAAAATTGCTAACATTCTATAATTATTTCAGACAGTGCATATAAGGCAATTAATGATTGAACAAAATGGCAACAATCATCATATCCTATGCTGCAATTTAAACCGATCACATGACTATTTAATTTAACATCCGTTGGCATTGATTAACGGAGGGATAGTGGTGTTTGGATGAGAATATTTAATTATGGGAAGATACGAGGGAGATAATATGACAAGTAGAGGTCAGACCCTTGCCCAGATGGGCTTGTAATCTTATTGTTCCTGTTGCCAAACTCTAATGAGTAGATGGGGCACTGATGGGTTTTTAATTGTTCGGTATCTTTGGACATGTTCTATGTCAAGCAAGGGTCGTATTGCTTACTAAGATTGATCTCTAGATAGATTGTATTTTCATGTGGAAGCGAAGAGGTATATGAGAATGGCATGTAGGAAATATTATTATGAATGAGACAGTGTACCCAAAGCGCCATCTTATCGTGTCATTTCCAAAGACCAGTAACAAGAAGAGAAACTTAATAACCATTCTATTCTTGGCTTCTGTTAGATGAAGATCATGAAGTTGTGCTTGCTACAGTCACGACTTTAAGCTCCGTGGTGTCACTCTGAAATAATAATGCTATTTTATTTTCTTGCTGAGAGGTTTGGGATGAAGCCTAATCGTGGCCGGGGTAGGTTACTGGCGGGAATGTGTGGTGCTAATAAGGCAGTGATAGTCGGAATTTGGCATCGTTTTATACAATATGCTGCACAGAAAATGTCCAAATTAAATTTTCAGATGCACTCATGGTTGGTCTACTCTCTGAGGCACTGGGCTCATCAACTATACATGAGCCGAGCCATAGCGGTCATGTGCCACTAAATAGACCAACCTGCTATGTTGTGTCCGACAACTCTACAACCTCTCTCTCTCTCTTATTAGTTGCCTCCTCATAATTAGTCCAAAAAGTTGACATTTCCTACTGCGGCACAAAGTGTGACAATAGCAGTGTCCGCCATATTGGAATGAGCACCAGGGCCAGGAGACTGGCAATCAAAGTTTAATCTCAGGACCTCAATTATTGCAGAACATGGACGAGGCGCAGGGATTGAGTCGTTAATGTCCCATGTCATTGTGCTATTTGTCAATTTGGCAGTTGCAATATGGAGTTGGTTTGACCTGCGTCATTCTAACAAAGTTGTGAAGAAACAAATAATGATGATGTATGCAAGACAGGCCCTAGGATATCTCTACTTGGCTTCAAAAATATTTCACATGGAGCTTTATAATATGCCAATTTCAGCCCACAAGGAAAAAAAGAGATTGTATATTCAATATAATGGAAATGTACTGTAGTTGAACTCTCAAGATACACTGAAATAATAACACACATTGCCTATTTTTACGTTTCATCATAAAAAGATCTTTATATATATACATATATGATATGCAAGCATTCATCTGCTTCTAATTATCAACCCAGCCTGTGTAAAATACAAACAGTAGGAAGAGCTAATAAGTGGCTGTCAGCATTCAACTTCACTGTCAATATTCAACAAAATGAAAGTTGTGCTCAGGTTCCCCTCTTCTCGTGCTTTTCACAGCTTAATAGAATTGCATGCAATATGTGCTTTGTAGAGATGTGTACAATATTCAGGAGCCTTCCGTGTGCATCCTCAAGACCGTATTAGCAATATCACACCATACCGTCCCCCTCAAGAATGCAGTCAGCTTGATATTTGTTGACTTACCCCCTCCTTTCAGGGATACGACCAAAGTTATGATTGGTATATCTGCCAAGCATGAGAATGCCCATCTAAACATTGACTATCACGCTAATCAAATAAGTTTCATGAGATGCCAATATCCCACGGCGTAAGTACATAGTCCGAGGAGCGCGAGCCATGATCTCGTGATTTCTCGTGTTTATCCCAAAGCAACGAGAGCTCTCGAGATTTGTGATCCGCCATGACCATATTCATTAGTAGCCCACAAGAAGCGGGAAAATTGGTAGTCATCAGTATTATTACAGATTGAAGTGGTTACTCAACACGAGCACGTCAGACGGCCAAGAGTAGGCTTGTTGCCATCTTGTGACTGGTTTGGTACAAATGTTGACATTTGGCAGGCAGAACAGGCTTGTAATGCTTTGATTCTTGCCCACTGGGGCTTACAATGCACACAGACCGAGTGGTCCCAAAGTCAGGCATACTGGTCGCCTGGATCACAGGTCAACCCATCCATGTAGAACTGACTCCATTATCCAAGCTGGCACTCCTAGCCTGTATCATAAGGCCGCAGACTATTGAAAGTCAAATCTGATAGATACAGCTTCTTTGCATTTTGAGCAACCTCTCATATCCTTTATCTCTTTGCCATGTATCCGGAGACTTCATATGTAAGCATATGACCAGGCCATGTTTACATTGGCATTTTATCTATGCATCATCAACCCCCTACAATACTGTATTACTCAACATCCTGGGTAGATAGGTCTGGTAGATTGGCAATTTATAGAGTGAGTATATCACCGCGATAAGCATGGAATCATGTTTCAGAACTTTGCATCAACAACATTGTTATCATTGTGATATTCAATAAAACTTTAGAGAACAAACTAACATGAACGTCGCATTACTGGACATTGATGGATTGCAGACTTATTTATAAGATTCATTTGATATCTATGAGTGGCAATGTTACTAGTGACCTTCAGACAAGAATCCCATAAATAAATTGAAGGAAGCCCTTTTCCATTTGTTTACTTTATTATTTTAGAACGATATGGACAAGGCAAATGGTTTTTCCATCCAAAATTGTCATTAATATTTAGATATCTTTCAAAAATGTCACGTTTGACTCTACTCCATCAAAGTGGGACCCCGCCACTTTACTTGATAGCAAGAAGCTAATTTTATAAGTACCCAACCTAAGCTATGCTCTGACACCTCCTCATTCAGACCACGTGATGATACCACGTGACCGAGACGAGTCAAGTCGAGTCTGGTTCCTTCCTTGGTGGTAGGTGAGATATTGGGCGTCCTGTTCATTTCCAACCCATAGAAAATGATGACTGTGGGCAGAGCAGATCAGAATGATCAAGGATGAGTGATAGGTGATCTCCCACCAGCATCCTCCATCAGCCTGTCACTCATGACGAATTGCATCTTGTCCTGGTTGAATTTTCATGAAAAAATGAATTACTCTTTTTTGGGCTGTGGTAGGAGAACAGATCGCAGATACTTCCCAGAATGGCTTCACCATAGCTCTATCTATTCTTGGTAAGATACGCTTCATGAAAGAATTTACTTTAGAAGGTGTGATATATCATACTTAGTGTAAGGGGAAACAGGAAATGTTAAGAGTATCTTAGGGGCGATCCATTTGATTTTTGTGGGGTGGGGTGGGACAGCAGTACTGGATGAATAAATTTTTTTTCTTTGGTAGGGTGGATGAATAATTTTTTTTTCTGATGTGGGGTGGGTGAATAAATTTTTTTTCTGGTGTGGGGTGGGTGAATAATTTTTTTTTCTTGTTGCTTCCCCAGACTCTGATCCTTCATTTCAAGCAATCCATATAGAAGATAGAAAAACTGGAAGGAGGTGGATGAATAATTTTTTTTTCTTTGGTAGGGTGGATGAATAAATTTTTTTTCTTTGGTAGGGTGAATGAATAATTTTTTTTTCTGGGATGGGGTGGGTGAATAATTTTTTTTCTCCAAAATCTCCCACCCCACCCCACAAAAATCAAATGGATCGCCCCTTAATTCAGTGATACGTAGTTGGACTGGTGTTGACATGTTGGTACCATATATTGACTATGATGGACATAAATCTACATCAAATATCAGTTGTTTGCATTAAAGCCTTCTGACACATGAAATGTAAAGTTTAAGATTTCCAATGCCATGAGATGATTTTAGGGGCGCAAAGATTCCTTATCATAAAAATCACATAGATTTGTTGATTTTGATTCTGACGTACACCGTAGACTCAAGTTCCTTCGGCAAAACCATTAAAATGTATTCATTGTTCTTCCTATTTGACACTGCAAATATTCTCATTCGTGTCAACAGCCGTCCTCCTCCCTTTTATTGATGTGAATAGTCCAAGACGGAGAAAATGTAAGTTTAACAATGCTAAAGCATGCGTACTCATCACAAGGCAGCCATAATGGAAAGCGGAAGTCACAGGGAGAAACTGTTGGCGCCACCACAGTGTATTCATTCCCACTGAAATAATGATATGTTGGACAATGATGGATCCTGAACTCTTCATATTTACGTTTTTGAAAATATAAATTGACCACCAAACTTGTGTGATCGCGTGACATGATCAGTTATGCGAATGCAAATCAAAACGTTTACCTTATATCATGGACTAAATAGAGATGATGATATTGGCTAGTGGCCTGCCGGGCCAGTGAATTCCGCGAAGCACTGGCCCGTACTGACCAGGAGGCCAAAAAAAACTCTAAGCCATGGTGCCGCTGTGCCACTGCGTATGTCAGGGAGTGGCTTGTCTTAAAGATATTTTTTGAAGGCATTAAATTATTTTGAGGATTTCCTTGCATTTTATTCTATATTACCAAGCAGGGAGATACTCTAATTGCCACATATGGGCATAACATTTGCTTTATACATTGCCTGTGTTCGCAAAAAAGAAAATATCCAATATCTGGTTCAAAATAAATGGACTTGACAGAGCATAAATATTACTTTGGGCAGAGGTGATTTGCTTTCGGAAGCCTGGGGTTCGTGCGTCACCCAACATTCCTAATAGAAAATACCTTATTTGCCTTAAACTTACATGATGCATTTTACAGAAGAATGTTTGGACTTTCTGCTTTGATGTAATAATATGTCATGAGGTAAAGAAATTGGTACAATATTAAGAAACACACAATGTGTGTAATGCTACAAAACTAGAAAATAAATAACACCATATTTAGAAATATACAAAATGCGTTCATCAAATGAAGACACTCGCTGAAATATGCTGTTTTGTAGTTATTTGAACAAAGGGTTACGGGTATTGTCTATCGATAATTATGTATGTACCTGTTTGCTGCAGAGGCAAGCAAATCTCCCACATGTACTCTGTAGACATGTATGCATGTACATGATATTCTGTTCTTGTAATATGACCTCTCTTTACAGGGCTGAATGGTGTCCATACATTGTGACTAAACTCTTTAATATTCTACTGGTATGGAACTTGTCGTACACAATAGTTAGTCAGCATCTACGTTTTGCCTATATTAAATATCACAGCTAGCAAATGGCTTTGTATTAAGATACACATCCATTTGTCAGACAATATATACAAATGCAATAAAACACAATAAAGAAATATATTAGGATTCCACAAATGACACGAGATAGGAATTGTTCACAGAGACCCTTTACAATATGAGTCATGTTTATATATCCATTAGTGAACACAACACATAATCTATACACAGACATGTTTGGTTCACCTGAGGTTGATCCTGTATCTGCATGTTAGCATCACATTTATAACATCTATAGTCAAGGTGTGATGGCAAGTCATATGTAATCAACAAGCAGAAAACACAGCAGGAGGTGAGATGTAGTTGATGTGAAAGTGTTACATTAATGGGATAGGAAGAGGGTCATGGAAAACACAGCTAACATCCTTATTTGCTCGATTGGGCCTGACACATGAAATCATATAATAAAAAACACAGATGTAATCAGACCAATGCAGCTAAACTCTGGACACATGCTGGGTTCTCTTGGCTTGTGGTGAGCGTGAGAATGTCCATCACAGAAGCCCTCTGACTGGGTGCCAACCCCAACATGGAATAGAAAACAGTGGCAAAAACAGCCAGTGGCACCGACTGCGCATGCCAACTTGGCCAGAGTGGTACATACAAGCCGTCTATTACCTGACACATTTAATGTGAATTTTCTTCAAGTTGATTTTCAGCTTTATTGCTCTCAATGTGGACGCTACAACATAACAATTATGCGTAATAGGGTTTTGTCAAGTAGTTGTTTCCAACCAGTGCAGTGTGTCATTAGACTTTGTGGCAGGTTGCCAAATCATTTAGTTTCTAGTAACATACAGTTACACATACATAGAACATCATGAATAAAACCCGAGTATAGAATGTTGTACACCTTATTTTGTTATGCACCAGTCTCGCATAATCAACACTCCAGGTTACAGCAATAACTATTTAAAGAAGTCTTTGCAGGGTTAAATGAACCAAACTTCTTTAATATCTGTACTCCAAACAACGACATATTTAATGAGAGAATCTTCTTTTCAATACAACACTCCTTTATAGAAATCTTAATTATCAAACCAACTAAAATTGTTTCTGTTGGCGTCTTTCCTCATAATCAAAACATTTCAAATAAAACAACACAAAATTAATTGCTTCAATTTATAATATGGTCTCGCCAACCTTAATGGCTCAGAAATTTGTTATTTTGATTTATATCAATCTAAAATATCGGTCTGGAATGTGATAGCAGAAGGTTTCACTGTAAATTACTCAATAAAAACAGCGATAAATCATATGAACGACTTGCAATTTCTTCATAAAACCAAAGAACAAGGCACAAAATAAATTGAGATTTGTGGAACTGGTTGTTAATGTAATTTGTATCAAGGCATAGCATGTTAACTCAAGTAACTCTGAAAGCAGAGGTGAGCTGCTGCCTTCATGTTGGCTTTTTCTCTCCAAATATAAAGAGCATTTGGCCCTTGGGCTTGTCTCATGCAACAGGTCCTGTCACAACATCACACGAGGCTATAATCTAACTAATACATGGCCTATGTCACCGGAAGTCTACCCTGTACACTGCAGCCCACCACGGTCACACCTACCTCTTCTTCATTGCATAATAGTATAGCAAACCAATTTTTAAAAAATAAATAAACAAAAAACAAGTCGAATTGAATGAAAAAAATAGAAATGAATATTTATGAATTAAAAGCGGGGTGTCTTACATTAGTAAAGAATTTTAATCACAATATGATGAACGGCAATATGTTTTGGTAACAGAATATTTTTGAATCGATACTGTCCTTTTTATTTTCATTTAATTATATGTTATTCTGGTTCTTCTGATTTCTACATACATCATGGGTATCACATCACTGCTATCATTTGATATATTCTCTTTGACAAAATAATCATGGCGGACCGCAAGAAAGGCACGGCATTCTATCATAAAGCGTCCATGATTAGCTTCGCCCAGAGGTGATTGCTTTGGTGTTATGTTGGCCAACGGGAACAAAGCCACATTTCAAATATTTTCTTTTTGTTTAGTTATATGAGAATGATGTCCCTTCTATGATTTCAAGAGAAAAACAGCAATAAATAAATACACGTGTATTGAATGGAGCAAGGAAAAAGAAGATGCCTTAAAGAGGTATGATAAGAGGTCTTCATGTCGCCAAACGGCTCATATATCTTACCACGCTTTCTGCGGAGGGGACGTTTAGTTGCTTACAAAGACTCCTTTCCTGGAAAGCTGATGCTGGTTTTGTGTTAGGAACTCAAGCAGCTTCTTGTTGGGAGATTCATTTGGTGTCGGCGAGGCCCAGATTTATCTCAAGTAAGGGTTGGATTTTTGGCTCAGACGGCAATTTGTCTCCTGGTCTTTTCATCAACGTGGAGGTGTGGGATAAAACGAGGAATCGGGTGACTGGAACGCCATGGAGGTGCCACAAATGACGGCACCGTCCTACTGCTGTGCGGGCCGGATAAACCAGCCAAACCTCCAATTAACAACTTCCACAAGTAAACACCATAATGGACTGGCTCATATAAGTATACTCAGGCAAAATGTAATCAAACTATGCCGTATTATCACGTTCTTAATAAAGAGCTGCCAGCCGAATGTCTCGCTTGAACAATCGCGCTTCTCATGGTGTTTTCCTAATGTATGACAACAATAAACATCAAACACAATATTCAGAGAGAATCTAGCATGCATTAATGCGTTCCGTGCAACCTATTAAAAGTTGAAACCATTCACTAAGATAGTGTTTGTTTTTACTAGATACACCACAACCAGAGATAAATGTATGCTAAAAAAGTAAACAAGTAAACCAGAAACATTGTGACATGTCATTGGACAAATTGCCCAAGTTAAACCGTATATCCCACCTGATGAATTCAAGTTTATCTTCTAAACATCAAATGTTTGAGTACTATTGAAACCAAAACATCTGTCTCATTAGTACCTGGAATGAGAAAGTATCTCATGATCTTCTCAGTTAGTATATTACCTTTAATATTGGGAAGGTGTTTTAAATTTGGCAGCCCTCGTGACCTTTAAACCAGAGACAAATATATAGTTTACACACTAGATATTTTGGTATTCTTTACATAAGATAATGATTATTACTTCAGTTATTATTTCAATAATGAAGACGTCCATTATTACTCATCAGTAATAATAGATAACAATTGTGAATTATATCTAATCATATGTATTAATGTAAGTTCCATTATTTCCCACTTTCAAGTATTTATAAGGTTAATATCTTTAAGTATAGTAATATCTTTAAGTATTTAAGTTAAGTATAGGAACTATCGATATAGTCTAAGGTTAATATATGAACTGGAATAATGCATTCAACACTGAATATAGCGGGATCCCACACTTCACTTTGTTGTTGTGCTGTAGACAGGTTGTTGTGCTGCATACATAGCTCCCCACGAATTCAAACATTTGGAGAACAAGGGTTATGCCATGGAAAACATTAACATGTAAATATAGAAACAACAGAAATGGGTAATTTTAGGATTGTCAGGATGGGTAGTCTTATATATGGTACTATGTTAAAGTGTGCTCAATGCTGTGACAAAGTATAAAATCAATAATTTAAAGGCATAGTGGTGTGTAGGGGTGGTTTGAGGGCATCCTGAAAAGGGTAACATATCCAGGGTTGCCACGTTTGAATAAAGAATATTTCAATATTAGTTTCAGAGGTATTCTCTTTGCAAACAGCTGTAAGTATCCCAGGTGAGTACACACAAAGGTGCTGGAGCTGAAATAATAATGAACAGATTTATTGGACATTGATTGTAGTAAATCAGAGAGATAGATGGCTCTAAGAGGAACAAGTTAGGCAGCTTTACTGGGCAGACAGTCGACATGTATTCATTTAATCAGAAACTTATTTTGAGGAAGCACGGATAAAGTCAATGTATAATTAAGATGCCTATCACAGACCATCAATCAAAGTGTAACACATGTTTGACAAATGAAATGCCGTGAATAGTGATCAATCTTGAGCGGGACTGGGGAGACATGACCACACACCTGTCGCTGCAGTCTCACCGGGATGAAATGACCAGTATCAAACAGACACCAGTGGCTACAGAAATCCGCAGATTTGGTTGCTATTCAGTGGAGGCTTGGCAATTTGTCCGGCGGTCACCCAGTGATCCCCAGGCTGAAAGGCTTGCTGTTGTGGGTCTGGCTGAGCAGGGTGTCCACTCCATACATGCATACACTGTGCTATCAGACCCGCCATCGGTCTTCATTCTCTGGTTTTACTACCCACAGTTACTCCTCATCTTGGACCGCAGACTTATGACCCCATGTTCGGTTCCCACTAAGATGCTATCTAAGCGGGCCTCCTCCCTGCCATAGCTGAGATGGCCGTGTCTCCCAGCAAGACCACTCTCACAATTACCATGGCCTCTTTTTTTCTCACACACAATTCCCTGCAGGCTGTTATTTGCAGAGATTCTGTTTTCAGACTTCATTCACTTATACATTTTCCTTATACCATGTCCAATAAATGTAAGGATATTTTACAAAGGTTTGTGAATGAGAGAGACTCAAAACGAGACTTGAGTAGCAGAGCGGTTGCCATGACAAAGTGCTTGTGATTGGTTGCCACAAATGGTCTTGGGTTAATTCAAGTAATACGAGACTCTCAGTTGTACGATCTAAGTAATAGCTACAAAAATGGCTAAGCTAGGTCACATGCCTGGGAGACATTAGGAGGATCTAATAAGCATTGATAAGATGTCATTTCAGTGACATAATTCACCGGTTATCGCTCACAATCCAACATGGAAGTCCAAGTTTCCCACATCCAGACGTATGGACTCTCAGATCATTCACTAATACAATTTCATGTTCTTTTCCCTAACCATCCACTGCCAAACTCTCAAAAAGGAATTTGTATTGATTCTGCCTATCTGTGTGCATACTATAGAAAGCTCGGTATTTTCGGCAAGAGCAAATTTAATATAAGTGGTAAGGTTTTGGCAGACATGGTTGTGGAGAGAGCCAGGGGCCTATAACTGAATGTAGACGTGTCACTCACATGTATGGATCAGTGAGTTACTATTACTCACCCTCCAATACCAACCAATCACACACCTCCAATATGCCCTCTGTATATTGCATTTTAACATATGAACTGTCACTATCTTGTCACATCACATATAACTTCTGTCTCACTGTATTTTCACCTGATTTCACATCAGGCTGTGAATACTTTCACATATCACTACTGTCTCCAAGCTACAAACTACTTTTTATTTAAAACAAATCTCCTTGAAAACCTGTTGCCAACAACACAATCCGATTGGGCGCTAATGCAATTTCACAAACCTGCACCTGAACAATGTGGTAATGCATTAAAATGTCTCATACTGCTTAACACCACAGTTTTGTGAGCTATAAAACTCTCAGGCATGGGGCACCAAGGTAGGATTATAGACGTCAGAATAAAACGTTTGTATTGCAAGAATAGGGTCTGAGTGAGCTCTGTGAGTGAGTGACTGGAGTGTGAAACATTGTTACTGACTGTGAGGAATGGGCTGTCTGAACCAGGCATGGATTGGCCACCATACGTGCCCTGCAATGTAAACAGATACATCGGCAACCACAATGAGAAAAATAGGCAGGATGCCTGCTATGGGGTAATCTATAAATGGGCACATGGTGATTGTCTACATTCATCCCAGCCTGTCATTTAGATAGGATAAATGGTTTATTGAGCAGTAAGATTCCACTTCATATAAGTTCTGGGATGGGCTCAGATTGTCAGCTGGTCTTATTTCTGTCAGTCGGGTTATATGCCCTTCAATCTATATATATAGCTGAATATCGTCATGCAGAGGACAATAAGTTATATGATCCTTGTACGATATGTGCTTAATCAAATATGAGTATGAAACTTTGAAATACTTGGATACATGATAGCAGAGAACAATGACGCTAATAATCATTGGTATGGAATTTTTATGAATTTTTGAGTATCGCCATGTATACACTATATTATGTATGAAAAGGCAGAAGTATTCACAAGTTTTAATATTTATGCTATTAATCCAACAATATGGTGTCATGTAGAGTGGCTCTGTACGATATTTCGTATTTAAACCTCCCTGCAGCACTGTGTGTCTTGTACATACAACCCAAAGCAGATATAGATAGTGTCAATACTACCATCAATTACTCAAACATATGCTAAATGGCCTTATCGAGTTAACTGGCCCTTCACACATCCTCGGAATCCGAAGCGCCATTACACTCAATGTTTCATATTGACCACGGCCCATAAGTTTAGTTAATCGCTTTACTTTAAGTGTGCAGGCAGTGTTTGCGAGAGTAAAAATGGGATAAACAATGTTAAGCAATGTTGGCAAATTGGCAGATAGGATAACAACGTAATATAGCATTATTGTTCCCATTGTTATATGATCGATTCTCAGTTTGCTCTCTTGCTTATATAGCTCAACATAGACTGGCATTTTGTAAATATACGTTGTGACTCTGATAATTTATTCAACAAGCAATATGCAACAATGTTATTCCATCTACTCTCTTGTGTGTATAATCAAATTTATATCGCATAAATCCCTAATTTCTGTTCTATGCTTTACCAATTTCAAAGAAGAGCAAGTGCCAAATCTTCACTTCAATAGACTCTTTAAAGTTTTAAAAAAAGTAGGAGAAAGTGATTTAAATAGCACTAAAGTAAATAATGCAAGGCCTGCCGGTGTTCACCTTGGCCGTTAGGCGAGCTGCTCTATCATAAGTTTAGTAGACCTCTCCTGTTCAGGTAGACGAGCTCTTGAGCTTCAGGCAACCACCTGCTTCCTTATACATCACTTTTTCCTATCATAATCATTTCATTGCTCTGTTATTTATATCCCTTAAATCAAACATGCGAAATTCCCCTTTGACTGTTTCATATCCTAACTCCATAAAGCCTCTCTCAAGACGTTAGGGATTACAGCTTTTTTGCCACTACATCTAAATCAAGACCGCTTTGCCTAGGGTAATCGGAGTCTACTCCATTAATTTATATTTCATCATGACTACATTGCGATTTTTCAAAACCAGTGCCATTTCAATTTGCATCTCAATTTAGTATGTTTATTATTCATATTTAATCATAATTAACATCCCTACATCAATTGCTTATCGGGATAGTTAAGAATATACTTATTTTCCACAGACTTTAAAAGGCATAATGGGTAAAGATAAAGACGACAGAAGAGAGAAAGTGACATTCCCAAAAGAATATAACTGTTTGCAGAACATCACAAGTTGTATTGAAATGATTAGGAGCTTGTCTTTGGTAATCACTGACAAATATGTAATCAATGCCAGTGGATTCACGTGGTTACAGTCAGCTGACAGGTGATTGTCTTTGTAGAGTGATATTTGAGCCTACCCACATTTTGTGATTATCCACAGATGTGTGGCGTGGTAAAGAAAACTGATTACATTAAATGAGATATCCATTGAATGGATAAAGTTATTGTAACCACTAGGGGATGGTCTGATGCCATTAGGTTTTCTTAATGACTGTCATTTATCCCACGATATGATTTATCATAACTGATGGATTTTATTTCAAATTTTTTTCCTGCAGGAAGACATAAACAGATTAAAAGATAATACATCTAACTCTTATACTGGTTACGTAACGACAGAGTGGCATGGTACAACCCTCCATTCACTTGGTTGTGATGTACAGCATAGTGATGTAAACTAGACTTGAAAGCTGCTGCACAAAGAATATGATTGCATTATTAATGACAGATGGATGAATATTTTTGTCTGTTTCAATATGATATGCAAAGATAGAGTATATTGCTGGCGACAGTGAAAAGACTAGCAATACGGCTAACTCACAGAGATGTGCCTTTGAAATTGGTGGATGACAAAGACCAACATGAAACTTTGATGAGAAGATTCATCACTTCTGTATAATTTTTCAGGCCTGACATGCTAGGTTTCCATAACAGATATGCTCAGATCAGCCTGTGTACAGCTGCCTGCCTCGGCTAATTCATGCTGGTTGCTCAATGTTTCTTTTACAACTAAAATATGATAAGGCTAATATCAATGTTAATATTGGCCATAAATGCTGCATTTTATTGATTCCATTTACATTTCAGCAAAAATATGCATGACCAATATCTATTGTTTTTGTATTTCACATGAACCTTAATACAAAGACATTAATCAGCTTGGACGTTTCATGATAGATTACGCAATAAATGATTAATTTTGATTTGTAATTATTAGGAAAGATAATTTCAATTAAAATATAACCTTTAACATTTTCCCTAGCTTTTTAATTTGGTCTCACTAAACTCTTTCATGATGCCAAAGTCAATACACATGCTAATACTTGGCTGGGAGTAGATCCATGTCGCCAGTTGCCATAACTTCCTTTCTGCTTGATGTTTTATACATGTTGTCTCTGAGATTGGATTGGAAGGTGTAATATACCATTGCAACAAACATCAAGTCTAGTTGCAGACCAAATGGGCCCTGGTGCCTTCTTCTCACAGCTTCAATCACCAATTAGCATTTCACATAGTAAATTTTTCAAGGACTTTTTCAATTAACTGCCAGAATCGACACGTGGCACCTCATTTAGCAGGTAATTCTTCTCAATTTGTGAGAATTACTCAATGTACTGTAGCCTGTGTTGTCTGCATAAAACAAGCAGCCATGCATGACAGTTCTTCACACGGATATTAATATGTATGTAGTTATTCATTTATGCAAAATTGGCATTAACTGGGTATCAAGACCGAATCAATCTATTTTCAGAAATAGGTTCTCTATCACAACAATCACATTCCGCTTGATGTGTGAAGCAATAATTTGCCGGTTTACATATTCCATCGTCAAATATATTAATCAGTGAGCCAAAACTGATAGATGACTGAAAATCACAATTCTTGTCTTTCATGACGTGTACTCCCCTTAAGAGAAATCAAGCACTTTCTCAACCAACATTCGGCCATCTTGATTTCTGTTATGAGTGAACTCATTGAGTACATATTAACACATTAACTCCCTATGAAATTAACATCCTGCCGGACTACTTTCCATATGACTTCTACAGAAAAATGTGCACCACTCCAGTAACTGATTTTCTTTGGCTAATTTCAATTCTCTGTTTTATGTCTTCGAGTTAAATATATAAAATGTGTATGGACATTATATGAAACACCTCATATTCAATATAATTTATTACATGCTAACCTTATATACCTACCTACAGAGAATCAACTAGAAAATGGTAAGATTTAAATGAGAGATGAGTTATAGATATCTGTTTCTTTTTATCGATTTGCATTACTATTGATATCATCTTAGACAAACATATTTTTGGAAAATTTTACTCTATAAATTTAATTTAGGCTGTTGTATGAAATAACGGAATATCCCTTTATAAAAATAACTTGATCAAGTGATAAAGATGTTGACTATTTGTGTAATTTACCAGTAAGAAGGTCAAATCATACTAGTCAACATGGCTCAGTGGGTAAGACATCTGTCTCCCATGCTAAAGGTCTGGGGTTCGATTCCCACAGGGAACAATATATTTTTTTTTTATTCATGCTGGAACTGAAACCTTCATTTTGAAGTTTTATTTTCGCAACATGCACATCAGAATATATAGAATTGAAACATTTGTTATTTTGATAGAAATTATAAAAAATAATGACGATACAATAAACAAAGGTGAAATCTTCAAAGGTGAAATCTTCATGTTGGGGTCTTTTTAGAGCAGAATGAAAGTCAGAACACATAAAATGTTTTTTTATTTTGATTTTTCTTTTGTTTCTTTTTTTTTTTTTTTTTTTTGGCAAATGGAGAAAATACAAAAAAAATAAAATAAAATGTCTTTATCAGCAAAGAAATGGAACAATTTCAATTTTCATACAATGCTGTGACTCCAAGTTTTCTACACTACTGACACAGGGTGATACATGGCTCAGTGGTTAAGATGTCTGTCTTCTATGCTAAAGGTCCAGGGTTCGAATCCTGGTTGGGAAAAGTATTATTTTCGTGCTGAAGGTGAAATCTTAATATTGGGGTTCTGTTTGAGTGATATGTACTTCAGGAAACATAAATTGATTTGTCTATTGCAAATGCAGAAGAATATAAAATAATAGAAATGATTTGATATATACCCCCCAAAAAATGAAATCTTTATATTGGAGTTCTTATTGAGCATTTTGCATATCAGAAGAATATAATTGTTATTATTTTATTTTGCAAACATAGACAATATGAATAATACTGACTTTATATAGTGAACAAATATAAAATCTTCATACTGGGGTAATATTTGAGCAATATGCATGTCAGAACATATAGAATTGAATATGTTTTTTGCCAAAATAGAAAAAGTAAAAAAAATAGTAATTATATGCAGAAAACAAATATGAAATCTTCATATTCCAATTTTATTTCAGTTTAGAAAAATATGAATTATAACATAAATCCAATTTCAAGAATTTATCATAGACTTTAAACTTCGAGTAAGTTGATCAAGAGGCCAACCTTGAGCATCTCTGAATAAATCCAGTGCGATGCAATAGTTCCCAATGTTTCAGCATTATTATATATGTATGTCTCACTGCAGGTCTGATGATATGCTTTGACCTTTTCTCATGGCAGGATTGCTCACTCAACATTTCGCCTGGATCCACATTTAAAAATAAACATGGACTGTACCTATCTAAGGTGTTGTTTCAATTCATCAACACTTAAAACATACCTGCAAACAATGCTCATTCTTAAATACATTCAATCAGATTGGTATATTATATATTCCAAAACAATTTTCAAGATCTTCAAAATGTGTAGTTGTCAATATTTGACCATATCAGTCACTGACAGGATGGAAATCAACAGGTCACATGTCACCTGTATGTGCATTTCTCTGTTGTCCAGTGAGATCAGCCAACAATGCATATACTCATATGTGCAAAGATCACCTCTTGGAAATGGTGTTGATACCTCTAAAATAGTTCTCTAGTTTGACAGTTGTATAAACACTACTAACAATATAGAATTAGAATTTCTATATTTGAAATATATTCAAATATTGCAATCATTATTTTAATTGTCAAATAAAACCACAATTTGAATAAGAAACATGTGTAGTAATAATGCTCAGATGTGTGTATAGTGATTTGCCCACTATTTCTGACATTTGAAAGTGACTACACACCCCACTAATCTGAGTACTAATCTCAGTAAGCAAGTGTTCCCAGCAGGACGCCAGCTCATATTTTTAATCTCTAACTACGGTACCCTTACCTGAGACTTTCCTCATTTTGTCAGGTTTGTTGGCTTAAGGGAAAAACACGTAATGTTTCCTCCAATTAGAGGTCACTCATGAATATGCTGTTTGTGGTTACAATCTTACAGAGAATGTTATGTTTGTTTAATTGAAACTTTATGTTAAAAAGTATTATCATTCTGTACAACATTAGAATGGAGCACATTTCACCACTTGTTTTTTTTGGTGAACATTTCAGTTGTTTGCAAAACACAACCTTCTGCGCATCCTAATTTAAATGGCACTACAGATACCACTCATATAAATAATAAGATTGAAAATGATAGGGTTAAAAACCTAAGGGGTTAATGGAGATTTTAGACTGCGCTAGATTTTCATACAAGAGATTATTGTAAGACTGGATCAAATGGATTGATAATAGATTAATAATAGATTGATAATGGTTTAATAATGGATTAATAATGGATTAAAAATGGATTAAAAATGGATTAATAATGTATATCTGGAATGAGGAGTTCCAGTACATATGTTTTATTATATCTGGAAATATAGATACCATTATCATGAAACTAAAAAGAACACTTATGTATGATTGTAAATGTCTGGATTGTTATTGCACTATATTGGGTACAGGCGATATTTAAGCATTATCAGAATAGTTTGTTTAATTGGCCGTGCATTACGATTTAGTGCTCAATTCATTATGGACAAGATAATATATCACACTCTACATCGTGTGGTGTTTTATTTAATAGTTAGATAACATGTGATGTGATGCGATGAGATGATATATCTTGGTTGGGACAGAAGAATAAATATGGGTATATACAGTATGCATTGTTTGCATATTTGGTCATTCGAATATAATCAAGGAATTGTGTTATTGATCTGCAGCGTAATATATCATTCAGTTTACACTCTGTCTCCAAGTAAACACGGAGAAACAATTAGAATATTGACATAACACCTTCCACTGCAAGGACAGCAAGTTGTGTGAAGGTCTCTATCGAAATTTCCAGGGCCTTTAGCCACATGCCACTGCCTTATATCCTGGCCATGACCAATGATTTATATGTTTTATAACTGTCAACATGGTTGTCCACTTATATATGACAATGTACATTGCACATACAGGAGACCCCTACTCGCCACAGTATTTACATATAAATGTTGGTGCACCCATTTGTTCACAGCTGTGTCGGCCTAACCTAGCATGGCAGGATTACTCCCAAGTGATCTACACCAGATAGGCTAATGTGGCCGCAGCCATCACAGTCTCGGGGATTGGGGGCAGCTGGGCAGTGAGAAACAATCCGGCGGCTCCAGTAGCATTGCCTAATATATGGGATAGACAATGGGGGTACAGCTAGCCGGGCATTGTACTGGCGAGGAACATTTGCATAGACAACACAGATGGGCCACCGTATGGATAATCATTGGTTGTACTTCAGGACCACAACAGTTCACCGCCTTGTTAGTTAGCAGGGCAATGTCAGGCATAAGTGGAATCATGGTGCAAGATACGCCAGTCTCAGAGTTAAATATGTTACCAAGCTAGGCCAAGCAGTCTCAGAGTAAATTATGTTGCCAAGGTAGGCCAAGCAGTCTCAGAGTAAATTATGTTGCCAAGGTAGGCCAAGCAGTCTCAGAGTAAATTATGTTGCCAAGGTAGGCCAAGCAGTCTCAGGGTCAATTATGTTGCCAAGGTAGGCCAAGCAGTCTCAGAGTAAATTATGTTGCCAAGGTAGGCCAAGCAGTCTCAGAGTAAATTATGTTGCCAAAATAGGCCAAGCAGTCTCAGGGTAAATCATGTTGCCAAGAAAGTTCATTGGGTCTTAACAGCCCAACCCCTTTCCTCGGAATACTTTAAGTAGTTTAATTTAGATTTTGTTTGTCTCGCTGAATTGACATGTTGCAAGTCCTTGACATCACAATCCATCCACAGATTTACAAATTCAACTAGTTAACCCATCAGGCATGGGCCTCAGCTCATATGACAAATTATCACATTAATGTAATCTCGGCATGACCAGGAACTGAACTCACGACATTTGGATCCTCACAGATGAACTGGTGCTAATAAACTTGTACTCTAACCAACTGCGCCACAGCCCCTGGCCATTCAAGCTCGATAATATGCCATCGGATACATGGTATAAATGATATAAATGCAGCAGCCATAGATTCACCAAACATGATATATGAGAGCTCTCGGATGATTACATTCCTGACATGGGCATTATATTCAACAGCAAATGATGTTAGACTCCTGCACTGCATTGTATACATTCATACACAACATATGCTGATGACCCGAGATAATTGGTATTGACAACAAGTAATTGGAGATTTGAACATTTGTAACAGGAAGTGACAGTGTGTTGCTTTTCAATAGGTCGATTGAGAGTCGCCATATTACCTCATTAGGATCAACATACCGGAAGTGCACAAAAAAAGTCTTTAAAATCCAATCATTAAAAAAAATCAAGTTAGTAACCCTCAATCACACTTTAGTCTTACATAACATTAACGTTATATGAATATATTAGCAGCTATACCTGTATAATGTTTACTTCCCTAATACTAGTACTGATCCTTCATTTCATGCAGTCAAGGTTCAGGGAAAGGCAGGTCCCAGGGGTTCACAAGCAAAATACTCTGCATGCGTGATGCGCAGATTATTCCAAATGACGATTATAATCACACCATTTGTGGGGAATATGTCGATATGATCTCATCAATACATGACAGTAAACGCCATTCTGAATGTGACCCCGCGCCACGCTCGCATAAATTACCACAGGGGCATAATATTACCCTTAGGAGACCGGTGATTAATGCTCAGGTAGCTTCACTACTTAAATATTGGTAATAACAGGATTGTGTACTATTAATTTTGGGGGCTTCGTGCCACTTCTTCATAAACAAAGAGTCATCTGCTTAATTCTGTCTGTTTTTTTGTGGAATGAGTCAAATAATGGTTGGCTCCCGGGTAATTATTGTGCATAAGTACAACCTGAGATCTCTAATCACCAGGAATTAATTTAAGAGATAACCATGAAAAGGTTTAGATTAACTTGATTTCAGGAAGATGTTTCTTCATTATTCATAGCCTTGCAGCATCCCCCTTCACCATCAATGGTTCAGCATAAGGACCAGTCTGATCATTCCGGCTTGTTATCTCCTAATTGATCTGCAGCAGAAATGGTAAGGAATTCTCCAGAAGCTTTATTCTGAAGGACCAAAGCCAACGAAACCGATGCCCAAATTGGATCAGAAAAGTGGAGCCTGTATTGTCAGGAGGAATAGCACTTCCAATATGCCAAGCCTTTACAGTTTTTCTTCTCAAAAGACGTTTTCTGTCAGCTTGAGTCGGTGACATGTGCGCCTACAGACGCGGGAAGTGTGACTTCGGTCGCAAACTTCGTGAAAGAGGTCCACCTCGGGGAATCACTCACTGGATCAATGAGTTTCTTTTTTTATTGAGAAATTTCATTGGCTTTCCCACAGGGGGCATGTCAATCGAGTGATCATTTCACCAGTTCCGGTGGTTTTCCGCCATTGATGGCCTTGACCCCTGACCGTTAGGTCACATTTGTAGCCGGTTTTCTGTCCGCCTTGGGGCATCCCAATAATCCCCCTTCCCATCATCGCCCAGTCCAAAAGTCTGCTCCAGCCATTCACCCACCACGCATGTGTCATTTATTATTTATTTCAAGGCATTATAGTGTACGTTTTGCATGTTTGCTGAAACAAGTGCCTCGTCAAGTGCTGCTCCATTCATCACGAGGTCCTCCACACATTCAGTCTCAACCACGCTGTCACTTTGCGCCATTCTGCACGAATTTGTTCAACTGGTATTTTCATTGTGAAGCAGTGGCTTGGCACTTATTAACCAGTTGTTTCACATGACTGTCCATGGACGCCTGCCGTGTTTCCTACAGTGGAGTGGTTGCATTGATCCATGGTGGTGGATGATGGATGTGGTAAGGATGTGTTATGGCAGTATTGCACAAGACACCTTCACAGCGGGGCGGTGGTGGGGTTGAGCAGTGCCCATTACCACATTGCCATCGACTTCCACTTCCCACATCGACCCCCTACACTATCATAATTGCTATCTTAGAACAATAATGGTGTGTAAAGATGTGTTATCGCTCTGCGAACTCACGATAGGTTGTGTTCAAGTATTATGTGGCGTGTCTTCGAGCTCACCTAGTCACACCACACGCTGTTTTCTATGCAACATTGTACTTTAATACGGCTTCACATTGAACTGGTAAATTAAGCAAATATAGTGTAACAATAGCAAGGTCACTTAACTGGTTTCGTGTTATTTCTCAAGACCCAGTACATATTTCACAGTTTTATATCGACCTCAGAATTTTTTTTTCACAATCCAGGCCCTAAACATGGTAATGTAATGGGCAAAACACGTCATTTAATTAATGTGCCAAAGCGTCGGTGCATGGTTGGCTGGAAGATAAAGGGCCACTTCGTCCTGCCACTTGAATGTTGCTTGTGTTGATGGTGAGGATACTGAAACCAATATTTAATGGTCCACGGTATGAGAAGAAGTAGGGTACCACTTTGATTGACATTTTACAAAGATATCTGTCATCAACTAGGCCAGACAAAATGCTGCCACATGGGACAGAAAACTGGGCGATAATTGAGGAAAGATCGCTATGATACTACACCATCCCATGGGGCAGCGCTCCAGTTATCCAGCACAAAATGTCGATCTGACGTCTGGCTGGCTACTGATAGTGTATAATTTGACACGGACATAACTTTTTTCTCGGTCACGTGTGGCTTTCTCACTTCTGTGACCAACACCAATTTCCCCTGGAAGTAAACTGCATTTACAGCTCGAGAAATATATTTTGTTTCGCTTGAATACATGTTGTGCATGTTGTCGGAAATTCAACACCACAAAGAAATATTATTTACAAAATATATATGATAAGGTCCCACTTTGATTTATAATTAATTCAGAGAGAGTGCTCAATGTATATTTAGTTTGATTTATGTTCCCCCCATTCCCTTGGTTGATGTAAACCAGTCTATATTGAGGTCAAAGGTGTAAACCGGTATATATTGAGGGTAAAGGTGTAAACCGGTCTATATTGAGGGTAAAGGTGTAAACCGGTCTATATTGAGGGTACAGGTGTAAACCGGTCTATATTGAGGGTAAAGGTGTAAACCGGTCTATATTGAGGGTAAAGGTGTAAACCGGTCTATATTGAGGGTAAAGGTGTAAACCGGTCTATACTGAAGGTGAAGGTTTATAGAAACATAGAACTATCTCTCTGATAAATGGTACCTTTGACAATTCCTGTTCGCAATTATCTGTTGTCCCCACATTTAAGTGAAACCGTAGTTTTATCTTTTTGTTTCTTCTTCCGGTCACAAGCAGCAAATCACGTGACAGATGACGCCTTCCCAAGTCGTACCCAATAGATCTGTTCCGCCAACGCTTCTAGTTGTGGCTTTGTGATTTGAAACTATCTGCCAGATCTAGAAGGTCATCTTTGTATAGACTGGTTTACATCTCTGGCACCCAACCAGGGGAATGGGAAGAACAGAAATCAAACCAAGTACACCTTGAACACTCTGAATTAAGTCAAATAGATACCTGGCACCAAGATCAGAATGTACTTAACAGAAGAATGAGACATGAGATGATAATGTTCTTGTGATGTTTCTGCATTCATTTGCAGTTCAGTCGATTGAAGTAGGGATATATCACCGAGAATAGATTTGTTTACATATATCACAACTTTGCCTCCAGTCTTAGGTTAAAGGTTTACGGAAACATAAGACCATCTCTTTGATAAATATACAATAACCAAGGTCTAAATTCATATTAAATAGAATTTCACTGTTTGAGAATCGGAAAGCTGCCTGCAGCAAGCTCAGAATGCGTGTAGTAGCTCTTGGGTAGTGATATTTAGATGGCGAGTGGCATTATGACCCTCGTTCTTGCTGATCGTGGTCTTCCTGCTGTCATTCTGCCCACCCCTATCAATTATGCATTTCTGAAGCCAATTAGGAACATGTAGGACATCATAGTGGATGGCCAAGATTGTGTAGGCATTACAAGAAACCTTCCAAATTCCAAGTTACACGAAACCTGCCATGTGTAATATGGCCTTAAGGCTTACATCTTCATTGGTCCTGAACATCTGTACATTACATTAAGTGATTCCCATGACCATTTGTCAACAGACTCATCTTTATATGATGCATCTCGCATTACACAGCAGTCATATATAGAGATACAGCAGACATAAGATGCGTCTATTGTTGCAAGCAGATAGAAGCAGATGAGGATTTTTTTCTGTCATTTGCTCATTTAGATTGTCTGAATAACACTGCATTCTTTTCATTCCCGTTGTCTCCTTACAAATGCAAGGAGTAAATGTCAAGAGGAAATGTCCTCTACGGAGTGCACTGGTGTTGTTTATGGGCAGTTTATTTAGTATTGCATGAGAGAAAGGGAGAAGTGGGAATATTGTGAACGCGGTGTGCAGTGGACCTGCCAACGGGCGTCCAGCCTGCTGAAATATTTACTTATAATCACATATAGGAGGTCATATAGTCGCCATAGACTCAGTCAACTCTTTCCCAGCTAAGCACCGCCATTAATCAACCTGGCAGCATAGACATGTTTAAAACCGATGTGTTATAATCACCTACAAAATATGAAATTATGATCACATGTACTACTGTAAAAGTGAAATATAAAGATACTCAGCTCTTTATTAATAAATAGAATATACCATGATAAAATAAAGTAATTTATATGGAGAGGGTTCAGAGCCTCATGGACATGCACTTGATGAACGTACTCTGGACGTTAGTAGTGGTAGCTGTACCTGTACTTTGAAGTAAACACAGCCATGTAAATGTTGTTTAAGTGCAAAACCACTGAGTGTCTCAATCTGCTCTAAAACTTTAATAAGCACCTCATCTTGTGCTTAATGGCGATCTAAATGGAGGCCAAACCGTGCACAGAGCTGCAGCTAGCATCCTGCAGCGAGGGGAAGACGTGCTTTTACTTCAAGTATGCCACACCAAAGCAATGCATTAGCCATACGTGAATGTTATTCAAGACAATCAACTCTCATTGCAAACCTAAGTAGTTTCCTTTAAATGTTGTGGTCTTGGTACAGTATTGACTCATTGAGAGGTATTTTTTTCACTTAGCGTGTTTGATGTAACTAGACTGGTGATTACGTTATTAGTAGAACATGTGCAGCTTTGTAAATCTTTACAGATTGAAATCTTAAATCGGAAATCCCAATAAGAAGTATTAATACTGATGAACAGCTTCTCGCCATCGGTAGTTTAATCAACCATGCTGAGATACTGGGCCTTTCTCACACATTACTGGTAACAATACTTTAGTGGTTCAAAGTCAATATTTACCTCTTCCTGTTCGTTCCATTATTTATATTGATTATGATTTATATTTTCAAGTAAAGCATGTTGTCAACGGAGCCGTGTTCCAATAGAAACCATCACCTCAGGGAAAATGTCAAATTAAATTCTGAGTAAAATGTCATCATTAGTCTTTGTACGAGAACAAAGGAAGAAATCAATTAATCAGATGAAATTACTGAAATCATAGAGTGTTTCATTTGTAGACATTAACATTTGCCTTGATTGAGGGTCATGTATTCCAAAGCAAGTGCTACTTGTTATTTTAAGGGTTGTTATTTTCAGTCAGATTTACCAGAGTATTTTAGGGCTTCGTGCTGCTATGAAATAATTGGCGATTGCCACAGATTTCAACAGAAAAATGGATATCACTCTTGAGAGATTGACAAATGCCTACGGACATTGTGAATATTTATTGTTTCAAAGTCTAGGGATTAGAGATTTATCTTAGCTCGTGAATCTTTGATATTTTCAACATTAGTTGGATGTATATCAAGAACATGATTTATATCGGTGATTAAGTTATATAATCCCTGTTTGCCAGCTCAGTGTATATGTGTCTTCTGTATATATATATATATATGCCTTGCTATCACTTAAACTATATTGTTTCACCATATAGAAAGGTTACAGCTCTAATCCTGTGTATATGCTGTGCAATATCATACCCTGTCTGGCATCATAATGATGTCCCAAGTTCAAAATAAAGACAATCTTCAACCTATGAGCCCATGTTGATGTGATATGACAGTGTTACCCAATCAGTCTACTGTGAAATAAATTGGGTACTACCGATATATTTCATGGGGGTTTAATGATTTCTGAAAATAATGTTTACATAAAAGTTATTAATATTATTAATACATTATATCGTTTTCATTTAAAGAGAAAAATGCGTTTAGCAAGGGGAATTATACCCCCGTTCTATCAAAGGGTCGTCCTTTCACAATGGATTGGTTTGTTTTTGAATGGGACCCATGTAGCAATAGATTGGTCAGCGTGTATATGCTAGACGGGTCCCCATAGTGAAACCTTTATGGCATGTTTCACTACGAGTCCCAAGTGGATGGTATCAATATCAGCGATGTGAGTTGAGCAGCTGGAGACCCACATACCCTCATCCTATAACTCAATCACATGTGATGCCACCAGAATGGACATCAGGTTAGACACAGTGATGGACCCTTGTGACAGAAACACAGCGGCTCACAGCTACATTATATACAAACTGGCTGCATTATATAATATAGAGAGGAATACAGTGTAAATCAAGTTTTGTAGTACTATGAAGCATTTATATTTTCTCATATATATCTGTATTTGAGTCAATAGAGAACATCAAGCATCATACAACAATGTGGCAGCTGCAATTGCAGTATTTTGTTGGTAATTATACGTTGCTATTCTGTGTCTGGGCATGTGTGTTATCCGTCTCTGTCATTATATAGCAGACCTGCCCCAAAACACTGGCAAGAGAATGAAAAAAAAATACTGTAACGGATCTATATATCCTCCGGTGACTGTTGTTTTTCCGGCAATACAAATGTTATGTCTCTCTCTTTCCTGTGGGTGGCATATTTGATTGTTGGCCTTGCCAATCCTGTGGTCAGTGTTTGATACCATTATGACAAACAACAGGAGAACTCACTCAGAGAAAGACAACCTATTGTTATAGCAAATCTGCACTCACTTCACTTGCACTGCAACACCCAAGTCATAGGGCCTTTGCCTCTGGAGAAATTCTGTGAGTGAAAACGCAACACAATGATGGATTATAGAGAAAATGTCGGCTAACAAGAAAAGGTCTGGAAAATAGTCAAAATCGTCATTGGTTTGACAGGAGCCTTATAAGACAGCGTCATCCCATGTCCTGCATGATTTTTGTTTTGGGTGTCTTATTTGGGTTTGACAGAAATGAGCTTTAAAAACAGACAAAGTGTAAAGAAAACAAATCTGATTTCAGAATGAAAAATGTGGACTGCTCAAAGCATAAAATGAGGTCTAGATAAGAGTAGACAGTATGAGGCCATTATGACATGATTGATTAGTGGATGGTAACACGGGGGCCTGATTTCATCCCACAAAGGCAGGGATTTATAGGTGAGAAGAGTGAACAAAGCATATCAGTTGTCTTGAAGGGATAGATGAGATCTGTTATCAATTGTCAGAGTGAGACTTGGGCACCGGGCCGCCCCATCCATTGCTTCCATTTATATGCCTCATCCCCAGCACCGCTTTGACGCAGGTTCATTTATAATTACCGCAAATGAGCTTTCATCACATCGTGAGGTTCAAATTGCTTAATTTGTATAATTGGAAGTTAATATTGTTTTATTATGCAACAAATGAATGGGAAGTGACTGGATATTGCTGAGTAAGAGGCCCGCTTCTTGTTTTTTGTAGGAGTGGGAGATCAGGGTTAATATAAGCCAGGCAAGCAGAACCATTTCTCATGTGATTATGTCCACATCTCATAAGACCATCCCATGCTGGCTTTCAAATCTCCAGCATAATCAACCCGCACTTCTGTTTAGGGTTAACATCTCTCACATGGAAGACTCCCGTGGCCCGGGGTCTGATTGAGGACTAGCGTTGACCTGGGCCTCCCCCCGCGGGACGGGAGGACCTCTTCCAGTGACCTCACGTCATGACCTTTATGAGCAAGATATGCTCCTGTAAAACTGGTACAGTAAGCAATAATTGCAAATAACTTAGCCAATTCAGTCAATTCCCATAGCCGTACTTTGTCTCGAACCGTGTAGACAAACAAGTTTCTCCAAATGAATACATAAATATTTAGCATCTTGATAGACACTCGCGCAATTCATTACTGGAACGTTTTAGGTAGTAATGATAAATGGATGAGCTATATATGGACTAGACATATTTATATACTATTTCCCTATTAATGCTATTCACACCTCGGAATCCCCATATCATTCTGTGAATTTTTACACATGACACTGAAGTGTTTTGCTGTCTGTCGAGTATGCCCTTATAATGGCGGGAATGTTATCTGTACAATGTATCTCTTCGCGGTTTACACTGTGCAGCTGGTTTGCACGCTGCATCTGAGGGCGCATACCAATCATATGATGTGGAATGACGGGTTGTCAAGCTGACAGCACAGATCACATCTGACACGCATGACTGTCTGCCTTCCAGATCTCTTGTCATATCATCTACCTCCAATATCATGTTCCACACACACACACACACAAACACACACACACACACACACATACACACACACGCACGCACGCACGCACGCACGCACGCACACATGCACGCACACATGCACGCACACATGCACGCACACATGCACGCACACATGCACGCACACATGCACGCACACATGCACGCACACATGCACGCACAAACACTCATACGCATTCATAAACAAACACACAACCGATTGTGACAGATACCTCATAGACTAATCAATCACACTTTTTTCCGTACCGAGTTACAATCAAAGGCCGGGGCGGGCAGCTAGAATCTTTGTATATTTCAGCCACTTTATGCATACGATATACGTCTATATTACCAACACTGAGTTTGATTTTATCATATTGAGATAGTGGGACTTTATCTTGTCCTGACACATCTGCATGCTCTGTGCTTGAAATGGAGCCATCAGAGAATAAAGGTTGCAAATAACTGCATCTCCTTCCAAACACGGCTTGGTCACGTGCCATCAAAGTGAAAGGGGCTCAACAGCATGCAATTCATGTTTACATCAGACCAGGTTTATTGCTAGTTGCAATAATACAGATATGCCACGACTTTTCACGCGTTATATTGAAATAACAGTTTATTTTACGCCAATTAATCATATATTTGGCTCAAATTGACAGATAACATTTCATTATATGGTGAATTATGCATGGTGCATGTTGTAATATTTGTGAGTAATCCGTCTTCGCGGCCCACAGTTCTTAGCAGGGTATTACCTCTACCGCATTGCCTGCTTGATGCGGCGGTTGTAATCTACTGGAAACTTTGTGTTTGTTCTGTAGAGGAGGAAATATGAGCGCAAGGCTGGAACGAGTAAGGTTCAAGACGTACTGGTAAAATATCAACGTGTAGCGTTTCAATGTGTTTATTTGTGGATAAATGTTTGGAGAAAGGAAGAGTAAAAGGTGGAGATACTAGTGGAATTGAGGGAACGGACAGAGCTTAAGGTGAGGGGACAGGTGAAGACAGAGCTTAAGATGTAGGTCAAGGTGCAGACAGAGCTTAAGGTGTAGGCCAATGTTCAAACAGAGCTTAAGGTTGAGGCAGAGATACGGCCAGAGCTTAAGGTGAAGGTCAAGGTGCAGACAGAGCTTAAGGTGAAGGCCAAGGTTCAAACAGAGCTTAAGGTTGAGGCAGAGATACGGCCAGAGCTTAAGGTGAAGGCCGAGGTTCAGACAGAGCTTCAGGTGGAGGCAGAGGTGCAGACAGAGCTTAAGATGAAGGCAGAGGTACAGTCAGAGCTTAAGATGAAGGCAGAGATACGGCCAGAGCTTAAGGTGAAGGTCAAGGTGCAGACAGAGCTTAAGGTGAAGGCCAAGGTTCAAACAGAGCTTAAGGTTGAGGCAGAGATACGGCCAGAGCTTAAGGTGAAGGCCGAGGTTCAGACAGAGCTTCAGGTGGAGGCAGAGGTGCAGACAGAGCTTAAGGTGAAGGCCAAGGTGCAGACAGAGCTTAAGATGAAGGCAGAGGTACGGCCAGAGCTTAAGGTGAAGGCAAAGATACGGCCAGAGCTTAAGGTGAAGGCCAAGGTGCAGACAGAGCTTAAGATGTAGGTCAAGGTGCAGACAGAGCTTAAGATGAAGGCAGAGATACGGCCAGAGCTTAAGGTGAAGGCCGAGGTGCAGACAGAGCTTAAGGTGAAGGCCGAGGTGCAGACAGAGCTTAAGATGTAGGTCAAGGTGCAGACAGAGCTTAAGGTGAAGGCCAAGGTGCAGACAGAGCTTAAGATGTAGGTCAAGGTGCAGACAGAGCTTAAGATGAAGGCAGAGATACGGCCAGAGCTTAAGGTGAAGGCCGAGGTGCAGACAGAGCTTAAGGTGAAGGCCGAGGTGCAGACAGAGCTTAAGATGTAGGTCAAGGTGCAGACAGAGCTTAAGGTGAAGGCCAAGGTGCAGACAGAGCTTCAGGTGGAGGCAGAGATACGGCCAGAGCTTAAGGTGAAGGCAAATATACGGCCAGAGCTTAAGGTGAAGGCCAAGGTGCAGACAGAGCTTCAGGTGAAGGCCAAGGTGCAGACAGAGCTTAAGGTGAAGGCCAAGGTGCAGACAGAGCTTAAGGTGAAGGCCAAGGTTCAGACAGAGCTTAAGGTGGAGGCGGAGGTAGATTTGGAGGTAGAGGTAGAGGTAGAAGTAGAGGTAGAGGTAGATGTGGAGGTAAAGGTGGAGATAGAGGTAGAGGTAGAGGTAGAGGTAGAGGTAGAGGTAGAGGTAGAGGTAGAGGTAGAGGTAGAGGTAGAGGTAGAGGTAGAGGTAGAGGTAGAGGTAGAGGTAGAGGTAGAGGTAGAGGTAGAGGTAGAGGTAGAGGTAGAGGTAGAGGTAGAGGTAGAGGTGGAAGTAGAGGTAGAGGTAGAGGTAGATGTGGAGGTAGAGGTAGAGGTAGAGGTAGAGGTAGAGGTAGAGGTAGAGGTAGAGGTAGAGGTAGCGGTAGAGGTAGAGGTAGAGGTAGAGGTAGAGGTAGAGGTAGAGGTAGAGGTAGAGGTAGAGGTAGAGGTAGAGGTAGAGGTAGAGGTGGAAGTAGAGGTAGAGGTAGAGCTGGAGGTAGAGGTAGAGGTAGAGGTAGAGGTAGAGGTAGAGGTAGAGGTAGAGGTAGAGGTAGAGGTAGAGGTAGAGGTAAAGGTGGAGATAGAGGTGTTAGTGGTATTACAGTTGGAGGCAGTGCAATGTCCGATTTTAACTGCAAAAACTGAAATATGGCCTCATGTGTGGGACAAATGCCCTCGTAACTCAGGCAGGGACCTGATTGCAAGAATATTAGCACCAAGTTATGTGTCCTTCACTTTCATATTATATTTTATGAAGATGGGTCAAAGGGTTAAGAGAACAGCTGGAGACAAGACTGAGATTACCGCCTTGCAATTCTTTGTTCCTATTTCCCCTTAATGCTACAAGTATCCATATGAAACCGTGGTGCAGGAAAGACATGATTCATCGAAGAAGCCAGCTTGCTTTCTTCCCTTACATTTCCATAAAAGGGAGTCTACTCTGATTTGCATAATAGGAAGGCTGTTTTCATGCTGGCAATTTGTCATTTGTTGCTCGAGACATTATCTTTTTCCCTGTTCAGGAATTCTGGTGTGGATGATCTATGCTTTTCCTGATAAAACATCTGCCAATCTTAAGAATCGACAATTCTCCTATTGTTTTCGCTTTTATTTTGGGTGTCGTTCACATGATGATCGTTGAGTTGTTGCCATTGGCTGCTATTTTACCCTGTTCTCTCAGTGACCACCATAATCCCAGATCGCCTCACCATTTACCCCGTTCCACACCATCCTGTAACCTTTGGCACGAGCAGACAAAGCCTGGGCTATTGTTTGTGCAGGCGTGTCTCCTCAGAGTTGATCAAGTACTCAGGCTGCACCAGTAGCCCCCAGTAGCCCCCAGTAGGCCCCAGGAGCCCCCGGTCACTTTATTATCACAACACGCATCGAGAGAAAGCAGATTATCCACTGCAATATAAATCTGACCACGGAATCCTCCGATGTAGAATCTGTGATCATAACATCGAGATAGACGAGATTTTGATTGCCTCGAAGCACGCCCCGAGACTACAACGAGAATACAGCGGTACCCACACTTCCCTGGTCTCACATAATTCCATAAGAGCAACATTTATACAGGATGGGACCAGGAGAAGAATTAATGAACATGCCCCTGGGAAACTGTCTTGAACCTGCGGCATTCATCATAAGTTTGCTGTATGTTTTGTCTCAGGGCAAAGCGCTCTACCTGTTTGCATAAATATTGCTTATGCAAGACTGTTATAATGAGAAAGCTTTGATCAGTGTTGATCCGGTTTGACGTCTATTAATCAGGCCAATGTAACATGCCCATTTAAACTACTGCACTTTGTGAGATGAGCAATTATATCTGATAGCTTGATGTGGCAGGAAGATCAGCCACAGACTTCCTTAAATTAAAATAACAGCTCTAGATCTTCTCGGAAATGGTGTTATGGGTAATCTTCTGCACGAAGCAGTGCCTAGCTGTTAGTGAACTCACATTAGAGTGAGTACACAGAGGGTAATCCTCTACTAACACCCCTAGGGTCTATTTCATGCTGGTAACCATCATTATGTCAGTTAATGGGTTATTACGTCATGCAATCTCTTACAATTGTCACAGGAGGTGTTATAATGACACAACATTAGGCCAGCCAATTTAGCATTATGCCACATGAGCTGTCGTGTGCCATCTCTATCCTGGATGCACACTGACACATCGCTCCGAATAGAATTCAGAAATACATGCCTCCCTCTACTGGAGATTGTGTACATGTTTGAAATTGATAACAGATTGAGGAAAGAATATTTGTATGTTTGTAGTCTATAAATGGTTGAGGAAAGAAAAAATTGTATTGCCATCAGTAGTTTTTTTCTTTCAAATTATAAATGCTTTTGATATATTTTAAATAGTGTTTAAATAGGATTAAAATTGTCTTGGGAAGGTGTTGTCATACCAACGTTGATATAATGAGCTACTCAAGGATCGCGGGCCCATATAACTCACTTCTCCATCCCCGAATGTCTGTCCTGCAGGGTGAAGCTGTATGTCATTATGTGAGTTAATGAGGCATTTCATCGTCCGTAACAGGAGTGTGCAATATGGTGTGATGAGCAAGAAATATAATTTATAGTAGAGATTTGAGGTAATAACGTATCAGCACCTGTCATGGTAAAAGGGTCTTGGAGTGATATTATATAAGGAATCTAGGCAACATGACGTCACATATATCTCAGTGGCTCTGAGGAAACGAGACAGTGTGATATCAGAGCTGCGTGTTTAGATTGTTTTTGGCATTCACGTTAAGTTACATCATATCCATCCACACTTTTAATAAGGCGAGGAGACGAGACTCTAACATGCCAAATCAATCCATCCAGTAGTTATTCGTATATATCGGTCTCTAGGGTATTACAAAAATATATTCATGTAAATCAGTATTTGTCTATCCATTTTCATTAATTACCAAGTTACTATGGACTGAATAACTGTGCTGGTGAACAATAAACGGACGGGGTTTTTCCTCAAGAGATACCCAACAACACTGGGAACGTTCATTCCACCGTATATACATATATAGGCACATTCTCTCAAGTAATGGGGCACCATTAGAATATATCAAGAAATGTTAATCACCCGGACTGGCAGTGATCTGATAAGATCTCTCCAAGTGCGGTGGTTTTTCTTCTGTAAAAAGCGCTTCATGACTATGCAATAACTGTCCTATGGCATATCTGTCTACTGCGCAAGTTAATCAGTTTTTATGTCAAGTGTGAAGGTTATGTGATAACTCAGTGCGCATGTTAGGTGGGAAGGCGGCGTGACAGCTGAGTTTGTCCTTGAGCTGCTCATATTAAGTTAGCATGTAGTTAGGGCGGGTAATCTGACAAAAGTGGATCATGATACTCGGCTGATTTCAATGCATATTGACACCACAAAATGTGGATTAAAACCATATTTTGCCTGTCCATAAGAACTCCAATATTGGCCACATTACCATCCTCATAATTGACATGGAAATAAGGGATGACGTTGTCCTGGTTCCATGTGGAGGCTGCAGGTTGCATTTTACTGATGGGTGAATAACTGCTTTCCTTTAAATCCTGCCAAATTATTACTGATAACCTTAAATGGTCTTCCGAATGCTGGTGGATTTAATGCAAAATTTGATTGACAGATTTGGTATTGTTCATACAAAGTAGAATTTCATGTAAATTAAGATGAAGATTCTAACTTCCGTTTGGATTTAAGGACACCACTGAAAAACATTCACCTTGCGGGTGGGGTGGTATCAACATTATTTACAAGTATTCTGTTCGCCGCAAAATCATTTGTGAATGTTGTAGCCAAGCGGTAAAAGCACAATAACATGGTGGGTGAAAGATGGTTGAGAAATGCTTCAAAATCTGAAAAGGGTATAATAACACGTACGGTGCCACTACAGCTTCAACCAATCTGTCATGGGGTATATTCTTTCAATATTGAGGCATCATTAGAATGTATTTGTCAATCCTCCAGACTGGTTAAATGACCTAATTAGGGGCTCTGATGGTTTCTCTTTCACTTTTCTTAATAAACACTGTGATAGCTTCATTGCAAACTACTATTGCATATATCTCTTCAAAGAATTACAATATTTTTATCATATCTTTGTCCAAGATGAAGCAGTTTGATATAAATATTCTCAAGAATATTGATACAAAAAGCAAACTGCTATTGAGTAATTTGAACTATGTGATATCTATTTCATTAAACAAATGTAGGTTTCCATTGCACTACAATTACAACATACTGTTGTGCTTCAGGTAATTAAGTTTAAATAATCTTAGATTTTAATTCAGTTTTATAAGAAAGGTAATCAATAAAAGACAATCGATTGAATAAGGTTGAACTGAGAATATATTACCATTATATTAAAATTTAAAACAGGAAAAGGTTTTAAGATTCTAATTGCATTAAAATGTAATGTATATATCTAGAACACTCCACAATGCCGACAGAAGTTCACAAATTAAAGGGAAAAAACATGTGAATAACATATAATATATTTAGAAATATGTCATCTATACATGTTTTTTTTTTAATTAATCAAGTTATCAAGCATTTAATTCAGTCATCTGATACAGCATTCCATCCATTGCTGCACCAGTATTCAAATCCTTAATTGAAACAATTTATTTTCTATGGAAATTACTTCATGTGACTACTTATTTTTTATACAGGTTTTGGCATTGTTAAACTGCATAACTCATTTAAATTTACTTGCGTAACTCAGGAGATTCATGAATAGAAAAATTAATATTTAGAATAAGAATAACGTTAATTCCAACACCAATAAACATGTAAAATAAGATGTGAACTACATATTAGGTAAAGTATTAATTACAAGCTCTTGATTTAGTTTCAGCGTACTAAATAACAAATAACGTGAAAATGTACATTACGCCTCACGAGTCAATATCAGTTAAATTTAATCAGTATAGCGCTGTGGTAAAATTACATGTGGTAAAATATGTGCATTCCAATTGCTGCTACTATCTGATCAAATAAATTGGTATATGGATTTTAGATATTTCATTTAATAATTTTCATATTTGTTTCACCAAAGGTTTTTTTAACACAGTACATGATACCCATCCAAACGCCAAGCAACTGTATACATTTATCATGTATTGATGTGATTTTCTCTTCCTCTATTAAACTGTTTATTTCTAACATGCATCCTAGATACTGATATGCATAAATACCATTCCTGTCAGGTGGTAATAATGTTTGTTTCTGGATTAACAGTGTTAGATCTTAATCTTTTGTTTGTTCATCAACCATTAATAAACGAGATGATATTGGGTTTAATTTTTTTTAGTTATCTTTATCAACTTCTTAAGTGTTTAAGTACTACATACAATATTTTCTCAACTGATACAGCTACAGAATTGTATGTAATTATTACAAATTTTTGTTAGTACACTAATTTGTAAGAGTTGAATATATTAATATAACATCTCACGTCAGTATATATCCCTTTCTGAATATGATGTAAGAGATGAAAAAAAAACTTGTTTTTTTATGTTTTTTGTTGTTGAAGAATTGAACAACTTGACTATGATATAGTTACATAGAGAAACTCACACCCAAGGCAATAGATGAATATTGTCAATGTAACTGGTTTATCTGTTGGAAGTTGTTGATAAATCATGATGGCGCATAGACATTATCTCACCACATTGTACAGCAGCTTCACAAAGTCAACATCATATTGTATTTCCGCAATAAATGATGACAATCTCAGCTCAGATTTCCTGCAAGGATCTACAATCCTTGGCATGAAATTGTGTTACCGCATTATGAATTTTGTGTGAAAGGAGCACTCAGAAAGTTATATTCAATGATGCCAGACATTTTGACAACATAAAAGCTAAAGACGTAAAAAAATATAACGATGTTTATTTATTTTGAGATATTTGTATTTGGTCTTAAAATTACCGACTCAAGATATCTGCATAGAACTGCTGAAGAGTTTGTTTGTAATTCTGTGATAAGTGAATGAATTTGCCCTGTAATATTTTATGATTCTATATAGTAACGCCATCTTGGCTGCAGTATAATTGGTTACAATTTTACTGTACGATGAATACGAGACGCAAAACAAAAAATGTGATGGAAATTGGACAACTTCAAACATCTCCTCTGTTGAATCAAAACTCATGTTCAGATTTCATGTAATTTGTCATATTGCAATTAAACATAATACTTAGAAAATCATTCAGTCTTTATGCAGAAATTTAATGTATTTCACTTATCATATTTAGTATTTATTTTTGATCAACCAGAACCGCACTTATTAAAACACCTCGAATCAGCTTAGCACCAATATTCCAAAGGTGAATAATGTCCTTCATATTTTTTTCATAATATCTGTCTTAATTATATGGCACTTGGTTGAATGACAATAAAATAGACCTTGCCATCGGTATTGTAACTACACCTACATATATACTTCATGATCATATATTTCCTACTTGAAACTCAATGCTGCGTAATGTATATGCGTACTTTCTAAGTGTGAGTTATTGACCAATCCTCGTTCATGGTGTGCCAGACAACCTCCCTTGATCACAAAGAGATCACACCTATGTTATATGTCACGGCACGCGAAAATTAAACATTTTTAGATACCTAGTTTACAAGGTATATATAAGGATGTCCCTTATTGCTTGTGAAGACCACAAGCTTGAAATCGTTCCTTAAACGAGGTGAGGGATTGGATTGCATAAACCGAAAGGGTTTTTATTTTCCCATCATCGCTCTAAAAGCATAGCTAAGTGAAATATGACCTTTGAAATTTAACAGGCATTTCCGTGTAGTTTGTTTGCTTGTTTGTGGTATATCTTATTGCAGATGAATATATATATATATATATATATATATATATATATATATATATATATATATATATATATATATATATATATATATATATATATATATATATATATATATATATATATATATATATACATCAACATTTTAATCACATGGTAGTCGAAGATGGGCAGAAGATTAGGTCTCGCAGGAAGGCGTGCTGTCCAGAGAGGGTGAATTTACACTAATATCTCCCAGCCCAGAGATGTATAGAGTCTGCTCGCACTCTGCTCCAGAATCCCCTAGGTGTCGCCACTGCTCATTGCGACTGATAGCGAGGCCGACCGGAACTTACAGACAGCGGCTGAAATAGAATTCTCGTGAGGTCGCGGCAGATGATACATGGCCTTGCCCGGGACAAATCGTCCTCCTCTGGGATCGGCCGAGGTTTGTCCCGAGAATTATCTGCACACGACAGGTAGATATTGCAGTGCTGGAGAAATGGTGTGCTAAAATAATGGGTCTGTGGACAATGAGAGAGATATTGGGCGTCAGTACTGTGGTAGTAGCACCCCTCCCGTCCTAACTAACCGTGAGTCTCGCCATGTGCGAGAGAAGCACGTTTAATGAAGACATATTATTGCATTTTACAGGTCGTTGCTTCCTTAAGTCGTAGGTATTGGAGGACAGAAATGAAATGACTTCTGCCTGATGAGCATATTGCGAAAATAGGTGCTCTTCATTTCTGTGCCCGGTGTGGGTGCCAGAGCGGACATAGGCTAGCTATTGATCAAACTGTCAGGACCTACAATTGGAAATTTCCTATGGCTGAGTGTAAAAGTAGGTTAGGCTGAGGTGAAAGCAGAAGGTAGCTCTCCAGAGTCTGTAGAAGAGTGTAAAAATGGATTGTTGCGAGGTACTGGCATAGTGGTTCCTCTCTAGGGCTCTGAGAGGCGCGTGTATACAGTCGTGCTCCAGCAGGTGGCGGTAATTACACCACAAATCTGGTGAGATTAATACTCCTGTTGTAGTGGGCAGTGCAGTCCGGGGTCTCCGGCCCCGAGAGGCACCGTATCACTGGCCATACAATGATTGAAACCCACACCGTGTCCCACACACGACACCAGAGGGACACAGCCAAATTTTAGCCAGATTTTCCCTTCCTGTATTTCTTACCAGGCAAGTGTCATGGCCCCCAAGACACGGTGGTCCATCCGCGATAAACACTGATATAGCCTATATGTAATCTTCCCGGTGGCAATGAAATGCTTCTAGACAGAGCGATAAGGTCCTCTTGTGTCTTTATTATTCCCCGCTAGATGGCGCTATATCATGCTGAGCGACAATAAAAAGTTATCACATTGATTTATGTCACATGATTTCCTGCGATACTTTTGATTTGTCCAATTCACTTGCATGTTGAATGTCTTTATTCACAGCAAGAGTGACTCAATAAAACTTTAACAAAATAAACGCAAGTACAGTCAACATTATCTGCTTGATTTATGTCACGTGGCTTAATGGGGTGTATTTGATTGGTGTGTTTCAGGGACAAGGTGGTGTGACCTTGACACGGGACTGCAGACGATCGAGGATGGCAATGGAAGACCTCACAGCGTCTACATCAGCGTCACACGCGACGGCTCCGTGTGGGTGCGCGTTGGGAAGGACCACACTGACCTCGACTGGTCCTACACCCAGACACGTGACCACATGTTCACTGACAACCTTCTGGAAGGTCAGATGGTGGAGATGTTAGATTCCCTCAATTATAGTGATTACTGTGTATTAACCGATGTCAATCTCGTTCTGAAAGCCGAGGGAGCATGGCATCCGTCATTTCTGACAGTTTATTACCCTGGTAGCAAGACCAAGACCAAAAGAAGTAGGATTCTTATATTTCGACATAATAAAGACTGTTATACAGAAACCAATATCACTTTATCCCAAAACAAGCAGGGACTAATCTGTGATGGGGGAAGGACAAATGTGTGTGGAATGAGAAATTTACCTGAGAAAGGCCACAGGTCCAATACTTTATTCTTGAAGACTGTCAAATTTGATTTGAAGCTGGATGAACAAACTAAAGGAACGTGTGCCTCGTTCAGACATAGGAACTACTTTACGTTTACAGGGTCATATTACCACGCCTATGTCAAGATGGCGTCATGCCCTCCCCCGAAAGGTAAGAACTACTTTTACCGTCTTTCATCATATAAAACCAATAAGAGTCATAAATATGAGACGAACCAGGCTAAGTGATGTAAATTGAAACATGTGTCAGAGGTACCGTGTCAGAGGTGCTCTGTCAGAGGAACACTTCTTTAATCATATTTGGAAGTGAACAAAGTGGCACTGAGCGAAAGTTGATCCGAGGTCACCTAGAGGGCGTGCTTCTTCTGATGAAAATGTCATGTCACCTATCACTCGTGTTTCTACTCATTTTACAGTTTTAGTGGTTAAATGAAAGGCTTTTACAGTTTCTATTTAGAGATTACTGAAATATATGTCTTACATGTTTGTTTCAGATCATGCTATTCATAATTTTCCCGCATATTCCACAAAATGAAAGTTTTACATTCCACATCGGTTTCAAATCATATAGTTCAAACCTCACATGCAAATAGGTAGATGAAATAATTTTACAAATACATTTCTACTGGACTTTGTGATATCTACACCGTAATGGAATGTTGACATATTAATGTGTTTTAATGATTCTGTATCAAACATGTTAGCCGATGATGACCAGAAATCACAAGTGACAAATAATATCTATTTGAGCTTCCCATTCATGGGAACAGGAAAAGCTATGAATGTAATTAATCATATCTGTCAGCAGGGCTCGCCACTGATCACGGTGCAAATAATCACACACAGAGTAACTCAAGCCGAGACAGCTCACTTAGTCTCCATAGGTGTGATGCGCGAGATCCATTATTCAAATTAAAATGATTTTTTCTCGTATTTGAAGTAAAATGCTTCATTTTGGGGAGAGGCAATTACTGGTATTTTGTGCAGTGTCACCTCCCTTTTGCATCATGTAAGAAGCCTAAGTGTAGTGAAGCTCAGACTCATCAGCTGAAGGCGTCAAAAGTCGCCTGCGTGATCAATGACATCACACTGCAGTCTCAAATTAATATCATGGTTTAGTCTTGGGAGATTAGTGAAGTTGTCCAAAATTAGCCATTGGAAGAGATGATTTATTAGTCATAGTATTTAAGAGTGGCACCGATAAGTTCTATCACATATTTGCATAGAACAGATTAAGGAATCTGTCACCGAAATTCTGTAATGTCTTTAAATGCATATCCTGAGGTAAATGGGTGAGCAGGAAAATGGATGCTTCTCAGCGGCAGCCGGGTACTCTTCTTCCAGCCATGTGACTAAATCCCCACCTTCTTATAGGTATGATTGGTAGTCGATTTCACGGTTAGTTGGCACCGTTGGCCGCTGATGATCGCCTTCTACCACACCAGTCATCATGCAGATCGTTTATCGCCTGCAAGAAGCGTCTCTTTCACGCCTCAGCTACTCTACTTTCCTTCCGCTTCCTGTCCAGTCCCTTTGCGCCGTGGCCTTTGTTGGCCCCGCAAGGCAGTCTAGTGGATTGGCTTATGGGTTATGGTATTGGGTAGTTGGACGGCCGCAGATCAGCTGTTTTGGGGAGACATGCATCAGGCCATTAGAGCCCAGCTTGACACTTCTAGACTGGCCTCCTACCATTGCACTCTCCATTCATGGGTCACCTCTGCTCGGAGAGAAACATAAACCTTTCTGTAAGAACTCACAAACCCTAGATTATGACTTTAGCTTGACATATGAACCACCTTTTACACTGCAAAGATTGAAAATCACCACACTTATTGACTGTAGGTTGAAAAAGCCATGCTGTCACATCTCGATAGAGCAAAGGTATAATACCGTTTTCAAAGTACTGAAGTCTTTGGGGGCAGATATAAGCTGTAAATCAAGACATGATGGAGAAACATTCCTTAGTGGGGACTAGCCTAAATCAGCCAATAAACAACCTTTTTCCACAACGATTTTTCATGTAAGAATTAAGAAAGACACATGACTTTTATTTCTACTGTTGTTTTGACAAAAATATAAGCGTCTCCATTTTGTAATGAAAAACAAATGAAGCCTCTTTTTCCTAAACTCTAAATATTCTTCATATCTCTTATACAAAAACGATGACGACATCTACAGAGAAGAGGTTATTTCTGAGTTATAATTGAGCAACTGTTCATCAATAGAGAAGAAGTTGATTATGTTGAACGCCAATCTGTCTCTGGAGATTGCATCCTTGGTCATATTTTCATATAAGCCATTACCTTTCCAGTTTTCCTGCATATATATTTGCCTTGCAAGATGCTGTAATTGCCTTCATCAGACAGCGCTTTTCGTTCCTCATGCATATAGTCATGATTGCTCAGAATATGATACACCAATTTGGAGCCTACATATTTTTAATAATGTTCCTAGCAACACCAACAATAGTCTGACTCTGAACGTGAAGTCCTTGAGAATGGTATTAACCCTTGCTTGGATTAGACAGTTTATACAGCAAGGCTGAATGCTGTTAACTGCGATAAAAGGTTAGATAATGTCTCCTGAGAGCAGTTCACACCACAACATAAGCTAAAGAAGTGTGTGCTTGGAGCACAGTAAGCCTTAATAAATCAGAACTGCCTCCAAAACTCTGCATATTGCTGGACACGTTTATGTATAATTCTGTATGATTTGTGTCCTCCAAGATCAGGTCATTTTACAATACATCCAAAATATCAGCAGTCTTAAAACCGACATGTAGCACCAGAAAACTTCACACTTGCGTCAATGTAGGAAAAGGTGCAAGGATTTGAATAAAAAACGGCTTGCCATTCCATATTGGTGTTTTTTCACACTTTTCTTTATTTTCTCTCACCAAATTGATTTTCAATTTAGGAATAAATTTGTCACGCGAATGAAAACAGTATTTGCCTTAAAGGTGATATAATTATGGAGATTACATCATATGAATGGAACGCAAAGAAATGCTTATAGTTAAAATGGTACAGTGACAATGTTATGGTCACAACGGTATGTCTCAAGTGATATGTATACAAAACAAGAATTATAAGACCCAAGTAATTACAGTTATATTTGGTAAATATTTGACATGATTTAATCCTCAGATGATATAACTGAGGTTGGTTTTAAGTTGGCACGTTCAGGAAGGGATTAAAATATTGTATTGGATGCAGTCTGTCGTGAATGGGAATGCTTTTAACAAAGCAGCACACCCATATAACTACAACACACACATTTTCGATGAAGTTAAGCCAAAGCATCTTTCACGGAAACACAGAGAGGGTCATTTATCTTGATATATTGCAAAGATAGATGATGAATGCATGTTCAGCTTTCCTTTCTTGTAAAATTGGAGAATAATGAATGATCACTTAGACTACTTAGTCAATGACCGAATTGACGAGAGTATTTGGGTCATGCTGCCATTGTCACGATAAAGTCACGTAGTGAGAAGATCACGTGCCAAGTCTCGGTTGCGACGAGACTTGCAGGATATACTGTCAATACTTGACAGATCTTCAGCGACCGATGCAACGGAGACCGTAGGGGCGCTTCACAATGAAGTGAAGCCGTCTCCGGAAGAAACCATAACTTATGTGCCATGCAGCTGTCCAGAATAATGGATGGTTGTGACTATCTCTATGTAAATATCTTCATTGGGGTTAAAAGTTTTGATTTATGACGATTCAAAATGGTCACTCATGTACAGCTGTTCTTTAAAGAAAGGAGGATTTATTAAACCTCTGCAGCATGAAACATTCCATGTTTTATGGCAGAGCTGAGTTATTGAAACAAACATTAAATGGAAATATACAAAGAAAAGTAATTATCTTGAGGATATCATATGTCAATGAGTGCTGTGTTGCTGTTTGCAAATTTTATCTTTATTTGGCACATTTTTCTAATATTATTTAAGTAAAACTCCACTCTTATTCTAATTAGGCTAAAAGCATCCAAACTCGAAACATGATGTTTTAATGGAATATTTTCAAGTCATTTAACATGTTTTTTTTGTATGATAATTTAAGCAAACATGGCTCTGCATCGTTAATAGCAATTTCCGCCATCTTAAATACTCATTATAGATGTTTATTACACCTTTGTTGTCAACCAGATTGTAGTTTAAGACATAATTTCGATTATGGCCTACAATTTGTGAATTTAACATATATGAGTTATTCTAATCTTAAAACCCCACCTCCTATACATTATGACCCAGTTGAAACGTTTGGTGATGGCACCCAAAAAGAATTAGAATATGAATCACATTAATGAAACATAGTATGTTTGTATATCACATTCAATAATGCAATACTGCGAATGGTGGAAACTATCAATTTCCACCTTCGCCACAGTTTAGATCTGACCAGTATTGTATCAACTACTCACAATTCGTTTCTCCTGTCAGTCAGTGTATTTGTCATTTTCTGTAAATAATGATGAATCATTAGTTAGCGCTGATACCAGATCATGTCTTCACATATCATTTTGCATCATGTTCCATACCACATAAGGCAAGAACATCGAATTCTACATACACATGTGACATATGATATACACATATGACATATTTAGTATGGCCAGTATGCATATATACAGGCGGCCAGTAATTTATACACAGCACAAGCTCAAAGGTGAAAATATGCATCTTTTAATTCTCATTCCAGCTGGTGACCAGTCGATAATCTAAAAGTGTAGGGCACTGAGTTATGCTGGTAGCCTTCTCTGCATAGCTTGATATGATTGAACTGCAAAGTCGTTCATGCTAATATATTCAATATCAATTCAGATTTACAACGGAACATATTCTGTCCACATAAACAGTACTTGAGTCGACAACTTACATCGTTAGTTACATTCTATTGTTCATTAGTTGAAAGTTAGATTAATGTATATATATATATATATATATATATATATATATATATATATATATATATATATATATATATATATATATATATATATATATATATATATATATATACATATATATATACATAATATATATACATAATAAGCCACTTTACACAATCCAATTAAATCGTTTTTTGGCGGTTTATCTATGATTTACTCAGAGGTGATTAGCCATTGAATGAATGTTGACCTTTGGAGCAGGGAAATTGATTGGTAAGGTTTACACAATACACTGACAATGGTAGCAATTCAACTTGAGGACCTCGCAAATCTCAAGATATCAGAAAGTCTGCACTCCCGGCAAACCCTCCACACGTAAATGGGATTCTGATTAGAGATGGAAAGAGAATATTGATTGTAGATTATCTTATGGGCTATCCCATTTCGTTTTATGTCAAGGGGTTGACGAAACAATAAGTCTGTTGACAAGAGGTTGTCAATAAGATGTAATCGGGACGCCCTGGCTGAAGGGCTGCGCACTGAGCAGGAGACAAGTTTTTGAATTGAGCAGTTCTTCGGAGCAAGGGGGCAGGGAATTTAAGCCGGATTGGGGGTGATATTTCGCCGTTTTGTTTTCTTATATGAATATATCAGTGCAACACGGACACTTTAGATGACAATTGATCAATTCATATTTTATATAAATCTTACTGGTGATTCAAGTCACTTATTATCTTGACTGTTATGTCGCTTTTCAAGCAAAGCATTTTAATAGCTTCCAAAGATATTACAATGTAAAAGGACATAATAGTGTACTAATAATGCTGCCTTTGATTCCCCTTTGTAATTTGACAAGTTCGATAAATTGACGTTACATATACAGAAAAAACTACTTTATAGGCGTGTGTCTTTGCCAGTGTGTCCCCAGTATGGCTATACAACTCACTAAAATAGTTCTTAGCTCACTGAATCTCTGTGTTGCGCTTAGATCTCACAGGCAATTATATGATGTAATAAAGGGATACATCATATTTCAAACGGTACATTAAAAGCATATCACTTACGTGAATTGATAAAGGAAAATAATTACTTTGTGGGTAACAAATGTACATATGGTTTGCATCAGAATTAAGTTCATTTTCCCTGACAGCCCTACATCGGATTTTGACTGTAATTAAGAGTGAAGCTACTTTAATGTCACATGTGTCTTTAAATGATTTGTACTACGAAAACATTTGTTTATAGAACACATATGGCTACATTCTCTCCCATGTGCACAGCAAATTTATGACCTTAAAGTCAATTGTTAGGGAAAATATATATCGTATTTGTCCCAAGGGGCGTTTATCGTTTCATAATTTGCAATTCATTGTTTTATATGAGTGGCAAAAGGATGACAGATGTTTCTAATATTATCTTTACAAATAAATCTGTTATTTATATTTTATTTAATGAGTATCACCTTATTTTCTTCTAAACCTGCATGGATTATCTAATATGGGAAGAGTCTATTGATAGAAATGGTGACAGTCAACCCCCTTTTTAAAAGCTGTTTTGATGGATGTTCAGAGTGGACCGGTTATGCTGTATAAATAGAATAAAGAAACGTGAGCATATGACAGAGTGAATGGTGACATTAATATTCTTTCAGTGTCCAGCTTTAGCAATTTTGATGTGTTTTGAGGGTGGACTTATTGAGATGTAGTACCATAATTTGACACACCGACTCAATGACCATGCATCTTCATTTAGCAAACACAATGATTAATCCGGCAATAAAGTCTGCCATCGAAATGGAAGCAGCAGGTTTCACAAATAGAGAAACAACACAATCCTGCACTGCGATGGCAGGTCAATATTTAGCATAGCCATATATCAATTATTTGCCAACCAGACTCTTCTATGGCCGCGAGTGCGGGACAGTCTTTTGGAGCTCATCACGTGCATGTGGTGGCTGCGGAGTTCCCATTAAGCTTGTTAACACAGGATTGTCATGAGGAGACATATCATGCTTTATAGCCATGGCCATGTAAAAAACAGATTGATGATGCAATCAGTGTTGGGAGCATATCTTTTGCTTTTTAACCCTCAATTTCCCGGATGATTAAGCCAAATAATGCAGCCAGCATGCAGCATGTCACTCTTTTGATATCAATTCTGCATTGTGGTTTCTGACTTAATCATTATTTTGAATTATCGTTTACCTTTTTGTTAATCTTCTTAACATGATGCTTTGTCTCTCTAGAAAAAAAGGAATCAGAAAACTAAAGATCGCTATTTTATGAGTGGGCTTGTGTTATATTTCATATAATTTTGCGTTATTTATGTCATGAAATTGTTAATTGAAATCTAGAACCCAATTTTACTTCAATTGTCATTCATTGATTATCTAAGGACCAGGATGCTTCATAAGGTTATATTACCGATCCTGCAAGAATACTGGCATACTATGAACTATTTAAGTTCTATCTCATCATGTTATGCCTCTCTCGGTCTCATGTTGCATCGGAGGGGAAGCCCTAAAGCAGACGGGACGGCATTGTCAATGTTACAGATAGCGCAGTTATATATAGAAGTCTATAAGCATGATATAAATATAAAGGACTACAACTTGGACTCTAGACTTATGTTCCATCTTTAAAAGAAAACACAATACAAAAAAGTGTAATTTTCAAATATTTTATTTGCGCCCATCCTTGCTGCGATATCATGTTGTTTTAAAAATATATGTAAAGATTGGTTCAGAAAATTTTCTCATGTTACATTAACGTTGGGATCATGTGTCATTGTTACCATAAACATTTTATGAAATCGGAACAAAAGAAATGGGTTGATACTTAAAATATAACAACTGTATTTATTTATATGAGATGCATAGTAGTATATATTTACAACAAATTTCATGTGCAGGGTTAATAGCAATGGGAAGCTTTTTCTGTTGAAAGATATGAATCTATAGCAAAATATGTCAGCCTAACAGAAAAATACAAATGAACATGTTTTACGCATGTATCACATTTTGAGAGGACAGCAATACCTAAGTTATAAAATCCAATGAATTGTTTAGCTAAGCAGAAAAATGCATATCACTACGGATAAAAGCCACGCTATTCCAGGCCAATGTGAAAATTCGTGATATGTTCTCAATTCAATATAATATCTAAACTGAATGATAATTTGGAGGAAATTCATCATATAAAGCCATTGCATAATACCTGGGTTTGATATATTCAAAATGAAATCCAGCAGGAAGGTGGTTGTCTAGCGAGCGGGATTAGAGTGGGGCGGGAATGCAGTATATGGGTACAGAGCTATGGGAGCCTTGCCACATGGAGACTTTAATGTGTCTGATAGGCCCAATCACACACATGTATGCCTGCCCACAATGTTACCAGCCGGAGTAACAGCAAAGCATTGAGGTATATATCAAGATAACTGGACACGTTTACGGCACAGATGTCGGCTCGCTAAAGCACTATTTTCAAACAAGCATACTCAGAGGACACTCCGCTTAAACTCAAGCTTAAACTCACCTCGTGTGAGAATCCCTTGATCTGTTATGAATGTGAACATATGATATCATTGTATGTCTAAATAATGAAACATTTCTATTTGAACAAACTGACATTGACACACGGGTTGTGTTTCAAACGGTTTAAGGACGCGTCGCTATTCACAGGTGGTGTATACATGAATATCTGAGAGCCTTATCCAAAGCACAGAACATTCTGAGATAAAAACGTCATTGTACTATCTGAGGCGTATGATTTGGCATTCATTTCCTCCTTCCACTAAGCTGACATACATATATCAGCTAGGCTTGTCCAGGTGGGTATGCAATGATTAGGAAAGCAAAAAGGACTTGACAGAATAGAACCATGGAATCGCACCTCACACACACACGCACACACACATATATAACCGCCACACTCACACACAAATATATATATATATATATATATATATATATATATATATATATATATATATATTGGGGGTTCCGCGGAGCGTGCCAGGTAATCAGTTTTTTATCTCTGGTGCTGTGCCCAACATCCCGCGTTTATCTTCTTTTGATTAATTAACCACAGTACACAGCGAGCCAGGAAAGCAACATGGCGGCGGCTATTAACGCTTCACAATATGTATACGGACGCGCAATCTGGTTAATAATTGACGCTGTTGTTGCTGTTACGGAACTCCAAGATGCGAAGATATCTTCAAAGTGCACTCACATCATATCGGTATCACGGAAACACGTTTCAGAACAATTACTTTTACTTTAACACTTAGTTTCAATCATCTTAAAACTGCTCTAGTTTGAAAGATGATTATCATATAAAAATGTGTGTCAATTATTTGGGTTTTTTATAATTAATGTTTGTATGAAATATCGATGATGATGGCAAAATAGTGACTTGTAGAAATATGTTCAAGATGGCAGCAACAACTATTTTCTTGAAAGTGGATCTGACGCAAATCATCAAAATCAATCTTAATGGAATCTATTTTTCTTGAAATCTCAAAAGTCAGGTATTTCTTTCAATGGACTTCAGAAGCCAGCTGTCTCAGATGTATTCCTCTCTGTGTGGAATAGAATGCTGTTTTTGCCCAGGCTTTTGAACATAACACCACTTTAGGGAACAATCCACGAGTATCTCGCACCGCTATCTGTTCAAGAACAAGCGTGATCAATTACATCACGTGTTCCCTTGAAAACGAGACTCTCGTCAGCGCGAGAATTCCAATCCTGTTAATCTGTGGAACTTTGGTGGGCGCCTTTGACGCCTATAGGGTTTATCCTCGTCGGCTTCTGTGGCATGACATCTGCAGAAGAGTGTCAAAAGACCCACGAGGCCCGGGGTGGCACAAACAAAGCGCTTGTCAGGGCTGTCGCGGACACAACGCGTAGAGTTATGTTAGGAATAGAAGCTGACATGTAATTTCACCGTTGTTGAGTCACTATTCTCACCAAATATTCCTGTCATCCTGGTTCTTAGCTTGAGAGGTGGAAAGCCGTCAGTAAAAGCTTCACGACAGCAGTTCCCCTATTATCGTTGACAATCCCGGCATGCCATCTTATTCTTATTTCCATTCCCCTTCCCTCGACCTCCACCTTTTCTGATTTTTGATGCAGGTTTCTGTATGATATGCTTTCTTTTGAAATCAGATATGCCTCATTTTGACAGTGATGAAACCAACCACAAAAGCAATTAATTCAACACCCTCTCGTCTTTGAGAATATTATTAATTATGCTGCTGATTGTTGTGAGTGGCGTAATGATTCAAGAAACAACTCCATTATCTGCTGGCAATCTCCGTGGAGGCTTCTTTCAAAATAAAATAAAAATCATCCACACAAAAACGACTGGTAGAGCTTGTGGGACCAGTGAGAAGCCATGTTGGAGAGAGCACCAGTCAACAGGGGCCCGTATTGGAGTTGGAAATTCAATTACAAGACTTAGAATGTGGGCTTACATGTAGCCCCCCGGAACCCTGGGGACCCCGGGCCTTGCTGGGCCATGTCGGGGGTGTTTATATGGCGACTGGACTGTCAGGTCTTGGATCAAATCCCCTGTAATGGTTCCACACTGGCTAACACCCCGGGGATAACAGACTTGAGACAGAATACTCATTCTTATTGTCTGCTTGCTAGATTGTATTCATGACCACTGTATATCCGTGTTCACATCTACCGGCCAAGGCCTCCCGACGATCCATATGTTCCTTGTTGTTTTACCTCAAGATTTCTTTATATAAAACCACTATCATCAATCTTTACACATTATGTCTATCCTTTTTTATTCTATAACACTGGAATTATGTATTTTACAGCCAAGACATTTAAACCATGGAATCGCCCTTCACACACACACACACGCAGACACACATATATAACTTATATAGTTAAGTAAACATCCTCTTGACCTGTGCAAACTCTTTTGATAAGATATATACTTTTTATATGTAGTCCCTTGGGTAATATGCTTAACAAATAACAAAGGCCTATTATCTAACATAATTTCCATTCTTGGACCTAAATCATTAATATTAAGATATTAAAACCTTGAAGAATTTGTCACCGTGAGCGGCACCTTCTTTCCACTGTGTATCGAATTTCAAATATTTCTGAAAAGCTATCAAAATAAACTGTAGAAAGGCAGAATAATGATGACAGACACAACAAAATAATGACAGTTACGTTGATATTAAGTTTCAGCTGATCTCTGATGTCTCACACATACAGATATAACATTTTAACCATCACGTATATGACATTTCTTTGAAAAAGAAAAAGATGAAATGAATCAGGATTTTCTGGGAATATTTTTTCTTGCTTGCAACTCCCTGGTGAATTTAGACGGGCGATAAATGAGATATCTGTCAGGGGTACCGTAAAGGAGATCAGATTATTCGGAAATAATGTACAAAATGCATCATATATATTTTTCTGCAGTCATATTTTCCAACATTTGAACAGCCATATTCTTTGAACATTAAAACACAAGTTGTCTTGATATTCATTTTTAAGCTTTTTATATTCCCAAGATGATATCATTTAGATATTTTCTCACGTGATAAATGAGTTCCTTTGATACTTCAGAACAGCTGTGAAGATGGATTGAAAAATAATTGGACTACAGGCAGATATTAATTCCTTTTGTCATTTCAGTCAAGTTATCACAAGCAAAAAAATATTCATAAGATATATTGCAGCTATGAATACGTAAAATAGTGAGTGAGAATAGTTTCTCTTAAAGCCTAATCTGAGTAAAAAAATTACCTTAATTAGTCATAAAAGATTAGAGATTTTTAAAACACTTTGTAATAATACGCTATTTTTTCACGTAGTTAATAGTTAAATAAGATACAGACTGTGACCAACAGAGTGACTGAGCGCGTGGTGTTTTTAAAGTGTATACGACTTCTAGCTAAAATAATCTATACATATACATTGTGTACAGGCAGTTCTATGCATTAAACCCAGTATTATACTTGTCTAGGCTGCTAAGATGAGCCCCGACTTCCAGCTTCCTCTTAGCAAAGGGTTGTCAGGCGGAGAATCGGCCTCGGCGGCAAATATGGAGAGGTCGGTGGTAAATACCAAGCAGTGCCCTGCATGCTAATCCTGCGTGGGATAATCGTCTGTGCGATCTTTACTTACTGACCCTCAGCCTTCACAGGCAGTTACCACAGGGCACAAGCTTCACTGCAAATATCAGATTAATCATGGCATAAAATAGCTATGTCACTCCTGTCGGCACGCTGCGGTGTCCGAATACCTGCCCATCTTAAACAAGGGCCACATCGTGGTCATGCAAGGACTGTTCAGTTAACTGCAGTCAACAAGCTCTGAAGTCTGCTTGCATAAAAGCCACGTTTATGCAGTGTTTATAAGAATTTACATGCAAAGATTCAGAGGTGAAAATAAGAACTAAATGTTTTTAATATGAACATATTCTCTCCCGTAGTATCATGGAATAGAAATAGTGATGTGAAATATGGAATGTGGTTCGCATAACTTTGTGTTGCAATTGAAAGTGATTTTGTGTGTGACATCAACTATGTATGCTTTTCATCCATGAAATAAGACTTATCTAAATAAGGCGTTTTTGTGCGACATTCTACCTCAACACAATTGTGTGACATTCAACAGAATAGGAGCATTAGCAACATGTTATATCTTGAAATCGATTTCAATATCTTTATAGACTAAATATAAAACACGTAGCAACAATTTATAGCATACCATCTGATATTAATACCTTGGCCATATTGCACAGCGATAATTAGTGACCCTATAATGGTAAATATCCTAATGGTAATATAATAATGAAAAAGATTCAAGTCCCATTCCATTAAATTTGAAAGGTCCATAACTTTGGAGTTCAAATTGTAGATATTATACTCAGTCAATTAATTAAGCTGTTGTTGAGATGTAACAGTTGTTTTATTAAATATACTTCACAATCCTCATATAAAAAGATTGTGTGAAAGTAGTGATTGTACTTATTATTACAGCGATAAAAATGATTTTGAAAGTGAACTGTCCGTATTAAAATAATTGCACTTGGTATTAGACTAAGAGGCCCATCCCAGTCTTTATCTCAGATATCCTGCTTCTTTGACATGAAAATGATATCACGGATTGCACCAGTATCAGGTAAACGATTAAAACATAATCTATATAGGCCCTCAACAACAACAACAAAAACATTGGACGACGTATGTAACCTTATGTTGCAAAATTCCCACACTAGCCTTCCATACTCTGATTTAAAGACTTGAAGGAAGTTTCATATCTAAGCAACAAGGTATTTGACTTATGGCGTAGGTCCATACTGTGGGTCCACTAAGTGGAGCCGGTGGCAGCACGCACCTTGCCTGGAATGGCCTAAACAGGCCTATAGACACCCATAAATCAAGCCATGTGGTGCTAAATGGTGGGCCATTCTCTTGTGTACCCCGATGTAGCCTTTATTTGAGGCTCGTGAGCCAGGCGCCATACGGCCTGACAAATCGACTGGACGGACTGGCAGACCGGGGCAGTTTGTCTTCACTCTGCATGTGAGGCACACATGAGCGCTTTATGGACACCAGTCACTTTGTCTTCTGAAGCCACAAACAGATCACTGCAGCCAAACAGGAAGTAGTCATTCTGTCACGTGGGTTGCTATGAACAACAGGCCAATGTTACAGTGTGATAGCCGAAAATGCTTTCTATAATGAATAGGCAATGGCTGGGTAGGATTAGTGATGGTCAATAATAATAAGTTGTCTTTAATCAGAGAGTTCCATATACACTGAATATATTGAGACATTTAGCCCAGATGTCATAGGCATCTCATAGAACAAAAATAGGCAAAATGCATCTCTTCTTGTTTGGTGAGATATATATTTTAAACAACAACAACAACAACCAAAAAAAAAAACAACCCAAAAACCACATTATTCTAAAATGCTAACTTGTTCACATTTTTGTCTGTGTAATATAAATAATATGCATAATTTGTTTTCAGCAAAATCGTAGTAAAGCATATCTTCAAAGAATACTTTTTCAAGAGGCTTTCGGGTCTTGAGTTCTTATCATTATAATTTCATCTGAAATTCTCTTTTATGGCCATACTCTTGACCGAGCTTTAGATCTGAAACTAAACAGATGATGGCGTATTTTGCCTAAAGGAGTCAAGTATGTTTTTGTAATTGGGAGGAAGGACCTAGTGAACTTAGGGTGGTGTGAATTGTGTGTGATGTTTGTCCAGGAGAATGTCACATTGGCTTCCTCTGTGCTCTTGATGTGCTAATGCTCACACAAAATTGCCACCAATTCAAATCGCAGTTTGCTGATTACAAGGCAAGGTTTGGCATTTTCCACTTCCCGTGAGAAGCTTGTGATAAATGATTGCCAGTGTATTTGACAAAATCAAGAAGGATCGCAGCACTACTTTGTCAGGCGTAGTTAGATCAGGTGTTGATGTGAGTGGTGCGGCGACCCAGGCTGCGGACCAATACAGACAATCAAGCATCATGAGTGGATGGTTGTGGTTGTAATAGACTCAAGTTGTCAGTCACCCACGGCCAAATTTCTACTTTACCATGCCTTGTCTATATCCTTCTCCCCGGGGAGATCAAACGAAACGACCTTATTTAGTACCTGGTCTTTTCTGTGCAAAGAAACCAGGAGTTGAGATGAGAAATGTTTGATTTCTTCTTGGGGCCACATCTGTCATAGGATAGTGTGATGGTGCTCATGCTTGAAGATGAAAGAAATGTGCCACAAAGTCAAAGAGGACCTGGCACTGCCAAATATCTTCCCCTTCGTTGACCATGATTTTTGCAGTGTTAAGTGGAGACCACTTTAAATGCCAATTGTAAAATTGAGATTACATTGTAAAATGCAATATTTTTATCCAAATGTGTTTGCGAATAATAGTAATGAGTTGACATAATCATGGAAATAAAAACCTTTCATGGTATTCAATGCAATTTAGATGATAAATAAATGTTGAGTATGGCTTTAGGAAAGTTGTCAATGTCAGGATATATATAGATTTTAATGCATGCTTGTAATGTTTTCGATGTAGTATCCAATAGAAATAATCTGTAAACAATTAGGTCGCAGAAATATTCTTTCTCTGAAAATTATATAGGAGGGTGAGATATCAATTATAATAATCAATTACCTTTATATTTTATTTTTGCTATATTTATTTGATGTATAAATCACCTTTCCTGAAAAGTTATATCACAGATAAAAAACATACGATCGAAACATTAACTGTCTGTCTAAGTTTGTTCTAAGAATGTAACTTCAGTAGCTGAATAACAATTTCAGCACATTAGGTGGCACTAATGTTCACTAGGAACTGTATTTAAATGTGAATGAGCGGAAGTGGTATTCATGAATACAGACACATTTCTTTTACTAATACGTCCCATGCTGGCCTTGACCTCAAGTTGAAATTTATATATATTAAGCAAGTGCCTAAGACAATGCATACGAAATTGTTTGGTGATGCTCCTCCATGAAATATCTATGTCATTCTCCTCGGATTGTAGAGAACAATGGCATTGTTCTGTGGAAAATAAGCTAAAAACTTCATCTCAACAGAAGCCACCTGATCCTCTCCATTTCTACAAGGCAATAAACTGCTTCCCTCAGTATTGTATACATGATCACGGATGTGATGGGATGAGGGCATTCCACGCTAGGATTACTTGTGTCAGTGTTTTAGAAGTTTTGATCTGTTGTCATGATCGATCCACAACTTCATGTTAAGATTATCTTTGAATCATTTTCCCATCTGTCTGGAAGCATATGCTTCAGAAATCCTTGGCACCTTGGTTACTCGTGTCAGTGAACCAGCTGGTGCTTATAATATCACAAAGTAAAAAAGCATCTTTGATGTTATAGATACACATGTATATATTTATATATATTTATAAAAATATGGGCTGGGAGATATTAGTGTAAATTCACCCTCTCTGGCCTTTCCTGCGAGACCTAACCTTCTGCCCATCTTCGACTACCATGTGATTAAAACGCTGAAACAATATATATATATATATATATATATATATATATATATATATATATATATATATATATATATATATATATATATATATATATATATATATATATATTAAGCGTTACAATCAGAATACTGGGGCAACTGTCGGTTATGTTTAAGCTTATACCAAATAATCCCTTCTCAAGTTGGACAGTATTTCTCTAAATAAGTCATTTTATGTTTTTGCGGCTGTGAATTCAAAACATTCAAACCTGTTGCAAATATCGTGCAACATGGAATTTAAAGATTACCGAACAAAACAGTTGAAATTCTTTGAATTTCCTTTGGTTCTATGGTATCCTGAAGTATTACGGGGGACTTCGACACAGATATGCAGCCGGTCCAACTCCAGACATATCGTCCCTATGGTTATTTGTTTCTGGTTTCACAGGGCTCTGTCAGAACCTTTCAATTTGGTTTAATATTTGGCAAGCAACTCCAGGTCAGAGGCAGACAAGAAGAACTTGATTATATTTTGGTATCAAAGCGAATACAGACTTGTTTGCTAAACTGTCACGTACATATTGAACATTTTTCACTTAATATAGTGCTGTGCCTATAATAGGATTATTGCTATTATATATAATATAGTGATGTCAAGACACAATATGAAGACAAGAAGAGATGACACTCTTGAAAAAAAAATCTGATCAAGATTAATCGGTTTTTCAGAGCCAAGTTTGTAGTTGAAGTACCGGCCCATACTTTCCACAAAGTAGGATGGTGTGATATAAATCTTGGCCAGGTTTGTCTTTTTTCTGCCACTTCCCATGAGATAGAGCTTATCATTCATCTCACTGCTAACTTTGCCACTTCTCTGCGAGTCTCCATTTTGTTCATCCATCACGGAGCACCGCAATGTTAACCAATGAAAGGCAAGGTGTGTTTTGGGTGCGGGACTGATCTCCGCACTGACGCTTAGGGCGTATGTTGATTGGCTGAGCTGTCACTCACCAGTGTCCTTGTCATATCAAGTCAGTGTCTCATGACCAAACAGGGACAGAGCCTAATACCCTGTCTCATGCCATCGGGACAAACTGCAGCAATCTTTTACAAAGCTATCCACTCACATGAGGCTCCTTATGGTCTACTTCTTGTTCCCCCTCTCTCATGTCCTCAATATAGCTCTTCAAGGCCTTCTATCAATATATCTGAACAAAAGATAACAAATAACCACCTATGAAAAAGGTTTATGTCAAGAAATCTTGTTGGTTTAACAGTAGATGTTTGGTGGTAATATCCATTATATCTTCTAAGGCCCCGGGTAGTTGGCCTTGCAGAGTGTATACATCTTGACAGCGGACCAAATTAGGCCAAATCATGCTGCAGCCGAGCTCACCGCCGCCGGGGTGGTCACATTTTTATCTAGATTGTGTTCAGAACGATCGATCTCCGGGTCAGAAACAATTGGGAGGGAAGTGGATTTATGGGGACAGGTTTGGTTTGCTCTGATGACAGGGGAGTGCAACAAGAGTGAAGGGGAACATTCACAGTGACTCAATACCCCCATTCTATTGCAAGCAACACCGCAATGTCCACTTAAAATCTGTGTTGTTCCAAGACTACATATATGGTAATATCTCCACAATAATGTATGATAGCATGTACTAATATTGCTTATATTGGCTATATACCAAAATATAAAATATGATAATATCCGCACTATTCCATAACACAAGCTATGATAAAATACAATTTTTCCTCAGCCAAATAATATTTCTCCGTCACCCTCCTGATATGTCAGACAACATGGGGAATACCTCAAATATTTGTGCGAAGAGACAGCCCTAAGAAATGATATTTCTCTCAGCAGGTGATATCTCCTGATAAACAAATTCATATTTTTGGCTGTGCTGATACAGTGAGGGGGTTAGATTAAGTAATAAGTCTGTCCATCAGATTCAGCCATCTTCTCTGAGACTACTGGATAGATTTCATAGCTAACTGTAGGTTAGATGTAGTATTTGCAGGACATGAATCCTGTTTATTTCCATGAGGCTCAGACTTTTCTATTCTTTTATTTAAAAAATACAATTATTATAGCAAACAATGAATTGTTTCTCGTATTCAAATAATGCCCCAGTCAGACTCCCATACTCTGTGGATACAATAACATTTCCTACATTGATTGTTCTTACCCGAAAAGCTGAATAGATAATATAAAAAAATGTCAAGGGGAGTTGCAGGCCTGTCCTGGAAATGTTCACAAACATTACAAAAAATATAAAGTCTTTAGTATATGTTTTATTGTATATGGGGAAGATGGTTAGGATGGAACATCAGTTGATTTACTGAATAGCGTATTTTGTTCATTCATCACGAATATTTCCTATCAGTTATCCCTTCCACAAGATATACGCTGTAGTCAGTATACGCTGGAATATCAACTGGTAAATTACAAACAATATTGGGATAATTTACTCTTCTATATTTACGTAAACACGACTTTTGAATATTTCCCCCAGGAATTAATCAATGTACACGTTTAGAATTTTTGAAGTTAGCATATGAAATAAATATATTCAAAATGTTGTCGGATATTCGTGGTAACAGAACAAGCATAAAATAAGCGTGTGCCACCCACAAAGGGAGTAGTCTCTTTATACTGAAGACGGGCCTATCCAACATGGTGCGAATATGAGGAGGCAAATAACATCAAGTCACGTGACTGTGATAATCACTAGTAATACTGGTTCATCCTTATTTCTCATTCTCGGCATCATCATCTCGCCATACTACACGTCGAATAAGAAAATAATAATGATAAAATCCATGTAGCGTTGATACTAAAAATGTCTGTTCATGGCGTAGGTAGTATATCTGGAAAAGGTGTCCAAAGGCATTGATGGTATAGGTAATATATTCAGTATAGTTGTCTAAAGGCGTTTTTGGGAAATGTAGTATATCTGGAATAGGTGTCAAAAGGAGTTTTTGGGAAAGATAATATATCCAGAATAGGTGTCTAAAGGCATTTATAGTGTAGTTAATATATCCAGAATAGGTGTCTAAAGGCGTTTATAGTGTAGTTAATATATCAAGAATAGGTGTCTAAAGGCATTTATAGTGTGGTTAATATTTCCAGAATAGGTGTCTAAAGGCGTTATGAGGAAAGGTAGTATATTCGGAATAGGTGTCTTAAGGACTTTTGGAGAAAGGTATTATATTCGAAATAGGTGTCTAAAGGAGTTTTGGGGAAAGGTATTATATTCGGAATAGGTGTCTAAAATAATTTCTTCAAGACATCAGCTGAGGAATTATATCCTCATAGCATAAGGGAAATCCTTTCAGAGCTTAGGGGTAATGAAAAAGAAGGTTTATCACTTATTGTTTTCAATTTAGTTCCTGCCATAAGAGTTCTGTCACTTGATTTAATGGTAACTAGATTACGCAGGTAAGGTGGCGCCTTACCATTTAGATCCTTACAGGTTGGTCAGGATGATTTTGAAATTTCACGTTATTAACATTCACAATACTTATCCTATCATACTACACTAATCATAGTGCACTCACAATGCTTATCCTATCACACTACACTAATCATAGTGCACTCACAATACTTATCCTATCACACTACACTAATCATAATGCACTCACAATACATATTCTATCATACTACACTAATCATAGTGCACTCACAATACATATTCTATCATACTACACTAATCATAGTGCAGCCACAATACTTATCCTATCATAATGCACTAATCATAGTGCACACACAATACATATCCTATCATACTACACTAATCATAGTGCACCCACAATACATATTCTATCACACTACACTAATCATAGTGCACCCAAAATACATATTCTATCACACTACACTAATCATAGTGCACTCACAATGCTTATCCTATCACACTACACTAATCATAGTGCACTCACAATACTTATCCTATCACACTACACTAATCATAATGCACCCACAATACATATTCTATCATACTACACTAATCATAGTGCACCCACAATACATATTCTATCATACTACACTAATCATAATGCACTCACAATACATATTCTATCATACTACACTAATCATAGTGCACCCACAATACATATTCTATCATACTACACTAATCATAGTGCACTCACAATACATATCCTATCATACTACACTAATCATAGTGCACCCACAATACATATTCTATCATACTACACTAATCATAGTGCACCCACAATACATATTCTATCATACTACACTAATCATAGTGCACCCACAATACATATTCTATCATACTACACTAATCATAGTGCAGCCACAATACTTATCCTATCATAATGCACTAATCATAGTGCACACACAATACATATTCTATCATACTACACTAATCATAGTGCACCCACAATACATATTCTATCATACTACACTAATCATAGTGCACCCACAATACATATTCTATCATACTACACTAATCATAGTGCAGCCACAATACTTATCCTATCATAATGCACTAATCATAGTGCACACACAATACATATCCTATCATACTACACTAATCATAGTGCACCCACAATACATATTCTATCACACTACACTAATCATAGTGCACCCAAAATACATATTCTATCACACTACACTAATCATAGTGCACTCACAATGCTTATCCTATCACACTACACTAATCATAGTGCACCCACAATACATATTCTATCATACTACACTAATCATAGTGCACTCACAATACATATCCTATCATACTACACTAATCATAGTGCACCCACAATACATATTCTATCATACTACACTAATCATAGTGCACCCACAATACAAATTCTATCATACTACACTAATCATAGTGCACCCACAATACATATTCTATCATACTACAATAATCATAGTGCACTCACAATACATATTCTATCATACTACACTAATCATAGTGCACCCACAATACATATTCTATCATACTACACTAATCATAGTGCACCCACAATACAAATTCTATCATACTACACTAATCATAGTGCACTCACAATGCTTATCCTATCACACTACACTAATCATAGTGCACCCACAATACATATTCTATCATACTACACTAATCATAGTGCACTCACAATACATATTCTATCACACTACACTAATCATAGTGCACTCACAATACATATTCTATCACACTACACTAATCATAGTGCACTCACAATACATATTCTATCATAGTACACTAATCATAGTGCACCCACAATACATATTCTATCATACTACAATAATCATAGTGCACCCACAATACATATTCTATCACACTACACTAATCATAGTGCACCCACAATACATATTCTATCATACTACACTAATCATAGTGCACCCACAATACATATTCTATCATACTACATTAATCATAGTGCACTCACAATACATATTCTATCATAGTACACTAATCATAGTGCATTCACAATGCTTATTCTATCCTACTACACTAATCATAGTGCACTCACAATGCTTATCCTATCACACTACACTAATCAGAGTGCACTCACAATGCTTATTCTATCACACTACACTAATCATAGTGCACTCACAATGCTTATCCTATCACACTACACTAATCATAGTGCACTCACAATACATATTCTATCATACTACACTAATCATAGTGCACTCACAATGCTTATCCTATCACACTACACTAATCAGAGTGCACTCACAATACATATTCTATCATACTACACTAATCATAGTGCACTCACAATACATATTCTATCATACTACACTAATCATAGTGCATTCACAATACTTATCCTATCCTACTACACTAATCATAGTGCACCCACAATACATATTCTATCATACTACACTAATCATAGTGCACTCACAATACATATTCTATCATACTACACTAATCATAGTGCACTCACAATGCTTATTCTATCCTACTACACTAATCATAGTGCACTCACAATGCTTATCCTATCACACTACACTAATCAGAATGCACTCACAATGCTTATTCTATCACACTACACTAATCATAGTGCACTCACAATGCTTATTCTATCCTACTACACTAATCATAGTGCACCCACAATGCTTATCCTATCACACAACACTAATCAGAGTGCACTCACCATGCTTATTCTATCACACTGCACTAATCATAGTGCACTCACAATGCTTATCCTATCACACTACACTAATCAGAGTGCACTCACAATGCTTATTCTATCCTACTACACTAATCACAGTGCACTCACAATGCTTATCCTATCACACTACACTAATCATAGTGCACTCACAATGCTTATCCTACCACACTACAATAATCCCTTCGCTTATCCTATCATACTAAATTTGCCATAATCACTAGAAAATACACTTATGATATTTACCATTCTCTCATGAAGTGAATTACCATTTTTTGAAAAGAAATTGATTATTCGATACATGAATAACATGAAGGTATTTTGAAATACGATGCATCTTTTAGAGATATTTTAAATTGGAATAATTTTCTAATTGCATCGTTTCGGGTTGTTTAGTGTCTCAGATGAAACCAACCCATGAGGTTGACAGAGAGATTTAATTGTGTTAATGATCCTTTTGTTCTCATTGTCTCACTTATATCGTCAATAGACTAAATGAAAACAATCCTTTTTTTTGTCAATAAAACGTCATAATAAGAGTATCTTATAAAATGTCAAGCACAGATAGGGATCTCCCGGTCGGGAATATCTTGATCTTATTTGACCCAGACATTTTAAAACCCTGTGTGACTTTAAGTGATGACAACCTGATATTCTGGAAAGGAAAGGTGGGATTAGATTTAGACAATTTAAAGACCAATTTGTGTTTTATCTTTAACATTTCCCTCAGGCAAGACTCATTGAACTCTCAGTGGAGCCTCGTTTTGAACGAGATTTGACGAGATCTAGAAGTGTTTGCTGAAGATTGTGTTATTAGGCCCCAACAGGAAGTCTTCAAATAAGAAACAGCAATATCCTTTGTGGATACAAGCTGGATTTTCTCTAATTACACATCATGTGTGTTGCATTCGAATCTGCCAACTCTTTCCTTGAAGATTGTCACTGATGACAAAAAATCAACAAACCTTTAAGAGCTGCTTCTTTATAACTGTGCTTATTCTACCAAATAAGAAAAAAATATATTTATATGTTAAATTAAGGCTTTCTAGTTTTTCACATCTTTAAATTTCCTAGACGTTTTCCTTGGAGGAAATTGCGACTGCAAGAATAAGCACATTAAACACAGATTGAGACACAGTGAAACTTATTTTTATTCAAATTTTAGCTATCTTGGGATTAAAAGATATGCGAATGATATGTTGTTATCAGTGATATTTCGATGTTAATAAGATATACAGCAACAAGGTAACTGTCTCTCGAGTGCACAAAAGATCTTTCAATAACTACTTTAGTCAAATTTATCCCAAATCTAGTTTTACATGAGAATCAGATAACTCACCTTTGGCATACTTTAAGCTGTTGCACATGTGAGGGAGAATTATATAAAAGTGTAAGATACAACCAGTGGTTCATTTGGAACACCTCTCTGCAGAGATTATGGACCAATACATTTCTTTATATATGTGCAGAATAACTGCTGTGAAATTAGCATTATAGGTTTTAGATAATGCTAAGTGGCAGTTAATATCTCAAAGTGTATAACACCACAAACATTGATTTCTCCATGCATATGAAATAATGTAGACATAAATATCCTTTAAATAATTAATTTGTTTGTTTGTTTGGGATTTTACATCACTTTCAACATTATTTCAGTCATTTTCGTGATGAGACCTTCTTGTAGCAGATATAGTGCTGCCTCACTGAATTGTCATGTCGCAGGTCCTTGACATGACAACCCACCCGGTCACAGATTTACTAAGACAGCGGGTTAACCTTTTGGCACGGGCCTCAGCTCATGTGTGAAATTGTATCATGATTCAATCTCGGTACGGGATTGAACCCACGACCTTTGGATCACCACAACTGCACTACGGCCCGTGGCGTTTAAATGATTAATATATATATATATATATATATATATATATATATATATATATATGTATCTGTGTGTGTGTGTGTATATATATATATATATATATATATATATATATATATATATATATATGTATCTGTGTGTGTGTGTATATATATATATATATATATATATATATATATATATGATTGGGAGAAGTCAACATCCAGCGGCGAATCATTAGTCTCGTGGCTACATTTTTTTCTTCTAGCTGGCATATGAGGAGACGCATTTCCTTCCCCCAGAGCATGCGCACAACCGGAATCATCTCTTCCGGTAGCTAAAAGTGATATCACATCTACATTGTCATCTGGCTTATCGTCTGTGTGGTGCATGTTGTCCTATTCACAGATTCTTAGCTTCAAAATATCATTCACCCTTGAGACTCTTTTGAGAATAAAAGTAAGGAGTCATTCTCTCTAAATGTTCCATGTAGAATTAGCAAGGGGGTCCTCCCGGTGTGATATGCATACGATATTCCGATATGGGGAATCCTCATTGGTACTTAAGGAGTACCAGGATAAAAACATTTCCTTCCCATAATGAAACAGATCATGCAAATTTATTAAGGACTCCACATTATAAAGGACTATAAATGTCAAATCGGAACATAAAAGAGCATTGACTACGGTGTTCAAATTTTTCGGTTCTTTTTTTTACAAAGCAAAACAAAATTTAATTAGAATTCGAGCCATAGTGACGTGGGCTGGAATGCCATTTTCGTATCATGTTATTGGCAGCATTTAAAAGAGATTTGTTGGCTTCATATTGTTATGTGGAATCTGAGGGGATTGAATTACTGATCACTTTTTGGATGCAAAGATTTCTGTTTAAAATACCGAAACATCACATATGTTGGACCCTTATCTAGTTCCATATCTGAAGGCTATTCTATTTTGGTAATATAGGGAAAAGAATTTCAATTTATAAGACCAAACTTACAGAATTGCATCTGTAGGACGCCATTGTGTCATCATCTGCGCATGTCTGCAGCCGACACTGCTACAGCTGCTGATGAGACACAGTGCCCCCTGGCAGCTAATTGTTTTATCAACTGTTTTCCTCCAGGATGGCAGTGCAGCAGAATGTCTTCTTCAATCTGCTGTCAAATCTATTTCATATCACATCTTAGATGACAGTAACGTAATTAGTGTCATTGATATTTGGCTGATGCATAATGCTGTACGCCATATCCTCATTATACATATTTCACTTTATTTTCTTAAGATACACATGATATGAATGTGTAACTTTACTTTTATGGTCGCGTTCAAATGATCCACTCACAAACCTTATGGTAATATATTGTTTCAAATGTAATGTAACATTGAAGGAATGATATTTTATATAATTTTACATCAACTCAATACACTTTCTAAAATGTCTTATCCAAAAATCAAATTCCATACAATTTTGATACTTGACAAAATGACAATGCCTAGCACAGCAGTAAAAGCGGGCGTGTACTTTTAATTGGACAGAGATGAATGTATATTGAAAACATTTCAATGACAACATATTATTAATTATAAAATATAAACAAAAAATAAACCTATTTGAAATACAAAGACTGATATGATTCATTTCGACATGGGTAATTTATTTTAGTTTACTCTTGGCATTATTTGTCTTATTAGTATGTTTGTTGACTTCCAGAAGCAAGAAAATAAGGAAAACTAGGCCAAACAGTTCGTATTTTACTGCAGTTAAAAATAAGTGTACGAATAGCACAATAGACGTGTAAAAATGACAGACCGTTACACGTGAGAACACACGTGACACATTAAGGAGGGTATTTCTATCTAGGGTGACACATCAGAGTTAGCTGTGTCACCAAAGCTGGCAGGATGACTGCTAGGTAAGCTGCTTGGGTTTGCATCCCGCGTACCGTTCTGATCTCAGAAGAGCTTTGCTCTCACGCTAGAATGTCTTTGGGTCTTTCACCTTCCCAAAGCAAAGCCCTCCCTTCAATCATTTGACCTTGTAGGGCTTCAAGTTGCAATGAAATGTTGGGCTTAAGAACACCATAAAAGGAGACTTGGGAAGAAGAATGCTCCAAAGAAAGTGTCAGTCAAGGAGGAGACAGAACTACAAACACATGTATTTGGAATAAATAGAAATAAGTAAATCTGAAAAGAACCATTAAGATTTGTTTAGATATCAAAGTACAAATAAATATATGAATGGTATTTTTATCTTGTGATCTCTGTATTAAGATGTCAAATACATCAGAAAAAAGGCTGTTACAAAATGATATTCAAAAGCCTCATCCCCCTGTCCGGTTATTCGGCTACAAATTGCTAATTTCAGTTCCTCTCTGACCTTTGATCCCTCCCCAATGCCCCAGCACCGTTCAAGTCTCGCACATTATGCCATTCTCGCGTGAGTGAGTTTTCCCCCGGACGAGTCGCTGTGCCGAGACTTGCCAACAGACCCTCAACAGACTGTTTATTCTCGGCACAGTGTCTTCGAATTTCACAGAATTAGATTAAACTGATTCTGGTTGCTTTCTCATTAAGCTTGTGGCCCAATGTAATTTAGGCCGGCACAGTTCTAACACAGGTAAATGCAATCTCCAAGGGACTAACCCGAACCACGCAGATTCTTTCTAATTTGGCTAAGGGCAATTCTACTAGCACCACCAATCTTGAGTTTTATGGCAATTTGTACTCCCAGCTAAGTCAGTTATATCATGCTCTCTCGAACTTGTTTTTTTTTTCAACCTCGGGCATTAAAACGTGTGGAAACATTGGAACATTTCATATTCCGTCCTTTCTGGCATGGAAGTCATTTTCAATAGTTATTTCATGGGAAATATATTATAATCCACAGTTATGAAAGAGGAAAATATCAAATTGATTTATATCATAGACATAAGTTCGCTTTAAGATCACTTGTACGGGGTTGTCACCATCAGAAGGCACCATTCAGAGGTAATGTTATACGTGAATTATGATATTCTTTATTTTGAATTTTGTTGTAATCTAGGCTGAAAAATATATATTTATCTATTACGTCTATCAGTTGCATACGAGATACATCTTGTTATACAGAATGAAGCCGTAGATAGCATAATATTCAAATATCTATGTATTTTTTTTAACTCCCATAAATAATAAATCATATTCTGCTATGAGTTTATTGTATTTATTTATTTATTTTTTTGAAAATTCAATTCCAAGATTCTTTTCCTCTAGATTGACGTTTTCTTTAGATATTTTGAGAACACTACATGACATTAAACGGAAAATTACAAAGCTTTATTTTGAAAAAGGTTCATGAAGCTGGAGATACATTGGAGGTGAAAAATAGCTGGAGTTGCCCTTAAAAAGAAAAGGAGTTTTAATGAGTTTCTATCTATTAAGATTTACATGTAGCAATGCATTTAGTATGTCCGCTCAATATGATATGTGGAATTATGATCTTCTTTGTGAAAAAATATCTTCCATAGTGAAAGTGTATTGTACAGTATTGGAAAGCGCCATTAGTAATTGCAACTCCCGCGGACTAACCTGAAAGCCTTTGCAAACCTCCCAATGTGGCGCTGTTGGACAAGTTGCCTCTCCTTGTTAATGACTTGCAAAGCGCCATAAAACCAATACAAATGTGCAGTTGTAAAAATTACCCCAACAGAAAACGTCTCTATTCAAAGGCCTGTTTTATAATATGGTCGGTTTGCGAGACAATCATAATTGGACCAATCAGAATTCTAGGTGTGTATTTGTGCAGCGCTGTGCTTCCGCCACGAGAGAAACATGCCGCTTGACTTCCTTACCAGAGGACTTTGTTGTGTATTTATGTTTTCGTTATTATTGGGTCTGAAGACTTTAGTTTGTGCTTGAAGCATTCGGAGATTCTTCTAAACGTGGTGAATGTAAGCTATGAGAACAAGCATCTACAGGACGGACACAAATATATATTTAGCAAAGAACTGATATATGGTTCTCACGCTTTTCCCTCTGTACTAAGATTGTACTTGATACCAATATGAAACTCTCCTGACAAAATATCATGTCCTTCGTGTTTATTTCTAAAAGCTTTTATGCACCGCGCCATTAAACCATACAGGACAATGCTAGGCCTGCCTCAGTCTCTCATTTTAATGGCTTTCTCCGGTTCATTCAGAAAACATAGAACATAATGAAACCGTAACAGTGCTTTAGTGTCTCAATATGTTGATAACAAAATCTCCTCTTATTTTGATGAAAATCTGATGATCCCTAGTCCGCATGGCTTATCACGTTCACACGGTTACCTTGCATAAGTTACAATGGAACTCAATTTGCCATTTTCAATTAATAAAGAGATGCCAATCTACCGTTTCGTTTTCTGTTTTCTATGGCAATTTGCATATCTGAAAGATTTGGTAAACCTGCACCCTGGCGTGTAATCTCAAACAAATATGGTACATCGCATTAAAGAGGATCATCTAGCATTATTTTAAGCTGTGCTACCTTGTCTAAGTGACAAATGATTCAGTGACTACCCTAGATGAGCACCACTTCACTACACCACTGACAGCAAAATAACATCTGGATTGAGCTGTCTTTTTAAATGCGTGATTCAATTATTCTAATGACAGTTTGAAAAAAAAACGGAAAAATGTTATTATCATTTAGGTTTTTGTTCCAATTGCGTCAAGGCTGGAATTCTCAAGTTGTAGCGTGACAGAGAGAGATTTGATTTTTGATTTTCCCATGTTATTCTTATCATAAACAACTAATGGTGAAAGTATAAAGTTGCAGGTGTTTAGAATACAAAGAAGATTAGTGGTGAAAGTAAGTTGTTGTTGAAAGGAGTACATAATAGCTTTTGTGATTGTGAGGGTGGCAGGTAGAGGGGGGAAGAATGGGTGAATCACCTTCTCTGTGTCGCATCAGTTTATGTCCTGTAATGAATGTTCCTTGCACATATACATCAGTCCATGATGATAGAGGCCCAGCCCCGAATTGCCTCTCCGGGGCACATACATAAATCGGAAAATAACCTCACTATAAATTACAAAATATGAGATAAGAAAGACATGAGGCTGGTGGCGGGTCCAAGAGGCCAGGCAAGAAGCCCCGCTATAAATCCAGGTCTGTATATGGGGCTACTTGAAAGCTATAGAGGGCTTGAAACTGGAGGCGTGAGACCATAGCCCTGTCCCACCCCAGTCATATCATATAGGTAGTGTCACTGTATCTCCATTTGAGATTGCGATAAAAGGGACCCTGGTATTCATGGCCCAGTGTACAAGGGCAATAGATGTGAAGGACATTCCATGGACTGCACTGCTTTATACACGGCCTCTATTGTATTATGTAGGAGTATTATATAAATAGAGACACACCACAGAAGATGCCTTACACTTTACTTCAGTCCTAGAAGTAGCAGGGTTCCTGCCTTGTATGTTTGAGTCGGTGCATTGTCACACACTCCTCTGATGCAGTCCTCTCAGTAGAAAAGACTGAATAATCCTTGATAAAAATACTTTATGCCAAAAAATAAAGATGATTTTCTATAAGTACAAGCAATGCATTGTGCATACAAAATTATATTAAGTAATCTGTAGAATGCGACTACAAGATGGCACATATCAAATTCTAGTAGATATTCAAGTAATGTATGAAATCACTTTTTCATAGTAGTTTTTATCAACTATAGCTTTATAATATTGTTGCTAAAATGATACAAGATATAAGATGCAAGGAGTCAAATACATGTATGTTTTTACATTTAGTAGATATATACATGAAATTGTATATATGTGATACATAAAGACATTAAGTATGTGTGGAAAAAAGAAAATAATCGGTATTTTAAATTAAGTTCTCTGCGATAAACCTAAGTCAGTTCAACGATGTGAAAATACCAGGCTTCGAGTATTGACAGAGAAAAAGGATGAAATTGCGTGGTGATTGCAGAGGAAGAGTGTAAATCTCCTAGGTACGTTCTTATTCCGGAGAGGTTGATCTGATACGTTAGGGACTTAGGAATACCCGTTAGGAACATTGATGTTGGCGTGACATGATGGATTGTCACAGATTGGGACTATATTATGCCATATCACACTACCCCATACGCCGAATCACTGCAACCCGAGACTGATATTTCTCCGCGAGGACCAAGTCCCATCAAATAGTCAAATAGTGTTTGTTATGTTTGGTGATTAGAGAGGCGTAGTTTGGAGGTCTTCTTGCCTCATCTGATTCTGCAAACCTGTGATAACATGCACTCACTTCTTATCTAAATATAGCGACACAGCTGCATATAAAGCAAAGGAATGTGTGTCATGACCATTTAAATGTTTCACTCATTCTTTACTTGTATTAAATCGGGAAAGTCTGGATGTTGTGGTATAAGATCCTAGCATAATTTCCTATAGACTTCGCTTTGGACAACATTTACAAGGAATGTTATAAATGGATGTTTGTTTCTACAAGATAAAAATAAAATGATGTAAGACGGATAAATCTTGGCCGTGAAAAGAAATAATTATGTCAACCTATTGATCAGAATAGAGAGACAATTCAATGCAAATCAATTATTTCTTCGGAATATTTTTGAAAATAGAATAAATCAGTGAAAACTTCTGAAATAGAATTTCGTTAGAATTAGCATGCAATATTCATTAATGTTTAAGAGTTACTCTTGCATAGTGAGAAATTATGTAGCATGATTTTATTTAGAATTACCACCCAAAACGTCATTAATATTCAAGACTTACTCCTACGCATTTATATATTTGTGCATCACGAGGATCTTCCTGTGAGAAATAAGTGTCTTTCATGTGACTTTGCACGGCACTCTGGAGAGCGCCATCTAATGGGTACTCAAGTTAATAAAGAAAGATGCCTGGGTTCAGGGCTACAGGTGCCCACCTGGCCATATATCCTTTTTGAATCACGTGACAAACTACTTATTGGTCACGAGGTTCACGTCCGAATCATCCCTCACCCTCAACCAATCAGAGTGCAGCATGCCATACAAGTGCTGAACTCACATTGTTGACTAGTGCCTTGTCCCTTCCACTGGAGAATACATATAAGGTTTCTTTACGTGGTTACCAGAATATATTGCACAATCATGTTCAGGTCAAATGATTCTCAGGAATTTCCCTGTGGAGAGCTACTTGGAAGAAGTGTATTCATGTAATTTGCCAACAAGGGCTCCCTTCCCATTTTTGCGAGTATCTCTATTAGTAAAAGATATAGTTATAAAAATAGAAAAAAATATTTATTCGAAATAACTCAGTCATCTATGTGATTGTTCACAGAACGTAATCCGACATGTTTAAACATAAAATACAAACATGACATTTTCATCGAAACTTTATATGACTTCTGGGATAGTCATGATCATGATACAAGTAAATATGATCTTTAAAAATAATACAAGGCAATTTGATCTATTTGATAAAGCATTCATCAAGTGTTGTGGTTGTACTTGAGGAGACTGAACATTTTTGTGAAATGGTGTCTTTACGACACGTCAGCAACAATGGTCCTATCAGTTGGACTGTCAAGCCCAATCTACCAGTGTGAAAGAACCTACTCCTCCACTTATATAACCAACTAACATTGCTCTACCAACGGGGTGCTAGTGGGGTCGGTCAAGGAGACTGGAACTATGATAAGAGATTAAAATAATTCCATTTGAAGATTAAATGGGAGTCGTCTGCTCCTTCAGTGCACCAAGACAAGATGGATTTCTTTAAATAAGCACCAGGTGGCGTGACGCAGTAATCTTGTCCTTGTATGGCAGTATATCTCAGACATTGATTTGCTTCATAGGAAAGATTCTGTTGTCATAATTAGTTCTTTCAACGTCAATGGTTTTATACCTATTATATAATAAGAGTGAATGAACTTTTCTTCATTTACCACTATGGATGACCATGTATGAACAAAATATCAGAATAGTGATTGATTATATGAACTACCGGTTTAAAGATTTGTCCTTAAATTATCCTAAATATTTGCTCATATTCCCATTGGTCATAAAAGGCTAATAATGAGGGTATAATATTTGTGATAGACGAGAGATTGTAAACCTGTTGAGAATGTTAATGGATGATATGATATTATCAAGAGTGAATGTTATCTTATCGTCAATCTTAAAGGCGATGACATTCGAGAGCGGATCAAGGTTTTTTTTATATTCACTTTCTCACTGATATAGTAAACATTAAGGCATATGATAAACACAAAATATTGACTTCACAAACACCTTCTAGAAGTACTTATTTCCGGATATTCAAGTTAGTGTACCAGTTTTAGACGGGTTGGCTTTTAAACTAACAGCCTAATGTCAAAAGAGGACAAGACTTTAAAAATGAAAATCCATAATTAATAATTAATTTACCCTCCCATGGCGTATGTGGCAGGTATCCATCCCAGATATTCGTGTCTCCCACAATGCCCTTGTGGGTGGTGATTAAGCATAGTTCCCATCATGCTTTGCAAGGATGATTGCCTGACCAGCCCTACACCAGAGCATGGTCCAGGTGATCAAGAGGTCAAACCAGGGTCATGCAAGTGTGAGTTGAGGGGCAACTACATCCCTCCTTTTGATGGCATGCTTTAGCTACGTTAAATTGCTGTAAGCAGAGAAATTGACTATTTTGGGCCAAGCCTTTGGCACGAGTCTGAGCATGTCTTAATGGGTGTTGAACTTGGCAGTGTAATGACACAGGTAATGGGAAACATTTTTTTCATGCATCCGGTTACTTTACTGCGCATAGGGTACAATATCAATCCACTAATCACACCGGAAAGAGAGAACAGCGGATTTATTTATTTTTGTGTCTGTTTGCCGTCTTTATTATATATAGTTGGTTACAAAACAAGTTTATTAGCATCATTTCCGCTGTAATGATCCAAAGTTTGTGGGTTCGATTCCTGGCCATCCCAAGATTGCATTTATGTTACATTATATCAATTGAGCTGACGCCCGTGCCGTAAGGGTTAACCCGTCATTGTCCTTGTAAATCTGTGTCTGGGTGGATTCTCATGTAAAGGACCTGCATAACATTCACTGAGGCAGCATTATATGTGCTACGAGTAGGTCTGGTCATGATGTAACTGAAATAATGTTGAAAGTGGCATATAGCGGATATGTGTAAAACTTTGCGTTCCTGAAAGGCTGAATTTGGGATTCGTTGGATATGACATATTAAATCCATCTCCCACTTAGATCAAACATATTTAGCCCCAACCACTCCACACCCGAACATCTTTAGCTGTTTGCCTTTTACTTTTGAAATAAAAGTGAACACTGTCTGATACCTCGGTTGATTTGGATTTCGTGAATGCTAAACGATAGAAAAAAAGGAATATTCACAGTAATAATAACAAGAATTTAATATCTTTCTAAGGGCATTTTAATTGTATTTGTAATGATAATAATTGTGCTGAAGACATATCTAGAATTTTAATTGCTTTAAGATAATCTGGAGACCCCAAGCGCTTTAAATTCTTAAATAATTATTATTGTGTTTACTCTGTCATGTTCTCCAACTGAAATGTTCTGAAAAGGCCCAGAATATTATCCGTTTATATGCTAACATTGGTAAATCATGACGATAATGTGGGTAACTTTATCTCCAGAATTAGTTTCTTAGCATGAAATAAGCTGCTTTCATGCATAACAAGTCATCTACTCACCTCTGAGTTGATTTGAATAAGGAGTGAATTTTAAGCATAGTAAATATTTTATGCAAGACTTATGTGCCGCTATCTTAATCATATCTCCTACAGATTTTCTCCGACATGATTTTAGAATTTATTTCTATTTCAGCACATTATTATGAGGATTTATTGCTTGGTGTCTTATTTATTCAGTGCGCTTAAGTAAGGTTTAATAATCAATGGAACATTTTATTCATTACCTTTGGGTTAGCTTTCACATTGTCTCCACACAATACAATTGAAATAAAAAAATTCACAGTATATTGAATCCGATAATCACGCAATAAGGTCAATCTGATAATCACGCAATAAGGTCAATCTGATAATCATGCAATAAGATTGAACTGGTAATCATGGAAAAGGGGCACTCAATATGGTTAGAATAATTTTCAAACAAAAAGGTTGAACTGCCAAGTCATGCAAACTGGTTAAAGTTATAATCTGGCTGTAATCTTGCAATATTGTTCAAATTGTAATCTCAGTCTAAGGTTAAACTGATTTTTAAGCAGATATGTCAATGTGATTGGCAAATACGGATAGTGATTAACAAATACATATTTTTTTCACATAATGAATTCTGTTCTCGGATATTCAACAAAGGACATACCCAGTGGACGCAAGAAATCGGCTTTGGTATTGAGAAGGAGAAAAATAAGATGGTACTAAATTATCAAAAAAGAAATGGATTTTTATTGTTCATGACAAAGTACAATATGGGAAGAACCCTTATCACTTTGCCAAGTAGACTGAGTAATCCTTGTGTGAGATGAGGCTGCTATAAAACTTTGAGATATGAGGATGTCGGTGTTTGCTCTTATCATATATAAATACATATATATGTGTTGTGGGTTTGCGGGCTGTCTACGAGACTGAGCACTTTCATTTACGTTTCTGCTCACGTTCCAGGAGTCTACAAATGCTTAACGAAATGGGCATTTCTCGTTTACATTGTTTCGTCATAGTCTGCTTGAGAGGCAACTGCACTGAAAAAACACTGCCGTCTGGCACTGCTTGCGCATATTCCCATCTCTATATTATTATTATTATTCGTTAATGCTCATGTCCTTGTCTCAAAAACATCCAAGTCATTAGAACATCATTGATTAATCATTAATTGGATGAGGAGAATTTAGTTATTAGGGCACTTTGCCATTATTTTGTAGAGTGAGGTCCGCAGTGTTTGTCCCAGGAATGCTGTTAGTGCAGAACAGTGAGCGGATATTGCCTGGTACTGATGTGCTTCAGTGATCCATCTTGCTGGACCTTGCTTCCATTCCTGTCTCACTCTGAAACAATCCATCTTTACGTTTTCCATTGTAATTCCGCTTGATTAGGCTCTAAATCATTCTCTACTCCAATGGCTAGAATTTTAATATGAAAAAAAGGCATTTAAGTTAAAAGTTTCAACAAATGTGCCTTAGTTACTGCAGGGATGGAGGTTTCTCTCCATTTCTATGAAAAGGAGGAATTTATTGCAGGTTTCGTGATATTTGGAATTATTGAATAATAACATGTAAAAGATTTTTAATGTTAAACATTTTTGAGAGATTGGTTGAGAGATTGAATTGAATCAACTCCAATGACTCTTTTCTACGGCTTAATCAAGAATGACCATGGTTTCTTAATAATTGATTAATTATTAGTGCTCTAGTGTTTTGTGCTGTTTATTGCATCTGTCATGTGGTCGGTGTCATTTAGCCACCTCTGTTGTGTTAATCTGCTGCAAAGCTGCCGCAGTCCCTGTTGGACCAACTGTGAGCCCCGTAGGTCCCCCTGGTGACAGGCTTTAGTCCACACTTATCTGCTCTCCTTGTACAACTTAGGACACAGCCTGGTGCCTGTGCTATTCTCATTGTCCCACTTAAGGCCGAAACACGGCAAGCATTTCCCAAGGGACTTGAAAGAAACAATATCAGTTTGTCTTGATGAGCGCCAAGGATGAATATGAGAAAAGTATCCATTATGAAAAGAGTCCCTGGAATAAACAATTGGGGATCTGGTGGCGAGGTATTAGTGAAGGCGTGCTGGGATTGCAAGGTGGGGCTAATAGACTGCTATGGTGCCCCTTATTGCCGGCTTATTGCTCAGCCAGATAAGGTGTTAGCCTGCTTTATTGTCTAAGAGAAGAATCGCCCATCGTTTATAGCGGGCAACGCTGAAAGGCGAATGTGTAAACACAAGCTTGTGTTGAATAATTTTGCACATAGCAGTAGTGGCGAAAAAGAAGTTATTGTATGTGTGTATTGTCATGTGTGATTGTTCCTGGTGGCTGGACGGGGGAGACTGATTGCAGTGCCCGTCAAGATTAGCCCCCACATAAACACCAAGAACACATCAGGTTCCTCATCACCAGAGCAGCTTGTTTGAACATAACCGTTCCATAACACTCCTGGAATAGATCGCAGATAATATGCACGTCTGGAATAATACACTTAAGCTGAAAACATATTGGTTTATACAAGAGACACTGTAAAAATCTGTTTTCTCTATAAAACTTTCTCAAATTACAAGTAAGAGAATATTACTCTGCTACAGACTGAGGTTGTGAATTGTAGATAGTCGGATGGAATTTTAAAATATTGCAGAAGGAGACAAAATGCCACACGACACTTCAAATCTATTTCAGACTCAGAATCTATATGCATCTCATATACTTTGAAGCAGAGATCATTTTACGCAAAACATATGAATTCTGCGAAAACTATAAATGAAATAAAGACATCCTGATATGATATCAATATAATATATGTTTTATTGATCTGTTCTGTATAGTTAGTTTATGGAGATTTTATAGTTTGCATGGGAGGAGAGAAAAAATGTGTCACCCTGTAGTTATAACTTATTCCCTATTGATATTGGGTCTGTCCAGAAGCAAGGCTGCCGAACCCGGGCTGGACAGTGGGCAAATCTGACAGAATCAGTCCCCCTTGCCACAAATAAATTGATATGGAAATTTGAAGGACATTTCAGATTTAGATGCAGATCAACTCTGTGACCTGGGATTGTATTTATTATCCACCACACTGAAAACCACTTTCAGACAAGAAATGAACAAAATGGGTCTTGCATGAAAATATGGCGGCTGGAGATTTGTCAGGTCACGTGGTCAGTGACCCCGGTGACCTCCGCGAAGCGCGGCCGAGGTGGGTCGACATTTTTGAGGACGAGTGAGGGCTGAATGAGACTGAAATGGTTACCTGCGATGTTGAGCGACGCAAGGGGTCATGTGACCTCTTTGGTCCGCTGCTTGCCTTGTATACCACATGAGACGACTCTTCATGTTATTGCTTTGTTCCTTGAGAGACAGGACAGATATAAAGACAAATAGCTCGTGATTGTCTGACTTAGTAAGGAGCACACAAGGGTTATCATCCTCCATTCAAAAGATGTCAGTTGTGTGGCTAAGGACTTGGGGACATTTGACATTATTTGACAACCTAGGTAGCAATGGTGTACAGCAAATGTGGAGTAATGAGGCAGGGTATGATTATATGTGTATTTACATGAATAATTCTTGGTCAAGTAAAACATTAACCTATGTTCTGTTTTGGCAAATTAACCTTTGTTCTGTGACAGACTAACTTGATATTATTGAAATCAAACAGATTGATAATGAGTAAGATAAATATGGGATGAGCACAGAAGACATTAAGGTCCAATCTGGAATGTTCTTGTGAGATCAATGAGAAATCTGAAATCTGAAAATCTGAATGTTTAAATTTATTATTCCATTAACGCTTAAAGTACTTATTTATACCTCTGTTCCTGTTGTTCCACAAACTCTCAGAGCTTTTTTGTATTTTTTTGTTGCAACATTCTGTAATGTCAGTGGAGGACAGCACATTAAATCAGCTCAGGTTAGTTTGGTGTGTTGTGGTAAGGTAAAAAGGGCAAATCAGTGCTGCAGTCATCGCATGCTTGGGATCTGACCTGGTCGTTAAGGTGCCGATATACCTCATAAAATCCTATCTAAAACGGCGCTCTGACAAATAAAAAAGACATTATTACAGTGTTTGTACTCTGATATTGTCATATTAGTTTTTTGTATTCTTATACCACCATTGTTATAGGAAATAAAGTAAATAACATTCTACCAATTTCAAACAAAACTTATCCTCTTTATCTGGCTGTTTCTGACGCTCTGAGGATTATCATAGTCAGAGTAAGGGAAGCAAATGAAGTGACATTTACTATTCAGTGCCATGCACAGGTTTGCACGTGAAAAATAATATAATGGCGCCAAGTAGGAGGCAGTTTGCAGTGAAGTGAGTTATATGCACGCGGAGTAATCTGATACACGATTCAGTAATCAACATGGCGGTGTACCACAGGGCCGCCGCCTATCCTGGCGCATATATACACTAATATCCGGTATGGATGTCGGCATGCGTACACACTTCTTCACTAATTTCTTGTTTAAACACCTAATAATTTTCACGCTTTGGGACATTGACAACTGAAAGAGAATACTTGAAGAAGGATAAAGGCAAATAAGATCTTTTTTGAAGAAGGCATAGGTCAAATACATAATTTATTTGTCTCTTTCCGTGAAATGTATTCCTTTTTTTACAATATACTCCGTCTATTGTGCACTAAAATTATGGAATGGACCTACTTGATATTATGCCAAGTGCCGAAGGGAGAGTGTAGGTTTTTATGTTTCCTCTGGCTATAATCACCATGTTGTCTACAAGTTGCATTGTTGAGTTATGGATATACGGCTTACCTGAGTGTGAGCATTGTGGGTAATATTCAGGTCACGTGACACAGGGGACGCTACTTCCTGTGATGGTTGTTCGGATAAGTCCACCAATGAACGTAGTGCACAATCACTGCAAGGTGTCTTCTTTGTCTAAATTTTGCCTCATGCAATTTTATATCCCATCTCCTGCTCATTTATTGTATTGTTAAAGAGGCAGGAAAAGATGCAAGAGTCAAATGTGTTTGTGTCTGTTTTATGTGGACAATGGCAGATATTTATGACATGATACAGGAAAGTTTCATGTTTCTGCACGGTCCAGTGTCCAAGACGGTCCAGTACCCAAGACGCATATTAAAATCATAGTAATACAAAACCAGCACTATTAAGGTTTCAAGCATATAAACAGGTGCATACTTAATATTTTGTTCACCAATCAAATTGAAATACAGTGAGATACGCCTAAGGATTGGAGTGCTCATGACATAAGTGATTATCTGTATTTCATTACCCTTGTCTATCTTCTAGCTTATATAACTAATACAAAACTCATGTGAGTAAAGGAGTCCTAATAAGAGATGACCTTGACATTGGCGTCCTCTAATTAGCCCAGATGCCTTGACTTTTTGTGATATTTCATTATAGAAGATATGGAGATCCCATGTATCCGAGCCGTTTACATCGCATGTCCATTTTATGGCTAATTATTGGCCCACAAAACTACATGGACCTTTGTCATGCAAGTTGGACATTTATTGGGTACTCATAACGTTGACCTTGACATGATAAAAACCGTGTTAATTTACATAAGATCTAAGGTAAACGTATTTTTCCCCTCTTTGAAGATCTTTTTGTGTCAATTAACATTTCGTTTTATTCAAAGTTATGAAAGCTTTTATTCTTTGGTGAAATATGACCTTTTTTGCGCAACTTTCTAGTAAAGACATAAGAAAATGTTTGCACGAAAGATGGGTTCATACATAGGAGGTCAGAATCCTAATGCCGAAAAAAAGAAAACAAAAGGCATAGGTTCAAAGGAGCCAATGTGATGAATGGCTGCACTTTTTTAGCTGTCGTGATCACAAAAACAAATAATTACAACGCTAATATTTTGGGTAAATTTCATGCAAATAGAAGCTATACAGCTTCTGTGTAGATTCTGGTATATCTCGATATACACAGATTCTCCTAGGGGGTTTAGGGATTTTATTTATCTTATCTGAATTTTACTGTGCTTATGACACGTTTCTGCATTAAGGGATGGCCCTATATCGTATAATCGTATGTGTTATTCCCCACGTGTACAGGGCTTTCTTCTCCCATTTCGAATATATACGAATACTGTCCTGAACCAAATAACCGGAATGGTTTTTCTTGCTGTTGTTATTGGCATTGACACGTTCCTGAATGTACATCTGACCTGGATATGTCTTTATGACACAACAATTTTAACACATTTAATCAAAAAGGCATCAATGTCTAGTCGAACTCAAATTTGTTATCCTGGTTCACGGTAATCAGAAGATATTCAAAACCAAAATATCCTATTTTCATTTTAGTTTCTTATCCTTAAGAAGTAATTTTAGCCAGATGGAGATATTGAGTTATTATTGAAGTAGAAAATTGAATTGTGTTATTTCAGATGCAAGAATATTGGGTTATGAGGCAAAGCTACGTTCAAGACGAGACCGCGAGGATATTAACAACACAGCGATAATTCCGGATCCTTTACAGAGAGCCCTAGCCAGCGCCGTCATCAAAGGGTGGCAGATCTTTGTGAAAATAATCTCTCCCCAGCACGAGGTGTATCTACAGGTGTGGAGGCCCAGCCCTCACTACGACAACACCTTTACCCTGGTGGGACAGAGCTACTTCCATCCCCAGGAGCTGCGGTTTCACGAAGTTCCTCTGCAGAGGGAAGACATGATACATATCAAAAAAGGGGACGTGCTGGGAATCTACTTCCCCAAACAGAACCCCATAGGCTGGTCAAGCGCCCCCTGTGCCGGAGACTCGCAGAACTTCCGCACCCTCACCCACCCCAAGGGCACCAAGGTGGGCAAAGCATATACCTTTAGACACCCCGGCCCAGACGAGGAAGCTCACTGCAGACATTATTCCTTCACTGCTATTTTTGGTGAGTATCTTGCAATCAGATACTTTGCTTTAGTCCACTTATATATGTACATGGCCTGTAGACCTTTGTGACTGACCTATGTTTCAGCGAGACAAATATTGATTTCCCTTCACGCTTACCTTGTAGATGGTAGTCATTCCCTTCAATTTCTCTCCGTACTTTGACAGAATTGCTAGCCCTTTCAATTCTGTATTTATGAATATTTCGGTGCTCGATACAATAGAATATTTCGGCCCAAGTTGTTGGATGAATTTCAATATCTTCTGTTGATATTATAATTTAATGTTTTATTTTCTTGCTATTTTTCTTCATGAGGACTAAGTTTGAATGATCTACGGTGAAATTACCTTACTAATATGTTTATTAGCACAGCACACTTTGCGTCAAAATTCGTCATTTTTATCTCATAAACTTATTAACATAAAAATGTTTTTAAAAGTTTAGAATGCAACTTTTAAATACCACACTGGCAAATAAGATTCCAGTTTTATTAATAGATTGCTATTCCCATGTAAATATTTTTTTTATATCGGCATTTAAGTATAGTAATATTTTAGTATAGGAATGTTTTATATCTAAATAGTGTCCTGTTACTACTCAGATATCAGCGTTTACTGGTTGCTTCACATGACAAGATATAAAATTGTCATGGTATAGTGTATATGATGACGTCATCTGAACGATGATTTGACACTGGTATGTCCAGCACTGTCCTACTTTGCCTGAGGAAATTAACCTTGAGCATCCTATTTCCATGTGTCTTGAATGACTCAGTAGCCTCAGAACAGCAGATTACCGCGCGTCCTCCACAATATGCAGCGTGCAGCATAAAGCAGGCCCTTCTGTCTGCAAGGCAAGGTAGAAAACAAATTGAGGTGACTTGATACCTGGTCTGAACACCTGCTCTCTGACCTCTGACTCCCGGGCCCACCCACATGACCATGCCACGTGACATGTCACGTGACCTCGCCGAGTTTTAGGTGAGAAGTGAGGAAAGACAATTTCCTCCGTGAGCCCCTCAGAGATACCGGCAGGCTGATTCATAATGATATGAATAGATTGTGAGGAAATGTGAAGCCTGGACAGAGACCCATAGTCATTAGATTTTTGCAGAACTCTGTTGTCGGGAAAGCCTTAACATGTATGCAATTTAATTTAAATAAAGTTGAAAGCCATGCAGATTCCGCTTAAGCCTTCTTACCAACAACTACTGAGCATTCACATTTTAGTATTCTGAAATACATGTAAATGATAGAACTCTTGGGAGTAATTCTGTAGTCCGCATTGTGCAAAAAACAAACTGTTGTCTGAATAATAGCAATGAAATATTTACTTGGAATTCATATTGCCTGCGCTGCACTTGTTTTCCACACATATTTGGTGTTACTATGCAGATATTAAGCCTGTCTTCTTTGTGTATTTACAGCCAATAAAACAGACGCTAAGTTGGTAGAAGACTGGATATGTCCCACCGCCACACTGCGCATGGACACACGCAAGCGCAGTGGGTCAATGTCTGACAGGCCTAAGAAAAATAGAAATGGACCTAGTACTAAACCCCCAGAAGTATATACATTAGAAAGAAGACATTCTTCCGATGGAACTATACCTGTCCATCTCATACTAATAATTATAGGGTGTTTGCTTGTACTTTTGATGATTGTAGGATTTATCTCATATTATAAAGCCATCAAAAGCTAGGACATATAATGTAATTGATTTGTATATGTTTTGTACAACAGTGTGAACTGAAGGATATGGTACTAAAGTAGAATGGTCTGATTTGCGCATGTCACAAAAATTGGTGTGTGAGTGACGCATGCGCATTGTCAGCCTGGTTTTTATAGATATGTGTACAAAGTGATGTGAGAAACACATAAGGCCAGAAACATGCATCCTCAAGGGAAATGTTATGGCTACTATGTGGAGCCATAATATGACCTCACAAATAGAAATGGGCTGTAAAATCCTTCCTTAAAAGAATACATTTGGGCAGATGGTTTGGGTAAAAAGACTTTGAGGAGCACGTTATGCTTTAGGGGCTGATTAATGGCCACCTAGGTCATCCTGCTGCCGACGCTGCGTAATTTTGTTTGAGGAATCGCTGTGGTGGGAGTGACCGGTGACAAGGAATTTGGACAAACAGGACCCACCAATTACCGGTCTTCCTATTCTGTAAGTTGGAACCATTATTGAAGCCAGGGAAAAAGGCTCCACATATTCTGCAGAGAAATTTTACAAAGTCTCGCACTGGATGAGATGACAAGAGAAGGTCAGAGACCAAAGAAGGAACTCTTTGCAGAAGTCAAAGGTCAACTGTGTGTAGTGCCGGTGGTCAGGTCTGATCATTGCACTAGCTCTATGTATTCCTACACCAGCTAATGGTAAAAAATGTCGCTTAGGCTGAAACAGAGCTGTGAGTTTGAGTGGAAAGACATGGATATTTTATGAAGCTGAGAGCAGTGAGGTAACATCTCAGTATGTCCCCATTTCCTTCGGTAACAGCCTCACAATTTGTGAATTACGGTTCTTCTGAGACCTGGCCGAGACTACCGAGGATGTGTTATGCACACTTGTTTAAAACAACTCAACACAATTATGGGTCTGCATTAAAATGCATCCAGACTTATCATGTGCATAACTTGAAGGAGGATTATTCTAATATGTGTGGTGCCCAGAATTTGTGTATGATCCAGCCAAAAAGTGTCTCATAAAAAGAATACAATATTCATTTCTGTTTTGAAAAGAAAAGCTGGGTTCACTACATTTTATACATTCTAAATGTGATATTGTAATTCTCTTTTTGTCATAAGAAACAATCAGACCATATTTGTTGTGATAAATTTGATATATGGGTCTATTGATTCAACGTTGGGGTAGGTTCCAGTGTGCAGGAATTTACTGGTAAGAATATTTTTTTAGACAATTAAATTGTCTGGCGATAATAAGGATATTCCTTACCAATCATAATGCCAACCAAACCCACATTAAATGTAAGATCGTTGCTCTCATGTTCAAACTCGACTCATCAATAAGTTGACGCTGATTTAAGCCACTGAGTGGTTTATAAAGTAAATTTAAAAAGATAAGACAAAACTTAAAAGTGGAAATGAGATAGATAAAAAATTAACTTCCTATACCATCTTAGTGTTTGTTTTATATGTTACTTTTATATAGAATGTAAAACTGGTGCTTGCTCCATGTATGTGTGGACTGAAAGTATGTGGTTCTCAGGTCCCCGTATGCTGTCAGTGAATAACAACAAATATACCCTCCACCCATTGCATTAAATTAATACTGACTAAAAAATGTGCTTTTATTTTCATCTATTGATTGTTTTGTTGAAATAATTATCTGCTCAAGAGTGATCAATAAGAACCTGTGATGGGTTGATTTATAATGTTGTAAAAGTTACCAAAAATAATGCCCGAATTAAATTGTAGGCATCCTTGGTTTATTGTAATATTGTGGGAGGTTATGCCGAATAAAAAGCTTTTATTTCTGTGTTGCAAGGATATTAATGAGCTAAAAAGGTGTACATCCTCACAAGTAAAACAATTACTGGGTATTTTCATACATATTAATTTAGATTAAATATATATCAACCGGTCAACAAACACTTTCCAAAATGAAATGTAGATACAGTGTTAGAGGAAACATATAACACAGGGTTTATGAACAACTACTGTTTTATTCCATGTTGTATCACGTGTACCAATGTTGTATATTGACTGTTATGGATTTCATCTGGCCGAAAACGTTTTTCTTAACCTTTTATTTATTATTTTTTTAATGGTGAATAAAACACCTTCTGTTGAGTAATAATTTAATGTGGCACAGAATAATAAGGTGAAAGTTCAGTGCTATTTTGAATATAATCCATCATTGATATATAAAAATGAGTTTGGTACTTTGCCTTCGCCATTTGATTTTATCAGATTTATATATGAAAAGTATTGATTGATTAGCCACATCAATTACAAAAATAAAGAAATCTTTATTAATATTATGACATTAAGAACCACTTGGCCAGGTCAAACAATTATGTTTGGGTGGGAGATTTTTCAAACTTGGTGGATATAATCTCTATATTTTTGTGAAAATAAAGAACTGTTCAATACAACACAAAAGTTTTATGATTATGGTATTCATGTGTAGTTGTACCTTGAAACTGTTTCCATCGAAGTCGATTTATGATTTCTACTATATACATGTTTTCGCAATCTATATAACATAATGCGCATAGCAGAAATATGGTCTAAACTAACAATATTGCATTTATCTGTCTGGAGGGAGACTTAAAACAAACATGGTGTGTTTTTGTTGTATTTGCCCATCCTGCATGATGCTGAAGCAAGTGATTCATGGGTCCTGTTTGAGCAGAAAATGGCATGTAAATTGCTTGTTGACAGACTTGCCACAGCAAGCAGTTATAATGCAAATTGTCCAATTATAATGCCTTGCATGGATAAGGTTCTATGGTAAACAATGCAAGACTCGGTGTCAACTCCGCACAGCAAGGATGTCGCAATCTGACCTTTACAATAATGGCGCTATTATAAATATGTTTATCATTTATGTTCACTCGTTAATCTCAAAATGTGGACTATTCATATATAGGCTTTTACAGCGAATCTTCTCATTTTTTTCAAGCCCCTGTTTTGACTTTAAGGCTTATCATTACAATTGTTTTAGCTTTGCTGACCAAAGAGGAGGAATATTCTGTCATATATATATAGTCCGAAGTAAAGACCATACTATATATATATATATATATATATATATATATATATATATATATATATATATATATATATATATATATATATATATATATATATATATAAAAGCAAATACCACACTTATATTCCTGATTTTGGTTTTTGAAGTTACTGGATTTCTTTGCCTTCCATGGAGGAGATGCAGTTTTATCAGAAATTGAATCCTGTTTTTCTTTCATGATTTTATTCTAATAGGTTTGTGCCTCACGTGACACCAGAAACATGATTTTAGTATTCTAATATAGCACAACCTTGGGACAGGAAATGTTGTCGGCGTTTGTATTTTTAAAATCTAATGACAAGAAACTTTTACTTCTGCTATCATTAATCAATTTAAGAATTATTATTAATGAAATAGATGTGTTTGAATATCTAACTAAGGTAACACAATATTTTTGCTGTTTTTGACAACAAAAAACCTTCCGAACATGAGTCGTTATTCACAGGATTCAGTATAATAACTGGAATCCTTGAGCAGGGAGCAGGAACCAGTTTACCATCTATTAAGCGAACCAGTCCACATGTCAACTTTACCTGTTCCAGCAATACGTCCCGAGGAATTCCTTATTTACGCTGTTAAAGGGTTATTGAGTCTTATTTCGCCAAACTCTCAGACCTTAAGCATTGGATGTAATATTTATGTACAGGAACCAATAAGTTGACCTCACAAAATCCAAGGTGACCTACATGTAAATCTGGTCCTACCAATGAGAAAAAAAGACTGCTCATGCTCTATGACAAAGATGATTTAAGAACCGAGACAGTGAGTCTTATTAAAAGAGTTAATACTTTGTCCCTCAATGTTCTAAAATAGACTCGCTAATGCCTGAATGAAAGCCGTTCATTTTTATGTTTCTCATCCTATTCCTGGCCGTCATTACTCAGGCAACTTCCGGTAAATGAGGGACTAGGTCTGTCAGGCTTAGCACAGGTAGGTACTGCTTTCGTGCTACTGTATCTGTAGGGCATCCATGCAACGGATTTATGTCCCACTTCAGCACTAAGTTGTTCCACTTTATACATTAATCAAAGCACCTTGTCTGACCCCCGTTTTCTGTAATAATGGCTTCCTGCAGAGATAACTGTGAGACGTGACAATATAAGCAATATTTATTTGCCTTGTTCTTTTGGAGCACTTCATAAAGGTTCATATATGGCATCAAGATAGTCATTGGCACCCTACAGCTTACTTGAAAGCCACCGTGGCCAGATACATCATGTCATACACCATCTCAATATCCAACTTAAACATAAAACATGCCAATATAATACAAGTAGAGAATGCCGTCTGCAACATCGCAAATTGCTTCGTATATATTTAACTCAGGCATATCTAATATGATAGGCAACTTGACAAATATGTGAAATTAGTATTTTGGGTTTAATACCTTATGAATGATGTGTATATTATCGGGGGTACCTTGCACATACTCCAATTAGTGACGAAAGCGATGCATATATTCTACACTCTTACATAATCCTCTTTCTACATAGTGTAGTGAGGCCATGCCAAGGTCATGGAGGGCATTTTAGACTATGTTTAAATTATCCAAAATTTTAGATTAGCCAAATTTGATGCAGGAGAATATCAATGCTCTAGTTCAATCTACTTTAGATCTCCTTTGATTTGGCTTCTTGGCCAATGTACCCAAAGTTTCAAATTCACGATTACTCGATTAGATCACAACGACTTCGCGATGCACGAAAGCTTCATTAAATATATAAAAAACGCAAATTATTCCCACCTTTCTTAATCTGTAATCTATATCACCATTAAACTGCTGCAATGTCTATGATTCAATTTTTTTGAGAATGTCCTTCCGCGAGAAATGCCAACTGAGTTGGACAATATATCTACATCATGCCAAGGTAAAAGTCCTTTAGAGACATATCATAAAAACTGGCTTGCACGGCTTAAATGTAGCACAGAAATATAGAGATACAAGGTTAATGAATTGTTTGTATATTCACCATATCTTAGGTACAATGAAGGATAGAAAATATTTTTTTACTTCGTGAAGCACCATAATATGAAAAGCCATTTTTTGTGTGCAAAAATGTGTGGAAAGTACGTCGCAAAACCGATTAAATGTTATGATTTTCTGCTTGTGTATTAAGTTTCTCTTAGTCGAAATAAAATGCTCATTTTCACCTGCAGTTGAAATGAATTTCCTACATAAACTGGAATTACGTCCCCACGGTATTTAATACAATTTACCATAATCTTTGTATTTTATTCTTCAGATTTTTCCAACAATCACATCATGATGTGTATAATATAAGTCCCAGTCCCAGTACCAGTCCAATCTCACTTTTCAGTAGTCCTTGCAAGAAACAGCCTGGCCAGTTTTATTGAAATATGTGTTGAACAATACATATAACAGTGGAACATTTTCGTGAATTATCTTCATGAGTGACCAACCCACAGTTTATGACGGTAAATGTTAGGCTGGGTAGTTTGATAAGAATATGATATTTGTTTCCGTTTATTGTTGATTTGATTTGATTGTATTATCGACTGGTCAGCATTGCTTGGACTAAAATCAGGTAAGAGAGAACCTTACCGCTGGGATTTAATGCCCTACTCTTTTCAAAGTGTAATTGGGGATCTTTCTTGTGCATTATCGCATAGACATGCTAACACAAACCTCGGCCTTTAATAGCCAGTTATGTGCCACAGGCTGTAATGGGATCATCTCAGATATCCACTTTTCTCTACCATGCAGCATGACAAAAGTACTTGTCCCAATACACGTCTTAAAAACTGAGCCATGTCCTAAACTCTCAATATTTTTAAGTGAATATTACGAATTTCAAGGCTACAACATCATTGACTAAATTATCTTTTATGTCAGTAAAATCACTTGAATCATTATTGAATTTCAGGGTCTTCTGGATTTGCTTTTTCGATAGAATATCCAGATCTTAGGAAGATATGACAATAAATAGGTCTTTCTTAAAATAAATATAAATTAAGAGTGTAAATAGAACTGTTAGAGACTGAACATGGGTTTGAGAAGACCATGAATTAGTCCACGAGAATTTATTTTTTAGTTACAAACACCTACGATTTCCTCTTAATTAGAATTTATGATCATATTTCAGCAGAAAGTAATAATTCTGAGAAGAAGAAATGTACATGTTGATGTATGATATAAATGCATCTATATTCTTCTTTACGGTCTATTTGTCAGTGGTAGTCAGTTCTTCATGATAGAACGGCAATATTTAAATCCTGGTCTGGCTGTGCCACTGGATGGTGCTGATATAACGGGCAGAGTTGTTTCTGGTCTCAATCAAGTTGTGCCTGTTCATAATGAATCTACCTATTTCTCGAATAATTTTCGAATTACACTCAAGATCTCATTATAGATTGCATCCCTGTTGTGCCACATTGCGAGTACAGGACCATTTAGAATTTCAAAGGATGTGTTTTGTTTCAAGTCAAAAGAATATGAACTGTTATTTTTGATGTTGGGTAAACTCTTCTCTACTCTGCATTAGTTCGGTACTAATGCTAGTGTTAGCTAGTTGTTAGTTCGCTACTAATGCTAGTCATTAGCTAGTCACTACTTCAGTACTAATGCTAGCCATTAGCTAGTCGCTAGTTTGGTATTAATGCTAGTCGTTAGCTAGTTTTTAGTTCAGTACTAATGCTAGTCGTTAGCTAGTCGCTAGTTTAGTACTAATGCTAGTCGTTAGCTGGTCGTTAGTTTGGCACTAATGCTAGTCGTTACATCTTCTCACCACCTTTGTCGTTATTGCTCGACATTGACGTTGTTTGAAATTTGGAATTCCACGTCCAGTCATGCATCAAAATCATCCAATCAGAATTGGTCTGTTGGCTAACTGAGACTATCACCAATCAGTACATAGCAGAATATGTATGAGAGTCATTTATTCTTTGACCAATCAGTGCACACCTTTTTATAAACGACAGGAAGTCCTGTTGTCGAGGGTAACTCGTGCTCATATTTGTTCTACATTCGTTGCCAAATCACTATATCAGTACAATATTTAGTTTAAACAATATTAAGTACCGGAAACTATTATATAATATTGAAGCTGAATCCCACTACTCGAGTTTCAACACGTGTGATCCACAAGGTGTCTATCATTCTATATGCCGTAACAAGGAATACACTAATATTTTGGCAACAAATGCACATAAAGAAAAAAAGCAGTCATTTATTATATTGAGATGCATATAAGGACTGTTTTGGGTGCAATTAAATAATATGTTAATCAATTGATGAATTGCATGCACTGGAGATATTCATAATTCAAACAGATAATTTCAATGCCACCCTATATGGAAAAAATCACATTTTATTAATTACAAAATCTGCATTCACAATTAAAACCTCAAAACGAGCAAAAGGGAAAGTCAACTGATTTGACTAACAGTTGTCAACTAGCTGTGCATATGCAAGAAAGAAAAAAAAACAGGGAGTTGACAATTGCCATTTAAAACAGTTGACTGTTATGTATAGAGTGTATAGAGATTCTTACGTGGGGAAATTGGCATTAATTTCATCCCAAATTATGCCTCCACAGGAGATCATTTGATTTCATCGCTATATAATCGTTTACTTTAAAATGTGTTGTTAGTTATATTATGTGAAGAGACATGAATAATTTAAGTAAATAACATGTTTATTCCATAATAGCTTAGAGGCTGACAGTACACAAATGGGTCAACAAAAAGAAAATTATGAAGACCAACTTCCCTCTATAGATTGTAGTGATATTGAAGTTAATAGAATATGTTTCATTCCATACAAGGATGATATTGAAGTGATATATAGTGATGCAATATGAATATGTCCAATGTAATGAAACAAATATTAGTGATATTTCAGAAAGTAATATAACACAGTCTTATAATATCCATTTGACTTTACTCATGGCAACAGTGCCTACTTGTCATCCACATTTGAACCAAACATAGAGTGCAGTGAGGCAACATGCTATGACAATTCATCAATCCTGAACACATACCTGTTACCATCACTGGTTGTCGTCACTTTGTTATGATATATTGGTGGACATATTGAAATGACGTAAACATTGGTGAGTAATATGTCACCTTAATGTGTATTTGAGGCAGGTCTTTTTTTCATTTAACTAATAGCAATGCAAACGGCGCACTTTAGCTTAGGGGAATATACAGAAGGACCCATACACTGTAATGGTTTCAAATTCTCATGTAAAAACAATATCTCCCCATAATCCTACACTCTTTACATGAACTAAATGGCTTGGACTTATTATCGGGAATCAAGTGTCCCATGCTGGTTTTTTTTATCATACTGATAAATCAGTGTTTTATGGTTAAACATTATAGGAAACTACATACCTTTATTTGATTTAAATGTTACACTTCAATCGCATATTAACATTTCTGTAAATCAACAAATCAGGATTAAATGATAGGCAAGCCATAGATATGAAAAATATCTTAGTGATTTAGATAGGAAAAGAAATAATTTTGTTAAAATCACGTTGAAGAAAATTATTTTACATCATTGGCTATAACGATAAGAGTGATTTCTTGCTATGTATATCGACATCTTTAAAGTCAATATTCCTTTTATTTACATCGAAGCACGAGTTGACACTAGTAATAAGTGCTGCAAAATGTTCAAAGTGAATAAATCTGAAAACAAATGTGAACATTACTCCAGTTTCACAAAACTTGTGATTAATCACAAATCTGATTTACATACTTTTTCTACAAAACCGTCAGCCATCGCAGAATTAACTGATGCTCTGAATAACTGGGTCGTTGAAATGGATTCCGTATTGCATATATCCATATGAATCTGACATTTCCATTGCAAATATTTGCCGGTAACTGCAACTATTTTTGCTGTTTCAGATTGTGTTCTATAGTACTATATCTGCTGCAAGCAGGTCGACGTCATGATATATTACTGAAATAATGTGGACTTAAAAGTGACGTAAAAGTGACGTATCTCCCAACATATAACTCCCTGTATCTCCCAATATAGAACTCCCTGTATATCCTAATATAGAACCCCTTGTAATTCCTCACATAGAACTCCCTATATCTCCCAATACAAAACTCCCCGTATCTCCCAATATAGAACTCCCTATATCTCCCAATACAAAACTCCCTATATCTCACAAAACAAAACTCCGTGTATCTCCCAATATAGAACTGCCTGTACTTCCTCACAAAGAACTCCCTATATCCCGTCATATAACTCCATGTAACTCAGGGAGAACTTGCTGTATCCCTTTAAATAAAACTCCCTGTACGTCCTTATGTAGAACACCCTGTATCTCCTCACATAGAACTCCCTGTCCGTCCTCACATAGAATTCCCTGTGTTTCCTCACATAAAACTCCTTTATCTTTATGAAATAGAACTCCCTGTATCTTTTCACATGCATCACCCTGTATCTCCCAACATAGAACTCCCTGTATCCTTTCACATAAAACACCCTGTACCTCACATGGAACTCCCTGTATCTCTTGGGTGAGCACTCTTATCCCAAATCTGGAATCAGTAAATACGGCAGATTTTATGTGAAATAACACAGCAGATGCCCTGGCCATTAGACGCAGATCCTCAGATTAGCCGGGCAAGACGATTCTTTGTCCGTGCACCTGTCTCTCCGGACATGGGAACACACGAGTTAAGTTGACATGATGGGCATCTCAGCACTTATCTCGGGGATAAAATAACATGCGGCTTTCCGACGTTAATGCCAAACTGAAATTTTGAATATTATACTATATTTAAAAATAATAATAACAAACTTAACAATTTTAGATATATGCAGATAGTTTTTAAAATACGATTTATACAACAAGGCTATATTGTATGAACCAATTTAGACGATCATGATTTTAAAATATGACCTTCCGGCAGGTGTGGTATTACTAAAGTTGACAGTGTGTGATCCCTGTCTACCTCTGTCTCTTGTCCTGTCATCGTCCAGCTCAGCTTTCATGTGCCACAGGGAGACCTTTCCTCATATGTCCACCTAGAGCTAGATATGTCATATGTTATCGTATGAATCATTGCTACTTTTTTCATTCATTATTTCCGACCCGATTTTCTAATATATTGTATAATTCTGGTGGCATGTAACCGGAAGTAGTAATCGACCGTTGCTATTTCTCATCAATACGTTAATACGTCAATACACAATATACTCTGAGACCATCTGTCCAGTATCAGTTTCATACACAAAATAGTCATACACTATTCTTATTATGTATATTTTGTCAGTCATATCAATAAAGATTATACCTATGATAACCCGGGCACATATCATGTATTGAGACGAGTAACCCACAGATGAGCTAATACTTAAATGAATGAAATGAATAGGCGAATTATAGATCTCCTTCTTTTTATCCATCAATGAAAAGTACACACCGGAATTGTACAATTTTACCGGAACCAGAACTACACAACTCCCCTATACATAATCATTGGTCGGAGAGATTGGCAAGGGGCCAATGTATGGGGCGGTGTACAGGAAGGGACATTGGTAGAAAAGGCCAGACTTTGGACATCTCCTGTTCACCTGAGCTTCTCGCTAACCGTTTCTTTTTATATACGGCAGGTGTTCCATCACAAATGACCCGGCCTTGTCTAAGATACAAAATGCTTTCCTGGTTTTATAATGAAACGCAGCTCATTGCTTTGATTTATCACCACCAGGTGTCCCTATTGTCATCAAATCATGTTCTGAATTACAAAATGACCTTCCTTACACCAGATGAAGTTTACAATATAACATGAGTTGTTATGTATGACAGTTATCTATGTATGTAAAATCTGCCATTCTCATGTTTGTTTGTCTTTATGATCGCATTAGATTTCATCCACGATGCACCCGTTAATCAATGATTTTATCCTGCAATACTGGTTTCAATATCCTGTCTCCAATGATGTATATGATATATCGAGTTCACTCTGGATCCGAATCTTGTTTCCTTAATTTGCAATAAGACCTATTCTATATCTTATATCCCTCATATTATGGATTCTGACATTGAATAACTCCTCCTGGCTACTCCATCATTTGCCTATCATGGATGCATTCACGTGTCAGGTCTTAATATACTATATATTTGTGTTTTATAACATAATATATCGGCAATACCACGATGGTCAATGACCTGTCCCGAGCCGTACCCGGAGTTGGGGACGCATCCCTCCGATTATGGTGCGTGCCTCTCGTTGCTCCGTGACCTGTCTTAAGCCGCCGGGGTGTGACTTTATGTTGGTCTGTCCCACACCTTGTAATCCAAGCAGAGTCTGCATATTGTCAGACTGCTTAAAGATTGATGTGGCGAGGTGTTAGTGTGTTTGTGAGGGCAGTGAATACTGGTCCCTGGGGCGGGACACTGCTCCCACCGTCTCCTGCCTTAACACCTCCACATGAGCTTTGAGTAGGACACAGCTGCTCAAGCCACAACAAACATACCTCGGCCCTCTGTTGCCAAACTCATACAAGGTATGGGACCACAAAACAAAGACCAAAGTGAAACATGGCTTTTTCATCACCTTAGCCTCTGTTGGTATAATGTAAGAGTCAGGAGACGTCTGAGATGTGGAAATTATGCCGGGGAGAATGAGATTTGAGGGCAAAAAAGATGGGAGTAATTAAAAGCTAGTGGTCATAGCTGAAGTGGAAAAGTAAACATTTGTTAAAAAAGGGCAGTTAGGGCATATGTCGTAAATTATTCAGGCTCGTGTGACGCGGGGAGTTAAAGGGGCTGACAGATCATTTGGGCTGCCACCAGTTCGTTTAAGATCTTTCTTTTGCGACCAATGATTCTTTCCCACAATGTTAACTTCCTTCAAGGTTATGTAAACAACTGAATTAAGCTCAAGGCAGAGTCTCAACTTAAGGTGTTTACATTAGATAGTAAACAGAAATCCCTCATTAAAAATAGTATCTTACAAATGTATCTTGCAAAGTAAAGTACATAGGTCAGGTCAGGTCAGGAGTTCAAACCTGGAACAAAAATCAATGGGACCCACCAATGGACAAGTAGTAAAAATAAGATTCATATCAAGCATTCTCCATAACTATGCAGGACACGCCAGTTTACCACATAAAGTCCTGGAGTCTTTCTTGCTCAACACCAACATCAGGCCCAGATGGTATATTTGTATAAGTTAAAACCTATGCAACATGTTTTTGCTCAAGGGGCTTCTTCAGGCTAAATAATATTTGGAAAATTGATCAAATATTTTCTGTCATGTGTAAAGGAAAAGTGCAAAGACAGACTTACATTAAAGGTTGTTTAGAACTTGATCACCATTTTTGGTCATATATATTACGGATTTCGGGTGTAGTGAGTACATTTCGGCATCTATATATAGTACATGTAATACTTCAATTGCATGCAACGGACTCATTATGTCTGACACCTCTGACTTATTGCTAATTAAAAAGTTAGATTTATAAACTGGACATCTGTCCAGATTTCTGTTTTTATCGCGTGCGATTTAAGTGAACAAGTCATGTTCCTCTCAGTAGCAGTGGACTGATTGATTCTGAATAATGTAGAAGATGAAAAGCAACGCTATCTCTAACAAAGAATTGTTTTCATTTAGTTACCAATGTAATGGGAAAGCACAAAAAAAACTTATGAAAAAAGGCAGTTTTGGTCACATCTGATGTTACGCTTGATGTTATCAAACCAGCAAACCAACAATATAATGGTGGTTTACCCAGGACTTATCACCTGACGTCATTCATAGTTTGGCATCAACATTGACAGGATTATGTATCATTAATATCTGCAATTGGTATAAGCTATCAAATTATATATTGCTTACATATAAACCTTATTTCACATTGGTGCTTCAGGAGAATGTTCTGCACCTATGAACTATTTTTCTTTCATTTTCTTTCAGTTTTGGAGGAAAGATCTCAAAGGTCTTAAAGACGAGTGAAATCCTTCCACTTGAGAGCCTGAACACTGCACTCACATGTTCTTGTATTAATATCTGATTTATCCGGTAATCTGAAGTGTAACTTGAACATTCCTGTCTATAGCTAATATCCACGGATATAGCTAATACATTCTGTCTCATAGTCCAGCTAATATCATGAGGACAACTAAAACATTCCTCTCTCTAGCTTGTATCCATGAGTGAAGCTAGCACATATCTAGCTATTTCAGTATACAGTTCGGTTGTGATCTTGATTGAGTTGTAGTTGGCTTTGGACGCTTTTGGATGTATTTAGTATATCCTGCTTACATCTGAGTGTTCAACTTTGAGCTGAAAATCCTATTGAAACTGTGATTTATGCCGATAATCCAAAATCGTGTGTAACTAGAGAAATCGAATGTTAACTGAGAGCCATTTCCTTAGATAAGTAAACCTGTCTGTGACTCAAATGCACTTGAAATGAAATACCCACTTAAAATGAACAAGGAGAAACCGAATTTGTATAGAGTACACCTAAGCGGATATATCACATTACGATACATTTCCTGTGAGAGCAATTATATCATTGTTTTCTTGAGAAATTCAACATACTCCACCCTCTATCGCTGATATTCAAACAGAGTGTACTAATAATCAGGGTATCCAATGCAAACATATCTGTTCCCGTTTTCACTGCTCTGAAGACATTTATTTGATATTTTTTAATATTTCCTTCATTGAGTACTCGTGTATCATTGTTGTTTGCATACAAACTTTAGCTTAACTTTACCATATAGTATGATATCATAAGTCAATGTGAACTCAGAAGATTTCCTTGTATGATTATACTGGAATCTGTGCCAGAAAGAAAATTACATCTACGCAGAAAATCAGGTGTTATCTTCGTTGGATCTGTGAGACATCAAGGGCACCTCAAGCTGAGCCCAGCCAGTGGTACCGATAACATTGAGAGGCTGGCAGAGCGACTCAGGCCGGCGGGAGGTGCACTCTTATCTACAATCAGCTGGGTGTCTCTCAGCAAAGTGCAACAACACCCATTAAAGGTGTGTGCTGATACTCCAGGAGACAGACCATCATGTCAACCCGCCATTAAATTATCCACGTCCCTTGTTAGGTGACAACATATTGAAAGAACGAGAACCGGAATGATCACTTGACGTCATTACATACTGCATAGACGAGAACTAGAGTGATCACTTGACATCATTTCATACTGCATAGACGAGAACTAGAATTATCACTTGACGTCATTACCTGCATAGACAAGAACTAGAATTGATCACTTGACGTCATAACATACTGCATAGACAAGAACGGGAATGATCACTTGACGTCACTGCATAGACGAGAACTGGAATGATCACTTGACGTCATTACATACTGCATAGACGAGAACTAGAATGATCACTTGACGTCATTACATACTGCATAGACGAGAACCAGAGTGATCACTTGACGTCATTGCATATTGCATCGACGAGAACTAGAATGATCACTTGACGTTATTGCATATTGCATGGACGAGAACTAGAATGATCCCTTGACGTCATTACATACTGCATAGACAAGAACTAGAATGATCACTTGACGTCATTGCATACTGCATAGATGAGAACTAGAATGATCACTTGACGTCATTACATACTGCATAGACAAGAACTAGAATGATCACTTGACGTCATTGCATACTGCATAGATGAGAACTAGAATGATCACTTGACGTCATTGCATACTGCATAGATGAGAACTAGAATGATCACTTGACGTCATTACATACTGCATAGACGAGAACTAGAATGATCACGTGACATCATTACATACTGCATAGACGAGAACTAGAATTGATCACTTGACGTCATAACATACTGCATAGACAAGAACGGGAATGATCACTTGACGTCACTGCATAGACGAGAACTGGAATGATCACTTGACGTCATTACATACTGCATAGACGAGAACTAGAATGATCACTTGACGTCATTACATACTGCATAGACGAGAACCAGAGTGATCACTTGACGTCATTGCATATTGCATCGACGAGAACTAGAATGATCACTTGACGTTATTGCATATTGCATGGACGAGAACTAGAATGATCCCTTGACGTCATTACATACTGCATAGACAAGAACTAGAATGATCACTTGACGTCATTGCATACTGCATAGATGAGAACTAGAATGATCACTTGACGTCATTACATACTGCATAGACAAGAACTAGAATGATCACTTGACGTCATTGCATACTGCATAGATGAGAACTAGAATGATCACTTGACGTCATTGCATACTGCATAGATGAGAACTAGAATGATCACTTGACGTCATTACATACTGCATAGACGAGAACTAGAATGATCACTTGACGTCATTGCATACTGCATAGATGAGAACTAGAATGATCACTTGACGTCATTACATACTGCATAGATGAGAACTAGAATGATCACTTGACGTCATTACATACTGCATAGACGAGAACTAGAATGATCACTTGACATCATTGCATACTGCATAGATGAGAACTATAATGATCACTTGACGTCATTGCATACTGCATAGATGAGAACTAGAATGATCACTTGACGTCATTACATACTGCATAGACAAGAACTAGAATGATCACTTGACGTCATTGCATACTGCATAGATGAGAACTAGAATGATCACTTGACGTCATTGCATACTGCATAGATGAGAACTAGAATGATCACTTGACGTCATTACATACTGCATAGACGAGAACTAGAATGATCCCTTGACGTCATTACATACTGCATAGACAAGAACTAGAATGATCACTTGACGTCATTACATACTGCATAGAATGATCACTTGACGTCATTACATACTGCATAGAATGATCCCTTGACGTCATTACATTCTGCATAGACGAGAACTAGAATTATCATTTGATGTCATTTCATATTGAAAAGACGAGAACTAGAAATATCATTTAATATCATCACATATTGCATGGACGAGAACTAGGATGATCATGTGACATCACTAAACATTGACAGGACGAGAACTAAAATGAATATTTGACATCGTTAAACATTGAAAGGACGAGAACTAGAATGATTATTTGACATCATTACATATTGAGAGGAATTCACTGCAGAAATTATATTTCCCCTAATAATTGCCCATAGTGCTGATCTATGAGGTGTCTATTCCACCCTTAATCTGGGAGTCGCGAATGAGTTCTCTCTTTCTTGAAACTTAAGGGTAAAATTGTTAAATGTCATGATATGATACCAAGATATTTTTTTCCTCTTGATGTTGATGATGTACATTTGTTTATATTTCAAGATATCAATTTAGTAAATTTACAGAAAAAATGGTTTGATAGAAGAATATGGTTCTGAATGAAACATCTCAATGACAACCCTTCAACGTAGATTGCCTCTCGCGTGATGCTATTTTGCATAGAGATGAGCATTGAAACCATCCACACAAGACTTTAATCTCTCATTTCAGGATAATGTTCCTTTTACGACGCACCCATCCATATTGTGTTTCTGTGGAAACACGTAGAGAAGATTGCTTTGAGGTGATATAATCTCCAAGCAAATTGAATAGGACTACGAGGTTTGAAGTATACATGTGCACTTTCTATTGTATGCCTTTATCACCAGACTTTTTTTTAGATAATTAGATATTTGGAAGTGTATAATTAGTGTCCTGACCCTACAGTGAGGTTTCTTGGACCCATCTGACATCTCTCACAACCTGACCGGAAGTGTATTTCAATGGTTTCCGGCATCAAAAATGTCACGTATGCTTTGTTTTAGTTTTTTGTAATAAATACCTTTTCAACACAATTAAAGCCATATTAGGGTAAATAAAAGCCTGTCACCGAGAATCAATGCCCTACAGAATTTATTTCATTGTTAATGGGGTAGATGGGCAGGTATTACGAACTAGCCGTCTACAAAGAATTTTTTATGCAGGAGTTACTTTGCCATTATTGATATTCCATTAATTCCTGCAATTCAACATTTCTATTTTTTTTTAGGTAATAGTAGATATCGAAATGTTGCCGATAAAGGTCGATCGTCTGTGTCAGTGTCTCCTGTGATAGTCGTCTCGCACATTTTGGAACTTACATTCCTTATGATGAATGGGTGTTTGTCATATAGAGATGATAATACAAACAATATTCCAACCTGGAATCAAACCCTGGCTATCAGCATGAGAGACAACTATGTCACCACTGAGCTATGTCTTATCGACTGCAAGGATTAAACAACTTTATATCACAACAAATGTATCTATCTTACTAAGGCAAAGATGGTAAAGCGCAGATGCCAGGTACACTACTTTTAATGGACCCTAAGATGCAGGACATACAACTTTTAATGGACCCTAAGATGCTGGACATACAACTTTTAATGGACCCTAAGATGCTAGACATACAACTTTTAATGGACCCTAAGATACTAGACAAAGACCTTTTAATGGTCCCTAAGATCCTGGATACACCAATTTTATTGAACCCAAAGATGTTTGATACACCACTTTTAATGGACCCTAGGATGCTAAACACACATCCTTTAATAGTACCGAGGATACTGGGTACAATACTCAATTCCCCATATCAGACTACCCAAGGCAATGCTTGTGTTCTGCTTTTTCACAATGAATAATGTTATGTGATGAGTTTGGTACATTTCGTCAATGGACAATACTTTTGTTTCTCATTATAGAGAACATAGAAATTATAATAGAACTAGTTATGATGTAAATCAGACGTACATCATAATTCAATGTCTCTCAAATAATCTATGCAATCAGTATTAAAAAAGAACATTCATTAAAATTCAAAGTATTAATTTGTTGGATGCAGACATACATGCTTGTAATCTTGGTAAAATGTGCTGAAACATAAAGTTTACTTTTGGCATGTTTATCACGAAGTTCCCCACAATTAATCCACAACGAAATGGTAATCCCACTGTGTTCTTTGGTGCACACACCTGTTTGGGAATAATGACAATTCTCACTGCTTGAGTTTCAACATTTAGTGATCAACCAGGTATCTCTTGTGTCATGTACAATGCATGCTGGGATAGGTGAGACATGATAGCTGACATGATGACTACAATTCTGTATACTGTGAAGAGAATTAATATTTTGAAAACAAATGCACGTACAGATGAATATCTAGAAGAATAGAAAGAAAGACTGTTATGGGTGACATAGACTGACTGATGTTAAATGACATGGCAGTCGAAACCTGTTACTACTCTGTGCCAAGCTTGCATGTCATATGCTCTTATATGCGTGACAGATTTTAACACACTGGCTGGCAGTATGCACCACTAAAGCAGTGAGAATATATTTTATTTTATTTTTCTTTGAATGTTCTTTGGCAGACCACATTTGAACATGACAAATATATTATATAGATCAGTGGATTTGACACCGTATTTTTCATGACAAATTTCCACACCACGCAAATGTCTCATGGAAAGCTACATGGGAACGTAAGATGGAGAGTGGGTGATGGCAAGCAATTCATCTGCGCATGTCACGCTCCCTGGTGCCACCTGTCGACTGATTCCAGTCTGAATTTACCTGGAAACGTTTTTTTGTACGTTTTGGATCTTATACCAGAGATATGATTTCTGCAGATAGAACTGATATTTGTTATTAAGTGATATATGAGTGTTGTCTACCACCAATCCAATATGAGAAAATATAAAAGATACCCTCCATTTTAGATGTTATGCGTATGTTTTAACTCTTCAAATTACAGCTTCAGATTTTAGAATGGTTAATGTAATTGGAGGTCGACCTGATACAACATACATTACGGTCAATAGGTCAATTATTCCTCCATAATCTCTAATAGGATAACTTGTTATATTTACACTTTTACACTCATCATCTAGTAGTGGGCAATAGGATACACAACATCTAGTAGTGGGCAATAGGATATACAGATTTGTAGGTTGACAGTCACCGTTTTGTCTGTTTAATGTTGTCATTATCAAATGTCCATTGTCTCAAAGCTTTTCATAACTAGCCAAAACAGTTAAATGTGCTTCACTACATGTCATGCTGGTTTTCGCAAGGAACGATACAATATAATCCATTCCACCAAATATGTCAGCTAATAGATCCAACATGCTCGGCAAAATATATAAATATATATTACAGCTTCTATAGAATCGTGTGGTTGACCCTTGCTGTCTGTGAAACCATTGACCCACCTGCCAAAACCCCTTATCATTAAGAAGGCGGATGCCAGCTGTCAATTATCTCTGGTTAAGGTGCATAGGATGATACCTCAATCTGCCCCCTTTCATAAAACAGCATTTTCTAACATAATGGCCAATAAATACTGTGTTTACTGTAGATTTATATTGATAGCCACATTACAAATTATTCAACATGCACAAGGATGATTGGTCTACTAGATATTGACGCCATGTTCGTCCAATATTCCTAAACAGCCCTTGTGCTGTGGAAGGGCCCTTAGGGATTGTAGACATTCTTTCTCAATAAAGAAAAATATGAAAGTCACCTTGATTGCAAAGTATGTGTCGACTTCGAAACCCATGTTAAACTCGTGATTAGGGCAATGTCAGATTGTGTTGTGTTGCAAGGGATGGCTATTATATCAAAAGGAACTTTGTTTTAGGTTTTTTGTATGTTCGTTTGTTTGGTTGTTTAAAGTTATACATTATGACGACACCAACTTGATCACAGAGGAACTGGTGTTAGAACGCTATTGCCCATGGAACTTCATTGATTGACGATTGTAAACAATTTTAAATTCATATGTATAAAGTCCAGATACGTTTTGCTCATAGCCTTTGATGATAACTGGCCTATAGATTTGACCAGGGAATTACTCTATCGCTAAGAATTGTGCCATTAATTGTGAAGAACTCGCTAATTTCCTTTCAAAGTTTGTTCAGCGAATATGCCTTCAATTAATACGTCGATAATAGATCGAAACGCTGATGATAATTTTATCTGATGATCACACCCTTTATTATATACATGATTTATTACTCTCAACGTTTATGTATAATGCAGGCAGAAAATAATAAATTCAGTCATTTTTCCTACATAGAGAAATAATTCAACAGTTATGAACTCGCCAGGTCAAGACAGACACACGCAGACATGTCATTTTGCCTTTCTGTCATTTTGTCATTTGAGCATTTTCGCCGCATTGGCATTTTAGCAATATCTGCACAAATAATACATAGATTGATTTAAACAGTTGTGAAATTGTGGGATGGGAACTAAGATCCCCAGAAAACAAACATAGAAATCGTGAAGAGACGTGTCTATAATCAACGAATTTTCATTAATAGAAAGCTGAGGATTTCAAGATTTAATCATGGATTTTAAACTTCGAGTAAGTTGGCCACGAAGCCAACCTTGAGCATGAGCATGCATTATTTTCACACCCATATATAAGAGATGACAACAGCCACAACACAGTGAAAAACATTGGCATCGGACTGAGTGAATTTGGCTTGAGTGAATGGAGCTCACATTGTTACTTCAGAAATGGTGAACACATTATATACGGGTAGGAGTACGTTGATTGCATCTTTACTTATTATTAACTTTAAGACATATGGGTCAGAGGCCAAACATGGTTGCCTTTGCCCATTCAAACAACTAGTAACAAACCCATTCCAGGAGTTTTGATCTATCAATGACTTCTCATATAAAGTTAGTTTCCTCCGTTCATACATAATTAGTGATCATATTCACTCCTGCCATATGGTAGACAATCAGGAGCAGAACCGCCACTTCAACAACCATAAGCAAATAGAGAAAGAAAATGGAAAATAGAACCTCTGAATAAAATGAAACTTTGTTTAAAGATGACATTACACGTGAGATGTTTAGTACAGTGGTGCATCATTTAATATTTCAGAAGGAAGTAACACTACTTTGGAGGGTGACAATTACAGCAAAAGACCCACGAAATTTTGTATTCATTTTATTTTGTAACTTTTTGTATTCATTGTACTCATTGCCATCGGTATTGTGACTAATATTATAATTTATATTGTGATATCCAAGTTGAGGGAGACCTCCATGAAGGTATATTTTAAAGGATCAGCAATAGGATATATGCTTATATTGTTATCACAATGATAAATGGTTGTGCCCATGTCAGTCTTTTAATCACATTTTTCATGTCTTTAGAACGATTGTTTTATGTGGCCTTTCCCCTAAAAACGTTCGGTTTGTCATACTCTATTCTGAAATCTAAATTGATTTTGGTTTGCACGGAAATTTATATTGGTACCATAGAGGCAATTTCTGTACTATAAGGTTGTTCAGGGAGTAAAAGTCTCGAAAGATGATGAAAAGTATAACGGGACATGGGGAGCAATGTTCTTCTCAACATCATTTCAAAGGTGTTGTCTACTGCTTTTCTCTTTGAATATATTCCATATTTGGGCATTTTAACTGCCAATACTATTATCATCATATGTTATTATTACAATAAGCAGAAACGTGATCTTCTGTCTGCCCATGATACAGAAAATATGAAGAAAAAAAACATCACACAGACCGCAAAATGGTTATTCTGCTAATATGTATATCGTCTGTTTCTCTGGTTGGAAATGTTCCTGTCATTTTGTCTCGCCTCAAAAGAATGCCTTCTTCAATAAGGGGTATTGTCATATCTGCTGTTAACATTCTATACATTTTGGATCGATGTGCCAACTTTTTCATCTTCTGTCTTCTCAATGAGAACTTCAGAAGAAGTCTATATTTCAAGGATTGACATATTTTTATACATTGTCAGTGAATACCAATATACTATAAAAGTATTTGAATCTTTGATATATCATACAAGTAAAAGCCTCATATCATACACTACATTTCAATACTTCCAGACAACATCTGATCATTTTACATTTCAAACAGTTCTGTTTGGCTTTCCCACTAAAGGCTATTCCGCTGAAAACACTGATAAGTTTCATAGATATATATATAAATCTGTGAATGGAATATGCTTGATCTCCAATATCTTGGAGATGGTTTGATGTATTGAACCTGTTCCTGCAGCCAGTGAGCAAACAATGAACTATGAAAACATATGTAATGTTGTGAGATGGTGGCTAGTTAGTTCCAACTCCATACAACTTTGCCATCTTGCAGATTACAAGACCTTAGTTTTATACTGGCACACTTCTATGGTAATGATGAAATGCATTTTCTTGATATATTCAAGGTTATTAAGGATTGGTTGATTCTGAGCATGAGTGGAAATGATTATCGCATCTACATGACAAACTGGTATATCCAAGTCTTCCAAATAAATGCTGGATCTAAGGAGGTAAGCGTTATTTAATGCTATTGTTGTAATGTGTACTTGACTGCGTAAGAGCGAAAATTGTATATGAGCTTGTGGACAGGTGCAGATATACATGTACCAACAATGCTATTTATGTATTGACTGTATGACGTCGTTTTTATGTTTACAAGGTCCATATACAATTTGATAGAACATGAAATCAGCCAAATTTAGGGAAACTTAGTTTGTGATATTTTTACTGGTTGAATATCATTCAGATTACATACTAAATAGAATGGTAAAGCATGGATTGCGGTCACAATAATATTGCGTTTTAATATATTATCGGATACCCCATATAGATAGATTTTTTTAAACAAAAAAAATTGAGTAGGGGAAGGATCATTAATCATTCACACAGTTTTCTTCCTGAAGGGTCTCTGAAATATTACCTCTGCTAATTTCCTCTACTTTGCTTGGATGATCGTCCCCTTGTTCCATAGATATTATAATGGACATTATTTCCAATATCGGACAGACTATTTATGAATCAAAATGGTCACCATTAGCCTTGATAAAAACATATAGAATTGTATTATTAGCGGAGGAAATATACTGACTTTTCCAAGCTAGCCACTGGGCTGTACCTAATACTTGTGTCGGTCTCAACTTTCTCATCATGTCTGTCAGGTATTTCATCTGTGTAATCCATTATCCTCAGATGTATGAGAGCTGATGTGAACCATACACTCTGTCTACAGTTGCCCACAATAACGATATGACAGACGCTTACTTTCCTTGGCTTTGTAAACAAGATCTAGTGGAAAGATTTCTGATCATGTGTAGATTACGTTTCACAAAAGCTCTTTTTAAATTATTGGATATATCAAACGGGTTTAACAATCGTCTATGTACTTTAAACAGCTTATAATAAATGATTTCTGTCTACTTCCTGGGCATATTACTGCAAGTTAAGGCACACTTTGTAATTTAGGGGCATGTTACAAAGATGTGTTTGCTATCTTTGTGAAAACACACAAAATTAATGTGGACAGGAGATTAAGGTAAGTTATGTTCTATGGGTTAGAGGTTTAACCTTATAAATTCTGAAAGTGGTTGCAAATGAATGATATCCTAGACCCAGGTGCCCCCTAGTGGCAGGGTTTCATCAAAGAGCGAATCAAAATTTCTCTTGAGCTCATCAACTCCTCGTCAAAAAAATCAGTTCTATAAATCTCGCTCTTTAATGGCTTGGAGTATAATTATACTCCAAGGTAATAGTCAGACAACTGTCAGCGTTTGGGCACATTTCATGAGGGGCGGAGTGAAAGTGATCTGACCGTTGGATAATTTATAAAAAAAATTGCCACATCTAACCCATAGAATATACTTTTTTACATATCAAAGGAAAGCATTATTGATTATCTTGGAATTTCTTGGATGTGGCAATACCCAGTTCTTTTAATATAATGAGATGGTTTGTACAAGGAACTAGTGTACATGTGAAAAGTGATTTGCCCATGTGTGGAATATTAGTGTTCTCCGTTCACGACTCCCTGGGAAGCCCAGATAGGTGATCTGGTGGTGTTTTGTGGAACGTGCAGGGTTGCCTCGGTTTCAACCAAAGAAAAGTTTGGTTGGCTTGATAGAGTCATCTAGGCTTTAAAATATGCACAACACCTGATTGGTCAACCTTTATATCTCATGGAAACTTCACATTTAAATATCCTATGTAAACACATTGTCTGATTGAACAATATCTACTTACAATGTAAACACAACTTCTGATGGTAAATGGAAGATATCTCATTTGAATTTCCCAAACATTGCTCCATACACATCATGGATTGAAGCCACATATGTTATTCGCTTCATATCACCCAAAGAATAAACAATTTTTTTTATTACTTTAGATATAATTATACATTTGAAATTTTGGGTTTAACAAAAATATCATTCAAATGGGATTGCCTCGAAAATTGGGAAAACAGACCTCCCCAAAACCCCTATTACAGCCTGCTTGGTTGGTGCATTGGAACATGAGTGAAGTATGATTTCGTCAAAGTTACATTTTCTTGGGAGACTTTGAAAAGTTTTTCCCCATAATTATCCTACATGCACGAAAATGTCCTTATTTTGCAAATCCTGCTCGAGTTTGGTTTTGTTTTATTTTTAAGCAAACATATGTATTTGTTAATAAATATATTGTAACAATAATCAACAGTTATGGTGTAGTCATTGACAATTGTTAATGATACTGGCAACGTAAAGCTAATACATATTTCTGAAATTTCTCATTTATTTTCATGTTAATATGCAATCGGCTTTAAAGGTGGGGCGGGGGCATGTACACGGTTAAACTTTGTTTTCACGTGGATATAATAATATGTCATTCTCAGAATGTCAATATAAATTGACACTTTGTCTGATGTACATCCATATCGTAATATTAGCGCTGTCATATTTGTACATACAATGAAAGTCGTGATCAAGTTTTTGGCAATTGTATTTATTTCAGCAACTTTCCTCCAGATAAAAAAACATATATGACATGATTGGAGGATGACAGAACAAAATGTAATATATATGTACAGAATATTATTAATTCTATACAAAATACATACAAGACAACACTATTAAACATATTATAGACCAGGAGAGATTAGTCCCGTCAATCATATTCCACGTCTCATCCTCTCATAACTCACAATTTACCGTGTCATACCCCACACTTCATCCTGACATACCCCACATTTTACCCGGTCATACCCCACACCTCATCCTGACACACCCCACATTTTACCCGGTCATACCCCACACCTCATCCTGACATACCCCACATTTTACCGTGTCATACCCCACACCTCATCCTGACATACCCCACATTTTACCCTGTCATACCCCACACCTCATCCTGATATAACCCACATTTTACTGTGTCATACTCCACACCTCATCCTGACATACCCCACATTTTACCCTGTCATACCCCACACCTCATCCTGACATACCCCACATTTTACCCTGTCATACCCAACACCTCATCATGACATACCCCACATTTTACCCTGTCATACCCCACACCTCATCCTGACATACCCCACATTTTACCCTGTCGTACCCCACACCTCACATACCTTACACATCGGTCTTTCATACTCCTTATCTCACCCCATTATATCCAATACATCATTCTATCATACCACACATACTTTACACTATCATACCAAAACACCTCATCCTGGCGTGACATACCCCAAATCTCACCTTCTTATATCTTACATCTAAATGATACTCTGAACTAACCACAGTTCACCTCACCGCCGAAGAACCATATTCCGAGCTACACCTGGTGCACCTTAAAGCCACGGTATCCGTATATATATCTAATCATGATAGACTTCCACATAGGGCATACCATATATCTTATGGCCCATCCTCTGAGCCATCCTGGCCAGGCCTTCTGTCTCTATATGGTTACTGAACACAAATGGAGGGAAGACAAGTCCATCCCTGTGAAGGTTGGCATGGACCAATAGTACGCATCCTCCCACCCCGTCCATCTCCACCACGCTGATGTTATTTCTAAGTTTATTGATGTACAGCCTCATTGGAGTGGAATATCCCTCCAGCATGAGAAACTCATCTCCTTTTTTCTTGAGGAAGTTTTTTGACTTTTCTGTCTCCTTCCAGGTGTTTTTGTCATAAACATCCGGAGTCATGTGACTACCTTTGAGGTACATGCAGGCTGGCACAACGATTTCTTTCTCAGCCGATAGGAGGCGCTCTATGATGTCACGAGGTATATATCTGACGTCACTGTCTAGCCACAGCACCCAAGATTCGTCCTTTAATCCGGAGAACAATAACCTGTTGCGTGATGCTGCGAGGTGTCCTCGTCGCTGCATTTGGAAGCCCATGTCATGGCGCATTGAGATGGGGCGAATCGAATTTAATCCTGGCATTTGATGAACTTCTACTCTGCTAAACGAGCTAGCTGCACTGTAAGCATAATTCTGAGCTTGCTGGTATGTGTCATCCTCGCTGGAGTCCTCGCCTATCACAATAGAGAGCAGTTCATGGGGATAGGTTAGGCCACATAAGTTACTGAAGTATCTCCCTATATGACTCCCAGCATTGGACATTGGGGTCAAAATTAACACTTTGTCTTTGTAAACGTGATCATTAAAATCTATTTCTTCCAGCAGTGCCGATTTTGACCTATTCTGCATGATCAAGTCTGTCTGTGTCTTTTCCATTACCAAACTAGCTGGACAATTGCTGACTAGAGTTCTGTGTTTGCCGCCCATAGTAAAAAGGCGGCTTACCGACCTTGTGGACAGTGATAGAGAAGTCCACAGAGGGCTGTGATCAAGCGCCAAGAGAAATACCCCACAAATCACCGCGAGAGAAAGCAATACACTGTTTAATAGTCTTCTTATTGAAACTTTCATCTCCTCTCAGCTTCTTCTCCACCTCTAGTTTCTTACTTCAGTGGTGTCATCTGGTGGTATAACAGCGCGCATATTGCAGTGACACCTATCCGCTATCTCATTATTTGTCGTGGGTTTCCCATCTGTCAATTCTGAAAGCAAAAATAAATGATCGTTCTATTAATTGGGCTATTTACGAATACTAAAATTAACTTCATAAACAAATTTTTTACTAGATGCTGAAAGCCCCGTGTCAGGATGATGAGCCCCATGTCAGGATAGAAAGGGCCCCATGTCAGGTTGATGAGCCCCATGTCAGAACAGTGTGGGCCTATGTCGGGATGATGAGCCCATACCAGGATGGAGAGGGCCCATGTTAGGATGATAAAGGTAATGTCAGAATGGTGAAGTCCCAATGTCGGGATGATGATAAGGGATGGTTAGGGCCCATGCCAGGTGGATGATGGTTTCTTGTCTATGCCAGGTGGATGAAGGCTTTTTGTCCATGCCAGATGGATGAGGGCTTTTTGTCCATGACAGGTGAATGAGGGCTTTTAATTTTGTCTATGCCAGCTGAATGAGGGCTTTTTGTCCATGCCAGGTGGATGAAGGCTTTTTGTTCATGCCAGGTGAATGAGTGTTTTTTGTCCATGCCAGGTGAATGAGTGCTTTTTGTCCATGCCAGGCGAATGAGGGCTTTTTGTCCATGCCAGACGAATGAGGTTTTTTGTCCATGCCAGGTGGATGAGGGCTTCTTGTCAGAATGATGAGCCCCGTGTTAGAAGGTTGTCACGTGAAGTTAGTGTATCTATTGCACATCACAGATGAGCAGTGTCTTCACAGTGACGTCTCATTTCTTTTAAGAAATTATGTTCCAAACATATCTTATTTATGCGTTTCCATTCAAAATATATGTATATGAAGGCCTCCATGCTAGAGTTCAAAAATTATTAGAAAAATGAGAAAAGTGCTTGTTCATTGGCGAGAGGTATCCTGAAATGATTGTGTGCATGTCATATATAGCTGAATCCTATTTGGATAACAGTAGACTTTGTCAATAATACATTTGACTGATGTTGGAAGTTGAGACCAGTGTGGTATTGATATTAAAGAATTATACATTAAAACAGATGTTGTATTGAAGTGACTGAATTGCATATCCCAAAGGTCAATGCCCGTTTCTTCTCTTACTATATACATAAAGGAAAATAAGTATAACTGTCTAGTTATCAAAATTCACGTATGGGTGGAGACCTTCCTTGATGCAAGTTTAATTTCTAGATCTTTGAGGTGTTCTATATGTTTTTGTCCAAATATATTACACTCTATTGTTGATGTGATCTGTATCTATTACTATCACTCATATTGAAGGGCGTGGCCTCCGTGGAGTCATATTCCACCTTTACTCGCTGCAATATGAGCAATTCAGACAGCAGGATTGAACCGTCCAATTTGACGATATTACCATGAGGGACAAAATCAAAATCCATGGAAACTCCATGGCCATATCAAAGCCCGAATAACAAAGACACGTGGAGGGAACAATTCTGTTATGCACTTTACTTTAAACTGTTGTGCCTCTTTTCGCATTCAAAGCACATGATAAGTCAAAATCAGGGACAAATACTGAAGGAAGAAATCTACAGTTATCAACACCTAATCTTGCTGGTTGCACGAATAGAGATCATAATGTATTGATGCTTTTAATGAAGAGCGAATATATTTATCAGTTACATCATCAACGCTGATATTATGATGGCGATAAGAGAACTTCACCTAATCTTAAAGTAATTCTCACTTTCCCAAAAATTATAATATATATATATATATATTGAAAATAAAAAAAATGAAATTTCCCTTTTCGTGCTATTTAAGGAAGTTTTTCATGCTATCTAAGGAAGTTTCCTTTTTCATTCTATCTTCATATTTCACAAACCATAATCCCCCATAGTGCTCGTACTTCAAATTAATCAATAAATATTATAGACCCCCAATGGAATGATGTGAGAATATTCTACCTGTAAGAGCCGGGGTGAGATTCCAAGCGTTCCCTTTCCCTTGGCTGTGCAGTATGCTGACTGAGCACAGTGCATCTGTCTGACTGTTGACCTACATAAGACAGATAAAGCAAGTCTCTGGGGGTATTGTTTACAGGTCAATATTCCTGATTGATATTTGCCATGTGATGAATTCTCTGTTTGGATAGCAATGTGGGTCATATTAAATGAAAAAAAAGTTCATCGTCAGAAAGCATTGGATGAGGATTTGGATATGCATTGCTGGGAAAAAATGAGATTTTTCTCTAAGAAAATAAGTTTTCTATTTTCCTCTACTGCCAAGACCAACCAACCTTCAAAATAAACAATTGAATGAAGCATCTATTGTAATGATGAGCACACACGTGTCTGTTATTTTCTAAGATGTATTCAAAATGTATTCATAACATAATAATGTAAAATGACTTGCATCTTAATTTATTCCGTGATCATGGAACAATTGTAACTTGGATCTTTTGTCAGGATCATGAAAAAGAAACTATTTACTTAATTTACATATCTCGTGTCCTCATTAATGACCCTATTTGATATACTTTCACATCTCTCAATTGGATTTTAGATGACTCATGATTTTGTCTTTTTATATGACATGTCAGTGCAGCTTGATAAATGTTTCTATTTTTTTCCATTAAGATTATCTTGCGTGGAATATTTACTCTAGCATTTACTCAAATGTCAGGCAGGCTTTGTTATAATAAGACTATATATATAATATATATATATATATATATATATATATATATATATATATATATATATATATATATATATATATATATATATATATATATATATATATATATATATATAATATATATATATAAATATATATATATATATATATACATATATACATAATGAATATCAGTGTGTATAATTGAGGCTGTGAGGAGGAGGATGTTTCACCTGCAGCCTTTATAAATCTGCAACAATTGTTGACTCGTGAATTGAATTATGTCCAAGGGGTGGGGAAAATCTGTTAATTTATTCCAGTTATGCCATGGGAAATCAGCTGATGTGTTTGTACATGTATAATTGTGTCTATGCTGGCCATGTGCCGGTATTCTCTCGTTTGGTTGATATATCATTATCACCCCCTGATATGAAGGCTTGTCCCCCTCCTCCTCAGTACCTCGACATCAGATACTCCACCTGTATAACGTGTAATTTCACCTTAAGATGACATACATATATAACATCTTACCTTAAACGTATGTTTTCATAATATGAAACTATAGCGAAATTCGTTAGGCGTATAACACATCTCTGCTTCGGTTTGGGCATCATCACTGACGGGAGAGAGGAGGGCAAACAGAGCCGGATAATCATTGACATGCAATGTATATATACATGCCTGATGAATTCTGGCTTGATGCGAGTATCAAGGTATGAGCTGTGTAACCAGTGTATGGTGTGGCATTAAGGCTTTGCACTCGTTAGCTGACTCGGCATGCTAATCAAAAGTAGACCAGGCGCACCTTTGGCAATATGACAATTAGCTGTGGAATCTCATCCATATTTCAGGAGTTGGTTGCATGAGAGTAATTGAATATACTATGAACTGCTTAATTTATTTAGGTATGGATTATTTTAATGCAAAAAAATCTGGGAAATACACTTCTAGTATTGTACAGACTGAAAATAAAATAGTTCAACTGCTGAACAAATAAAAACATTTTCCCCGTGAAAATTAACCCTTGTGCATGGAATTGTTTTTTCTCTGATATTAAATATATTTTTTTCTTATGATTCTTCAATATTAAGTCAAAAAGGCATTAGGTCTATGGCTTGATATTAAAATTGCACGGTCTGTTGGAAGAGTACAAAACATTCCTCAGTATATCTATCTTAAGTGAAGGTTAACCTCATTGAGATCGGTGCCAAAGCCATTGACCAATCGGCACAATTAACATTAACATTGTGCCATTCATGGTGGAAATAAAACATTTCGGTCTTGCATCAGGGCTTAAAACGTGAACCTATCCCAGTCAATCTATGAATAAACCTCTATTGAAAATTGTGAAAATTTACTTTGTCAATCTAAAGGAAAAGTCTTTATGTTGTATGTTCCATTAAAATATTTTGCTATTTTTATCTCAGAATCTACTTTAATCAATTTGTGGTTTTGTGAAATTCCTTTCTTTAAATTGCATACCCTTCTCGATCAATAAAGTATAAAGCATGGATTAAATGTACGACACAGGTGAACAACCTGAAGTTGAATGAGAAGATTGGACTGAGGTTTTACTCGGAAACCACTGTAAAATGCACAGAATAATATTTGACAGAAATGAATACCAACCAGACTTAAGATCTTTTCTCTATGTCACCTGCAGTAGCTGTCCTCCACAGTGGCAATCTTCCCAGAACTTTACCGTGTATAACTGCACCGCTGCTTAGTGTGGTTTCTGCTTTCATTATGAAACCTAATTTATATATATTTTTTTAACTTTGCTGATTCACATCACCCCAAGGAGCCATGCTGGGTTGGCGAGGTCACGGTTATGTAGGTCACACTGTTATGGTCTCGGTCGTCATTCCATGCATGGCTGATTGTGTTCTCTTCTGAAGAGGCCCTGGAGGGAAATGTGTCAGATAAACCATGTCACATGACAGTTTAGCAATATAATTGTCAAGAGAAACAAGACAATTATATCTGAAGAGTGACGACTGCACAAGGTTTAGCTGGTCTATTTTTTCACCCTTGTCAATGCCCATATGTATTTTAAAACTCAATGATCATTTGCCAAGATGTCGATAGTTAAAAGATGTTTGAAAAGCTGTTCAAATGTCTCTTGGATCTGTTGGACAAGTATGATGTTAGAATGTTTAGTTATAAATCTAAATGACAGAATATGAAAATGATACATGGATGGAATCACTGATATCACTAATTTTAATTACATGGAGGGAATCACTGATATCACTAATTTTAATTACATGGTGGGAATCACTGATATCACTAATTTTAATTACATGGAGGGAATCACTGATATCACTAATTTTAATTACATGGAGGGAATCACTGATATCACTAATTTTAATTACATTGTGGGAATCACTGATATCACTAATTTTAATTACATATTATTGTCTTGCAGAAAAAGTCAAGCACAGTAATATATGGTGTAGCAAAAAACATGTTTGTATTATCATTTTAATGTAAAATGTCACATGCATTTTCTGTAACTCTACAATTACACTCCATGACAGGACGTCTCTCTCATATCTATCCCTGCCATCAATGTGTTGTCTGTTTTCGCTTTTACATCGCTTTCAACATTATTTCGGTCATTTCATGACAGGATCAAATTGTAGCATGTATAGTGCTGCCCCCCTGAACTGTCATGTTGTAGTTCCTTGATATGGCAACATACTCGGCCACAGATTTACAACAGCTTAACCCTTCAGGGCCTTGGCCTCAACTCATGTGAAAAATTGTAACATAAATTCAATCACGACCGGGAATTGAACCCACGACCTTTGGATAGTCATGGAGGAACAGATATTGATGAGCATGTGCACTAACCAACTGCACCCACGGCCCATGGCCTCTGTCGTCAATGGTAGGTCTATCGTCAATGGAAGAAAGGTGCGTTTAGGATCGGCCGCCAGTCATGACTATTCATATAAAGCAGGCTGTGTATGGATTGATGAAAGACTAAATGAGTATTCATCATGCATCTCGGTCAGCTAACTGGTTAAAGATCATATTCTAATGTTGGTCGGGCCATGGGCCGTGGGCCGTGGCGCAGTTGGTTAGAGTGCCAGCTTATGGCTCAGTCACATTTGCACCGGGCGCCGGCCAGGAAGTAAAAATCGGCAACAATCTGAGATTTGCCGTAGCTGTGGTCACATTATTAAAGGGCACCGCACGGCACGTGCAAGACTGAATGGCACAGACGTCTGCAGGATGTCTTTACAACATCTGTTTCATGAAACAGACGTCTGCAGGATGTCTTTAAGACGTCTTGGTAGGCTTTAAAAAATATTTAATCCTATTTTCACCACACGATGCCACGGGCAGCCCTAAAGGATAATCTGCCGATGTGCCTGCGGGACACTGCCGGGACCCTGCTGTGCACTTTAAGATGATATTTGCTGATAAGACATCGGGGAAACGCCGGCAACTTTTATGTTGCAGCTAAAAGTTCCCGATGACCCGTCCGATGTCTTAAAGATGCCCAATTGTGGCCGATGATCTCCTGGTGCCCGCACGGCAATCTGAACTGCTGGCCGATTTTGTAAAAAATACACATCGGCCGGGCATCTTTACTGAAATCAGCGCAAATGTGAGTGAGGCATAACGTGGTGACCCAAAGGTCGTGGGTTCGATCCCCGGCCATGCCGAGATTGAACTATGATACAATTTCCCATATGAGCTGAGGCCCATGCCTAAAGGGTTAACCCGTTGTCCTTGTAAATCTGTGACCGAACGGGTTGTCATGTCAAGGACCTGCGACATGACATTTCAGTGAGGCAGCACTATATCTGCTACAAGTAGGTCTCATCACGAAATGACTGAAATAATGTTGAAAGTTTGATGTAACTTTTACAGGGAATAATAGTATAAGAGGCCGGTCGTATCCTGACAAGACTGACATTGCTTGCACATTGTAACCAAGTACCATATTTCCCTGTGATAGGATCTCTTTTTCAAGGGTGGAGAAAATATATGTGTTCACCTGTATAAACTAGATGTTTTGAAGCCATGGTGCAGTATAAAGAATAAGGAGTGTGAGTGTGAGCATCAGTATTCAGTATTCAGGAATGTATTGACATGATGATGTTGGTCAATTCAGATTTGATGATATTTTTGTGAGCAAGGCAAGTATTTTTGACTCTTAAGATATCTGTTGATAAAACTGTCAAAACACTAACAAAAGGTGGATTCCAAGTTCTGTTATGGCAGGACAAACTTGGAATGCATATTCAAAAACGTTGGATATTTATTTTTCAATTTTAGTATGTAATAATGGATTATTAAGAGAGTAAATGCTGCTATAGATAAAGCAACTGTTGCTATAGGTTGTAAGGTATTGGAATGTTATTTACATTATTTACAGCAACAATATCTGTTGTATGACAGCAATATTTACGGCTATTTTAGTCACAGTAGAAATTGCTGTACAGAAAAACAAAATGCTGATGTTTTACAGTTACTTATTGCAATGAGTATATTAAAAATTCTAAGCTCATCAGGATCATTTCCCACTTAAATGTCACACGATTTCTTTTCACTCAGTTGCAGTAGCCTGCACACAGCAAAGTCAAGCCTCATTTTGGACAAGTGCAGCTGAGAGAGATAACAAAATAATGTTTATAATAATGATAAAGGCAAAGAAATCCTTGAATCATTCATCGGTGACACTGATGAAATGTATCATTGTAGAGTTAAAGGAACAGTTATATTGGATCTTTGGAGTTGAATTGTATCATAACTAGGATGTATGTCACAATGGCTGCCACAATCTGAAAAAGAGATAACATTTCTCTAGATAAAAACTCAATGTTGATATATTTAACGTAAATATATTCAAAACAATTATACATAATTTCTTTGGTAATTATAATGAAACCTGCTGCAGTGAGGTTGGGAGAAGAATGATTCACACAAGTCAGAAACATTTCCACCTGAAATGAATGAAATATGTCATTCTAAATGCTTACAGAAACGAGTTTGATTCCAAAGAGAGTACAGAAGTTTGAAGGACAGAATTGAAATTATATACCCCTCAGGCAAGAACATGGGTTCATGTAGTGTTCAGGGAGACAGATCTCTCTTCAAAAAGTCTTGGAAATAAAGGGACACACAACAATCAACTAATACTGCTGCAAACAGTGAGAAATGTATCAGGTCACTGTAGAGTTAAAGGAACAGTTCCTTCGGACTCTTGAGATCCTTACACCAAAATCAACTTGAGAGATATGTCTCCCTGAACACTGCATGAACCCATGCTCTTGTCCTATGCAACCAATTTTATCTTCAAAGCAAAGACAACATGGTAATAAGTGCAGAACTATGTTGTGTGTGGCTCATTTAAGTTCTCAGCTCATTTACATAAACAATTGATATTAATGCATGCAATTAAAGTATGCCACCTATAAAGCACTATATGAAATGGGTGTAATTCTGTCTCAACTGTATGAGGTCATCAGTTTCGAGATTCCCACAAAAGGTTGTAGTCTCTGCCAACAGGGGCCCCACCTGTATATGATTCAAGGTCCCCATGACCCAAATCTAAAATGTCGTCTGCTCCAGGTCGAAACAAACCTAGACAGTCATCATGTTCATTTCAGAGAAACTAACACGTGATTTGTTGAAGAATTAACCCAAGACTTATTACATTTATTATATAATTGACAAATTTTATGATATTTGTAGATTTAAACAAACATTTTATTCATTTCAAAATAATGTAATATGAAAGATATAAGGAAAGTAGTTTGGCACAGGGGTGATCTGCCAAACATGCAGAACACTTTCTTGAGGCAACATATATCACTGATAAATACACAGGATAATATACAATACCAGTGATGTATGTAGAATGTAGGAAGCTTCTCATATTCACTGTAACATCACATACTCATTCCCATAAGAAAACATACCTAACTACAGAGGTGAAACATTGGAGTAAGGAACAATCAATGGGGATTAAAGTTTTATAGTGAAGAGCTGTGAATACATTCATACGTATTGTGTTACTGTCAAAATCAATTGAGATAGTTTTAGCCTAGCCGTTAAAGCACTAAATATATGATGGCCGTTAGTTTGTCAAATATTGCATCAACATCAAAATGATAGCCAAAGGAAAGTGCAGCCCATCCATGTACGAGCCTCAAGTGAGGTATAAAGGGATGTCTACATAATATGTAATAGGATGAAATGGAAAATATGCATGCCTTTGAAATAATACAACTTTTCATATGAGCCCCATCAGCCCTTTCCACGTCCAGAGTTAACGCAATGGAACACCGCCATTTTGTTTGTAAACGTTCATTACTACCTGACTGTGCATTTTGTAACTCTTGACTAAATTTTACATTTAAGAGTACAACAGGAATAGGTAAAAAAATGGTCTCTGGAAATACTGTCTATTTGGCATGGGAACGCTACAACTGCCTATGACTTACTTAGTCTGACACATCAGAAGCATTAGCAGTGCTAGTAAATATAAAAATGTCTGAAAAACACAGAGACTCATTGCAACAAGCCAACCATTTTTTGGGTCCGATGCTACGACATAGCACGTTGATACAAATTGTTTTGCTTGTTTGACAAAACTATAAGCCTTATGTACATATTATCCAGCCTTATACAACGTTTGAACAAAGGGTGCTAGGCTTCTGATCAGCGATAACAATTCTTGTTTAATGATTATGAAGGATTTAACCAAAATAAATATATTGCATGATTTGCTTGTTGTGATTGTCCTTATCAATAAGGAATTTCAAATTTGATACCAAAATATTCAATTATCTAGATAGGATGCACCCTTGTGAGCTTAAAATCGAACCCTGCACCTCATGTTAAGATTTTGAATCTAAAGAGAATGTCGTCCAAATAATGCATCATACCCCTCTGTACATCCTTGCTTCATACACTTGATCCAAGCAATCAGCAAAATATTTGAACATGGACCTGAAGGTAGTCCAAAAGGCAGGACTGCCAAATGAAAAATCTGTTAATCTGGCCAAATCGAATCCCAGTATTTTGCAATCATGAAGATCATCACTAGAAATGGGAGACAATGAACATGAAATGAGTAGTACAAAACATCCCATTGCAGTGGGTTCATGGTGTCATTTTCACCATGCGCATAGATGGCGCCAAAAATATTATTATTCTCGAATTTATATACATATTCAAGAAATAATTCTAACACCTTCCTCTTATTAACTAAAAAAATAATATATATAAATAAATGCAGAATGACATCTGCTATTCAATGAGGTCATCCATTTGTGTCTATACTTAATACATGCCTTGTCAACTGAATTTTTTGAATTTGCAAATTTGGCACATTTTCACGTACTTTTTTTGTATGTTTTGTAAGTTTATTTAAGAACAATTTATTATTTTCTGAAATTGAACTTATATCTTATATGTAAGAAAATTTAAAAGATTGCATTGGATTAATTTTAAGTCTGTCAATTTTCACTGTTGTACACTTCATTCAAGCTATTTCTTATACCAAAGCTTTAGGTTGTTAATAAATCTCAAAATTGACGGACTTTATTTTCATTGTATTTTCAGCATCAAAGTAATAAGTGGTTATTTTAGATATTGTTTCAAAATAGCACAGCATATCAAAATTTAATTTTCATTGCAGATTGGTCCAAAGCTAAAATTGCTCTAATATTGTTAATTTAGAATGGGTTTTGATGAATGAAGACTCTATGAGCTCGTTTTTGAAAGATGCAGATGATGGAATATCGAAATGTAAAGTAAAATCCACGGAAACAGAAGTTTCATTTTCAAAATCATTCAAAGGTGACTTCATAGTCACTGGAAATACTTTATATATTTTAAAATACCCTACAAAGGTCCACATTCAGTCATGTATCATTTGTAGATGTGTCCCACACAGTTAAAATGTTATATTTCTACTGATGGAGGCACTTCAACAGGCTCTGGGGCTGACAATATGACGTTTTGGTTGCACAGGGATATATATACTAATATTAATGTGCCCACATCAATTAAGTTACATAAAATCCATCAAAATTGATTCGGTTGTTTACTGAATGGACATGATGAGCAAAAAGTAAGAAGTCTTTCAAACTAAGGAGGTCCCTCAAATAAGTTGGGTCTTATGAAAATGGACTAAAACAAATAAAGTACTTATTTGTACTCAAAACTGGAAAGCAAGATACGAAAAACTGATGGACCAGCAGCGCATCTTCTAAAAATCCAATCTGAACATGCATTTGCTGCCATCCAATGAGCCATAGCAGAATTGTCTCTAGTCTTGTGTTTAAGAATATTTAGGACACATTCCTATTTATGTGCAGGAATGATTGCATATATGCAGTTCACTCAATGTCTTAATTTACAAATGTCACATGTACATTTTATTGTTGACAATACCACGCTACGTCTATCTTGGCATGTGGAATCTGTGCTGAGCATTAATGCATGCTGTAAATATTTAATTTAGCTTTTTTCCCTCAACAATGCCTGGAAATTCAGTGCTTGTATGAACCATCATGTGAACAAATATTAAAAAAAGATAATGTATTGAAACATTCTGTTCTTAGTTACCATATTGACTCTGTACGAGCATTGCTTTTTAAGGTCTATAATCCACAATGAAACACTGGGACAGACTTATGTTTTTTTGGCTTAAATGTGTTCAAAGTCATGTTATTTGTTAATTTAGCACAGAAAAAGTAAACTTAACCAGCTAGTCTTAAACTTTTATTATTTAAATTGAACCCGTTTTAACTAACGGGTTCGACTCAGTTATTGCAGCTGGACACCATGTGTGCTGTATGAGAAATACCCCCCACTGACGTCATAGCCTCACTCTCATCCTGGAATCCCCCAGAGCATGCAGAGCCGAAGGCAGTTACGTAAATATACGAGACCACACGAAGTTCTCTCCCGATGCTTCAAACTGATTGTGGATTATAGACCTTAAGGTCTATAATCCACAATGAAAAACTGGGACAGACTTATGTTTTTTTGGCTTAAGTGTGTTCAAAGTAATGTTATTTGTTAATTTAGCACAGAAAAAGTAAACTTTACCAGCTAGTCTTAATTTGTTATTATTAGTCTCGACTCAGTTTTTGCAGGTGGCGACTTATATCACCTATCTGAGCTTTGCCGATGGGTGACTGGAGAACACTACTTATCAATTGAAGAAAGTTGCATAATATCCAGTCTGAATTCAGTTAGAGTTAGAGTTTATATACTGTGCTAGCAGGATATTGCATAATTATGACATTATATTAACATTTTAACAACATATGACAGAGAAGACCACCTGCCTCTGTTATCGTTTGGTTTGTCTGCCATGTGTGCTGAATGGGAAATACCCCCCACTGGCGTCATAGCCTCACTCTCATCCTGGAATCCCCCAGAGCCGAAGGCAGTTACGAAAATATACGAGACCACCCGAAGTTCTCTCCAGATGCTTCAAACTGATTGTGGATTATAGACCTTAAAACAGGAATGTTGAATTCATTCCTTGTGCATTAGTTTTGCAATCATCTTAATTGAAGCCTGAGATTCTCATTCTATTTTCCCTGAGGTAATCTGTATTTTTTTTGGTATAAATTTTGGAACAGCCTTGTTGGCTTTGATGAGGAATTATGTCATATTATCATTGTATGATTTTCAACCCCATCAAAAGGTCAGATGTTTTCTTGCAAAATTCTAAATCAGTTGGAGTCCAAAATATGTCACAATCAGAGCTGAATATTTTATATTTTTTCATCAAATATCATTACATCTTCTTCAAAGATTATGATCATGTCACAATTAAGAATTAAGATGATTTAAAAAAACAATGGAATGTGTGATGTTAAATGTGAGTCAAAGTTGTTCGCCTTCTCCCACATTTGTTTCTTCACATCACTAGAAATGGCAGACATAGGGATATAACTTTTTTACTATTCAGAATACATCTACAAATGATATGTGATCGAATGTCAACCTTCTTAGGCTATTTTGTTCAAATATTGCCAGTGACCTTGAAGTGACCTTTCAATGACCTTGAAAATATGTTTTATTATCCTATCATCTACATCTTTCAAATACGAGCTCATAGAGTCCTTATTCATCAAAATCTGTTCATAATTAACAATTTGAGAGCAATTTATAGTTTTGTGGTCAATCTATAAGGGAAAACAGAGGAAAATACTATAATACTAAGTTTCTTTGAAATAATATAAAAATGCCAGCTTATTGGGGGTTAGTTTATGAAAATATATAGAATACTGCACAGAAAAACACATTAATATTAAAAAGAAATTGAAAAAAAGTCTGTCAATTTCAAGATTTATTATGAAGCTAAAATGATTAAAAATAGCTTAAATCGGTAGGGTTACAAAAGTGACAAATTGACGGACTTTAATTTGACCTCACATTTATTTTTGAGGTATTAGATAAATTGAATATTAATCTAATTTCAGTAAATAATCAGCAATAAGTTGCTCTTATCATAATAATACCTAAAAAAGAAGAAATATTCCCTGAAAAATATGAGAAAATTAGTCATGAATAGAAATTATTAAAAAAAGATATTATAATAATAAAATATATATTGAATGTAGAGTCAATTGGGTTATAACATTTAGTAGCTGATGTATTTCTAAAAATTCTCATGTATTTGATTTTTCTGAACAATATGAGGAAGTTACTGAAATCCTTTTATGAATATGTCTATGAAACACATCACTAAAAGTGGCCAATCATTAAAATGGCCTATTACCCCTTTTACTATTTGGATAATTCTATTAGTAATACAGGACAGAACTTGGGTCCATTTGATTGTTTCCACCTCAGCCATTAAAATGTCCCAGGGTATTAGATTTGTCTAAAAATGCTGAATCTCTGTCTATCCAGCCAATATGAAATGGACGTCAAACACGGCCAATATTAGATGACACTAAAAGTGCTCTGCATGGACGAGCGTGAAGTTCTTTTGATATTTGATATTTGACGTTTTTTTCAAAAGGTGTAAACAAGTATGTATCAGTGTACCCTTTTGGGACATGGTGAAAAAAGTTATGTAAAAGGATATATATCCTGTCAAAAACGGATATATCCCTTTTCCTGTGACAAATGAGTTTTTCATTATGATTAATGGCCTTATCAACCTTGTAGCACAGTCTTAATCATTTATTATCAATATATTAATGGAGAATAACTGTATACACCTTCATACCCTTTTGGTATTTGGGTAGAAACGTTATGTAAAAGGATATATATCCTTTAAAACACTAAAATGTACCTTTAGCACATTTTTTAGCATGATAATGATTCCCAAGCACTGTGGCACAGCCTTCCCAAACATGTATATACTAATAAAGGGTTAGACACACTTGCTAGATATGTCTAGAACATATCTAGTGACATTACAAGGCGAGGAAAAATATATGAGTAGGAGATATGGCCCTTTTCCCTTGGCAAAATGTGCATATCCAATACGGCACATTCTAAGAGCTGCCGCACTGTCTTCGCAGATTTTGAGGGACTAATGAGGGGTCAGACATACTTGCTAGACATGTCTAGAACATATCTAGTGACATTAGAAGGCGAGGAAAAATATATGAGTAGGAGATATGGCCCTTTTACTCTGCTAAAATTCACATATTTCAACATTTTTTGATTTTTCAAATGCGAACATTCTAAGAGTTGCCGCACTGTCTTCGCAGATTTTGAGGGACTAATGAGGGGTCAGACATACTTGCTAGACATGTCTAGAACATATCTAGTGACATTAGAAGGCGAGGAAAAATATATGAATTGGAGATATGGCCCTTTTACTCTGCTAAAATTCACATATTTCAACATTTTTTCATTTTTCAAATGCAAACGTTCTTAGAGTTGTCGCACTGTCTTCGCAGATTTTGAGGGACTAATGAGGGGTCAGACATACTTGCTAGGCATGTCGAGAACATATCTAGTGACATTAGAAGGCGAGGAAAAATATATGAGTAGGAGATATGGCCCTTTTCCCTTGGCAAAATGTGCATATCCAATACGGCACATTCTAAGAGTTGTCGCAATGTCTTCGCAGATTTTGAGGGAATAATCAGGGGTCAGACATACTTGCTAGACATGTCTAGAACATATCTAGTGACATTAGAAGACGAGGAAAAATATATGAGTAGGATATATGGCCCTTTTCCCTTGGCAAAATGTGCATATGCAATACAGCACATTCTAAGAGTTGTCGCAATGTCTTCGCAGATTTTGAGGGACTAATGAGGGGTCAGACATACTTGCTAGGCATGTCTAGAACATATCTAGTGACATTAGAAGGCGAGGAAAAATATATGAGTAGGAGATATGGCCCTTTTACTCTGCTAAAATTCACATATTTCAAAGTTTTTTCATTTTTCAAATGCAAACCTTCTAAGAGTTGTTGCACTGTCTTCGCAGATTTTGAGGGACTAATGAGGGGTCAGACATACTTGCTAGGCATGTCTAGAACATATCTAGTGATATTAGAAGGCGAGGAAAAATATATGAGTAGGAGATATGGCCCTTTTCCCTTGGCAAAATGTGCATATCCAATACGGCACATTCTAAGAGTTGTCGCAATGTCTTCGCAGATTTTGAGGGACTAATCAGGGGTCAGACATACTTGCTAGACATGTCTAGAACATGTCTAGTGACATTAGAAGGCGAGGAAAAATATATGAGTAGGAGATATGGCCCTTTTCCCGTGGCAAAATATGCATATCCAATACAGGACATTCTAAGAGTTGCCGCACTATCTTCGCAGATTTTGAGGGACTAATGAGGGGTCAGACATACTTGCTAGATATGTCTAGAACATATCTAGTGACATTAGAAGGCGAGGAGAAATATATGAGTAGGAGATATGGCCCTTTTACTCTAATAAATTCACATATTTCAACATTTTTTGATTTTTCAAATGTGAACATTCTAAGAGTTGTCGCACTGTCTTGGCAGATTTTGAGGGACTAATGAGGGGTCAGACATACTTGCTAGGCATGTCTAGAACATATCTAGTGATATAAGAAGGCGAGGAAAAATATATGAGTAGGAGATATGGCCCTTTTCCCTTGGCAAAATGTGCATATCCAATACGGCACATTCTAAGAGTTGTCGCAATGTCTTCGCAGATTTTGAGGGAATAATCAGGGGTCAGACATACTTGCTAGACATGTCTAGAACATATCTAGTGACATTAGAAGACGAGGAAAAATATATGAGTAGGATATATGGCCCTTTTCCCTTGGCAAAATGTGCATATGCAATACAGCACATTCTAAGAGTTGTCGCAATGTCTTCGCAGATTTTGAGGGACTAATGAGGGGTCAGACATACTTGCTAGGCATGTCTAGAACATATCTAGTGACATTAGAAGGCGAGGAAAAATATATGAGTAGGAGATATGGCCCTTTTACTCTGCTAAAATTCACATATTTCAAAGTTTTTTCATTTTTCAAATGCAAACCTTCTAAGAGTTGTTGCACTGTCTTCGCAGATTTTGAGGGACTAATGAGGGGTCAGACATACTTGCTAGGCATGTCTAGAACATATCTAGTGATATTAGAAGGCGAGGAAAAATATATGAGTAGGAGATATGGCCCTTTTCCCTTGGCAAAATGTGCATATCCAATACGGCACATTCTAAGAGTTGTCGCAATGTCTTCGCAGATTTTGAGGGACTAATCAGGGGTCAGACATACTTGCTAGACATGTCTAGAACATGTCTAGTGACATTAGAAGGCGAGGAAAAATATATGAGTAGGAGATATGGCCCTTTTCCCGTGGCAAAATATGCATATCCAATACAGGACATTCTAAGAGTTGCCGCACTATCTTCGCAGATTTTGAGGGACTAATGAGGGGTCAGACATACTTGCTAGATATGTCTAGAACATATCTAGTGACATTAGAAGGCGAGGAGAAATATATGAGTAGGAGATATGGCCCTTTTACTCTAATAAATTCACATATTTCAACATTTTTTGATTTTTCAAATGTGAACATTCTAAGAGTTGTCGCACTGTCTTGGCAGATTTTGAGGGACTAATGAGGGGTCAGACATACTTGCTAGGCATGTCTAGAACATATCTAGTGATATAAGAAGGCGAGGAAAAATATATGAGTAGGAGATATGGCCCTTTTCCCTTGGCAAAATGTGCATATCCAATACGGCACATTCTAAGAGTTGTCGCAATGTCTTCGCAGATTTTGAGGGACTAATCAGGGGTCAGACATACTTGCTAGACATGTCTAGAACATGTCTAGTGACATTAGAAGGCGAGGAAAAATATATGAGTAGGAGATATGGCCCTTTTCCCGTGGCAAAATATGCATATCCAATACAGGACATTCTAAGAGTTGCCGCACTATCTTCGCAGATTTTGAGGGACTAATGAGGGGTCAGACATACTTGCTAGACATGTCTACAACATATCTAGTGACATTAGAAGGCGAGGAAAAATATATGAGTAGGAGATATGGCCCTTTTACTCTAATAAATTCACATATTTCAACATTTTTTGATTTTTCAAATGTGAACATTCTAAGAGTTGCCGCACTGTCTTCGCAGATTTTGAGGGACTAATGAGGGGTCAGACATACTTGCTAGACATGTCTAGAACATATCTAGTGACATTAGAAGGCGAGGAAAAATATATGAGTAAGAAATATGGCCCTTTTCCCTTGGCAAAATGTGCATATCCAATACAGCACATTCTAAGAGTTGCCGCACTGTCTTCGCAGATTTTGAGGGACTAATGAGGGGTCAGACATACTTGCTAGGCATGTCTAGAACATATCTAGTGACATAAGAAGGCGAGGAAAAATATATGAGTAGGAGATATGGCCCTTTTACTCTGCTAAAATTCACATATTTCAACATTTTTTTATTTTTCAAATGCGAACATTCTAAGAGTTGCCACACTGTCTTCGCAGATTTTGAGGGACTAATGAGGGGTCAGACATACTTGCTAGGCATGTCTAGAACATATCTAGTGACATTAGAAGGCGAGGAAAAATATATGAGGAGGAGATATGGCCCTTTTCCATTGGCAAAATGTGCATATCCAATACGGCACATTCTAAGAGTTGTCGCAATGTCTTCGCAGATTTTGACGGACTAATGAGGGGTCAGACATACTTGCTAGACATGTCTAGAACATATCTAGTGACATTAGAAGGCGAGGAAAAATATATGAGTAGGAGATATGGCCCTTTTACTCTGCTAAAATTCACATATTTCAACATTTTTTCATTTTTCAAATGCAAACCTTCTAAGAGTTGTCGCACTGTCTTCGCAGATTTTGAGGGACTAATGAGGGGTCAGACATACTTGCTAGGCATGTCTAGAACATATCTAGTGACATTAGAAGGCGAGGAAAAATATCTGAGTAGGAGATATGGCCCTTTTCCCTTGGCAAAATGTGCATATCCAATACGGCACATTCTAAGAGTTGTCGCAATGTCTTCGCAGATTTTGAGGGACTAATGAGGGGTCAGACATACTTGCTAGACATGTCTAGAACATATCTAGTGACATTAGAAGGCGAGGAAAAATATATGAGTAGGAGATATGGCCCTTTTACTCTGCTAAAAGTCACATATTTCAACATTTTTTGATTTTTCAAATGTGAACATTCTAAGAGTTGCCGCACTGTCTTCGCAGATTTTGAGGGACTAATGAGGGTTCAGACATACTTGCTAGGCATGTCGAGAACATATCTAGTGACATTAGAAAGCGAGGAAAAATATATGAGTAGGAGATATGGCCCTTTTCCCTTGGCAAAATGTGCATATCCAATACGGCATATTCTAAGAGTTGTCGCAATGTCTTCGCAGATTTTGAGGGAATAATCAGGGGTCAGACATACTTGCTAGACATGTCTAGAACATATCTAGTGACATTAGAAGACGAGGAAAAATATATGAGTTGGAGATATGGCCCTTTTCCCGTGGCAAAATGTGCATATCCAATACAGCACATTCTAAGAGTTGCCGCACTGTCTTCGCAGATTTTGAGGGACTAATCAGGGGTCAGACATACTTGCTAGACATGTCTAGAACATATCTAGTGACATTAGAAGGCGAGGAAAAATATATGAGTAGGAGATATGGCCCTTTTCCCGTGGCAAAATATGCATATCGAATAAAGCACATTCTAAGAGTTGCCGCACTATCTTCGCAGATTTTGAGGGACTAATCAGGGGTCAGACATACTTGCTAGACATGTCTAGAACATATCTAGTGACATTAGAAGGCGAGGAAAAATATATGAGTAGGAGATATGGCCCTTTTACTCTGCTAAAATTCACATATTTCAACATTATTTGATTTTTCAAATGTGAACATTCTAAGAGTTGCCGCACTGTCTTCGAAGATTTTGAGGGACTAATGTGGGGTCAGACATACTTGCTAGACATGTCTAGAACATATCTAGTGACATTAGAAGGCGAGGAAAAATATATGAGGAGGAAATATGGCCCTTTTCCCTTGGCAAAATGTGCATATCCAATACAGCACATTCTAAGAGTTGCCACACTGTCTTCGCAGATTTTGAGGGACTAATGAGGGGTCAGACATACTTGCTAGGCATGTCTAGAACATATCTAGTGACATTAGAAGGCGAGGAAAAATATATGAGTAGGAGATATGGCCCTTTTCCCTTGGCAAAATGTGCATATCCAATACGGCACATTCTAAGAGTTGCCGCAATGTCTTCGCAGATTTTGAGGGACTAATGAGGGGTCAGACATACTTTCTAGACATGTCTAGAACATATCTAGTGACATTAGAAGGCGAGGAAAAATATATGAGTAGGAGATATGGCCCTTTTACTCTGCTAAAATTCACATATTTCAACATTTTCTAATTTTTCAAATGTGAAAATTCTAAGAGTTGCCGCACTGTCTTCGCAGATTTTGAGGGACTAATGAGGGGTCAGACATACTTGCTAGACATGTCTAGAACATATCTAGTGACATTAGAAGGCGAGGAAAAATATATGAGTAGGAAATATGGCCCTTTTCCCGTGGCAAAATGTGCATATCCAATACAGCACATTCTAAGAGTTGCTGCAATGTCTTCGCAGATTTTGAGGGACTAATGAGGGGTCAGACATACTTGTTAGGCATGTCTAGAACATATCTAGTGACATGAGAAGGCGAGGAAAAATATATGAGTTGGAGATATGGCCCTTTTACTCTGCTAAAATTCACATATTTCAACATTTTTTCATTTTTCAAATGCAAACCTTCTAAGAGTTGTCGCACTGACTTCACAGATTTTTGAGGGACTAATGAGGGGTCAGACATACTTGCTAGACATGTCTAGAACATATCTAGTGACATTAGAAGGCGAGGACAAATATATGAGTAGGAGATATGGCCCTTTTCCCTTGGCAAAATGTGCATATCCAATACGGCACATTCTAAGAGTTGTCGCAATGTCTTCCTAGATTTTCAGGGACTAATCAGGGGTCAGACATACTTGCTAGACATGTCTAGAACATATCTAGTGACATTAGAAGGCGAGGAAAAATATATGAGTAGGAGATATGGCCCTTTTCCCTTGGCAAAATGTGCATATCCAATACGGCACATTCTAAGAGTTGCCGCAATGTCTTCCAAGATTTTGAGGGACTAATCAGGGGTCAGACATACTTGCTAGACATGTCTAGAACATATCTAGTGACATTAGAAGGCGAGAAAAAATATATGATTTGGAGATATGGCCCTTTTCCCGTGGCAAAATGTGCATATCCAATACAGCACATTCTAAGAGTTGCCGCACTGTCTTCGCAGATTTTGAGGGACTAATGAGGGGTCAGACATACTTGCTAGATATGTCTAGAACATATCTAGTGACATTAGAAGGCGAGGAAAATTATATGAGTAGGAGTTATGGCCCTTTTCCCATGGCAAAATGTGCATATCCAATACAGCACATTCTAAGAGTTGCCACATTGTCTTCGCAGATTTTGAGGGACTATTGAGGGGTCAGACATACTTGCTAGACATGTCTAGAACATATCTAGTGACATTAGAAGGCGAGGAAAAATATATGAGTAGGAGATATAGCCCTTTTCCCGTGGTAAAATGTGCATATCCAATACAGAACATTCTAAGAGTTGCCGCACTGTCTTCGCAGATTTTGAGGGACTAATGAAGGATCAGACATACTTGCTAGGCATGTCTAGAACATATCTAGTGACATTAGAAGGGGAGGAAAAAAATATGAGTAGGAAATATATGAGTAGGAAATACAGAAACCCTTTGAAAGTCTGAAAAACAATTTGTCTAAAAATCTCATTACATGTACCATTTTGGATCTTCTAATTTTGCTAGTGGAAAAGGGCCATATTTCCTACTCATATATTTTTCCTCGCCTTCTAATGTCACTAGATATGTTCTAGACATGCCTATTAAGTATGTCTGACCCTCATTAGTCCCTCAAAATCTGCGACGACATTGCAACAACTCTTAGAATGTGCCGTATTGGATATGCACATTTTGCCAAGGGAAAAGGGCCATAACTCCTACTCAGATATTTTTCCTCGCCTTCTAATGTCACTAGATATGTTCTAGACATGCCTATTAAGTATGTCTAACCCTCATTAGTCCCTCAAAATCTGCGAAGACATTGCGACAACTCTTAGAATGTGCCGTATTGGATATGCACATTTTGCCAAGGGAAAAGGGCCATATATCCTACTCATATATTTTTCCCTGCCTTTTAAAGTCTCTAGATATGTTCTAGACATGACTAGCATGTATGTGTGACCCCTCATTTGTCCCTCAAAATCTGCGAAGACAGTGTGGCAACTCTTAGAATGTTCGCATTTGAAAACAAGAGAAATGTTGAAATATGTGAATTTTAGCAGAGTAAAAGGGCCATAACTCCTATTCATGTATTTTTTCCTTGCCTTCTAATGTCACTAGATATGTTCTAGACATACCTATTAAGTATGTCTGACCCCTCATTAGTCCCTCAAAATCTGCGAAGACATTGCGACAACTCTTAGAATGTGCTGTATTGATATGCACATTTTGCCATGGGAAAAGGGCCATATATCCTACTCATATATTTTTCCTCGTCTTCTAATGTCACTAGATATGTTCTAGACATGTCTAGCAAGTATGTCTGACCCCTCATTAGTCCCTCAAAATCTGCGAAGACAGTGCGGCAACTCTTAGAATGTGCTGTATTGATATGCACATTTTGCCATGGGAAAAGGGCCATATATCCTACTCATATATTTTTCCTCGTCTTCTAATGTCACTAGATATGTTCTAGACATGTCTAGCAAGTATGTCTGACCCCTCATTAGTCCCTCAAAATCTGCGAAGACAGTGCGGCAACTTTTAGAATTTTCACATTTGAAAAATCAAAAAATGTTGAAATATGTGAATTTTAGCAGAGTAAAAGGGCCATAACTCCTACTCATATATTTTTCCTCGCCTTTTAATGTCATATGTTCTAGACATGTCTAGCAAGTATGTCTGACCCCTCATTAGTCCCTCAAAATCTGCGAAGACAGTGCAGCAACTCTTAGAATGTGCTGTATTGATATGCACATTTTGCCATGGGAAAAGGGCCATAACCCCTACTCATATATTTTTCCTCGTCTTCTAATGTCACTAGATATGTTCTAGACATGTCTAGCAAGTATGTCTGACCCTTCATTAGTCCCTCAAAATCTGCGAAGACAGTGCGGCAACTCTTAGAAATAAAAAAATGTTGAAATATGTGAATTTTAGCAGAGTAAAAGGGCCATAACTCCTACTCATATATTTTTCCTCGCCTTTTAATGTCACTAGATATGTTCTAGACATGTCTAGCAAGTATGTCTGACCCCTCATTAGTCCCTCAAAATCTGCGAAGACAGTCCGGCAACTCTTAGAATGTGCTGTATTGATATGCACATTTTGCCATGTGAAAAGGGCCATATATCCTACTCATATATTTTTCCTCGTCTTCTAATGTCACAAGATATGTTCTAGACATGTCTAGCAAGTATGTCTGACCCCTCATTAGTCCCTCAAAATCTGCGAAGACAGTGCGGCAACTCTTAGAATTTTCACATTTGAAAAATTAGAAAATGTTGAAATATGTGAATTTTAGCAGAGTAAAAGGGCCATATCTCCTACTCATATATTTTTCCTCGCCTTCTAATGTCACTAGATATGTTCTAGACATGTCTAGAAAGTATGTCTGACCCCTCATTAGTCCCTCAAAATCTGCGAAGACAGTGCGGCAACTCTTAGAATGTGCTGTATTGATATTCACATTTTGCCATGGGAAAAGGGCCATATATCCTACTCATATATTTTTCCTCGCCTTCTAGTGTCCCTAGATATGTTCTAGAAATGTCTAGCAAGTATGTCTGACCCCTCATTAGTCCCTCAAAATCTGCGAAGACAGTGCGGCAACTCTTAGAATGTGCTGTATTGGATATGCACCTTTTGCCATGGGAAAAGGGCCATATATCCTACTCATATATTTTTCCTCGTCTTCTAATGTCACTAGATATGTTTTAGACATGTCTAGCAAGTATGTCTGACCCCTCATTAGTCCCTCAAAATCTGCCAAGACAGTGCGGCAACTCTTAGAATGTTCACATTTGAAAAATCAAAAAATGTTGAAATATGTGAATTTTAGCAGAGTAAAAGGGCCATATCTCCTACTCATATATTTTTCCTCGCCTTCTAGTGTCACTAGATATGTTCTAGACATGTCTAGCAAGTATGTCTGACCCCTCATTAGTCCCTCAAAATCTGCGAAGATAGTGCGGCAACTCTTAGAATGTGCTGTATTGATATGCACCTTTTGCCATGGGAAAAGGGCCATAACTCCTACTCATATATTTTTCCTCGTCTTCTAATGTCACTAGATATGTTCTAAACATGTCTAGCAAGTATGTCTGACCCCTCATTAGTCCCTCAAAATCTGCGAAGACAGTGCGGCAACTCTAAGAATTTTCACATTTGAAAAATAAAAAAATGTTGAAATATGTGAATTTTAGCAGAGTAATACGGCCATAACTCCTACTCATATATTTTTCCTCGCCTTCTAATGTCACTAGATATGTTCTAGACATGTCTAGAAAGTATGTCTGACCCCTCATTAGTCCCTCAAAATCTGCGAAGACAGTGCGGCAACTCTTAGAATGTGCTGTATTGATATGCACATTTTGCCATGGGAAAAGGGCCATATATCCTACTCATATATTTTTCCTCGTCTTCTAATGTCACTAGATATGTTTTAGACATGTCTAGCAAGTATGTCTGACCCCTCATTAGTCCCTCAAAATCTGCCAAGACAGTGCGGCAACTCTTAGAATGTTCACATTTGAAAAATCAAAAAATGTTGAAATATGTGAATTTTAGCAGAGTAAAAGGGCCATAACTCCTACTCATATATTTTTCCTCGCCTTCTAGTGTCACTAGATATGTTCTAGACATGTCTAGCAAGTATGTCTGACCCCTCATTAGTCCCTCAAAATCTGCGAAGACAGTGCGGCAACTCTTAGAATGTGCTGTATAGATATGCATATTTTGCCATGGGAAAAGGGCCATATATCCTACTCATATATTTTTCCTCGTCTTCTAATGTCACTAGATATGTTCTAGACATGTCTAGCAAGTATGTCTGACCCCTCATTAGTCCCTCAAAATCTGCGAAGACAGTGCGGCAACTCTTAGAATGTGCTGTATTGATATGCACATTTTGCCATGGGAAAAGGGCCATAACTCCTACTCATATATTTTTCCTCGTCTTCTAATGTCACTAGATATGTTCTAAACATGTCTAGCAAGTATGTCTGACCCCTCATTAGTCCCTCAAAATCTGCGAAGACAGTGCGGCAACTCTAAGAATTTTCACATTTGAAAAATAAAAAAATGTTGAAATATGTGAATTTTAGCAGAGTAAAAGGGCCATATCTCCTACTCATATATTTTTCCTCGCCTTCTAATGTCACTAGATATGTTCTAGACATGTCTAGAAAGTATGTCTGACCCCTCATTAGTCCCTCAAAATCTGCGAAGACAGTGCGGCAACTCTTAGAATGTGCTGTATTGATATGCACATTTTGCCATGGGAAAAGGGCCATATATCCTACTCATATATTTTTCCTCGTCTTCTAATGTCCCTAGATATGTTCTAGACATGTCTAGCAAGTATGTCTGATCCCACTTAGTCCCTCAAAATCTGCGAAGACAGTGCGGCAACTCTTAGAATGTTCACATTTGAGAAATAAAAAAATGTTGAAATATGTGAATTTTAGCAGAGTAATACGGCCATAACTCCTACTCATATATTTTTCCTCGCCTTCTAATGTCCCTAGATATGTTCTAGACATGTCTAGCAAGTATGTCTGACCCCTCATTAGTCCCTCAAAATCTGCGAAGATAGTGCGGCAACTCTTAGAATGTGCTGTATTGATATGCACCTTTTTCCATGGGAAAAGGGCCATAACTCCTACTCATATATTTTTCCTCGTCTTCTAATGTCACCAGATATGTTCTAGACATGTCTAGCAAGTATGTCTGACCCCTCATTAGTCCCTCAAAATCTGCGAAGACAGTGCGGCAACTCTTAGAATGTTCACATTTGAGAAATAAAAAAATGTTGAAATATGTGAATTTTAGCAGAGTAAAAGGGCCATATCTCCTACTCATATATTTTTCCTCGCCTTTTAATGTCACTAGATATGTTCTAGACATGTCTAGCAAGTATGTCTGACCCCTCATTAGTCCCTCAAAATCTGCCAAGACAGTGCGGCAACTCTTAGAATGTGCTGTATTGATATGCACATTTTGCCATGGGAAAAGGGCCATATATCCTACTCATATATTTTTCCTCGTCTTCTAATGTCACTAGATATGTTTTAGACATGTCTAGCAAGTATGTCTGACCCCTCATTAGTCCCTCAAAATCTGCCAAGACAGTGCGGCAACTCTTAGAATGTTCACATTTGAAAAATCAAAAAATGTTGAAATATGTGAATTTTAGCAGAGTAAAAGGGCCATAACTCCTACTCATATATTTTTCCTCGCCTTCTAGTGTCACTAGATATGTTCTAGACATGTCTAGCAAGTATGTCTGACCCCTCATTAGTCCCTCAAAATCTGCGAAGACAGTGCGGCAACTCTTAGAATGTGCTGTATAGATATGCATATTTTGCCATGGGAAAAGGGCCATATATCCTACTCATATATTTTTCCTCGTCTTCTAATGTCACTAGATATGTTCTAGACATGTCTAGCAAGTATGTCTGACCCCTCATTAGTCCCTCAAAATCTGCGAAGACAGTGCGGCAACTCTTAGAATGTGCTGTATTGATATGCACATTTTGCCATGGGAAAAGGGCCATATATCCTACTCATATATTTTTCCTCGTCTTCTAATGTCCCTAGATATGTTCTAGACATGTCTAGCAAGTATGTCTGATCCCTCATTAGTCCTTCAAAATCTGCGAAGACAGTGCGGCAACTCTTAGAATGTGCTGTATAGATATGCATATTTTGCCATGGGAAAAGGGCCATATATCCTACTCATATATTTTTCCTCGTCTTCTAATGTCACTAGATATGTTCTAGACATGTCTAGCAAGTATGTCTGACCCCTCATTAGTCCCTCAAAATCTGCCAAGACAGTGCGGCAACTCTTAGAATTTTCACATTTGAAAAATTAGAAAATGTTGAAATATGTGAATTTTAGCAGAGTAAAAGGGCCATATCTCCTACTCATATATTTTTCCTCGCCTTCTAATGTCACTAGATATGTTCTAGACATGTCTAGCAAGTATGTCTGACCCCTCATTAGTCCCTCAAAATCTGCGCAGACAGTGCGGCAACTCTTAGAATGTGCTGTATTGATATGCACATTTTGCCATGGGAAAAGGGCCATATATCCTACTCATATATTTTTCCTCGTCTTCTAATTTCCCTAGATATGTTCTAGACATGTCTAGCAAGTATGTCTGATCCCACTTAGTCCCTCAAAATCTGCGAAGACAGTGCGGCAACTCTTAGAATGTTCACATTTGAGAAATAAAAAAATGTTGAAATATGTGAATTTTAGCAGAGTAATACGGCCATAACTCCTACTCATATATTTTTCCTCGCCTTCTAATGTCACTAGATATGTTCTAGACATGTCTAGCAAGTATGTCTGACCCCTCATTAGTCCCTCAAAATCTGCGAAGACAGTGCGGCAACTCTTAGAATGTGCTGTATTGATATGCACATTTTGCCATGGGAAAAGGGCCATAACTCCTACTCATATATTTTTCCTCGTCTTCTAATGTCACTAGATATGTTCTAGACATGTCTAGCAAGTATGTCTGACCCCTCATTAGTCCCTCAAAATCTGCGAAGACGGCGAAGACTCTTAGAATGTTCTGTATTGGATATGCACATTTTGCCACGGGAAAAGGGCCATATTTCCTACTCATATATTTTTCATCGCCTTCTAGTGTCTCTAGATGTGTTCTAGACATGCCTAGCAAGTATGTCTAACCCTTCATTAGTATATCCATGTTTGGGAAGGCTCTGCAACAATGCTTGTGAATCATTATCATGCTAAAAAAAATGTGTTTGTGATAGCTAAAGGTATATTTTAGTGTTTTAAAGGATATATATCCTTTTACATAACGTTTCTAACCAAATACCAAAAGGGTATGAAGGTGTATACAGTTATTCTCCATTAATATATTGATAATAAATGATTAAGACTATGTTACAAGGTTGAGAAGGCCATTAATCATACTGAAAAACTCATTTGTCACAGGAAAAGGGATATATCCGTTTTTGACAGGATATATATCCTTTTACACAACTTTTTTCACCATGTCCCAAAAGGGTACACTGATAAATACTTTTTGACACCTTTTGAAAAAAAACGTCAAATATCAAATATCAAATATCAAAAGAACTTCACGCTCGTTCTGCATGGTGCTTTCTGGACGTCCGCTCTTCCCACTGCTATAAACCCGTTACATGCGCTATATAATACTCCAACCACTGACTTTCTTTGTTTTATTATGTTTTCTGTTTCATGAGTCCAAGTTAAATATATAAAATGTGTCTGGGCGTTATATGACACACTTCATATTCAACATAAATAATTACATGCTTACCTTATATACCTACTTACAGAGACTCAATTAGAAAATGGTGTCTTAGATTTAAATGAGACTCTAGTTGCAGATGTCTCGTGCTTCATTTGACCTATTTGCATTAATTTTGACATCATCCTAGACAAACATATATTAACAAAATTTTGGACTATAAATCTGATTTAGGGTGCTGTGTGAAATTAATGAATATTTGCCTTCATAAAATAACTTGATATAGTGAAAATCTTATCTATTTGTGTGATATCCCAGTGAGAGGATCGGCTCATACATGGCTCAGTGCCAGTGGTTAAGACATCTGTCACCCAGGCGAAATGTCTGGGGTTTAATTCCCGGTTGACAAAAAATAAATAAAATCGCGTGACTTTATACAGAAAACAAAGTCTTTATGTGTTGGCCTGGATAATTCCTTCAATATTGTTTCTTCAATATATATTTCACCACTGCTAATGCCTCCAAAAACAGTCTTTATGTGTTGGCCTGGATAATTCCTTCAATATTGTTTCTTCAATATATATCAGCCACTTTTTCTTCAATATATATCAGCCACTTTTTCTTCAATATATATCAGCCACTCACATCCATCCAAAGCAACTTGTAATGCATGTGAGTCACACCCACCAAAATATCATACATTCAGAATAGACCAGTCTCAGGTCACGACCTGTGATCAGTTGGCTTACTTAGCTAAAATCGGTCTGACTTGATCCATTATGAGGGAGCATAACTTTTCTTTCAACAAACTCTTCTTCTGTCCATATACTCTTAATCCCATCAATACTTAACTGTTTCCAGGGAATTAGCAGGTATCCTGTCATCTTTTATTTGTAATATATGGAAATGTAATGGTTTAAACGTAAATGAATGGGATGGAGATGCAAATTTGTCATATTAGACAGAAGCCTGTTATCAGGACTCAATGTCCTTCTCTTTTAGAAGAGTAACTTGGGGTATTTCTTTTGCAATATTACATAGACACGTTATTTGAGTATCAAGTTATAAGAATGCTGGTAGCCGAAGAAATATTCATATATCTACTGCTTTGAATAACCCTGAAGAAAGATATTGACAACAATTACCAGAATATGAAAAATAAATGAGCAGTTGGTAGTTTTTACCCATAACCTCATGATTACTAAATCTTTAAGAAAATGTCCTTCAATGTCACAATTGTACATTAAACCAGAAAACGTCTAATATTTTGCAAATAAAATACATCATATTAAAAATTTGATCTCATTGTTTATGATCATTATCATTCAAACCACATCATTCTTATTTGGCAATGGCATATGCATGCTAAAATTATTTTGTACTTTCATTCAGGGGGCATTAAACAGGCGATAAAATTTGATTGTGTATGTCTAACGCTGCAATAAAGATCCCAGGTACTCAAATCCCAAAATAAACATGAATTAATCATTCAGAAGTCACAAATAAAAATGCAATGTGATAGAGCATTTTGGACATACATGTAACTCATGCCTTTGTAACTTCAACGCTGGACTATGGAAACGGCCTACTGGCTGGCCTACCTAATTCGGAAATTAAAAAGTTGCAATATCTGCAGAACTCAGCAGCACGAGTTGTGGGGAAGATAGATTTATCTGATATTCAGCGCTATATAAATTTTATTATTATTTATTATTATTACCCCCAACACATGAAACTCCCCTCCTGGGAAGAGGATGAATTATATCGTCCCAGCAAGAGATTTAAAGGCATGCAGTTTTTTTTAAATACGTAGTTTTGAAAAAAAAGACTGGGTAAAGACTATGCTGACTATGTCAAAATAGCTTCTGCAGTAATAGGGGATTACTGGAAATCTTTTTACATTTTGTTGTTTTTCCCAAAATCTAATAGCTATCATGGAGATGTCAAGAAGGCTGCCATTTTGAATAAAATTACAATGAGATCACAAGGTGGGGTCCAATTTAATATGCATTTTGGTCAAAATTATCATCTGCTAAAGTTTGCTCTTGAAAAGGATTTAAATGATCATGAAGCAATTTCCAGAAAGCAATTCTGCATAGCTCTCAGGCCACTAATAACTCTGGAAACATTGGGACAAAAGTACCAAAAAGCAATGAACTGCATAACTCTCAGACCACTAATAACTCTGTAAACATTGGGCCAAGGATACCAAGACCCTAAATCTGAGAGCAATAATATTTTTTGGAAATGCTCTCAGCTAAAATCTTGAATTTCATCTCACATGTAAAAAAAATCTGTTTAATCTTTAAGCCCTCAAGCATTAATGTAAACCTTCAAAACTTTATAAAGTTCCATAACCCTACATCCTTAACCTTCATTTTTCAAATTTTAAAAATATTCATTGACCTCCACTCTGAATTAAGGCATCACATTAGGTAGGCAAAATCAAAATCTGGCTTCATGTCAGAGTTTGGCTCATCTAGTTTGGCCTTTTCAGTAAATTTGAACTTTTTGAAATGTGTTATCAATTTCTTTTCTGAAATGTTGGGGGGTAGTGCTTATATTGAAGGAAGATGTTTAGAAAGGTACACAAATATATAGAAAAATGTCCTGAGCACACCTGATCTGGTAAGAAAGATAAACAAAATGTTACTTTGTTAATAGATAGGTAATTCACGGTCTCCGACTGTGTTAAAATTGTCATTAAAACACTGGGATGAGTTATAAAGACATACCATTATCATATTGTATTCTTTTATTGATAATTTTTAACCACTTTGCAACATTTCATGTCAATTGTAAGGCACTGAATCTTTCAACACTATTAACAATTTTTTTTCCTACCACAAGTTTGAGTATGTTCATTCTATCGCATTCATATAATCATGAAAATAAAAAATATTTTGAAAATCAAAATGAAATGGGCGAGCTCAAAATTCAACATTTCTGACTTGCATCCATCTTTTATGTCCAACCTCTTTTGTAAATGAAATGACATTCGCATGTGAACTGAAAAGGTTTAATTAAATAATTTGATTGTTGATATAATAATTAATATATGACAGTGTTTCCCATGACCTTTAAGTACTCTTTTGACTGCAGATGGACTGGCATGGGCAAGAAATGCATATTCACATCTCATTTCTAACAAAATACATAAAATAAAATAAAGATGGTATGAATATGGAATATTATGTTCAACATGTTATTTACATTTTCATATAATTCAAGATACAATAGCTGTGTACATAAATCACAGAAATAATATATAAATACAAAATATTATACGTATGATAGAAGTTCATTTTGTAAGATACATTTGTGCCATGAAATGGAAACAAAACAAAACTGGATTTTTATTTGGTGTTATACATGCACACATGTCACTGCATACTTTAGAATCTGTTTTAAACAATACTGTAATGGCTATAACCTGAAACACAGATTGAGCCCTGGAATGGGTATTGTGAAAGTAGCTCATCCTTTATAACATTCATTTAATATGCCCCATAATGATATTTAATAACATATGCATGTCAAGTTTCATAAATATCAAATAGTTTAATGATGTATTTATCTTTCTTGCTCTAGATTTTGTCAACTAGCATCTGGCTAGAGCAAGTTATTAATTTTATCATACATTATCCCAATTTAGTGACATGGGAGCTTAAAACTTGTATTATATATACAAAGATATTCATCCTGCATTGGATGATCTTATTCAAGAATAATACACTTTGTACATGGAATTCTCATATCACAAAAATCCTCCTATAAAATGACTGCCTTAAATGCAAAATGAAAATTCATGGTCTATATAAAATTATACTTTTATTGACCATAGATATCATTAAAATCATATTACTCATACATGGATATACATGTACAGGTATGAGGTTATTTTAAAGCTCACAATCTATGAAATGTTCAAGCCTTTATCAAGGAGATCGCTTCTATTTTTGGGTGATATTAGGTTATTTTTATTCTCACAATCTTGAAGGAGATTGACGCTCTTTTTGGGTCATAATATCATCCAAAGCACTCATGTACTTTGTTAATCAAAATCATTAAATACTTCACACACATTCAGCATGCAGCAAAACATAAGCTTTTCATATACTATTTATTTCATTTCAGCACCATTTGACAAAGTGAGATGAGTCTGTGCCCAAATATCTGGCTTCAGGGACGCTCATCTGGAGGGATCTGGTTTATCAAAATTGAGTAAAGACTCTAAAAATATATGGTGTTTTATTTTAGTGAAGCATTATGGAGTCTTCTCTCTGATGCTAGTAGACATCTATGGCAGATATTAATCATACCTCAATACTATGTTATCTTTGGGAGTGTTTTAATTGCAACCAGGGGTGAAGTACAATCTGTATATGATAACCATGGCCCTGGTAATATTGTGCGCTGTTATATAATGCTACTCATAGGTCACCTAAACAACCACCCAAATATCACTGAATCTAAAACTATTAGTTCATATAAAAATATATTTAAACATTGAGCACTGGCACAAATTTCACTGGTGCTGTACCAATACTGGTACTTTGTGCCAAATGTATAAACAGTCTTTATGTTTGTGTTGACAGTTATGATTTGGTATATTGGAGGGGTTCGCCCAAGGACACTGGCTGCTTGTTATCATCATAAAATAGTGGATGACACTGATAGTACTGCACCACACTTGACAAATTCTTGAAGTTATGCTTCCCTATGAAGTATGTGTGGTTGTCTTTGATCTCTATGGGAAAATGTCGGACTCTGTCCTCGTAGCGGACAGACAGGGTGAAATCTCCAACCTGCAGGATATGAAAATCTTATAATTAATATGTTGAGATCGAATGGTGAGCATCAATTTAAAATTAGCATTTAAGAGTCATGTATGTACTATTTGAAAATGGACTAATATTTTTACTTCTCATAACTTTTCATGGCTAGAATTTACTGAAAATGTTTGTTCCAGTCTAAGTATGAATTTCATTTTACAAGATTTGCTGCATTGAACAGTTTCAAATCTAAGGCTTATGATATATACCACTGAATTGCATTTGAGTTAATGTTTCACACCAATTTACTTAATTGTTTAGAATTACAAATTTTATATCCAAAGCCCAGATATGATAAATATGTCTTGCACGAAAGAGCATTCTAAACATGACAAATGTTTTGTAACAAAGCAGCCAAGCAAAATCAGGTGAAAATAAAATATTAATCAACACAATTATTTGGTTTGCTCACCCGGTTGGTGGATTCTCTGATGAAGAAGTCCCGCTGACCTCCCTGTTTTATGAGCAATGTTTCACACGTCTGTCTACTCATCTTCCCATAATACCACGGTTCTTCTTGTATGCTGTCATGGCCGCCATCTAAAACTGCATGGTCTACTTCTGGCTCATCAAAACTTGACGATGGCGTTAAAGTGTTCTTTCCAGACAGAATATCGTCTCCTGATGTCTTGCGCTTGATCACAGCTTGCCTCGTCTGTGAACATTTAAAAAAAAATATCATATCATTGATATATATATATATATTTAGAACAATAAGGTTATTTTAAAAACACCCCTTGTATAGAACTTCCCTGATATAAAGACTTTGGCTTACTCTTAGTGGTTGATGGTCCTTGGCAGGTCTTGGAGCTGCTTTAGGACAGTTTATATGGGAACTTTCATGTGGCAGAGCTGCGGGGGGTCTCTCCCCAACAGGTGGCGCCTTCTTACCAACGCCACCTAGGTGCTGGTCTTGTCTGATGGCAGTTGGGCTACGGGGTGGGGGACTGCGTGGGGTGGGAAGGCGGCTGTCCTGAGGTGGGTGAATGCTGGCTGGGCTGCGAGATATTGGGCTGAGCGGTGGTGGAATGGCGCCTCTCGCTGGCACTGGAGATCCCCTGGGTGGGAGTATTCGAGGCGGAGGAACATGAGGAGGTGAGCGTGACGGCTTGTGCTGATGTGATAATCTTCTTGAATCTGAAGCATCTATAAAATAATTGTTCTGCATATTAAATGACACCATTAGACTCATAATACTATTTCAAAGTTGAGTCTCTAGTGAAATTAAATTCTAAAGTTTATGTTGCAACTAGCAAAGGCTGAAATTATCTTGTTGCTTTTTATGTTTAAGCATGGAGCCTTGAACATGCAAAGTGAACAGTCTCTTATGTATTTAAAAATGACATTTTCCTTTCCAATGATAAAGTACTGGACTGTTAAGTGGAGTCAAGATGTCAACCATGATGTAGATAAGATTCATGTTTAAAATGTTAACATTTTAAAAATTGAAATAGTGAGTGCCTTTAACACATATTTCTCTCACATTTTTTATATTAACAAGTTCCATCTGCATGTTTGATATTTTAGAAGAGTATGATTATTACTGTGATATTTAAAAGTAGCCATTGACCAATTATCATAATCTATATACTTGAATTGAATGGATGAATAGTGATGAAAGTCAGCATTCAGGAAAAACCTGAAACCCTTAAAAATTAACCTGAAGATACCCCTACCCCCTTTCAGAAATGTCATTTTTGGATGTTTCAGACTGAGTTCAGACCATTTTGAATTTCATATTTGAAGAAAAAACCTGAATTCAGGTTTTCCTGAAGACTTTCATCACTGGATGAAATTGAAGAAAAATGTACATGCACACACACTACATATTAGGGTACCGTATTAACCCGTGTATAGGACGACTCGTGTATAAGATGACCCCCAAAATTGAGGTTATTTTGCTTGAAAAAAAAACAATTTCCAAATATAAGACGAGTTGGTTTTTCTTGAGATATCGGCTCTGCTACCATTCAAGCTTCAGTTGAAGTTTGGCGGCCATTTTAAAAGTGAAACGTAAATATGCTTACGATACAAGATCTTAATGGTCTTATATGCGAGTATTTAAGGTAAAACGTAAATACGATGTTCATATTTTCGAAATAATGAATATCGGACGTAGCAGATCGATTTTAATTGCATTTTAAATGATAAATAATGGTATTTACCCAATATTATCACAGAACATTATTAGAACAGAACAAAACCATCAATCCATTTAAAAGGCAATTAAAATCTATTCACGTGTGAAAGCATTTCTGTCAACAAGGGAAGACACGACTCAAAGCAGTGGAGACAATGACGAAACGCAAAATTGTGAACGCTGATAATTGGAATCAGTGAGAATAAAGTCAAAACAAAACGTTTCGAAATAATAGACATAGGACGTAGCGGTTCGATTTTAATTGCGTTTTAAGTAATAAATAAAGGTATTTATCCAATATTATCACATATTATGCTTCGCAGTCGAGAATTTCTCAAGATCGCCATTTTGAAAGGCAGGAGAGGCTCTTGTTTTTGGCACGAAAACGATCGTTAACTGGCATTGAAATATTAATATATTGCGCAATAATGGATGGTTCTGTTCTGTTCTCGACCTACAAAGCATAAGTTGTGATAATATTGGGTAAATACCTTTATATATCATTTAAAACGCAATTAAAATCGATCCACTATGTCCGATATTCGTTATTTCGAAAATATGAATGTTCGTAATTAAAACTTGTAGTGCCATAATTTTTTGGCGTAAATCCTCATCCACAGGTTGCTCTCATGTATAAGACGACCCCCCAAACATTAACTAAGGATTTGTGCACAAAAACCTCGTCTATACACAAGTAAGTACGGTATGTTCACTTAAGTCAGTCCCCTTTTATTTTTACGAGAACTACATGTACTTACTTTTCACATATCTATGTTAATCGTACATCAATGACACCAAGAATGGAAGAATTTGTGTAATAAATGCAAAACTATTTATCACTGATCAACAACAGTTGCACGTGTGAGTTGCATGGTGCACCGCGCTGACACCTAGTGGCAAACCTGCTGTTTACAATCTCTGTTTAAATATCTTGGTGTTACTTGATAAGATTTATGAATGTGCAACACAAGATTACCGACCTGACTGTGGCATAGAAGGTCTTGACTCTGGATCTGTGACGTCCACGTTTTCATACTGTATACATATATTGGGTGAAACATTTTCATAAGTATGACCATTGCCCTTCTGAGCTGAAATCTGCAAAGGAGGCATTCTGCCAGCTCCACTGGTAGAAGATTTATGCTGGGGAGGACTTCTCCCTGATACAGGCGGCCTCTGCCCAGGAGGACTTCTCCCTGATAAAGGCTGCATCTGCTCAGGAGGACTTCTTCCTGACACAGGCAGGGGAGGGGGTCCAACATTTTTTCCACCAGAAGCCTACATAAAAAATAAAAGAGAAAAATAAATATACACAAAGTGTCTTGAGGTTACATGCCTTGAAATTTTCAAAAATCTATATTCCAGAATTGATTATGAAATATTTTTAGCATTTTATTTGGAGCTTAACACACATAACCGTTATAGATATATTCTTTTTAATAAAAAAACTATTGTTAAAAATTTATGTGATTTTTATCAAAGAATACCTTGGTATTAATATTTATTTGACTGTACTCCACTTTGGGTTGGACTTTTGGTTGAGCTTTACCAGGCCTGAAAATAAAAAGAAATATTATTTAAAAAATTGATCCTTGAAATAAAAACACATGATCAGGAGGGGTATCAAACATATTACCTGATTATTAAAAATCTAAATTCATAACAATAATTTAATTTCAAAGAGGCATATCAAACATGAATTTCAACCCTAAAATGTTACAGAACAATTATACAACAAAGCTGTATAAACCCCACTGTCAATCTTTTCAGTGTCAAGGTCACCACAGCAAGGTCAAAGGTCAAAATGTAAAATAAGCATAACACTGGAAACCTTTCTTAAAATCACCATGCCAAATGTAAATGTAATCTACCTAAGCTTGCTAAGAATAGCAGAGACAGGAAGCCCCTGCCTTCCTGCCATAGCCAATGACAATACCCCTTCCAGCCCTTAGGGCTGAGGGGTAAAGAAAGTAATTTCAAAATTTCTGTACCACTATATTCAACCAAATTGAAGGTTTAAGTAATATTCGCAATTATGTACCAAAAATATTACTTACATAATGTCATCATCCGTGAAGGAAATTTCTGTATAAGTGATGTTCCGTGGGTCCTTGTTGGCTCGGTGCTGTGCTTCATCCGTGGCCTTCTGTTTGTTCACCTGGGCGTAGACCGGCATTGGCTCCTCCATTGATGGCTTCCCTGATTTCTCCTCACTTCTTGCTGAATTCCTGTATGACATTAAAAAAATATATAAATATTTTTTCTCACATCTATCATAGTGATTTTTGCATTTGGTGTTAACATCTTTGACTGTATCCTTATTAGCAAGATCTGAAGATGTTGTGACAACTTTATCCAAATTTGTGGCCTTACTCTATCGCTGACCCAGGAAAAGATTGGGACATGATGATGTACCAGTTTGTGGCATGGCGGATTGATGGATACAATTTCCCTTTAGCTCAATAAAATTACAGTAAAATGATCATCATGACTCATATTTTTTTCAAAATCTGAATTATAATTATAATTATTTTAGGTCCATAAAAAGGTATGTTGAGTTTTGATTATGAAACAAACAATAAGATTTTATCAAGGATGAATCCCATATATATACGTGCATATCATTTCTCACAAAATTTTCATATTAAAAAATTGTGCCAGTCTGTACACTCTATCGAACAACTCTTTGACATGGGGGATAAATATATTAAACCCTCCCAGCATCCCTGGTAATTTAGAAAGTAGTGCTGATTACTTTGGAGATCTACATGTACACTCCCCCTGACTCTAATGCATCGTATTGAGAATTATAACATAAATACAATTTCAAAAAGAAATTACTATAATCTCAAGCTTTTTATTTAATAATTTGAATATATACCTGAACATCATTTAAAAATTCCATCTATCCAAATCTGAGTTTAGTTGAGTACTAACAATTTTTCCAGTGACTTGTTATATTGACTTTTTGTGTGATTCATATGAATAAAATCAATGGTACTGTCTTCAGAGATTTGCTTTTGTTTTGTATAGGATATATGAAAAAAGAATGAATGAAATAGAACTATTTACTGTCAGTGGCATAATATTTGTGTCATATTTTCAAGGGTGTGGTGGGTCCATGACAGAGGTATTATCAGAGAAGTGGTCGCTTACAATATGACCACAAAATGTACTATTTTTAACCTTCTTTGCCATGCCAAAGAGTCAGTGGCACAAATTTGTGTCATGAAAATGTGACTAAATCTATAACTCTTTTTATTCTTCTGAATATTTCAAAACTGACTGTTCTTTTTCTGTATGTGCATTTATTGCCCAAATACTAATATATTCCCTTCACAGCATATGGCATGATAGTCATCATATCAGCTGTCCTGTCTACAAACATTATACATGAAACAAAAGGATCACAAATATTGAAACTTAAGCAATGAGAATTGTGTATTCTTTCATGTAAACATAAATGATTTCCTTTTCATATATACATATTAATGAATACCGGTATGAAAAAATAGTGAAAAAATGCAGAATTTCAAGATTTTGAATCATATACCGGTAATTATAGAATTACAAGCCAGAGGTCGAACTGAGAGGTGAATTGTAAGAATATCATGTAAAGCTGTCTCACCTTCGAGGTGGGGGGCCTCTCCTGTGTGTCGACTTTCTCTTGAAAAGTGTACTTCCTTTCTGTAAAATATATAGGACACAAATATATGCAAACTGATATGAAGCTACTGAAGCATTTGCTTGGTTTTTTTTCCACCTCCTCATGATGTCTATATTGGGAGGTGAGTTTCTTCTTCCTGGTTCTCATGTACACAGAGATATTATCACCAAATGAAAATGTTTACCGATAGGTCACTTTACTTCAAATTGTGATGAGACAATTTCAACTTAAATGAGAAAATGAGACAATGTTGTAAGGCTATAAAAGGGCATTTTTACAGGACAGTGTACATTTGTATAATATCCAATCACTGGAAAATGCTCTACTGGTATTTAACAAAATATTGAGTGGGAAGTTCTTGAAGAACACAACAAATTGTGTTAAAAACTTAAATGGCTCCATTGTCTATCTGTTTTAGGCATGGATCAGAATTAGAATTAGATATTTGTGATTTTAATGAGCCATTGTCTCATGTTTCCACCAAACAAGATCCCTGCATTCATGCTACATTCAACATTCTCCATTAAACCTCTGCTTCATTATCATTTTTAATTAGTATCACATTGCAAAAACTGTCATTGTATTTACATGTGCTATAGAATACAGAATCAACAGATACAGATACTGAATATCAACTTGGTTTCATGTCAAGATATTTTTCTGATACCACCAGCGACATTTAAAACAGAGATTGGAAACAAGCTGTCGCTCAGAGATTGGATTGAAACAAGCTTAAGTTCTGTATTATCGCTCAGGTGAACCGATCTCGTGGTGGCGCCATCGCTGCCACTTCCTGTTTCCCACATGTGGCCACTTGGCCAGCTTGTCAAGGGAATTTTTACTGTTTTTTGTACAAATGGACCATGTTATCGTCTTTGGATCATCGTGTTGACATTAAGTGGATGCAGTAATTATAAAGGTAAATGTTTTATAGCATTTAGATGGAGAACTGTATTGTAATTTGTGCAAAAACAATTGCACGAGACCATGTGAGAGTTGGATGGTGCACCGTGCTGACACCTAGTGGTAGACTTGCTCTTTCCAATCTCTGTTAAAATATCTCTGATACCACCAACATCAGCCTTTTAATAAAAGGATATTTTCATGAATTTTTAATCTCAATAAAAATTTCTTATGAATTTACATTTAAAAAATTATGTTCCTACAGTGAGTATTTATGGGGGACTTTTATGGACACATTTCCGAGGGAATTTTACCATTGTACGGAATAGCTGACAGTGACAGATTCTTGATGTTCACTCATCTCCGATTGACTTTGCCCTGGCCTCTTTGTCTCTTCTTTGCATGATGCTTATATACTACATATTTTTGGAAATAAGTATAATGTGGTTCAATCCCCTGGGTTCAATTGTCATTATAAACTGATAAATGCACATCCAAACACGCAAATATATGACGACAACGCTCAGCTAGCACTGCAAACTTGTGTGGCCCTCTGTGTCTGTTACTGAAAAATATGGTGGAACGCTGCAACGCTACAACACTACAGCAAAACGATACAGCAATGCAGCATCACAACAACAAATTTAGACACCACAAATGTTTGATAAAGCTAACATCATTTAATAGCATGGCCACTAGATTATCACACTGAGTTTGTCTCTTGGTGGCGGGTGCTGCATGGTCAATGTATGCTTTAAAATAGGGCCTCTTTTTATATGGAAATGTTGAAGAATGCAACACAAATTGTGAAATACACCAAACTATACTGCTCACAAAAATATCTCAGTATGCAGTAAATATTCTTAAAATGAGCACGTCAATTTTCTGAATGAAATATAATGCATCAATTTTTAACAAATCTGTTAATATGAAATATCCTGCCTACATTTACATGTACTTATTCTTATGAGGTGTTAGGATTTCTATTCAAATCATAATTAAGATTTACATTTCCTCTGCACCATATCTCATGATATTTTTAGTGTCTTTTCCTCCCACAATTTGAATTGTAATACTTAAGATGTGATAAATTTCTATGATGAGGGATAAAAGAAACTGATATATTTAGTCATTTCATTTAAATGTTAATTTGATTAGTAATATTCCTTTCCCTCTCTTTTACCAGCTCCTTTTCTGCTGATGAGATTGTCACGATGTTTAAATTAGCATGATGAATATATTGTACTCTGTACCTTTTTCTTTGTATCGCCTTGTTTGGAGGTTTTCTCTAAATGCATAGCTGGGCTCAGTCCAACCTGTCCATTGCATCTGGAAACCAAAATCAAACAAAACTATCATTACATATACTATAGAAATATCCAATTAAGTGCTGCATGCATTATTATACCAATCTGCACTCTAAAGTATTTGTGTTTGTACATAGGTTGACTTCAACATAAACTTTAAATGTTTAAGTGAATGCTGGGTTGTACCTTTTCCACTGCAGAGCATTAAGTCCATTTTTTGTCATAATATTTCCCATTAGTATAAAATTGTTACTTTTCTGGAACTATTTTGCTGCATAAGCTGACAGTGCCAGTGCAAATGAATATACAATGACTTCCTTAAACCGTATATACATATATATATATACATATATATATAGGCTTGGATGCCTGTAAAATTAACTGTGTTATCTTAATTGCAACAGAATTATCTGGAAATTCACGAAGGTTCCACTGTGACTATGTATTACAATGACATCAAAAGTTAGCTCAAATCTATTGGAGATGATAAAAAATGGAATCACATGTTTGGAATACACAAAATATATACGTCATATCTGCATGCACACTGCCACTGGAATAATTAAAGGATCTGTCCCATCTGTTATTATTAATTATGCTAATTCTGAATCAGAAAGGAATCAATAGTTCATGGCAGCATAACATATTTAACAACAATACCAAGTTAAATTACCTTTATGAAGGTTACTTTTGCATGATAATGTAATTTTTTTATTGTGATTTTTGTGGAAAATATGTTCACAGATTTCCTATCTGTCAATATAAGTAATTGTAACATGATTTTGGTCACCAATATGTGCCCTGCAATTTACCATAACCTGATATTTGAACCATATATTTAGAACCATAATATTTTGAACCATAATATCAGGTTACCATAACCTGATATTTGTTCAGAAATTACTAATATTTAATCAAAACAAGAATTGCTCTCTTAAACAAAATAAATATACATATTTAACTCAGATCATTATGTGAAATTTTGCATGTACCAAGGTCACTGGAGTGTACATCCATCACAGTTTCCGATCTGCATTTAGTAACAGTTGAAATTGAATATAAATAAGATTAATTCACCTGAGATTAGTGGTAAGGCTCCTATCTTTCAGCTTAAACTTGTGTGTCATCTTACATTGACCAAAATATAATTCCTTCTCTTACATACAGTCAAACTTTTAAATTTGAATCTTACACAAGTTCAAATAACACTGACTGAAATATCACATTAAACAATTGTGATTTGATAAATTTAATCAAATATTCTTTCAATATGTAAAACAAATAATAAGTATAATGATTGCATATATAATACTAATCCTGGATCATCCCAATTATTAAGCTCCTAATCCTCCTCATCCTCTCTAGTATATTAACACCCAGTCAAGGAACCTTGAGCTCACAATTTACATGTGATGAAAATATTTAATATTGAGTTCTCAATATCCCAATATTAACAGATGCTCATACTATTGATGTGGGGGTTTACTGTGTGTTTTATAGCAGCAAGACATAGTTTATGTGGCACTGATTGAAGGAATTTCAACAATATGAACATGGATATAAAGATTTTTGAATTTTTACTATTTTGCTCTTTCTTTTCATACGTAGAATTGGGTTGATGGTAAAAAAACCTCTGTGCATGTGAAGTATTGCAAAATATTGAGATGAAAAACAGAGAATGTAAAATGGAAATGGAATAACTATATATTCCAACAGTAGTATATCATAAGGAAAAATAAAGATTCTGAAAATACAGTGGAATGAATGTATTAACAAGGCATATAAATATAACACTTGTGATTTCCATGAAGTAATCCTTCCTGATACCTAAGCTATCTATTTCATCCTGAAACACAACACCATATATTGTACGTCAACTGCTCAATTCATGTAACTCCCAATTCATGGAATTTTTCTACAGTTCATAGAATTGATTTCTTCCACTGGTTTCTATGGAGTGTGATTAACTACAAAAAAGTCCCAAGTGATCAATTCTGTGAACTTGAAATATGCATGCCTGTGAAATCTATGATAAGAAGATCATATATGCAATAAACTTATATCAATCATTAATCTTAATTATCAATATAGTTTCCTTCAGGCTTTTTAGGCAAGATTTTTTAGAACTGGGAGGGAGAAAAACAGAGTTAATCATCCCTAGTGTGTGTGAATCACATCCTGGTAGTAACTGACACCGTCCACAAGGTTACATTTGTAATCAAATTATAGTTAATTAATCAATCTATTTGTTCAGCTATGTTTTGTACTCATGAGATCAACATTCTGAAATTTTTTAAAAATTGTTGACGAAATAGTCACTGATAATTTGGTGATCAAATCTAAAAGTAGTTCATATTTGGCTGACAGTGTCACCCCACCCCTTTGTAAACAACATCTGAGTCCGTAAACTCAAGTTAAACATTAACATAACACAGAAGGTCATCCTGACCCTAAAGGAGGACATGTTTATTTGCATCATGTATCACTGATTATTTGCATTTCTCTGCTAAGATATTATTTATCTATTCCTGGGTCAATGAGTTCATTTCAACTATACATACTTGTTGTTCACGCCTGCTCTCTCTGTACTGTGATTTACACCTCCTCTCTATTCAAGCTTTAAATATTGTATGACAGTATTAAGAGGAAGTTATTTGAAAGTTTACTCCTCACTGCCCAAGCAGGCCATGCTGCCATCTTGTGTCTAAAATCTGTCATGCATGGGGGATCTTTGGGGACCTTCACGTTTGGCTCACAGTTGTAACAAATGTTGACTGACATGTCATTTTATTTAAATCAGTTTATTTATAAGTTTATTTATTTGTTTAATTTTTTTTTTTTAAATTTGTTATTCTCGAGGTTTCCAAAAAAAAATTTGTTATTTTTTTTATTCACGATATTTCAAAACTGACTAGTATTTTTTTCTGTAAATGCAACTGATTCCATATTATTAATGTATTCGCTTCACAACATTGAGGATGGTATTACATGTAGTTGTCATGTCTCAGAATATATTGTACATGACACAAGAGACAAGTTTTATATTGTTCAGAAGCTGAAAAACCTACATTTTTAAAATTAAACATTTAAAATACATCAGCTATTCCTTTATATAAACTCAATGATTTTTTTCTCTCTTTTATTCTCTCATTGTTCAAATTTAATTGTTAACTGCGAAAAAAGGATTAAATTTAAGGGGAATTTTTCCTTGAAAACAAGCAGGGGAGAATATTTGGTATCTAACATCTACTGAATGCAAATTTTACTTTCATTTGAACATGATTACAATGGAGAATATTTGCCTATGAACATTAAACAGATCATGTTTATTGCAAGTCGGTATTAATCTTGCATTTGTAGATTTCATGTTTATTGCAAGTTGGTATTAATCTTGCATTTGTAGATTTGAAAATGAATGATAGGTGCACACAGGATTGACCACAAGTCAGGACTAGTCACAAAAACCTGGCTGTGAACTGACTGGTGACAGAATAAATAATTATTCATACAGATTCTTAATGGCGAGCATCCCACAGTAAGCCAATTGATGACAGGTCATGACCTGAGATTGGCCAATTCTTATTGTATGATATTTTGGTATCTGAGACTCACATGTATGACTGAACAGATCATAAACAATGTCAAAACAGGGCAATGACGGCAGAGGTAGTGAGAACTACTGATACTATGCAGAGTAGTTATTAGTCTCAATCCCATGAATTCCCCATACAGTAGAGCAAAATTATTAGTCAAAGTACCTGGATGCCACTTGCTGGGACAGTCAGGCCTTTTGATTTCGTCAAAGGTGTCATCAATAAGCAGCTGCCTGCTCTCTTACCTCAGCCATCTACATATGTAAGTCTTACCCACCTTTCCACCAGCCATCTAAGTCTTACTTCACTATCCACCAGCCATCTAAGTCTTACTTCATTTTCCACCAGCCATCAAAGTCTTACCTAACTTTCCACCAGCCATCTAAGTCTTACCTAACTTTCCACCAGCCATCTAAGTCTTACCTGACTTTCCACCAGCCATCAAAGTCTTACCTAACTCTCCACCAGCCATCTAAGTCTTACCTGACTTTCTACCAGACATCTAAGTCTTACCTGACTTTCCACCAGCCATCTAAGTCTTACCTAACTCTCCACCAGCCATCAAAGTCTTACCTGACTTTCCACCAGCCATCTAAGTCTTACCTGACTTTCCACCAGCCATCTAAGTCTTACCTGACTTTCTACCAGACATCTAAGTCTTACCTAACTCTCCACCAGCCATCAAAGTCTTACCTGACTTTCCACCAGCCATCTAAGTCTTACCTGACTTTCCACCAGCCATCTACCGGTAAGTCTTACCTGACTTTCCACCAGCCATCTAAGTCTTACCTGACTTTCCACCAGCCATCTAAGGAGGGTTCCAGCAGCTCCACTTCCTGTCCTTGTACATAGGTGACCTCATCTGAAAACTTGGCCTTATACTCTGTAATTGTCCGGTAATGGCTTCCACTATCAACTGCAATAAAGCAACCCATTATAAAGATATATGGCTATTTCTTATGAAGATCTTAGGTGTCTTTTTTCAATAAACATGGTTACTTCCTAGATCCAGAAGCTATTTGGCTAGACTCTTAATTGGGAGCCATTGGATACCACTGGAGGAAATCAAACCAAACGTGGAGTGCAACCGACTTGGTAGTCATGTGGTTAAAAAAACAGTGTTACCAAACAAGGCTACTTTGACGAGTTTATGTTTAGCAAACTAATATCATACTAATAAAAATAATTGTATAACTCAATAAGGTAGTACAGATTTGACCCTCTTGACCCAAGAAGGTAAAGGTCAAAATTTACCTTAAATGTCCTGAAAAATCAAGGAGAATATATCTGTAAAGATTTTGGCAATCCAGGCATTGTTGGGCAAATTAGAGAACTTTTTTGGTCATAAATCATGTAAGTTCAAAGTTTGGTGCCCATTCAAGCAATTTTCAGCAAGTTACAGAGGCTGCAAATAGTTAAAACAGACTCCTACAAAACTTCTTTGGGGAGGGAACAATGATTTGCAGAACTTACTATCATTGTAGATTTCTTCATAAATAGCATCTATTTCTTTCAGATCTGGTTGTGTGTGTTCTGTGACAGGTTCTAGGAATGCTCCCGGTGCCCAACCCTGGTCTGATGTCTTTTCTATATGGACAAACCACCAGCCTGCAACGACAATTATAACATAAATAATAACATGACACCAGATGACACTGACTGACAAAAATTATCGCCACCAGATGGCCCTTTGCTGCAGTTCACCAACATATCATATATGAATATTTCTATTTTTTATTTGAATAATGATGTCACAATATCAATTGATGTCAAATCTATATAATAGGATTTTTTTACCAGCTATTGGTTTGTTTAGAAAAAAAAAGATCTGTATAATAAGATTTCAGATTACCTGAGATACTTTTCTCCAGGACTTCGACGATGTCTCCGACGTGCAGCGTAACTTCGCCACTTCTTCTCTTCTCGTAGGCAGCACAGGCTCTGTAAGCCTTCAGCTCAGATTCTTCCACTTCAGATTCTTCCTCTACCTGCATCAATAAATAAAGAAACAAATAAATAATAGTGCGTCTAACTGCTCAGATTTTAATCACCTACACTAAATTGACTGAAATAGCTTAATTGGTAGAGCATTTGCCTTGAGATCCTGGGATTCCCAGTTCAAATACTGGCCAGTTACTATCAAGAACTATGAGCAGTCATTGTCTGGAATTAGCCCGATGAAAAATGTCACCTTTTTTAAAAGCAGTTTGCATATCTGGTAGTATATTTGTATAAATCCTTTATTTTCAATTAATTATCTAATAACCATTTATGAACAGTTCATAATGAACTGGGTCTAAACATCAATTTGGTCAACCAAAATAAGGTTATGCAGGACTGTATTGCACCAAGCACAAGGTGTGAGTGACCAAAACTTATGCATCAGCTGTGCCTAGCTAAATAATACTACACACAAGCACTATATGTATGTTACTGCAATAACCCGATGTTGCAAACCCTAAGTCCTGAAGGCACACTCAATGAAAAACTCAAAGTAACAAATAATGTTACAGATTTATCAACACAACTGATCGATGTCACACAGATCCATGTCATGTATTGTATTATATCATGCTAAGTTTTGCCAATATTTCTGATGATGTTTACTCACCTGTCTGAGACGCAGATCTCTGGGTAGACTACTTGTATCGTTCATATGAAGATTGTCCATGTGATCATAGAGGTCAGAGCGGTCTGATGTCATGTCCAACGAACTGCTGCGTGGCCTCCTATTTCTCTGCCCAGCAAGCTCTAAAATAACTAATGATATTTTAATAATTGCATTATGTTTGCATTTAAAAATCCTCTTCGTTTGCTGTGGAAATTCAGTACCAAGATCCTCAGTAACACGTGTTAGAATTTAACCAATGTTATATGGTCACATTCTAATGAAAATGCAGAGAATAAACCTTTCTTTTCACATCCTTCCTTTAATTTTAAAGTATTCAAAGAGTTGATTTTGCAACAAAGAGTGAATATTGTTAGGCCAGAAACAAGAACATGTAAATTTAAAGATGATATTATTTTATTGTATTGAAGTCACAATGCAACATATTTGATATTCCTTTCTGCAGTTGCTTTTATTGTTTGTTTTAAAGACTGAAAATGTAATCACCCTGTTGTGCCTCTTTGAGGTCCTTGTACTCTTCATAGAGGGAGTTAGTTATAAGTTCCGTGGGCTGTGATATACGCCTCTGTGCCTTCTCCCTCTGACGCGTGATCCCACCAGAGATCGGCTCAGAACCTTTCCGTAAAGGTTTCGGTGATTTAGGCAAGGTTCCTGATCTGTAATTTCAAAACTATTTCCATTAATATAATTTCTTTTTAAGAATGTACCTTATCCATCAGATGATCTAATTCATAATTGCATTCACAGTAGATGTTCCTTAGATTTGTTCTGTCAGAAAGAGTGAGTGTCATGTTTGGTCAGTCCTGACTTGATTGAATCAAGCATATACTATTGTCCAAGATAAGATGAGCTATTTAGGATTCAAACTGTAACACACCCATGCTGCTACTCTTGTTTGGGGAAACATCTGAAGATGAACACCAAGTGGGAATTACTAAACCTTTCTACAGTTGGATCCCACAGCATTTCTTGAAAGTAAGCATTTCCAAATTAGTTTTACTCACTGGATGTGATTATAATAACTTAAACATTTAGACCATTCCCTCACCACATAAAACTCCACGAACCTGGATCATCATTATAACACTGTGCAAAACACCTGACTTAATCTTAATCTGGAGCGTGGGAGTCTACAGGGAAATGAATTGTTTAAACTGAGCTGGTTGGGTCGTTATAGAATTCATTATCAGGGGATTGAGAAATCATCTGTCTGTGTCAAATTGTTACCCAAATGATACAATGACAAGCATCATTCATTTGATAACATCATTCATTTAGAGCATCACTCACTTTACAGTGTCATTCGTTTTAGAGCATTATTTAGTTAACAGCATCATCTAATTTGCCATTCTGTTTTTCAATATTGATATTGTCGATAAGGGATCGCAAATTCTTACATCCTGTTTTGCATGAATATTATAAATTGATACTTTGTTAACCACCAGCTTTCTACAACAGTATTCTATCATTCCCAATATTGTAAAAAAATATTTGAAACACAAAAATGTCATGCAATTTAATAAGATATCCAATAAATAAAATGTGGAAACATGACACTCTTTTCATTAAGGAAATGAATGGATAAGATGTTGCATTTCTCAGATGTTATCTTGTATTATTACCGTACATGAATTACATCTAATGTGAATTATACATACAGCAGGCACTAAGTAGAATACTGACATTGCAGGTGAAACCCAGTGAACAGTTGTATCATGCGGTAAACACAAACATTCAAACCAACATTCATTAGATCTGATACCCGAAATATACTTTTAACCACTAACCAGAACAAATACAGAAATGTTCATCATTCTGTATGACCCTAAATGGGGAAGTTTATTTAATCACTATTTTTTCCTCTCTTTGCCATCTGGACTCTATTTTTTTTAATTTTTTAAGTTAAGTTCCTGAAGAAAGGAGAATGTGCATATCTTGTTACATGTATATCCTCTTCCTAAATAGTTATGCTGGGTTGTCATTTTACTATAAAATATGAATATTATACTTGCCCTGGCTGTGCAAAATCTGAGAACCAAGCCTCAAAGAAAGAAGTGATGGTATTTGACGATACCACATCATCCGGAAGTTGAACTATTTTCTGTAAAAAAATAATGTACAAAATTAAAAATACATTAAAATAATAATTAAGTGTATATAAAAATAATTGCTCTTTATTCACAATGTGTTGACATACATTCCAGTTATACACGAATGGAAACATGAATTATAAAATATATAGTTTACCTGGCAGAATATGTCAATGTCTTTCTTCCTTTTCTCAGCTATAGACGCCTCTCGAGCGTGTCCGAAAAGCCAATGACCTTCAAACTGCTTCAAAGCTGAAAGACAAACAAGATCTGTTTACAGCTGAGAAGAATTCATTACTCTATGTTCTTTAATTTGTGATTTTATTGAGAATACGTTGGTGTCCTTCTTCCCTCATTCACTTCGAAAAACAAAAATATATGTTGGTATCATTTCCACTTTTTAAAATCATATGCTTAGGTTGTCATAGCAGTGTTATTAGGTTGCCAATAAGGATGACATTCAGATGGTGTCTTTTGTTAAAATGGCAAACCTTGTCTCAAAAACAGCAATACCTTAAATTAATTTCAAAGAAAATAAACTACCAGGGGAACAAATACTGGCTCATCCAGTCAATCTTGGTTTTTAAAATATCTAATTAAACAAACTTCGTGATTTATAAGGCTGACTAAAGGCTCTTTGCTTTTGTTTTTAAGAGTACCGGTAAATGTTTTTGACTTAAAGATAAATGACTATATTTTCCATCTGTCATTTAAGAAAGAAACTTTACGCAAAAAGTCTGGAAGATTTCTTTTCATTGCTATAAAACTCAACTCATTCTACATAAATAAAGTAAAACAAATCTACAGGAAAAACAAAATAAGAAGGAGGAAATATTTTGGCATCACTTTTTTTCAAGGATTTGGAAATACCATTTACCGGTATAAGTTTGTATCTTCCCCATTTCTCTATAAGTGCTATGCAAATATCGGACAAATTTCTTTCATCTGATGTTCACATTGTTGCAAATATCTATATCTTTTAAAATCTACTTTATATTTTTTAGTCAATGCAATATTTATTAACTTAAGAATATATACATGTAAGCAACCTTAAGTGTTCCCCCAAAATAAAATAAAAATAAAAATAAAAATAAAATAAAAAATAATAATAATAAGGAAAAAAAAACGATGAATTAAAAATAAAAGGAAGAAACATTTTGGTAGGGTTCCAAAATTTATATGCTTGTAAAGCAATATTGTCATAGCATCCCCTTATGTATCATAATATAATTATACATAAGTAGAGATAGTTTAAAAACATGATCCTAATTAGCTGGAACCTTATAATAGTGTGTTTGCAGCAGGAAGTTATCCTCTAATGGCCTGGAGTTCTCATATCAAGTATGATCTGCCTGTAATGACAAAGTCGTGACTTCCACACATCGAACAAACAATAGCCGCTGATCAATCTGACACCACAAACACAACATGTCATAAATCTGTCCCATAAAGTATTGATAAACTGTTACAGTCCTGAACATCGTCCTGAGCATACTCCCTCCCCCAAAACCTATAATCAGGGGTGGGAGAGCTCTGAACCAATCTGTGCGGTAAATCTGAACCAATCTGGTCAAATCGCGTCATTCTGGAAGCTCACAACTGATCTGGGCACTAAATGACGTCATTCTGGGCGCTTGCAACACATCTGTGCACTAAATCGCAGCCAATCTGAGTGGTATCTGAGCAGTGCCGTATGGTAAACAATGGCCAGACTGAAAAAGTTGCTTTCTTTAAGGGATTAAGCACCGATTTTGAAAAAAAAACCATTTAAAATTCACATATTGGTGATAAATGTATTTGTTTTTCATGTCTATTAACTTCTTTGAAAAAGCATCCCCATCAATGTCTGTAAAATCTATTTGAACAAGACCTTAATATTTTGGCCCCTGCAGAAAGCACACTGCTTTCTTGGCGTCATTTTTATGCGGCGTGTCATCATAGAGGCACTGAACGGTAAAATGACGTCATAAGAGTATGGCAATATGCTTATGACATCATGAAATATATTGTCCTTTGAATAGTGCCAGAATGACGTCACACAGTGCTACCCTACTTTGAGCCTCAATTGAGGTCAAACAAAGTTCACGCTACCCGTGTTTACCAATAACATGTACCGTATGGCTCAGAAAGACCTCTACTGGGAGTGCAACTGCTATGTCTCATAGCAACGTATCTTATTACTCAATTGTAATTTCAATCTGCCATGATGTTCATATGTGGCTAAGCTTTCAATACACCAAATTGTAGAATTGATGCTTACCGTATTTACTCGTGTATAAGACGACTCGTGTATAAGACGACCCCCCAAAATTGAGCATATTTTGCTTGAAAAAAAACAATTTCCGAATATAAGACGAGTTGGTTTTTCTTGGCATAACGGCTCTGCTACCATTCAAGCTTCAGCTGAAGCTTGGCGGTCATTTTTAAAAGTGAAACTTAAATATGAAAACTTAAAGATCTTAGCAGTCTTATACACGAGTAAATACGGTAAAACGTAAATACGATGTTCATATTTTCGAAATAACGAATAACGGAGGTAGCAGATTGATTTTAATTGCGTTTTAAATGATAAATAAAGTATTTACCAAATATTATCACAAATTGTTCGAGAACAGAACAAAACCATCAATCCATTTAAAACGCAATTAAAATCGATCCACGTGTGAAAGCATTTCTGTCAACAAGGGAAGACACGACTCAAAGCAGTGACGTCCTTAATCTTAGCGTCACAACCAACACGTGGGAGAATATTTCTTTGTGTATTATAAAGCCAATGATATTCATTATATCGCTTTTAATTATTATTGTTTATATCGATCTTAGCATCAAAACAAAGTGTGTTAATACACAAAGAAATATTCAACCACGTGTAGACAGTAGTCCGCCTGTCCGATATTTGCTTTCACGCTAGTATTGCGTAATGCATGTTAAATGAATGGATGGTTTTGTTCTGTTCTTGACCTGCAAAGCGAATTTGTGATAATATTGGGTAAATACCTTTATATATCATTTAAAACATATTATTTCGAAATGCTTTGTTTTGACTTCGTTCTCACTGATTTCAATTATCAGCGTTCACAGTTTTGCATTTCGTCTTTGTTTCCACTGCTTTGAGTCGTGTCTTCCCCTTTTTGACAGAAATGCTTTCACACGTGGATCGATTATAATTGCGTTTTAAATGATAAATAAAGGTATATACATAATATTATCACAAATTACGCTTTGCAGGTTGAGAACAGAACAAAACCATCCATTATTGCGCAATATATTAACAATCGTTTTCGCGCTAAAAACAAGAGCCTCTTCCCGTCACTTCCGCCTTTCAAAATTGCGACCACGTGTTGCGTTGAGTCGTGTCTTCCCTTCTTGACAGAAATGCCTTCACACGTGGATCGATTTTAATTGCGTTTTAAATGATAAATAAAGGTATTCACCCAATATTATCACAAATTATGCTTCGCAGGTCGAGAATTTATCCATGAAGTAAAACGTAAATATCATGTACGTGACGTCACGTTATTTCACGTCCGCAACACGAGAAGCCAGGGATCCATCATTGCGCAATATATTAATATTTCAATGCGTGTTAAGTAGGCTCTGATCGTTTTCGCGCCAAAAATAAGAGCTTGTCCCCGTCACTCCCGCTTTTTAAAATGACGACCTCGTATTGCGCAATGCATGTTAAATGGATGAATGGTTTTGTTCTGTTCTCGACCTGCAAAGCATAATTTGTGATAATATTGGGTAAATACCTTTATTTATCATTTAAAACGCAATTAAAATCAATCTGCTACGTCTGATGTCTATTATTTCGAAACACTTTGTTTTGACTTTGTTCTCGCTGATTCCAATTATCAGCGTTCACAGTTTTGCATTTCGTCATTGTTTCCACTGCTTTGAGTAGTGTCTTCCCTTTTTGACAGAAATGCTTTCACACGTGTTTCGATTTTAATTGCATTTTAAATGGATTGATGTTTTTGTTCTGTTCTCGAACAATTTGTGATAATATTGGGTAAATACCTTTATTTATCATTTAAAACGCAATCAAAAAGGGAAGACACGACTCAAAGCAGTGGAGACAATGACGAAACGCAAAACTGAACGCTGATAATTGGAATCAGTGAGAACAAAGTCAAAACAAGGCGTTTTGAAATAATAGACCAATAATATTGGGTAAATACCTTTATTTATCGTATTTACGTTTTACCGTATTTACGTTTTACCGTAAATACTCGAGTATAAGACTGCTCTCGTGTATAAGATGACCCCCTAAACATTAACTAAGAGTTTTTGGAAAAAAACCTCGTCTTATATACGAGTAAATACGGTAATACCTTTAATCTTTATATAAATCAACTATCATACACATTTTTTAAAGACGATTTTTGAAAAAACGTTTAAAATTCACATTATATTGGTGATAAATTTTTTTGTCTTTCATGTATATAAACTTTTTGAAAAACGCATCCCCATCATTGTCTGTAAAACCTATTTGAACATGAACCTAATATATAGGCCCCTAATGAAAGCACACTCCTTTCTTGGCATCATTTTTATGTGGAGTGTCATCATAGAGGCACTGAAAGGTAAAATAACGTCATAAGAGCATGGCAATATGCTTATGACATCATGAAATGTATTGTCTTTTGAATAGTACCAAAATGACGTCAAACAGTGCTACGCTACTTTGAGCCTCATTTGAGGTCAAATAAAGTTCACGCTACCCGTGTTAACCCGTCACGTGCAGCCATGGGCTGAGAAAATCTTATACAGACTGTGCAACTTCTATGTCTTGTAGCAACTTTTCTTGTTGCTCGATGTCAGACTTTAATACGTCATGGTGTTCATATGTATATATACTGTTGCAAAACCAAGAAACAGGATTGGTGCTTAATACCTTTAAGGAAAATCACATGCTCATCAGTTACATATGTAAGTACATGTATAAGATTGCATAACAAGGGGTAATTCCTCACTTGAGGGCACAAATATTACCGTGAAAACGTTATAAATTTATCATAAAATTGACACTATCAGAAACAAGACACTATTACACACTCAACTGTAACGAAATTTGTTAAATTTTGTGATGATTTTGATACGATTTTTATGCCTTTTGTGAGACATAATAAAGTTGTTATATAACAGAACCACCCAGATTGGTTCAGAATTGGTCCAGAACAATGGCGTCATACCACCCAGATATGTTTTGATTAATTACCAGATTGGTCCAGAGCTCTCCCACCCCTGATTATTGAAAGCAGAAAATAAAATTGCTGATAACTTTATATCAAATAATGAAAAAGGACCTGCTGTCAAAAGCAACATTGCATATTACATACATGATCACATTGGCATGGCTGAAGTAGTTCTGTTAGTGACAGGGTATATTACATACATGATCACATGGCATGGCTGATGCCGTTCTGTTAGTGACAGGGTATATTACATACATGATCACATTGGCATGGCTGATGCGGTTCTGTTAGTGACAGCGTATATTACATACATGATCACATTGGCATGGCTGATGCCGTTCTGTTAGTGACAGGGTATATTACATACATGATCACATTGGCATGGCTGATGCCGTTCTGTTAGTGACAGGGTATATTACATACATGATCACATTGGCATGGCTGGTGCCGTTCTGTTAGTGACAGGGTACATTACATACATGATCACATTGGCATGGCTGATGCCGTTCTGTTAATGACAGGGTATTACATACATGATCACATTGGCATGGCTGATGCCGTTCTGTTAGTGACAGGGTATATTACATACATGATCACATTGGCATGGCTAAAGCCGTTCTGTTAGTGACAGGGTATATTACATACATGATCACATTGGCATGGCTAAAGCCGTTCTGTTAGTGACAGGGTATATTACATACATGATCACATTGGCATGGCTGATGCCATTCTGTTAATGACAGGGTATTACATACATGATCACATTGGCATGGCTGATGCCGTTCTGTTAGTGACAGGGTATTACATACATGATCACATTGGCATGGCTGATGCCGTTCTGTTAGTGACAGGGTATATTACATACATGATCACATTGGCATGGCTAAAGCCGTTCTGTTAGTGACAGGGTATATTACATACATGATCACATTGGCATGGCTGATGCCGTTCTGTTAGTGACAGGGTATATTACATACATGATCACATTGGCATGGCTAAAGCCGTTCTGTTAGTGACAGGGTATATTACATACATGATCACATTGGCATGGCTGATGCTGTTATGTCAGTGACAGGGTATATTACATACATGATCACATTGGCATGGCTGATGCCGTTCTGTTAGTGACAGGGTATATTACATACATGATCACATTGGCATGGCTGATGCTGTTATGTCAGTGACAGGGTATATTACATACATGATCACATTGGCATGGCTGATGCCGTTCTGTTAGTGACAGGGTATATTACATACATGATCACATTGGCATGGCTGATGTTGTTCTGTTAGTGACAGGGTATATTACATACATGATCACATTGGCATGGCTGATGCCATTCTGTTAGTGACAGGGTATATTACATACATGATCACATTGGCATGGCTGATGCTGTTATGTCAGTGACAGGGTATAATACATACATGATCACATTGGCATGGCTGATGCTGTTATGTCAGTGACAGGGTATATTACATACATGATCACATTGGCATGGCTGATGCTGTTATGTCAGTGACAGGGTATATTACATACATGATCACATTGGCATGGCTGATGCTGTTATGTCAGTGACAGGGTATATTACATACATGATCACATTGGCGTGGCTGATGTCGTTACGTTAGTGACAGGGTATATTACATACATGATCACATTGGCATGGCTGATGCTGTTATGTCAGTGACAGGGTATATTACATACATGATCACATTGGCATGGCTGATGTCGTTACGTTAGTGACAGGGTATATTACATACATGATCACATTGGCATGGCTGATGCTGTTATGTCAGTGACAGGGTATATTACATACATGATCACATTGGCATGGCTGATGCTGTTCTGTTTGTGACAGGGTATATTACATACATGATCACATTGGCATGGCTGATGCCGTTCTGTTAGTGACAGGGTATATTACATACATGATCACATTGGCATGGCTGATGTTGTTCTGTTAGTGACAGGGTATATTACATACATGATCACATTGGCATGGCTGATGCCATTCTGTTAGTGACAGGGTATATTACATACATGATCACATTGGCATGGCTGATGCTGTTATGTCAGTGACAGGGTATAATACATACATGATCACATTGGCATGGCTGATGCTGTTATGTCAGTGACAGGGTATATTACATACATGATCACATTGGCATGGCTGATGCTGTTATGTCAGTGACAGGGTATATTACATACATGATCACATTGGCATGGCTGATGCTGTTATGTCAGTGACAGGGTATATTACATACATGATCACATTGGCATGGCTGATGTCGTTACGTTAGTGACAGGGTATATTACATACATGATCACATTGGCATGGCTGAAGCCGTTCTGTTAGTGACAGGGTATATTGCATACATGATCACATTGGCATGGCTGATGTCGGTATGTTAGTGACAGGGTATATTACATACATGATCACATTGGCATGGCTGGTGCAGTTATGTTAGTGACAGGGTATATTGCATACATGATCACATTGGCATGGCTGATGCTGTTATGTCAGTGACAGGGTATATTACATACATGATCACATTGGCATGGCTGATGCCGTTCTGTTAGTGACAGGGTATATTGCATACATGATCACATTGGCATGGCTGATGCTGTTATATTAGTGACAGGGTATAATACATACATGATCACATTGGCATGGCTGATGCTGTTATGTCAGTGACAGGGTATATTACATACATGATCACATTGGCATGGCTGATGCTGTTATGTCAGTGACAGGGTATATTACATACATGATCACATTGGCATGGCTGATGCTGTTATATCAGTGACAGGGTATATTATATACATGATCACATTGGCATGGCTGATGCTGTTATATCAGTGACAGGGTATATTACATACATGATCACATTGGCATGGCTGATGCTGTTATATCAGTGACAGGGTATATTACATACATGATCACATTGGCATGGCTGATGCTGTTATATCAGTGACAGGGTATATTACATACATGATCACATTGGCATGGCTGATGCTGTTATATCAGTGACAAGGTATATTACATACATGATCACATTGGCATGGCTGATGTTGTTATATTAGTGACAGGGTATATTACATACATGATCACACTGGCATGGCTGATGCCATTCTGTTAGTGACAGGGTATATTACATACATGATCACATTGGCATGGCTGATGCTGTTATGTCAGTGACAGGGTATATTACATACATGATCACATTGGCATGACTGATGCCATTCTGTTAGTGACAGGGTATATTACATACATGATCACATTGACATGGCTGATGCCGTTATATTAGTGACAGGGTATATTACATACATGATCACATTGGCATGGCTGATGCTGTTATGTCAGTGACAGGGTATATTACATACATGATCACATTGGCATGGCTGATGCTGTTATGTCAGTGACAGGGTATATTGCATACATGATCACATTGGCATGGCTGGTGCTGTTATGTCAGTGACAGGGTATATTACATACATGATCACATTGGCATGGCTGATGCTGTTATGTCAGTGACAGGGTATATTACATACATGATCACATTGGCATGGCTGATGCTGTTATGTCAGTGACAGGGTATATTACATACATGATCACATTGGCATGACTGATGCCATTCTGTTAGTGACAGGGTATATTGCATACATGATCACATTGGCATGGCTGATGCTGTTATGTCAGTGACAGGGTATATTACATACATGATCACATTGGCATGGCTGATGCTGTTATGTCAGTGACAGGGTATATTGCATACATGATCACATTGGCATGGCTGATGCTGTTATATCAGTGACAGGGTATATTACATACATGATCACATTGGCATGGCTGATGCCGTTATATTAGTGACAGGGTATATTACATACATGATCACATTGGCATGGCTGATGCCGTTATATTAGTGACAGGGTATATTACATACATGATCACATTGGCATGGCTGATGCCGTTATATTAGTGACAGGGTATATTACATACATGATCACATTGGCATGGCTGATGCTGTTATATTAGTGACAGGGTATATTACATACATGATCACATTGGCATGGCTGATGCTGTTATATTAGTGACAGGGTATATTACATACATGATCACATTGGCATGGCTGATGCTGTTATATTAGTGACAGGGTATATTACATACATGATCACATTGGCATGGCTGATGCTGTTATGTCAGTGACAGGGTATATTACATACATGATCACATTGGCATGGCTGATGCTGTTATGTCAGTGACAGGGTATATTACATACATGATCACATTGGCATGACTGATGCCATTCTGTTAGTGACAGGGTATATTACATACATGATCACATTGGCATGGCTGATGCTGTTATATTAGTGACAGGGTATATTACATACATGATCACATTGGCATGGCTGATGCTGTTATGTCAGTGACAGGGTATATTACATACATGATCACATTGGCATGACTGATGCCATTCTGTTAGTGACAGGGTATATTGCATACATGATCACATTGGCATGGCTGATGCTGTTATGTCAGTGACAGGGTATATTACATACATGATCACATTGGCATGGCTGATGCTGTTATGTCAGTGACAGGGTATATTGCATACATGATCACATTGGCATGGCTGATGCTGTTATATCAGTGACAGGGTATATTACATACATGATCACATTGGCATGGCTGATGCCGTTATATTAGTGACAGGGTATATTACATACATGATCACATTGGCATGGCTGATGCCGTTATATTAGTGACAGGGTATATTACATACATGATCACATTGGCATGGCTGATGCCGTTATATTAGTGACAGGGTATATTACATACATGATCACATTGGCATGGCTGATGCTGTTATATTAGTGACAGGGTATATTACATACATGATCACATTGGCATGGCTGATGCTGTTATATTAGTGACAGGGTATATTACATACATGATCACATTGGCATGGCTGATGCCGTTATATTAGTGACAGGGTATATTACATACATGATCACATTGGCATGGCTGATGCTGTTATATCAGTGACAGGGTATATTACATACATGATCACATTGGCATGGCTGATGCCGTTATATTAGTGACAGGGTATATTACATACATGATCACATTGGCATGGCTGATGCTGTTATATTAGTGACAGGGTATATTACATACATGATCACATTGGCATGGCTGATGCTGTTATATTAGTGACAGGGTATATTACATACATGATCACATTGGCATGGCTGATGCCGTTATATTAGTGACAGGGTATATTACATACATGATCACATTGGCATGGCTGATGCTGTTATATCAGTGACAGGGTATATTACATACATGATCACATTGGCATGGCTGATGCCGTTATATTAGTGACAGGGTATATTACATACATGATCACATTGACATGGCTGATGCAGTTATGTCAGTGACAGGGTATATTGCATACATGATCACATTGGCATGGCTGGTGCTGTTATGTCAGTGACAGGGTATATTACATACATGATCACATTGGCATGGCTGATGCTGTTATGTCAGTGACAGGGTATATTACATACATGATCACATTGGCATGGCTGATGCTGTTATGTCAGTGACAGGGTATATTACATACATGATCACATTGGCATGGCTGATGCTGTTATGTCAGTGACAGGGTATATTACATACATGATCACATTGGCATGGCTGATGCTGTTATGTCAGTGACAGGGTATATTACATACATGATCACATTGGCATGGCTGGTGCTGTTATGTCAGTGACAGGGTATATTACATACATGATCACATTGGCATGGCTGATGCTGTTATGTCAGTGACAGGGTATATTACATACATGATCACATTGGCATGACTGATGCTGTTATGACAGTGACAGGGTATATTACATACATGATTACATTGGCATGGCTGATGCTGTTATGTCAGTGACAGGGTATATTACATACATGATCACATTGGCATGGCTGATGCTGTTATGTCAGTGACAGGGTATATTACATACATGATCACATTGGCATGGCTGATGTCGTTACGTTAGTGACAGGGTATATTACATACATGATCACATTGGCATGGCTGAAGCCGTTCTGTTAGTGACAGGGTATATTGCATACATGATCACATTGGCATGGCTGATGTCGGTATGTTAGTGACAGGGTATATTACATACATGATCACATTGGCATGGCTGATGCAGTTATGTTAGTGACAGGGTATATTACATACATGATCACATTGGCATGGCTGATGCTGTTATATCAGTGACAGGGTATATTACATACATGATCACATTGGCATGGCTGATGCTGTTATATCAGTGACAGGGTATATTACATACATGATCACATTGGCATGGCTGATGCTGTTATATCAGTGACAGGGTATATTACATACATGATCACATTGGCATGGCTGATGTTGTTATGTTAGTGACAGGGTATATTACATACATGATCACATTGGCATGGCTGATGCTGTTATGTCAGTGACAGGGTATATTACATACATGATCACATTGGCATGGCTGATGCCGTTATGACAGTGACAGGGTATATTACATACATGATTACATTGGCATGGCTGATGCTGTTATGTCAGTGACAGGGTATATTACATACATGATCACATTGACATGGCTGATGCTGTTATGACAGTGACAGGGTATATTACATACATGATTACATTGGCATGGCTGATGCCATTCTGTTAGTGACAGGGTATATTACATACATGATCACATTGGCATGACTGATGCTGTTATGACAGTGACAGGGTATATTACATACATGATTACATTGGCATGGCTGATGCTGTTATGTCAGTGACAGGGTATATTACATACATGATCACATTGGCATGACTGATGCTGTTATGTCAGTGACAGGGTATATTACATACATGATCACATTGGCATGGCTGATGCCATTCTGTTAGTGACAGGGTATATTACATACATGATCACATTGGCATGGCTGATGCTGTTATGTCAGTGACAGGGTATATTACATACATGATCACATTGGCATGGCTGATGCTGTTATGTCAGTGACAGGGTATATTACATACATGATCACATTGGCATGGCTGATGCTGTTATGTCAGTGACAGGGTATATTACATACATGATCACATTGGCATGGCTGATGTCGTTACGTTAGTGACAGGGTATATTACATACATGATCACATTGGCATGGCTGAAGCCGTTCTGTTAGTGACAGGGTATATTGCATACATGATCACATTGGCATGGCTGATGTCGGTATGTTAGTGACAGGGTATATTACATACATGATCACATTGGCATGGCTGGTGCAGTTATGTTAGTGACAGGGTATATTGCATACATGATCACATTGGCATGGCTGATGCTGTTATGTCAGTGACAGGGTATATTACATACATGATCACATTGGCATGGCTGATGCCGTTCTGTTAGTGACAGGGTATATTGCATACATGATCACATTGGCATGGCTGATGTCGGTATGTTAGTGACAGGGTATATTACATACATGATCACATTGGCATGGCTGGTGCAGTTATGTTAGTGACAGGGTATATTGCATACATGATCACATTGGCATGGCTGATGCTGTTATGTCAGTGACAGGGTATATTACATACATGATCACATTGGCATGGCTGATGCCGTTCTGTTAGTGACAGGGTATATTACATACATGATCACATTGGCATGGCTGATGCCGTTCTGTTAGTGACAGGGTATATTACATACATGATCACATTGGCATGGCTGATGCTGTTATGTCAGTGACAGGGTATATTACATACATGATCACATTGGCATGGCTGATGCCGTTCTGTTAGTGACAGGGTATATTATATCCATGATCACATTGGCATGGCTGATGCTGTTATGTCAGTGACAGGGTATATTACATACATGATCACATTGGCATGGCTGATGCCGTTCTGTTAGTGACAGGGTATATTACATACATGATCACATTGGCATGGCTGGTGCTGTTATGTCAGTGACAGGGTATATTACATACATGATCACATTGGCATGACTGATGCTGTTATGTCAGTGACAGGGTATATTACATACATGATCACATTGGCATGGCTGATGTTGTTATGTCAGTGACAGGGTATATTACATACATGATCACATTGGCATGGCTGAAGCCGTTCTGTTAGTGACAGGGTATATTACATACATGATCACATTGGCATGGCTGGTGCTGTTATGTCAGTGACAGGGTATATTACATACATGATCACATTGGCATGGCTGATGCTGTTATGTCAGTGACAGGGTATATTACATACCGGTACATGATCACATTGGCATGGCTGGTGCTGTTATGTCAGTGACAGGGTATATTACATACATGATCACATTGGCATGGCTGATGCTGTTATGTCAGTGACAGGGTATATTACATACCGGTACATGATCACATTGGCATGGCTGATGCTGTTATGTCAGTGACAGGGTATATTACATACATGATCACATTGGCATGACTGATGCTGTTATGTCAGTGACAGGGTATATTACATACATGATCACATTGGCATGGCTGATGCTGTTATGTCAGTGACAGGGTATATTACATACATGATCACATTGGCATGGCTGATGCTGTTATATCAGTGACAGGGTATATTATATACATGATCACATTGGCATGGCTGATGCTGTTATATCAGTGACAGGGTATATTACATACATGATCACATTGGCATGGCTGATGCTGTTATATCAGTGACAGGGTATATTACATACATGATCACATTGGCATGGCTGATGCTGTTATGTCAGTGACAGGGTATATTGCATACATGATCACATTGGCATGGCTGATGATGTTATGTCAGTGACAGGGTATATTACATACATGATCACATTGGCATGGCTGGTGCTGTTATGTCAGTGACAGGGTATATTACATACATGATCACATTGGCATGGCTGATGCCGTTATATTAGTGACAGGGTATATTACATACATGATCACATTGGCATGGCTGATGCCGTTCTGTTAGTGACAGGGTATATTACATACATGATCACATTGGCATGGCTGATGCCGTTATATTAGTGACAGGGTATATTACATACATGATCACATTGGCATGGCTGATGCCGTTCTGTTAGTGACAGGGTATATTACATACATGATCACATTGGCATGGCTGATGCTGTTATATTAGTGACAGGGTATATTACATACATGATCACATTGGCATGGCTGATGCCGTTATATTAGTGACAGGGTATATTACATACATGATCACATTGGCATGGCTGATGCCGTTATATTAGTGACAGGGTATATTACATACATGATCACATTGGCATGGCTGATGCTGTTATATTAGTGACAGGGTATATTACATACATGATCACATTGGCATGGCTGATGCCGTTATATTAGTGACAGGGTATATTACATACATGATCACATTGGCATGGCTGGTGCTGTTATATTAGTGACAGGGTATATTACATACATGATTACATTGTCATGGCTGATGCTGTTATATTAGTGACAGGGTATATTACATACATAATCACATTGGCATGGCTGATGCCGTTATATTAGTGACAGGGTATATTACATACATAATCACATTGGCATGGCTGATGCTGTTATGTCAGTGACAGGGTATATTACATTGTGTCATTTAATGACATATGATTTTCACAATCAGAAGTAACAAGCTTAACAAAGTACCAAATCTTTTTATTTTTAATCTGATCAATTTGATCACTGTTTTTTTTATATAGGAAATGCAATTAGACGGCAAATTATTTCCCCATTCCCTGACGTTGTGTGCCATGTTTTGAACATGTTGTCACTATCACCTTATGCAGACACCTAATAAATGACAGCAAACATAGATAATAATACACCTGATTATCATCTCTTAGTATCTATACACCTGTCTGTCAATAACTGTTGTATAAATCCTACATTGCCTCAAATCCCCTCAATGATATCCAATAGAAACTCACAAACAAAATATATTATTAAGATATGGCATCTGTCATATGAATCATGATTTCTTAAATTCTATGTTTATGAGCATACAATTTTTATTCATCCCAAGTTTTCTTTTTTTTTTGGCATGGCAACAATTTGTAATCATATATAATAACCATGCATCTTTCAATGCCTATTGTTCTATCAGATATTTCACAAACTTTGGTTCTTTATATAATATTGTTAGAATATACTGCCACAGGACAAGCATAATTGGCTGGTGTGAACATGTCTCCCCTGAGGGCAGCACTGTCACTCTTGTGGTCAATATGCCTTTGATATTGTAAACAATCAGTATTCTTTGGCATGCATATTCTGAACAATTTCACATTTAGATAAATGTTCACATTGTTGAAAATATCTATATATTTTCAAATCTATTCTTTATATTTTTTAAATCAATACAATACAAATTAACTTGAGAATATTTGCAAGCATTCAAATGAAAGCATTTATCTTGATAAGAAACAAATACTGCTCGTATATTACAAAGCGTCTTTTCCCGACACATTTCCTGAGTATCACGAAAAAAGTTTCTTTCAAAATTTCATTGAAATGACTGATACAAAAGGATCTATTTTAGTGAATTGTTTGGATCTGAGATTTAAGACAAAAAATTGAGGAATATTTTGAAATGTTTATATGCAATTACTGCCCCCCGCCACTGACCCCGGCCATCCCCCCACAAAATAAGGACATTTGCTGTGTGCAATCAAGCAAAATATTTCCTCCAATTATATGCGAACACAACCCATTTCCTCATTCAGCTAAAAAATGTTTGAGGACAAAATTTGTGCTAAATATATACTGGCAGATATCCTGCTGTCTGTCCAGTTACTTGAAATCAAGCCAGCAGTTTAAAATATATTATTTCTATATACACTGTCACTGGCCAGATATTTAGTTAGTGCTAGGTCAAAAAATATCATTGCCATTTTTGGCTCTTATGGCCTGTCAAAATATATTAACTGGACTTACCCTGTCATTGGTCAGATATTTACATGTAGTTTGTGTTAGATTTGTTAAAAAATATCATTCGCATTTTTGGCTCTATAATGCCCTGTTCATTTTTTTTAAAACAATAGAGAACAAGAAAATCTAACTCAAGGGCAGTGTAATTACAATCAATTTTATATCTTAAATCTGTAAACATATCAAGGCAGATCATATGAACATTTAGGGTAGTATATAGGCTAGATGTTGCAGGCTCTATACAGGTAGATAAATGAATTATCAGTTGCAACCAAACACCTTTTTGGTCATGCGTTTACATAGACAAATGAGGCCACGTGGGGATATTGCATGACCAAATAATACATCCTGGCAACTGTGCCTGACCGGATGTTGTGATGCAATGGTACTGTGTGACTGTATTGATTCACATCTATTTGTGACCAAATAGACATTGGGTATTTGTAGTGATTCTATGCCAATGGTTATGGTTCATACAATTTTAAACAAATGATGGTAAATAACTAGTGGTGAGATTATAAATAGATCTGTAAAAAATCACTATTCCCACTATATTTACAAAGATATCATCCCACATGGAGCTCTTCCTTCCATGAGGATGACAAAAGGGGGGGTCAAATGAAGCTATCCATCATCTGTGCATTTATATAGCATGAAACAAAAGTGATGTTGTCACTATAGCACAAATGGAAAACCCTTTGAAGTTCACAATTTGCTGGGCCTTTTTTATTCCCAAAGCTATATGCTATATACCGGTACATCATGAGCGTGTACATATGTCTGATACCTGTATGCATTCATCCTTACTTGGCAATGAATCAAATAGGAAACTATACTCACATGGCAGTTCAGGGATGCTGACATCTAGTCTCTCCTTAAACTCCTCATTTAAACATGCCTGAAAAATAATAATTTTATCTGATCATTATCTTGAAGGTTCCATTCATATATTCATTCTTTACTCAATGAACAATTTTGTCCTATTTTTGTGATGTTTGATATTGTTTTATCATCATAAACAATAGTATTACATTGTCTGGAGCTTTGAGAGTATTTTGTAGATCATATAGGCAGGCCACATATTCGCTGTCTCATTTCACATCTTATGTTTTTATCCTTATTGATTGATAAAATTCAGCAAAAAATCACTGTTTGTAGATAGATAAAGGCAGTTTGGCCAGAGTTAAACCATATGTGAAAATTGCAATACAAAGCAGTTAATTTAGTGGTCTCCTTTGGTCCACTGAGATCCATTGTACATGTTGAACCTTATGACTCACAGTACTCTAGTGACGTCATAAGGAACAGAAGACATCATAAATAGTGATACCATCACAAATCATGTAATAACTAATGAAAAGTGTATATATGAAAAAAAATTAACTATCAAAGACAATACTATATGCACATGTATTGGGAGACAAATCTCACATATTGGATCAGAGGGATCTTTACACCTGAGGGGATGGAGTTTTATTTCTGAATTTTTTTGCATCTTTTGGTTGACTGCTGCAAAGGTATGAGTAATAAAAGTAAAAAAAATCAATACAGACTTGTGCAGATGTAAATGTTTTTTCTTTAAAAGATTTTAACCACAATATGTTATCAGAATTCATTTTCTTAATATAGGTTTATATACATGTGCTCCTTAATTGTTGTTGATTAAAAAAATACAATGCATTCACAGTCACCGTGGTCAATCACTGTGCCTAATGCTTGAAATAGAATGCCTACATTTATCTGACTTTTCTATTTTTCTCTCATTATACAAAAACACCCTGGTGGAAAGTCATTGTAATTCTAATAATTGGTTATTTTAAGGTGGAGTCTTTTGTGTGTGTTCGTGGATGCTTGTTTTAATTGCTTTTAACAGCTGATGTTTGAGGCTCTATCTTAGGTTTGCACAAGCTTGGCTTTCTATCCGAGCATTTGACATTTTTTTTAATAATCTGTCTCTCCTGCATAAGCTTTTATCTTAATATTTCCCCCCAACCCAAGTTTTTAAAGTTGATTTACTTTAATAATTATTAACATTATTAATTTTATTGGGTGAAAATTCTCATGGAAATCTTGAGAGAAATTACACGCCATCACAAAATCTTCAAGTGCATTTCTAAAGTAAAGCAATTTACCAACTTGATGCTGATAAGGAAAACTGGACGTTACATACATCACAGGTCTACTCTGACACAGATAAATCCAAATCCCGTGCTTATCATTACATAACACTGATACTATCGTGTGGCACAATGCAATTATTGGCACGGAGTTGTGCATGGATTAACATTTAAAGACGTTTCCTCACTATCATTTGTATGATCTATTGAAGCAGTGTACACTTAATTTGATCCAAGAATTTATTCATGTTGGAATCTTACAACTGATATTATTTACTTATTTATATCAAACCAGAGTGTTTATGTTTTGAGCCTTTTTCTCAAACCCTTCCACACAATAGGAGTTACATCCCACACATTAGATATTAGTAGACAATGATACTTGAACTGTAGTTTTGAGTGATATTGGAGCCTAACTGCAATAAAATATTAGTGCCCTTCATGTACAATTAAGTTGAAATTCACCCAATAAATTCGGCTTTTTACTGTCCCCACAATTAGGTTATATCATTGATTTACATACATGTATATAAAAGTGCATGTGAAAAAAAAAGTCATCTGTGAGAGGTCCTCGATCATTGGATGATGTCGATTGAATATTCAAAGCAGTGGAGAACCTTGAGACCAATATAAAGATATAAACAATAGCTAGCTCCTGCATTCATCTTTGACAAATTTATGAAAGGATTTTGAATTATTTTCTAATGATTATTTCTTATTGATTTATGTAATTATCACCACTGAACTGGTGTCGTACAGGTCATAATTATATTGATATATTACATTGTTATTATGGTTGTATCTGCGTATAAAGAGTATAAAAACCACCAATGCTTTGTTGTTGAGTAATGCAATCTATTAAACTCACCCGTAGGTCAAAGAAGGTTGTATATGATCGGTAGACGGGGTGTTTGACCCCATCTCTCCAGCTCACCAGCAACACATAGACCTGAAAAGAAAAAAAAATAATAATAATTGACAGTCATTTAATATTCACATAAAATATGTTTATTACAGTAAAGATAAATTTTAGCTTAATATATCTTTTGGCAATGCGTTTAATTTTTGTTCAATATTAGATATATCTTATGCAGAAAAAAAATGGCCATTAACAATTGACGTTTTATTTTTGTTTAGATTTTGTATAGTATTTGGATAGATTTTCATAAACGAATGAGAACAAATCTTACAAAGTGTTTCTGTGGCCGTAGCCTCTTCTCCACGCCAATACATTCCACGTTACTGACTGAAGACACTGTCTCTCCAGAGATGGGATCTTTGTGCTCATAGTCTGCTGTGATATGCGGCAACATTCTCTCCTCAATCAGGTAGAGAAATAAATCCTCTTACAGATCATTTATATCCAACTTTTTCTAATAAATGTTTTCGGTTGTAAAACTGCATTATATATTCCTCTTTTCATTAAATTTGGAGTTGAAGAATTCAATGAAGAGCTGATATTCCACTAAAAGGTCACAGCAATATCCAAAACTGGACATTTTCTTTAAGAAGGTCAGTGTGTCTATCAGTGGTTAATCATAATACACATATAATACATTAATGACAGTGGAGTATTCCGATATGCCCTCACTAGGGTAGTGACCAGGATCCTTTTATGTGCCACCTCTGATTCATTTCATCTGAGAGTGCAACTTATATATAAATATACACATAAACAAACATGTGATGTGCACACGGAAAAAACTGCAACAATCAGACCATGTCCAGCAAGTCAGTTTACAAGTTAACCACTATTCCTGTTATTTTGTAACTCCATTTGTCAGATAAAAATATTTTATAATCTAAGTGGCAGTCCCTCGGTCTGGGATCCCATTGTCTCCTCTCGGTGTTGATACTATTACCTGTCCCACATACACAGACCAGATTATGTTTTGCCAAGTTTGTGTTGAACTGTGAACCCTCCCATCGATCCCATTCATGGGGACATGTTTACTTCCGGACTGGTCGTGCCCTCTTGTGGAGATACTCATTGGAAGGACATCTGGTGGGGACAATTATTTTACAGAAATCATAGGTTTAATTCTTCTTTCTTATTAAACATAAATATTATTTAATAGCATTCTTTTAAGTTACCCTTTATAAATAACCGTCATACACTTCATTTGTTTTATTCAACTCTGTTTATACAAATACTTCACAGTAAATGTTTACTGTGACACATATGACCTTGACCTTTGAACACAAACAAACAGTCAAGATGGCGACGAGCGGGAAAGAAGCAGACGATTCATTGAAAAATTAAATTCTTCAATTGTTATGATAAAAAAACTTTTTCAATTCGGAATTTTTGCATCAACATCTTTGGGAATATATATAGATATGGATGATGCTTGTTATATATGTATACAAACAGATAAGTAGGATTTTTTGAGAAGAAATGGATGAGGATGAGACAAGGTCAAGGAGACAAAAATGCGGGAAATAGCAGACGACATTGGACACCATGGTTTGACTCATATTTGGATATATCATGGATAGAAATAAGGTAGTACTGTATTGTTCTTATGATTTGGGCATAAAGAAGAAAATTAAGGTAAGTGGAGTGTTAAAATTTTTATTTTTTCAGGAGATGAAGATAGTTATATTTTGTTCCAGTTATTAGCAGGCACTAATTGTTATTGTGATTTGTAGGGTTTGCAGGTCTGGAACAGGGTGATGAGAAAAATGTTAGTCATGGTTAGTGGGGGATATTGGTTATCTAGGATGTAGTCTAGGTGTTAAAATCTTAATTTTTCCTTGGTGTTTCAGGAGATGAAGATATTTAGATTTTGTTCCAGTTATTTGCAGCCACTAATTGTTATTGTGATTTGTAGGGTTTGCAGGTCTGGATCAGGATGGTGAGAAAAATGTTAGTCATAGTTAGTGGGGGATGTTGGTTATCTAGGATGTAGTCTCGGTGGGATTATGGTACTAATGATTTTATTTCTTGTAGGTCCTTTTCAGGCGGAGAAAGAAAAGGAGTGGTAGTCATAGTTTAGTGGGGGATGTCGGGTACTTAGGATGTAGTCTCGGTGGGATTAGAAAAGTTGGTAAGGAGGCAGCTGGTAGATATGAAGGTACTGAAGATCACTAGGTACTCACGTGGAGGACATTTTTAGCCTCTAGTTGTGATTGGTAGGGCTTACGAGGATATTGGACGCCTCAGGCTGTATAGGGATATTGGACGCCCTTTAGCGCGCTGGGGATTGTAGGCCCCAAGGGAAGGAGTGAGTGTTGAGGTGAAAGTTGTCAGTGCAGAAGGTGATAATTAGATAGGGTAGCTTTTCATCAGTGTAGGGGCCTGCACCGGGCGGTCAGCACGAGTGCTATTCGCAGATTGGGGATAGTGCGTATTGGGTCTCCTCTCTAGCTGGATAGCCATGCTGCGTAAGCTCTGAGTGCCCACGAGACAAAAGTGGAGCGGCCAACATATCAAATCAAATCAAATCAAATCAAATGTAGGTCTTCATGTTTCTAGCAAAAGTAAGTAATGAAATATTCCCATTTTTCACATGTAAATACGTAAACTTAGATGTGGAAAAAAGATTAAGGCTAATTGATCCTGATTTTAAATGTACTTCTGAGCTTGATCTTTGAATGCGTGTTACCCATTTATCATATTTTATGGACATGCAACTTTACTTTAGCCAGTATGAGTACATGACTCATGAGTAGTTATAACCTTGTCATATTTAGGTAGTGTCTGTCATTAACCTTGTCATAATTTAGGAAGTGACCATTATACCCTTGTCATAATTTACGCAGTGTCTTTTATAACCTTGTCATGATGTAGGCAGTGTCAAGTATAACCTTTATGAGAGCCTGAGAGTGCTTCTAGTTGTGGAACCCCGACTTGCACGAGCAGAGCTCTGGAGGCTACGTCGGGTTGTGCAGTGTGTCCTATCCCTCATGAAGAGACAGGTTTCGACACAGTGTTGCGACCTCAGTGTAGAAAAACAGACACGCTCTACACTTATTATTAAGATATCTCAAATGTCTTACACATCTAATCTTGCTTTCTTGTGAGTTTTGGATCCAAATTAATTAATTTGCAGAAGTTATTTGGGGTTACACTTCAGAGGCAGTGAATACCTCCCACTGATGAGCCATCGTAGGTGTTTGGAGTGTGCGTCCAAACACCTACGATAGGCTCTGAATTGGCTGTATCTGAAGTAGGTCAACTAGAGGCCCCAAGTTGGTTGCACATGTAAAACATTATTCTGTCAGAAGTTTAGTTGTATTGAGCTCCGATTGTCTTAAACAATGATACAAGTACACCAGGTGATGAATTTTAAGTACCAGAAAATCAACTTTTTCATTTGTCACCTCATATTTGTCACGCGAATGTCACACTAGGTGTGTGGTTTGGAATCTCTTCATAGGCGAATGGGGTGACACTGAAACGGTCATATTGCTCCGACCAGCCCAACCAGAAGAAAACAAGGAGGACCAAATGCTGTTTCTCTTAAACTAGAGTGCTTCCATATATTTTTTTAGGTGAGACAATGTAATCAGAAGTTGTGAAGGTGTTAATTAACCTTCCGAGAGTGCCGAGATGGCAGAGTTTGGTGCCCACCTGACCGGCACCGGAGGAGGAGATGAGGGGGATGGACCCTCTATATTTGAAGTCTTAGCCCAGGAAAACTTAATGGCATCCCTCAGACCAGCTGTCAAGTATGCTGTTAAGGTAAAAAAAATAAAATAAAAAAATGAACAAATGCAATGCCTCCAGATTCAGTCTGTGGGCTGAGTAAAGAGAAATGATAGGTAAACCAGTCTACACACATTTGATAAGTTTAATATAACTTGGTTACTAAAACTCAAACAATGGGAATGTTAATGCCTTTTCCATTTGATGCCGCCACTGGTGGATGTTGAAGTCCTTGTGGAAGGACCAAATATACAACTTAATTGGAACGTATTTTAATGAACTGAGGCCATCAATAAGTTAACATTTCAGGTGATAGCTGAGAGTAACCCCGGGAGGTATGGTCGGATGTATGGCTACAGTGATGAGATTTATACAATGTTAGACCTGGTGCTTCAGAATTATTACCTCAAACACTACAGTAAGTATTCAATTCAGATTCCCGTTTCTTTTCTTTCCTCACCAAAGAACATAGAGTGTCTGAAACATTAATGCCAAGACTTTTTTTATTAATGTGTTTTAGGTTCATCTTTCGCAGAGAACTTCTATGGTATGAAAAGGATCCCAGTGTCAAATTCAGCAGATAGTCTTTCACAAGTTCCTTTGATGTTGTCAAGAAAAAACAGATTAAAATCACTTTTATTTTTAGTAAGTAATTTACTAGCACTTCTGACTTAATGTAATGCAATTTTAAAGAACTGATGTTCTTAGTTTTCGATATTGCAAAATTTTCAGGGATGATTTTGTTGGTTCAAGGTCATGATTAACATGATGTACCAGATTTATTATATATATATATATTATTATTATATATATTATTGAAAATTTGTAGGTGATGGTGCCATATGTTAAACATAAATGTGATAATTTATATAATAATATGAGAGACAGAGATGAAACTGAATCTTCCCAAAGTACTGCCAGCAAGGTAAATTATCTCACTCACTTTCATCCAATGTTATTTGCATATTTTGTTTAATAATATTCAGATGTATGATGAATATGATTTATATTTTATATAACTTGATACCCTTTCATTATATATGTAAGCATACATGCAATGATTAAGATTTCAAGATCAATAAAGTACCGGTAATCATCATATTTTGTATTAAATATGTCAACAGAAAAAGTAAATCTTATCTGCAAACATTCAAATGATAGCAATTTTTTACATATAAAAATGGAATTTATTTTTAAACTCAAATCAATGTTTCTAAATATGATTTTCAGAGCTATCTCCTGAAGTTGTGTGATGCATTTCTCGTGACCTACCCAATCTTACACCTGGTATATGAAGGTGCGATATTTGTCAGTCAGCTTCTGTATGTGTTTGATAAATGTGGGTTCCATTCACCTCTGCTGTGGTTGGCTGCGGTGCGGCTACGCAACCTCACTGAGCAGGATATTGAAGCCCACAACAGAGGAAAAGAACCACTAAACCTGTCAAACAAAAGGTATTGCTCATAATTTATCGCGATAAATTCACCACTACTGAAGATATTTGTATTACATCTCTCATATTCCAATAGTCCAATACCATATTCCAAGTTCTGTTTAGTTATATTTTCAGTTATCATTACTAGCTTTTTAACTCTCATTAAACAGATGGGATATGTCAAATATATATATGCAGAATTACAAAACTGATATTATTGTGACAATTTTCCACTGGCATGGATTTTTTACACCACAGTTTTCCTCGGCAAGTGCTGGCAGTTCTCAGTCGAGGACTGAGTGTATTGGCGGTGGGCCTGTCCAGCAGTTTGTCAGTAGGAGTCTTCTTCTTACAGTTCCTAGAGTGGTGGTATGCTAGTGATCAGCATGCCACATCACTCACAGCTCTGCCAACTCCACCACCTCCCAAGGTACGTTTAGTATCACTCACAGCCCTGCCAACTCCACCACCTCCCAAGGTACGTTTAGAATCACTCACATCCCTGCCAACTCCACCACCTCCCAAGGTACGTTTAGTATCACTCACAGCCCTGCCAACTCCACCGCCTCCCAAGGTACGTTTAGTATCACTCACAGCCCTGCCAACTCCACCACCTCCCAAGGTACGTTTAGTATCACTCACAGCTCTGCCAACTCCACCACCTCCCAAGGTACGTTTAGTATCACTCACAGCTCTGCCAACTCCACCACCTCCCAAGGTACGTTTAGTATCACTCACAGCTCTGCCAACTCCACCGCCTCCCAAGGTACGTTTAATATAACTCACAGCTCTGCCAACTCCACCACCTCCCAAGGTACGTTTAGTATCACTCACAGCCCTGCCAACTCCACCGCCTCCCAAGGTACGTTTAGTATCACTCACAGCCCTGCCAACTCCACCACCTCCCAAGGTACGTTTGGTATCACTCACAGCCCTGCCAACTCCACCACCTCCCAAGGTACGTTGGGTATCACTCACAGCCCTGCCAACTCCACCACCTCCCAAGGTACGTTGGGTATCACTCACAGCCCTGCCAACTCCACCACCTCCCAAGGTACGTTTAGTATCACTCACAGCCCTGCCAACTCCACCGCCTCCCAAGGTACGTTTGGTATCACTCACAGCCCTGCCAACTCCACCACCTCCCAAGGTACGTTTAGTATCACTCACAGCCCTGCCAACTCCACCACCTCCCAAGGTACGTTTAGTATCACTAACAGCCCTGCCAACTCCACTACCTCCCAAGGTACGTTTAGTATCACTCACAGCCCTGCCAACTCCACCACCTCCCAAGGTACGTTTAGTATCACTCACAGCCCTGCCAACTCCACCACCTCCCAAGGTACGTTTAGTATCACTCACATCCCTGCCAACTCCACCATCTCCCAAGGTACGTTTAGTATCACTAACAGCCCTGCCAACTCCACTACCTCCCAAGGTACGTTTAGTATCACTCACAGCCCTGCCAACTCCACCACCTCCCAAGGTACGTTTAGTATCACTCACAGCCCTGCCAACTCCACCACCTCCCAAGGTACGTTTAGTATCACTAACAGCCCTGCCAACTCCACTACCTCCCAAGGTACGTTTAGTATCACTCACAGCCCTGCCAACTCCACCACCTCCCAAGGTACGTTTAGTATCACTCACAGCCCTGCCAACTCCACCACCTCCCAAGGTACGTTTAGTATCACTAACAGCCCTGCCAACTCCACTACCTCCCAAGGTACGTTTAGTATCACTCACAGCCCTGCCAACTCCACCACCTCCCAAGGTACGTTTAGTATCACTCACATCCCTGCCAACTCCACCACCTCCCAAGGTACGTTTAGTATCACTCACAGCCCTGCCAACTCCACCACCTCCCAAGGTACGTTTAGTATCACTCACAGCCCTGCCAACTCCACCACCTCCCAAGGTACGTTTAGTATCACTCACAGCTCTGCCAACTCCACCACCTCCCAAGGTACGTTTAGTATCACTCACAGCCCTGCCAACTCCACCACCTCCCAAGGTACGTTTAGTATCACTCACAGCCCTGCCAACTCCACCGCCTCCCAAGGTATCTTTAGTATCACTGGATCATTACCAAAATTCCCAAAGTACGAGACAAGGTGCATATTGCCATACATTTACCTGAGTTTTGATTGCTTTACATGAGACTTTCATAGCATTTTTCAGACCCCTTAATTTAATTAAAATTTTGTTAATATTTTAGCCGCACAAGATGGAGTCATTGCCAGCTTTGGCCAGTGTTTGTCCACTCTGCAATAGGATGAGAACAAATGACACAGTGCTAGCCGTCACTGGGTAAGTAGTTCTAAAAGTGTTCCAGTATGAATCATTTAATTTAGCACTTCTATTATGCTATCAAAGCCCATATAATGCCCATAGGTGTTGAAGATTTGATAATGCACTTAGAACTAGATTTGATAGGTTCTTAAATGCTAGATTTGATATTTTCTAAAAATGAATCTTTATGAGCTAGATCTGGTATGTATGCAACCTTTACCTGAAATAAAGTGAAATAAATGATACCTTGGATGCTCTTTTAGACTGATGGCCCAAAAAATTTGTTGCACATTATTTTTAGATACCGTATTTACTGGAATAAAAAATGACTTGTGTATAAGATGACCCCCCCCCCCCACCCCCACCCCCAAATTGATGTTATTTTGCTTGAATTTCCGAATGTAAGACGAGTCGGTTTTACTCGAGACATCGGCACTGCTACCATTGAAGTTTGGCGGCAATTTTAAAAGCAAAATGTAAATACGATGGCCGTGACTTCCTTGACCTTAGCATCAAAATAAAGTGTTTTCATTATGAACTTTCATATTTCAATATCGGATATCGGATGTAGCTGATCGATTTTAATTGTGTTTCAAATGAGAAATAAAGGTATTTACCCAATATTATCATAAATTACGCTTCGCAGGTCGAGAATTTATCCATGTTGAGAATTTCTCCATGTCCTTGACCTTAGTGTCAAAACAAAGTAAAACGTAAATACGTAGTGTTAGGGATCCATCATTGTGCAATATATTAATATTTCAATGTGAGTTAACTTCGCGCCAAAAACAAGTGCCTCTCCCCATCACTTCCGCCTTTCAAAATGATGACCTTGTGTTGCGTAAGCATATTTAAAGCATTGTTAAACAAACATTTTCTTCAACTTGTGCATGATTTACATGCCTCCACCTAATCCAATATAAACCAGGCATAGGATAATGCAGTCAGTCCCCATCCAACTGATGAGATCACAACCGATCAAAACCATTGTTGGTATTGGCCTCGGACTGCGTACGTTGTTGACCTCGTCTTTCAAGATTCTTGCCTTCTTTACTTCGTGTATGATTTACACTTGTTAAAGTGTTGACACGTGGTAGAATATTTCTATGTGTGTATTAACTTGCATTGAAATATATATTGCGTAATGATTCTGTTCTGTTCTCGACCTGCAAAGCATAATGTTTGATGATATTTGGGTAAATACCTGACCGTAAATCACCGTCCACAGGTTGCTCTTGTGTATAAGACGACCCCCCCCCCCCCCCCCCCACCAAACATTAACTTAAGGTTTGGACACGAAAACCTTGTCTGATTCAAGTAAATACGGTAGTTTTTTATGGTATACAGTGACCAGTTCCCATGCCAAATCCCATGGAACCAAACATGGATTCTAAGCAAATTGTATATCATTTTGGTTAGATATGTACGTTTATATTTATATACTTTTATTATTGTAGATATGTATTTTGCTATCCATGCATCTACAGTTTTATAAGAGATCACCACCAGTGTCCTGTCACAGGGTACCCTGCTAATCTGGATCATCTCACTAAGCTCTATCTGGAAGACACGTGATAACAACCAGTGTCCTGTCACAGGGTATCCTGCTAATCTGGATCATCTCACTAAGCTCTATCTGGAGGACACATGATAACCACCAGTGTCCTGTCACAGGGTATCCTGCTAATCTGGATCATCTCACTAAGCTCTATCTGGAGGACACATGATAACCACCAGTGTCCTGTCACAGGGTATCCTGCTAATCTGGATCATCTCACTAAGCTCTATCTGGAGGACACATGATAACCACCAGTGTCCTGTCACAGGGTATCCTGCTAATCTGGATCATCTCACTAAGCTCTATCTGGAAGACACGTGATAACAACCAGTGTCCTGTCACAGGGTATCCTGCTAATCTGGATCATCTCACTAAGCTCTATCTGGAGGACACATGATAACCACCAGTGTCCTGTCACAGGGTACCCTGCTAATCTGGATCATCTCACTAAGCTCTATCTGGAGGACACGTGATAACCACCAGTGTCCTGTCACAGGGTATCCTGCTAATCTGGATCATCTCACTAAGCTCTATCTGGAGGACACATGATAACAACCAGTGTCCTGTCACAGTGTACCCTGCTAATCTGGATCATCTCACTAAGCTCTATCTGGAGGACACGTGATAACAACCAGTGTCCTGTCACAGGGTATCCTGCTAATCTGGATCATCTCACTAAGCTCTATCTGGAGGACACATGATAACAACCAGTGTCCTGTCACAGGGTATCCTGCTAATCTGGATCATCTCACTAAGCTCTATCTGGAGGACACATGATAACTACCAGAATCCACTCAATGAGAATTGCTTTATCATGCTTTACATCAAATTCATAAAGAAATCATATTTTTTTAATTTAACTCTGGCCAATTAGGATTTTTTTCTGATCCTTTGATGATGACAGTTAGACTTGAAACTATTCTAACATTTTGGAAACAGGTTCAGTTTTTACATTAGACACAAAAAGATCCAATGAGAAATATGTGCTAAGCATGTGCAAATTTGTGTTTTGGTATGTTTTGTATGTAATTTTCTCTGTAGAATATTGTTGCTCAATGAAATATCGACAGCTACTACTTAAAGGAATTATTTTAGTAGCTTAGTACATTAGATATAAAAGAAATCATTGTTACAAATTATTTGAAAATCAACACCCCACTGATCAGTGAAGGCAGATGGGCAGAAACCATTGGTTTGCCAGATTATTCAGCTTATACATTGAAATTTCCTTCCATTGTCAAATTTCTTAATTCTATACTTATCTTTTCACATTGGTGATAATGATTTTATAAAATATGGGATTATGATTTGATCTATATTTGTTGTAAGCAATTATCCATTCCATTTGAATTGATAGATACTTTTTCTATTATATCACAAGTTAAGAGAAAATTATGACCCATTTGTCAAATGGTGAAAACATTTATTTTATAATGTAAGTTTCATAAAAATAAAATAAAATTATTCAAGAGGCATTCAGAAGTGTTTGTATTCAAATCTGCACCTTAGAAACACAGGTCAATTCAGGTTAAGGTCACCAACATAAAAAGCATTATTCCTGCTAGAGATAATCATTTTTTTTTGTCCTCATAAAAATTGAATCTTTCCTAATTGTGTTCTACTGGTCAAGGTATTTATACCTTTTATCAGAAATAGAAATCTATTCAGAAAGCAATATCCTTTCATGCCCAGACATCTCAGTGGTGCTCACTTTCATGAAGCATATGTTCTGACATTTGAGTACTCATTGAGTTCAGTGACGTCAATTAAAATTGATGTCAAGTAAATACTTTTATGATATGTCAAAAGAGGCTCAAAATGTGGGATCACTTTTGTAAAAGCTGATCGAACTTGGTGTGGTATGTATCTGTATGTAATCCAATTCACTGGAATTTTATTTTGGCCTTTAATTCAACATTCATCATTCCAAATTTCGTAAAATTTGAATTGGGAGAATGTGCTTCAGCTCCAAGACCACCTCTGACCTCTCAGAATCTAATCATGAAAACTCAGAATTTTTTAATCGAATGGAAAGATCCCAAAATCTTAGTTCCAAGTAAATACATAGAATGGGCAAAAACCATGCAAAAACTAAAACTGAGTTTTCCAAGTGTAATGAAAAATAGTTCCAGGCACCTGCTCATAATCCAAGGAAAACTTCAAATCTGAGCATGAAATTTAAATCTGAGAATTAACAATGTACTTTAAATTTAAGTATAGGAATCTGGCTTCTGTTCTGGTATTCTAGACACTATTATACAAACTTCCTTACATCATTCAATTTTTAGAATTGGACTTTATTTTACCAATTGGGGCATTAAAATGTTTATAATCTGTTTCAGTACATTATTACTTCTATTCTGTCATTTAGATATGGAGCCTCTTTTCTGTCGGATGAGGCCAGTCTCTTCTACTACCTAGCTGCCACATTCAGGTCTCACTTCCAGTGTTTGCCTGCTTTGTCATAACCATGCCTATTCTTTAGTCCAATAAAAATATCACAGTTTAAATTTTTATTTATATATTTATTTACATCTTTACAACTAATAGCGAAACAATAACAGAAAATAAATTCCTTAAGTATTGCACATGCCAATTTGTCCTTCAACTTAACCTGCTTGAATAAGTTAATTTGAAGAGGATGATTTTTAAAGATAAAATTGCATCAACCAAAGCTTTTTGGGTAGGTCAGGAATGGACCATCCTCTCTGCCAGATAGTTGAAATCATACTCAATTTAATTTCCATGGATCCAGTTTCAGATATAAATCAATGTGAAAAATTGATTATTTTCTTGCCCTTGTGATTCTTGATATAATATGAATAAGACAGTATTGATTGAGACAGCATTGATAATTATTCTTTCCAAAAGAAATATCTGTAAAGATGGATGTTTAAGTGTACAGATCAGATCTGAAGTTGAAATTAGTTCCAATCCACATTAAGTGTTGATATTTTTACAAAATGCACTGATTTGCTTGAGGTGTCATGGTCGCTGGTTCTGCTATCAGAGATGCTAACAAGGACAGTACTGACACTATAAAAACATTTGATTTTATGAACTTAATTTTATAGTTTAAGATTAATGTGTTTGACCTAATTTTAAAGGCTTTCTCATTCTTATTGTTGATTATTGGTAAAATCTAAATGAATATAAGCTTTAGAATTTTACAGAAAGCATTTCCAATGAAATTGGCAATAATTCCCTCACATGAAAACCCATGATGGTTATTTATGATATTTACCAAAATCATCATTCAACATAAACATATAGATAAAACTTGCATGAACAGCTATACAAAATGCAGCTGTCTTTTATATTGAAAGAAATTCAAATAACATAAGAGAAAAGATAAGCATAATTTATTTTTCCATGCATGCATATTGATTATATTTAAGAATGTATTTTGAGACAGTATAATTATATCACATTGATTTACAAGAAATTCTATTTTTAAATAGTTCCTTTGCAATGAATTAACAAACCTGACAAGCACATTGGTGAAAGGCAACCGAATCTCAGACTCTTCAATTACATCCCCTGTCCATAAATGCACCCTTCACATTATAAATATCACAGTTTCTGTATAAAATAATGTGGGGAGAAAATTTTAAAACTAATTTTCTGTATGTCCCTAATTTTGATGTCAATATATCTGAGAGCATACCCTCTGTAAAGATGGATTTCATGCCTAGGATGATACTGAGTGTATAATGGATCGAACATTTATCATTCATTTAGTGTTTTCAATATTTTTTTCACTAAAATGTCTCAGTTATATTCATTTTCACATTTTTTAAAAATCAAAACCATGAACTATTACTGGCTCAACCCCAATAAGATTTTTTTTACTTCTGGATTGAATTGTATGAAATAATAACTTAAAAACATTTAAAGTAACGATATGAACATGTTATTCCATGCCAAAATCTGAACCCATGCATGGTTAGTACCCATATAATAATGACTCAGTTGTAATAATTGAGATACACCATATCCCCTGTTGTCCCTGGAGGTAAATCATCCAGATCTGGGCCTGGCTTGAATGGCATAGAAAACTCTGGGTCATTGGCAGGGTGTGTAGGAAGGCCGTCCTCATCTGACCCATACTTATAGGGCATCACATAGCCAGTATTACTGTTATTGTCATAGGAGATGCCTGCTGCCATGTCATTGGTGCTATAGCCTGGTGGAGGACTCTCCTGTAATAAAGGGCAAAATCAATGATAACTCAAACTTTGATAGGATATCATCCATAAAGATGCTCAGACAAAAAAAAACATCAAGACAACAAAGAAAATGAAAAGTCATCAAGAAAAACAGTAAACGAAAGGCCATTGAATAACTCATCGAGAAATTCAGAAACTCATCAAGAAACTCAGAAAATGAAAGATCATTGAGAAACTCATAAAATGAAAGGTCATTGAGAAACTCAGAAAAGGAAATACCATACTTTTAAATGAGATTCTATATCTGGAGATTTCAAAGGTGATATCTCCAGAGCTTCAATCATTTGGTATATAATACCTTTTCAATATAAGGTGGAGGTTGTTCCATGGTACCACCAGTTGCTTGTTCTGGAGTGTAGGCGGCACTCAGTGGGGGCAGACCAGCATTCTGGTCCAGTGGAGATCTGCAATGAAAATACGATACTTCATCACGCATAGTAAACAAATCATCCACTCAGCTGGTTGACAAAGAAAGGCAAAATGCTTTAGTGTTCCCTTTTGATTGGTTATAATTGGTACACCTGGTGGAATACACAGTCAGATTGTCCCTCTTCTGAAGTCATTCCTATGTCATCAAAAATATGGACATTGGCCTGGTTTCCCTGATATTTTAGGTACATTTTATATCGAGAATCCACGTGCAAACTGGCCTGGTGATCCCCGCTGTCCCTGATATTCTATATAGAGCACCTACCTGTGTGCGCTGGCCTGGTGATCCCCACTGTCCCTGATATTCTATATAGAGCACCTACCTGTGTACGCTGGCCTGGTGATCCCCGCTGTCCCTGATATTCTATATAGAGCACCTACCTGTGTACGCTGGCCTGGTGATCCCCACTGTCCCTGATATTCTATATAGAGCACCTACCTGTGTACGCTGGCCTGGTGATCCCCACTGTCCCTGATATTCTATATAGAGCACCTACCTGTGTACGCTGGCCTGGTGATCCCCACTGTCCCTGATATTCTATATAGAGCACTTACCTGTGTACGCTGGCCTGGTGATCCCCACTGTCCCTGATATTCTATATAGAGCACCTACCTGTGTACGCTGGCCTGGTGATCCCCACTGTCCCTGATATTCTATATAGAGCACCTACCTGTGTACGCTGGCCTGGTGATCCCCACTGTCCCTGATATTCTATATAGAGCACCTACCTGTGTACGCTGACCTGATGATCCCCAATGTCCCTGATATTCTATATAGAGCACCTACCTGTGTACGCTGGCCTGGTGATCCCCGCTGTCCCTGATATTCTATATAGAGCACTTACCTGTGTACGCTGGCCTGGTGATCCCCGCTGTCCCTGATATTCTATATAGAGCACTTACCTGTGTACGCTGGCCTGGTGATCCCCGCTGTCCCTGATATTCTATATAGAGCACCTACCTGTGTACGCTGGCCTGGTGATCCCCGCTGTCCCTGATATTCTATATAGAGCACTTACCTGTGTACGCTGGCCTGGTGATCCCCACTGTCCCTGATATTCTATATAGAGCACCTACCTGTGTACGCTGGCCTGGTGATCCCCACTGTCCCTGATATTCTATATAGAGCACCTACCTGTGTACGCTGACCTGGTGATCTCCACTGTCCCTGATATTCTATATAGAGCACCTACCTGTGTACGCTGGCCTGGTGATCCCCGCTGTCCCTGATATTCTATATAGAGCACCTACCTGTGTACGCTGGCCTGGTGATCCCCACTGTCCCTGATATTCTATATAGAGCACCTACCTGTGTACGCTGACCTGGTGATCTCCACTGTCCCTGATATTCTATATAGAGCACCTACCTGTGTACGCTGGCCTGGTGATCCCCGCTGTCCCTGATATTCTATATAGAGCACCTACCTGTGTACGCTGGCCTGGTGATCCCCACTGTCCCTGATATTCTATATAGAGCACCTACCTGTGTACGCTGACCTGGTGATCCCCACTGTCCCTGATATTCGATATAGAGCACCTACCTGTGTACGCTGGCCTGGTGATCCCCACTGTCCCTGATATTCTATATAGAGCACCTACCTGTGTACGCTGGCCTGGTGATCCCCGCTGTCCCTGATATTCTATATAGAGCACCTACCTGTGTACGCTGGCCTGGTGATCCCCGCTGTCTCTGATATTCTATATAGAGCACCTACCTGTGTACGCTGGCCTGGTGATCCCCACTGTCCCTGATATTCTATATAGAGCACCTACCTGTGTACGCTGACCTGGTGATCTCCACTGTCCCTGATATTCTATATAGAGCACCTACCCGTGCATGCTGGCCTGGTGATCCCCGCTGTCCCTGATATTCTATATAGAGCACCTACCCGTGCATGCTGGCCTGGTGATCCCCGCTGTCCCTGATATTCTATATAGAGCACCTACCTGTGTACGCTGGCCTGGTGATCCCCGCTGTCCCTGATATTCTATATAGAGCACCTACCTGTGTACGCTGACCTGGTGATCTCCACTGTCCCTGATATTCTATATAGAGCACCTACCTGTGTACGCTGGCCTGGTGATCCCCACTGTCCCTGATATTCTATATAGAGCACCTACCTGTGTACGCTAGTCTGGTGATCCCCACTGTCCCTGATATTCTATATAGAGCACTTACCTGTGTGCGCTGGCCTGGTGATCCCCACTGTCCCTGATATTCTATATAGAGCACCTACCTGTGTACGCTGGCCTGGTGATCCCCACTGTCCCTGATATTCTATATAGAGCACCTACCTGTGTACGCTGACCTGGTGATCCCCGCTGTCCCTGATATTCTATATAGAGCACTTACCTGTGTACGCTGGCCTGGTGATCCCCGCTGTCCCTGATATTCTATATAGAGCACCTACCTGTGTACGCTGGCCTGGTGATCCCCGCTGTCCCTGATATTCTATATAGAGCACCTACCTGTGTACGCTGGCCTGGTGATCCCCGCTGTCCCTGATATTCTATATAGAGCACCTACCTGTGTACGCTGGCCTGGTGATCGATCCCCACTGTCCCTAATATTCTATATAGAGCACCTACCTGTGTACGCTGACCTGATGATCCCCAATGTCCCTGATATTCTATATAGAGCACCTACCTGTGTACGCTGGCCTGGTGATCCCCACTGTCCCTGATATTCTATATAGAGCACCTACCTGTGTACGCTGGCCTGGTGATCCCCACTGTCCCTGATATTCTATATAGAGCACCTACCTGTGTACGCTGGCCTGGTGATCCCCACTGTCCCTGATATTCTATATAGAGCACCTACCTGTGTACGCTGACCTGATGATCCCCAATGTCCCTGATATTCTATATAGAGCACCTACCTGTGTACGCTGGCCTGGTGATCCCCGCTGTTCTGGTTCCTGCGCTCTCTACGCCGCTGTCTCCGCTGCTCTAGGCGTTTTCTTTCCTTGTAGGTCTTGATGGCGAGCAATGCGGCCAGGCTTCCCGTCAGTACGATGAGGACTACCACCACAGAAATAATGATGACCACTGTATTGTTCACTTTACTGCCAGGCACTGCAGAAAACAAAGCGGGCATAAGAACAAATATTTTGTTGTTGTTTTATGACACTTATTTCTATGCCTTTTGTAAACTTTGCAATTTGTTTCATTCCACTGCAGTTCTCTGCATGAGGGGTGGAGGGGGGGGGGGGTACTTCTTGACGCATCAGTAACAAATACAATTTGGGCAGACAAAGAATCTGTTACAAATATTTTTTTGTTAATTATATTCTAGGTCTATTTTTAGATGTTCAGTTGGATTTTGGAATTTAAAATTGATTATTAGGGAAGTTTTATAATAACACATATTCAACAGCCATATTATCAAGAATTGAGCAATTTTAAAGCAAAGTCTTTATTTCAAACAGGTAAAGAAAATATGTTGTGGTTAATTTCAATTATTTTCAAATATTTCAAATATTTTAGTCGTAGTCAACTTAAAATATACGATTAAGATATTTCAGGGTATTCATCCCTGTAGCTCATACCTGAAATGGACTATTAACGACTTAAGATGGCTGAAATGAAAGCATGGTCTGCACTTTGAAGAAAAAATAATCTGAGAGCAATAATAACAATAGTTATATTGCTCTCAGATATAATGCACATTTCTTATGATTACCTGTCATCTGTATGCATGAGGGAGGAAAGTGTCATGGCAGCCACGAAAGTGGCATGTCTATTGATTAATTGTACAGATTGTAATTAGCAAAAGCTTGTGAATATTGAGTTAGTAACTTTATATATATATTATATTATGTTATATTTTCCCCTAGAACAGTGAACAAATTTGTCTTTTCATAAGCCTCATGTTACTGCATACCTACAGGCCAAGTGGGATTAATTTCTACCTGTGTGAAGTTATCAACATCTTAATGAATAGTTGACCTAGAAAATCTGAATTAATCTATCAACGTAACCAGAGCATAATCGTGTCAATCCTGGAGACACGCAACTTATCCAGACACTAAATCACAGCCACTCTAGATGAAATCTGAATTATGAATGGCAAGATTTGAAAAATTGTTTTACATCAACTATAAAATCCAAATTCTCAAGAAATCAACATGTTTGTCACTTACATGTATAATTATATAATCATCAGGAATTGAATTTTAAGGAGAATGTTACCCAATTTTAACACAGAAAGCTGCCCCCAGTTAAACATTGCTTTACAAGAAGTACTTCAGACTTAAACACATTGAAAATCTAGTATATTTACACCATCAAAATCCAGACAATAGTATACACTCAACTATAACAACATTTGTTAAATTTTGTGATGATCTGATGCACCTTATGTGACATTTGTGAGAAATTAAGAAGTGGTTATCAGCAGAATTACATGGATTTGTTCTGGATGAGTGCTTGGATTAGTTCAGAACAATGGTTTCATGCCACTCAGTAAATACTGATATGTACTGTGATACTGATAATCATTTGTAATAGATTTATAACTTGTTTCAGATTGGCTGGTGCACACTATATTCCCCTTGACAAGAGGCTGCAACTAGTAAACATATTTAAGTACTACAACCTTTTCATGTCTAACATTTCTTCATATTTGTGATATTTGACATTGTGATTCATATTTAATGAAAGTTTCCCTAATATATATCCACAAGGAGTTGTTAAAGAACAATGTAATCTTCATACTTATGCGATATCTACTATAATAAATGGCTACTTGAAATTGTTATATTAACTGTCAATGTGTAAATAAAGCATGATATAATTTTCTAATAAATCATACATCCATCAACATTTAAGTATGAATAATTATTGGTCTGTCCCTTAGAAATTCTTTAGATATTTGAGAAATGAAGTCTCGACCTCTCCTCCCTTCTACTTGATCTTACCAAATAAAACAATCTATTGATTATATACCAGAACAAGATTAGATAGGATTGATTCAGATTGCTTAGTTCTACAGCTTATATAAGAGTTAGATGCTGACCTGGTTCCGGAAGATATAATGTCCTATCATAAGTTTTATAGAATGAGCACTTACCTGGTTCCGGAGGATATGGTGTCCTGTCATAAGTTTTGTAGAATGAGCACTTAATGACCCCCAGGAGAGGGCCGAGGATGCGCTCATCGAGGTTGCGCTGCCACTGCGCAGCTTCCTGTCCGCAGTAGGACCTCACAGAGTTGTATACACAGTCTATATATGTATTGGCATACCTGAAGTTATCAATAAATGTTAATCTACTGCTAAAATCATCAGAATATCTGTATTCATCATACTTCCAATATGTCTGTTATATTGAGGTTTTAGACACTACAGCATTACTTTTGCAGAATTAAATTATTTATAATAATATATAATATTATATAAAATATAGTAATAAGCAATCATATAGTTCTATATCAGATTAGGTCTGCTCATGGCCGGCCTCTTATGTGTTATGTTTCTGAAATAAATGCGTCCTCAGTAATATTTTTAACTTTTCAAGTTTTACAGTGATACACAAGAGTTAGTAGTATTCACATGTTAATACTTACTGGCATACCCTATCCCTCCTATATGAACCTGAGACATTCGGGTCTATACCAGATAGACTGGATTCCAGAGTCTCATTGCACTTTCCCCCGTCTATATGGAGATCTGGTTGGATCAAACAATCTCTGAAACTCAAATACTCTGAAAACAAAAGTACATTTCATTTTCATTTTTCCAGTAATTAATTTTGTTGTTTTTTTGTTTTTTTTGTTATTTTAATATCATTGAGTGTTTTATACTGAAATAGGTCTTTTTTTATTGGGTAAAATGCGACTCCTGAAATTTATCAAGTTCAGTCTGACAATATCAATAAATTAAGACTGTAATAGTATACTCTCGGCGGGATGCCAATAGGTTTTGCCGAGTAAACTTATAGATGTAGATGTAGACAGGAAAATTAAATAAGGGAATTATTTTTAAATCTTACATGATGTTAGTTTAATCTAATCTTACCATACAGAATATCATTAAAGAGCCCACCTACCTTCAAGGGCTTGATAGCATATAAAATAATAGGACTGTTCTAAGCCAACATAGAAGAGTTGGTCCAGTACATCACACTGATATCTGAATGGCTTCAGACATATCTCCACCTCATCATAGGTGCTGAAATAAAAGAATGAAGGAATAAATGAATGAATATATATATATATATATATATATATATATATATATATATATATATATATATATATATATATATATATATATATATATATATTGATAAATATATATGTATATAAAAGTGGTGATAAAATGGCTTAATTTCTTCAATTACTTCTAAAGAAAAAGGTTTATGATTTTCAGTCATTCAGTCAATGGCAATAGTTCCATAGAGATCGAGATAATAAAGATAAGTAATACCTTCATTCATGCCAAAAAGACTGTAATATAAAAGGTGTATAAAATACATTGCTGTTGCTATCAAATACATCTATATTAACACTAAACGCGTGTTAATATCACATATGGGCGTTTGCTTACTTGCATATGTCTTTGATGGTGGGCTCGTCATAGGTTGGTATTATTGTGGCTTTGTTTTCAAAGTCAAACTTCATCATAGGCCTGACACAGTCAGCCACCTGCTTATCTGTACAGGCCTGGCTGCACAAGGGCCTCACTGAAACATCAATCCACTCTTAATATCTTTATTGTATATCAAAGTTACCAGACAATATTGATATAAAAGGTTTTGTGTGGTTTGCTATATAGTTAGATATATTTTTTAATGATTGGGATGGAAAAGTAAGAAATGTGTTTGCCATATTGTAAACAAATTGCCTTACTTTCAGTGAATAGAAATATGTAAATGTCATAATAACATTTGTTTGGTCCACATATATACATTCAATATGATATTATCATAATATGCCTGCCTACCCGTCAGCATAGAAATTATGCCAAAGATGATATGGAAACTTCTTCTTATCTCTGCCATAGTCTGTGTGAAAAGGAAACTGTCATAGCCTGTTTGAAAAAGAAAAAATAAGAAAAATAATTCACAGTTGTGTTACAAATACAAACAATTGCATAGTACACCTGTATATTGTGTATGGTCAAGATGAAGCCCTGTGGACATACACATACCTTGACAAGTAATAGAACCACTATTAGACACCCAGTGCCTGCAGGTGCCAGCCACCAATTATAACATACACACCCCACTAACCACCCCCTCAAATGCACCAACACACTGCCATGGCCAGCCCAGACAAGTGGACACACAATGGTAGCATTAGAATGAACCAAAAATCACATTTGGTTTTTATAAATGTATAAAGGGACATTTTGATTGGGTTCCTTGTCACATTTTATAATCAATTAATATAATGATGTGGGTTAATGAGGAGTTTAACATGAACACCCCTGTGGATAGTTTCATAAAAGGGCACTTGTGATAGTTAGTTTGAGATAGGGAGGGTGGTCAGATAGACAGAGGCTTGGCCACATCTATCATTCATGCCCTTGTGAATTTGAACTCACGATGTTCACAAAGTTTTGTCTCAAGAGCGATTGAACATAACTAATAATGTTAAAAGAAATCGTCACAAACAAGATTTGTATTAGAAATTAGATTATGTTAGTTAAAATGTACTCTTAATTACAAATAGCATTACATTAAATGTGTATAAAAAACTTAATGTAAGAACATATACTTAGCAAGACACATCTTATGTTTTATTTTTTAACAGAAATGGTCTGCACAGGGAATGTGAATAATTATTGATGAAGCAGGTTGTTTCACATGGCTTTTCACCTGCATCAGCTCATTCTTTTCTTGTTAGAAATAAGCCCAAAGGCACAAAGCTGTCATTTATTCCCATTTGCTCATTTGCAGTTAATGTGGCACACGCGCAGAAACCAATGTGTCAAGTTATAATGGCCATTATAACTGCATAAGTGACAAAGAAAGCTAGGGGCACTCATAGAGTCCATTAAATCGAGGTATTGTGAGATCACAAATTGAACTAATCCTCGCATCTTAGTTCCAGGAAGCGTCCATCTATGGCAAGCAAATATATCTTAATAAGACTAATAACAAGATATCAATTAACTACAAGACCAAAACAAGGGGTATATTTTAAATATTGAGAGATCTTTACTTGAGATATTATGTCATTTTACTATCTCTGCCATGCTGGGTGTATTGAAGATAAAAAGCCTGCTCTTCCTAAGAACATCACACTCGGTCCCTCCTAAATCCGGCTACCAGAGCAAACATTATATACCAGGAACACATTTGCATTTTATGTTTTATTCACTCAGAATTGTGTCAGTGTTTCATTGTTGTTATATATACCTGTATAAACGCAAACATATGCACATACACATAAGGTGGGATACATTTTCAAATTATTCTGAGTTTATTAGCAGCGATTCAAAACAGACCTTTATTATGAAATGCTTATCAATGTGGAATGAATGTTGTGAATAGAAAATGTAAACTTATAATTGATAATTGGCATACGGATAAAATGGTGTTTTTTGTTTGTGAAGTGATGGCATATCTGACATAAATTTAACTTACACACAGAATAAGGACTGCGATTATGCCACCCCGCCCTTATATATATATGAAGGCGTTGCTTAAGATCTGGTCATTTGAGATGGAAAAGCGTGGTTAGTAAACAGTGTGTTTGAATAATGGTTAGCAAACAGTTCTCAACCCACCTATTTGGAGCTTGTATCCTTCTTTTGTATGCTACTTTATCAGTTCTATGTCAGCCAGTCTATTCTAATGATTTGGCTCTCCATAGTTCTGGCAGGATCCAACAGTGAACAAAGCCTTTTTATGTTAAAAACTATCCACATGGTGAGATGTAGCCATACAAGATGCTTTGGAACATTTTATAATTCTGTTTCCAGAACTGGCAGGTAAACACTTGGGCACACAGCAGACTTACCTACTCTCTGCTTCACTGGGTCCACACCGACTGAGTGCATATCACCCAAACATAGGGTCCCTCAGTGGAAAAGAGGTCCCAATATCACTATTGTGGAATGTGTTCCTTTCAAAGTTTCCAGCAATAATATGTTTCTAGATCTGTACTGTAACATATTCGATGTTGATGTTTAAATGCAGGTATTGCGATGGTGTTTAATCTTACAGAATTATAAATCACAACATTTGATTAATTTGAATCTACTTTCATACATCCATTAAAAGGTACACTATTTTCTCGTCATTCACTTAAAAATGTCTGTTTTTTTCCTTCACAAATGTATCTTTAGTTTATTTGGCATTCCCAGATCAAGTGATAGACTTTTATCATTTGATTATTGTGTTGCTTTAGCATTAAAGCAAACATCGATATCACTAGTTTGAGTGATATTCTTTGTAAGAGATCCATCAAGCAGTTCAGCCAAGCAGAGAGGGGTCCACCCTTCCCTGCCTGTCGTCATCCACCGTGCACTATTCCACAAATAAATTGTGTCAACATCACAATGTTAGCTCAAATGACTGAAATAAAGCATATTATTTTAATTGGTATTTTGTAAGTTATTGCCTTTTGATTCTTGGGTATTTATAAATCTAAAGTTATGAATTTAAAAGTTCTATTCTGATGCTACCTACATGTGGGTATTAGTATCCAGCATAGAGAAAAAATATACTTTTTCTATGGTATCCAGGAAGTGTTTAAAAAAGCCGGCCCGCCTGAGCCTTGGATTCTCCTGACTATGATGTAATTCTTATATATGCATTCAGAATTTAATCTGAATGTCATATATTTATTTCTGTTATTTGGTATAAAGCAGAACTCATATTAAGAAATGATTTAGAGATATATTTATGGCTTGGGTATGCAATATCCATGGATTTGGATGAGCAGCAGGAAAAACTGAGAACCATAAAGATGCCAGATATCTCGTGTTTGCCATTTTAATGAGTTGTGTGGTTTAATGCATTTAAAAGCTATATATAAGAATAAAACAGATCGAAAAAGTTGAATATTGCCTTGACAAGTGTTTATAAGTCATTATTTAAATTCTCATTCTTATTGTCACAACAGTGACATATCTTGAAGGCTGAAGCTGACAGTCAGCAATAGTACAGTTATCATATAGCATATTACTATTTTCGAGAAACCGCTAAATACATGTTACAACACACCTCTAATAATGAATAAGACCCCAAATATCTATAAATTCCAATTATATTCTATTGAATTTATATTGTTTGGGTGCATTAACCAGGAGAATAGATTTGAAATGTCAGACTCCGATGTTTATGATCTTTAATTATGGCTAATCCCATGTTCACATTTAAACATGATGGGTTGGAATGAAAGGTGACCTTTCTCTGGACAATAACACAGCTAAGTATTGTTCTTTTTCGTATTTATACAGAAAATCAATTGCTTTGCCCAGTGATTTATTTCTCTTAGGTTCTGGTTTTATAATTCTAGCCGCATCACTTATGTTCTCACTTTTTACAGAATTCTACCAAACATTTTCTTTTTCAATATATTTATCCATTATAACATACAGGCTACATAATAACGGGATATCATGGGACAATTATTATCAAGACAGCAATGGTAAAATGTTCTCAAAAGTGATATCTTATTTGACATTTGGAACTCAACTGTTTAACCTCTTAGGTAGGTTATGCTCAGGCAGACGTATTATTTGTTAATCGACTGTTTCTGAAGACAAGACCTGGTGGCTGTTGGTGGAAATGTGTGTTCATTCACTATTGAGATCGAATGTTTTCTATTTGTAGATATAGATATTGCTTCTGGCATTTAACAAGAAAATTCGCTGAGCCTAATGGGAAATAGATAGAATCTGGGGTGGGGGAGCTGGGGTGGCAAGCCCATATAAGTGAACGTGGGGGTTTGTGGAACATTCAGGGTGACTTCTTTTGCAACCAAAGAAAAGTTTGGTTGGCTTGTAGTTATCTGGGCTTTAAAATATGCACGTTTGGTCAACTATTATATCCCATGTAATCTGCGGCCTATGTGCACATTCTATGTAAACAAGTCCTCATTGCTCTACATTCGATATAAACACAATATCTGATTGGTTAATATTAGATATCTCATTTGAATTTCCCAAGCATGTGCTCTAAACACTTCAGACCTGAGTCTACTATTTGATATGTGGGACCAGGGCATACGAAAGTAGTGCTTGATAATTTCCTACTCCCCCTTATTATACATGATAATAACGAGATGCAGATCACATTAGACATAAAATGAATCGTGATATTTAATAGCACAATAATGGCTTGTTTTGTCAAAGTTATTAGAAAAATAATGAGAATAATTGAAGGGACTATATATTGATCTTTGCTATCAGGGGCTCATTTCTATATTGCCATGTTCTGTTCTTTGTTTTCAAGATAGGTGGCGCTTTAACAGATCCTAGCAAAAAATTTCAATGGTCAACCTAACTTCATACTCTGCTTTTAGGAAGATAAATATTTTTGCCATCTTATAAGTATTTTTCAAAATACCCTAGGTCGATACGAATATTTTCTATGAATTTTTGAAGGTGAGGCATTTACTATGGTTTTCAATGGGACATTGTAATAGTGGTCCGAGGCCTAATAGGCAAACAGCATGGAGTTTAACTTTCAACTGTGAATCTTTTGAGCAGTGATTTGTCAATTAATTTAGTAAATTTATGTAAATAGGAAATAGATCCAGTGTAGTTTAATCCATATCAGGTCCCTTTTTGCCTGATATAATGTATGACAATGCCAACAACCCCTATAAACCTCTATATTGAAGTGCATGCTCTATTGGCACCTGGACCACATGCTGCACAAGTCAATAGGTGTATTTTATATAATAAATATACACAGCAGAGAGAGTTAACAATGTGAAGATGTATAAGAAAAAACTGTATAAAATGTCCATTGTGAACTTCATGCTCATCAATTAGGCAAAATGCATGCTCTCAGACTCTCTGTTTTCTGTGTAACATCCTAATATATTGCTCTTAGAGGGATCTCTATTTTTAATATTTCATAAATTATGCATGAAATCAGAAGGTAACATTCAAATTTAAATAATTTGCATAATAAAGTATCATTTTGTACTCTTTATCCTATAATATCGACTCAAAACAACATTTTACAGCACAAAATAGCATTTTTTCATGATTTCTTAAAAAGTTTTTGATTTTTTTTGGCATTAAAAAATTCTTTTGCGTAGTTATTTAAAATTTATACATGTGCATCCCTACTTTACAATTTGATTCTGAAAGTTTGAAGTCAATATAAAATGAAATACTAGTTTTAATCATCCCTTATTGTGTGGCACCAAAATGCCCTGAATGGTACTCTAATCTGGTAAGACCAGGGGAGCCAATAGGTGGCACTATGGTATATAGGTAAGCATGCATGCTTGTTTTAACACCTGCACTTAATTAGGGTAATATCATAGATGACTATAATTGGCATAAAGTTGCATTTAGGTCTATATTTGATCTCTATTAGGCAAACAGCATGGAGTTTAACTTTCAACTGTGAATCTTTTGAGCAGTGATTTGTCAATTAATTTAGTAAATTTATGTAAATAGGAAATAGATCCAGTGTAGTTTAATCCATATCAGGTCCCTTTTTGCCTGATATAATGTATGACAATGCCAACAACCCCTATAAACCTCTATATTGAAGTGCATGCTCTATTGGCACCTGGACCACATGCTGCACAAGTCAATAGGTGTATTTTATATAATAAATATACACAGCAGAGAGAGTTAACAATGTGAAGATGTATAAGAAAAAACTGTATAAAATGTCCATTGTGAACTTCATGCTCATCAATTAGGCAAAATGCATGCTCTCAGACTCTCTGTTTTCTGTGTAACATCCTAATATATTGCTCTTAGAGGGATCTCTATTTTTAATATTTCATAAATTATGCATGAAATCAGAAGGTAACATTCAAATTTAAATAATTTGCATAATAAAGTATCATTTTGTACTCTTTATCCTATAATATCGACTCAAAACAACATTTTACAGCACAAAATAGCATTTTTTCATGATTTCTTAAAAAGTTTTTGATTTTTTTTGGCATTAAAAAATTCTTTTGCGTAGTTATTTAAAATTTATACATGTGCATCCCTACTTTACAATTTGATTCTGAAAGTTTGAAGTCAATATAAAATGAAATACTAGTTTTAATCATCCCTTATTGTGTGGCACCAAAATGCCCTGAATGGTACTCTAATCTGGTAAGACCAGGGGAGCCAATAGGTGGCACTATGGTATATAGGTAAGCATGCATGCTTGTTTTAACACCTGCACTTAATTAGGGTAATATCATAGATGACTATAATTGGCATAAAGTTGCATTTAGGTCTATATTTGATCTCTATTAGACCTGAGTCTACTATTTGATATGTGGGACCAGGGCATACGAAAGTAGTGCTTGATAATTTCCTACTCCCCCTTATTATACATGATAATAACGAGATGCAGATCACATTAGACATAAAATGAATCGTGATATTTAATAGCACAATAATGGCTTGTTTTGTCAAAGTTATTAGAAAAATAATGAGAATAATTGAAGGGACTATATATTGATCTTTGCTATCAGGGGCTCATTTCTATATTGCCATGTTCTGTTCTTTGTTTTCAAGATAGGTGGCGCTTTAACAGATCCTAGCAAAAAATTTCAATGGTCAACCTAACTTCATACTCTGCTTTTAGGAAGATAAATATTTTTGCCATCTTATAAGTATTTTTCAAAATACCCTAGGTCGATACGAATATTTTCTATGAATTTTTGAAGGTGAGGCATTTACTATGGTTTTCAATGGGACATTGTAATAGTGGTCCGAGGCCTAATAGGCAAACAGCATGGAGTTTAACTTTCAACTGTGAATCTTTTGAGCAGTGATTTGTCAATTAATTTAGTAAATTTATGTAAATAGGAAATAGATCCAGTGTAGTTTAATCCATATCAGGTCCCTTTTTGCCTGATATAATGTATGACAATGCCAACAACCCCTATAAACCTCTATATTGAAGTGCATGCTCTATTGGCACCTGGACCACATGCTGCACAAGTCAATAGGTGTATTTTATATAATAAATATACACAGCAGAGAGAGTTAACAATGTGAAGATGTATAAGAAAAAACTGTATAAAATGTCCATTGTGAACTTCATGCTCATCAATTAGGCAAAATGCATGCTCTCAGACTCTCTGTTTTCTGTGTAACATCCTAATATATTGCTCTTAGAGGGATCTCTATTTTTAATATTTCATAAATTATGCATGAAATCAGAAGGTAACATTCAAATTTAAATAATTTGCATAATAAAGTATCATTTTGTACTCTTTATCCTATAATATCGACTCAAAACAACATTTTACAGCACAAAATAGCATTTTTTCATGATTTCTTAAAAAGTTTTTGATTTTTTTTGGCATTAAAAAATTCTTTTGCGTAGTTATTTAAAATTTATACATGTGCATCCCTACTTTACAATTTGATTCTGAAAGTTTGAAGTCAATATAAAATGAAATACTAGTTTTAATCATCCCTTATTGTGTGGCACCAAAATGCCCTGAATGGTACTCTAATCTGGTAAGACCAGGGGAGCCAATAGGTGGCACTATGGTATATAGGTAAGCATGCATGCTTGTTTTAACACCTGCACTTAATTAGGGTAATATCATAGATGACTATAATTGGCATAAAGTTGCATTTAGGTCTATATTTGATCTCTATTAGGCAAACAGCATGGAGTTTAACTTTCAACTGTGAATCTTTTGAGCAGTGATTTGTCAATTAATTTAGTAAATTTATGTAAATAGGAAATAGATCCAGTGTAGTTTAATCCATATCAGGTCCCTTTTTGCCTGATATAATGTATGACAATGCCAACAACCCCTATAAACCTCTATATTGAAGTGCATGCTCTATTGGCACCTGGACCACATGCTGCACAAGTCAATAGGTGTATTTTATATAATAAATATACACAGCAGAGAGAGTTAACAATGTGAAGATGTATAAGAAAAAACTGTATAAAATGTCCATTGTGAACTTCATGCTCATCAATTAGGCAAAATGCATGCTCTCAGACTCTCTGTTTTCTGTGTAACATCCTAATATATTGCTCTTAGAGGGATCTCTATTTTTAATATTTCATAAATTATGCATGAAATCAGAAGGTAACATTCAAATTTAAATAATTTGCATAATAAAGTATCATTTTGTACTCTTTATCCTATAATATCGACTCAAAACAACATTTTACAGCACAAAATAGCATTTTTTCATGATTTCTTAAAAAGTTTTTGATTTTTTTTGGCATTAAAAAATTCTTTTGCGTAGTTATTTAAAATTTATACATGTGCATCCCTACTTTACAATTTGATTCTGAAAGTTTGAAGTCAATATAAAATGAAATACTAGTTTTAATCATCCCTTATTGTGTGGCACCAAAATGCCCTGAATGGTACTCTAATCTGGTAAGACCAGGGGAGCCAATAGGTGGCACTATGGTATATAGGTAAGCATGCATGCTTGTTTTAACACCTGCACTTAATTAGGGTAATATCATAGATGACTATAATTGGCATAAAGTTGCATTTAGGTCTATATTTGATCTCTATTAGACCTGAGTCTACTATTTGATATGTGGGACCAGGGCATACGAAAGTAGTGCTTGATAATTTCCTACTCCCCCTTATTATACATGATAATAACGAGATGCAGATCACATTAGACATAAAATGAATCGTGATATTTAATAGCACAATAATGGCTTGTTTTGTCAAAGTTATTAGAAAAATAATGAGAATAATTGAAGGGACTATATATTGATCTTTGCTATCAGGGGCTCATTTCTATATTGCCATGTTCTGTTCTTTGTTTTCAAGATAGGTGGCGCTTTAACAGATCCTAGCAAAAAATTTCAATGGTCAACCTAACTTCATACTCTGCTTTTAGGAAGATAAATATTTTTGCCATCTTATAAGTATTTTTCAAAATACCCTAGGTCGATACGAATATTTTCTATGAATTTTTGAAGGTGAGGCATTTACTATGGTTTTCAATGGGACATTGTAATAGTGGTCCGAGGCCTAATAGGCAAACAGCATGGAGTTTAACTTTCAACTGTGAATCTTTTGAGCAGTGATTTGTCAATTAATTTAGTAAATTTATGTAAATAGGAAATAGATCCAGTGTAGTTTAATCCATATCAGGTCCCTTTTTGCCTGATATAATGTATGACAATGCCAACAACCCCTATAAACCTCTATATTGAAGTGCATGCTCTATTGGCACCTGGACCACATGCTGCACAAGTCAATAGGTGTATTTTATATAATAAATATACACAGCAGAGAGAGTTAACAATGTGAAGATGTATAAGAAAAAACTGTATAAAATGTCCATTGTGAACTTCATGCTCATCAATTAGGCAAAATGCATGCTCTCAGACTCTCTGTTTTCTGTGTAACATCCTAATATATTGCTCTTAGAGGGATCTCTATTTTTAATATTTCATAAATTATGCATGAAATCAGAAGGTAACATTCAAATTTAAATAATTTGCATAATAAAGTATCATTTTGTACTCTTTATCCTATAATATCGACTCAAAACAACATTTTACAGCACAAAATAGCATTTTTTCATGATTTCTTAAAAAGTTTTTGATTTTTTTTGGCATTAAAAAATTCTTTTGCGTAGTTATTTAAAATTTATACATGTGCATCCCTACTTTACAATTTGATTCTGAAAGTTTGAAGTCAATATAAAATGAAATACTAGTTTTAATCATCCCTTATTGTGTGGCACCAAAATGCCCTGAATGGTACTCTAATCTGGTAAGACCAGGGGAGCCAATAGGTGGCACTATGGTATATAGGTAAGCATGCATGCTTGTTTTAACACCTGCACTTAATTAGGGTAATATCATAGATGACTATAATTGGCATAAAGTTGCATTTAGGTCTATATTTGATCTCTATTAGGCAAACAGCATGGAGTTTAACTTTCAACTGTGAATCTTTTGAGCAGTGATTTGTCAATTAATTTAGTAAATTTATGTAAATAGGAAATAGATCCAGTGTAGTTTAATCCATATCAGGTCCCTTTTTGCCTGATATAATGTATGACAATGCCAACAACCCCTATAAACCTCTATATTGAAGTGCATGCTCTATTGGCACCTGGACCACATGCTGCACAAGTCAATAGGTGTATTTTATATAATAAATATACACAGCAGAGAGAGTTAACAATGTGAAGATGTATAAGAAAAAACTGTATAAAATGTCCATTGTGAACTTCATGCTCATCAATTAGGCAAAATGCATGCTCTCAGACTCTCTGTTTTCTGTGTAACATCCTAATATATTGCTCTTAGAGGGATCTCTATTTTTAATATTTCATAAATTATGCATGAAATCAGAAGGTAACATTCAAATTTAAATAATTTGCATAATAAAGTATCATTTTGTACTCTTTATCCTATAATATCGACTCAAAACAACATTTTACAGCACAAAATAGCATTTTTTCATGATTTCTTAAAAAGTTTTTGATTTTTTTTGGCATTAAAAAATTCTTTTGCGTAGTTATTTAAAATTTATACATGTGCATCCCTACTTTACAATTTGATTCTGAAAGTTTGAAGTCAATATAAAATGAAATACTAGTTTTAATCATCCCTTATTGTGTGGCACCAAAATGCCCTGAATGGTACTCTAATCTGGTAAGACCAGGGGAGCCAATAGGTGGCACTATGGTATATAGGTAAGCATGCATGCTTGTTTTAACACCTGCACTTAATTAGGGTAATATCATAGATGACTATAATTGGCATAAAGTTGCATTTAGGTCTATATTTGATCTCTATTAGGCAAACAGCATGGAGTTTAACTTTCAACTGTGAATCTTTTGAGCAGTGATTTGTCAATTAATTTAGTAAATTTATGTAAATAGGAAATAGATCCAGTGTAGTTTAATCCATATCAGGTCCCTTTTTGCCTGATATAATGTATGACAATGCCAACAACCCCTATAAACCTCTATATTGAAGTGCATGCTCTATTGGCACCTGGACCACATGCTGCACAAGTCAATAGGTGTATTTTATATAATAAATATACACAGCAGAGAGAGTTAACAATGTGAAGATGTATAAGAAAAAACTGTATAAAATGTCCATTGTGAACTTCATGCTCATCAATTAGGCAAAATGCATGCTCTCAGACTCTCTGTTTTCTGTGTAACATCCTAATATATTGCTCTTAGAGGGATCTCTATTTTTAATATTTCATAAATTATGCATGAAATCAGAAGGTAACATTCAAATTTAAATAATTTGCATAATAAAGTATCATTTTGTACTCTTTATCCTATAATATCGACTCAAAACAACATTTTACAGCACAAAATAGCATTTTTTCATGATTTCTTAAAAAGTTTTTGATTTTTTTTGGCATTAAAAAATTCTTTTGCGTAGTTATTTAAAATTTATACATGTGCATCCCTACTTTACAATTTGATTCTGAAAGTTTGAAGTCAATATAAAATGAAATACTAGTTTTAATCATCCCTTATTGTGTGGCACCAAAATGCCCTGAATGGTACTCTAATCTGGTAAGACCAGGGGAGCCAATAGGTGGCACTATGGTATATAGGTAAGCATGCATGCTTGTTTTAACACCTGCACTTAATTAGGGTAATATCATAGATGACTATAATTGGCATAAAGTTGCATTTAGGTCTATATTTGATCTCTATTAGGCAAACAGCATGGAGTTTAACTTTCAACTGTGAATCTTTTGAGCAGTGATTTGTCAATTAATTTAGTAAATTTATGTAAATAGGAAATAGATCCAGTGTAGTTTAATCCATATCAGGTCCCTTTTTGCCTGATATAATGTATGACAATGCCAACAACCCCTATAAACCTCTATATTGAAGTGCATGCTCTATTGGCACCTGGACCACATGCTGCACAAGTCAATAGGTGTATTTTATATAATAAATATACACAGCAGAGAGAGTTAACAATGTGAAGATGTATAAGAAAAAACTGTATAAAATGTCCATTGTGAACTTCATGCTCATCAATTAGGCAAAATGCATGCTCTCAGACTCTCTGTTTTCTGTGTAACATCCTAATATATTGCTCTTAGAGGGATCTCTATTTTTAATATTTCATAAATTATGCATGAAATCAGAAGGTAACATTCAAATTTAAATAATTTGCATAATAAAGTATCATTTTGTACTCTTTATCCTATAATATCGACTCAAAACAACATTTTACAGCACAAAATAGCATTTTTTCATGATTTCTTAAAAAGTTTTTGATTTTTTTTGGCATTAAAAAATTCTTTTGCGTAGTTATTTAAAATTTATACATGTGCATCCCTACTTTACAATTTGATTCTGAAAGTTTGAAGTCAATATAAAATGAAATACTAGTTTTAATCATCCCTTATTGTGTGGCACCAAAATGCCCTGAATGGTACTCTAATCTGGTAAGACCAGGGGAGCCAATAGGTGGCACTATGGTATATAGGTAAGCATGCATGCTTGTTTTAACACCTGCACTTAATTAGGGTAATATCATAGATGACTATAATTGGCATAAAGTTGCATTTAGGTCTATATTTGATCTCTATTAGGCAAACAGCATGGAGTTTAACTTTCAACTGTGAATCTTTTGAGCAGTGATTTGTCAATTAATTTAGTAAATTTATGTAAATAGGAAATAGATCCAGTGTAGTTTAATCCATATCAGGTCCCTTTTTGCCTGATATAATGTATGACAATGCCAACAACCCCTATAAACCTCTATATTGAAGTGCATGCTCTATTGGCACCTGGACCACATGCTGCACAAGTCAATAGGTGTATTTTATATAATAAATATACACAGCAGAGAGAGTTAACAATGTGAAGATGTATAAGAAAAAACTGTATAAAATGTCCATTGTGAACTTCATGCTCATCAATTAGGCAAAATGCATGCTCTCAGACTCTCTGTTTTCTGTGTAACATCCTAATATATTGCTCTTAGAGGGATCTCTATTTTTAATATTTCATAAATTATGCATGAAATCAGAAGGTAACATTCAAATTTAAATAATTTGCATAATAAAGTATCATTTTGTACTCTTTATCCTATAATATCGACTCAAAACAACATTTTACAGCACAAAATAGCATTTTTTCATGATTTCTTAAAAAGTTTTTGATTTTTTTTGGCATTAAAAAATTCTTTTGCGTAGTTATTTAAAATTTATACATGTGCATCCCTACTTTACAATTTGATTCTGAAAGTTTGAAGTCAATATAAAATGAAATACTAGTTTTAATCATCCCTTATTGTGTGGCACCAAAATGCCCTGAATGGTACTCTAATCTGGTAAGACCAGGGGAGCCAATAGGTGGCACTATGGTATATAGGTAAGCATGCATGCTTGTTTTAACACCTGCACTTAATTAGGGTAATATCATAGATGACTATAATTGGCATAAAGTTGCATTTAGGTCTATATTTGATCTCTATTAGGCAAACAGCATGGAGTTTAACTTTCAACTGTGAATCTTTTGAGCAGTGATTTGTCAATTAATTTAGTAAATTTATGTAAATAGGAAATAGATCCAGTGTAGTTTAATCCATATCAGGTCCCTTTTTGCCTGATATAATGTATGACAATGCCAACAACCCCTATAAACCTCTATATTGAAGTGCATGCTCTATTGGCACCTGGACCACATGCTGCACAAGTCAATAGGTGTATTTTATATAATAAATATACACAGCAGAGAGAGTTAACAATGTGAAGATGTATAAGAAAAAACTGTATAAAATGTCCATTGTGAACTTCATGCTCATCAATTAGGCAAAATGCATGCTCTCAGACTCTCTGTTTTCTGTGTAACATCCTAATATATTGCTCTTAGAGGGATCTCTATTTTTAATATTTCATAAATTATGCATGAAATCAGAAGGTAACATTCAAATTTAAATAATTTGCATAATAAAGTATCATTTTGTACTCTTTATCCTATAATATCGACTCAAAACAACATTTTACAGCACAAAATAGCATTTTTTCATGATTTCTTAAAAAGTTTTTGATTTTTTTTGGCATTAAAAAATTCTTTTGCGTAGTTATTTAAAATTTATACATGTGCATCCCTACTTTACAATTTGATTCTGAAAGTTTGAAGTCAATATAAAATGAAATACTAGTTTTAATCATCCCTTATTGTGTGGCACCAAAATGCCCTGAATGGTACTCTAATCTGGTAAGACCAGGGGAGCCAATAGGTGGCACTATGGTATATAGGTAAGCATGCATGCTTGTTTTAACACCTGCACTTAATTAGGGTAATATCATAGATGACTATAATTGGCATAAAGTTGCATTTAGGTCTATATTTGATCTCTATTAGACCTGAGTCTACTATTTGATATGTGGGACCAGGGCATACGAAAGTAGTGCTTGATAATTTCCTACTCCCCCTTATTATACATGATAATAACGAGATGCAGATCACATTAGACATAAAATGAATCGTGATATTTAATAGCACAATAATGGCTTGTTTTGTCAAAGTTATTAGAAAAATAATGAGAATAATTGAAGGGACTATATATTGATCTTTGCTATCAGGGGCTCATTTCTATATTGCCATGTTCTGTTCTTTGTTTTCAAGATAGGTGGCGCTTTAACAGATCCTAGCAAAAAATTTCAATGGTCAACCTAACTTCATACTCTGCTTTTAGGAAGATAAATATTTTTGCCATCTTATAAGTATTTTTCAAAATACCCTAGGTCGATACGAATATTTTCTATGAATTTTTGAAGGTGAGGCATTTACTATGGTTTTCAATGGGACATTGTAATAGTGGTCCGAGGCCTAATAGGCAAACAGCATGGAGTTTAACTTTCAACTGTGAATCTTTTGAGCAGTGATTTGTCAATTAATTTAGTAAATTTATGTAAATAGGAAATAGATCCAGTGTAGTTTAATCCATATCAGGTCCCTTTTTGCCTGATATAATGTATGACAATGCCAACAACCCCTATAAACCTCTATATTGAAGTGCATGCTCTATTGGCACCTGGACCACATGCTGCACAAGTCAATAGGTGTATTTTATATAATAAATATACACAGCAGAGAGAGTTAACAATGTGAAGATGTATAAGAAAAAACTGTATAAAATGTCCATTGTGAACTTCATGCTCATCAATTAGGCAAAATGCATGCTCTCAGACTCTCTGTTTTCTGTGTAACATCCTAATATATTGCTCTTAGAGGGATCTCTATTTTTAATATTTCATAAATTATGCATGAAATCAGAAGGTAACATTCAAATTTAAATAATTTGCATAATAAAGTATCATTTTGTACTCTTTATCCTATAATATCGACTCAAAACAACATTTTACAGCACAAAATAGCATTTTTTCATGATTTCTTAAAAAGTTTTTGATTTTTTTTGGCATTAAAAAATTCTTTTGCGTAGTTATTTAAAATTTATACATGTGCATCCCTACTTTACAATTTGATTCTGAAAGTTTGAAGTCAATATAAAATGAAATACTAGTTTTAATCATCCCTTATTGTGTGGCACCAAAATGCCCTGAATGGTACTCTAATCTGGTAAGACCAGGGGAGCCAATAGGTGGCACTATGGTATATAGGTAAGCATGCATGCTTGTTTTAACACCTGCACTTAATTAGGGTAATATCATAGATGACTATAATTGGCATAAAGTTGCATTTAGGTCTATATTTGATCTCTATTAGACCTGAGTCTACTATTTGATATGTGGGACCAGGGCATACGAAAGTAGTGCTTGATAATTTCCTACTCCCCCTTATTATACATGATAATAACGAGATGCAGATCACATTAGACATAAAATGAATCGTGATATTTAATAGCACAATAATGGCTTGTTTTGTCAAAGTTATTAGAAAAATAATGAGAATAATTGAAGGGACTATATATTGATCTTTGCTATCAGGGGCTCATTTCTATATTGCCATGTTCTGTTCTTTGTTTTCAAGATAGGTGGCGCTTTAACAGATCCTAGCAAAAAATTTCAATGGTCAACCTAACTTCATACTCTGCTTTTAGGAAGATAAATATTTTTGCCATCTTATAAGTATTTTTCAAAATACCCTAGGTCGATACGAATATTTTCTATGAATTTTTGAAGGTGAGGCATTTACTATGGTTTTCAATGGGACATTGTAATAGTGGTCCGAGGCCTATTTAATAGGCAAACAGCATGGAGTTTAACTTTCAACTGTGAATCTTTTGAGCAGTGATTTGTCAATTAATTTAGTAAATTTATGTAAATAGGAAATAGATCCAGTGTAGTTTAATCCATATCAGGTCCCTTTTTGCCTGATATAATGTATGACAATGCCAACAACCCCTATAAACCTCTATATTGAAGTGCATGCTCTATTGGCACCTGGACCACATGCTGCACAAGTCAATAGGTGTATTTTATATAATAAATATACACAGCAGAGAGAGTTAACAATGTGAAGATGTATAAGAAAAAACTGTATAAAATGTCCATTGTGAACTTCATGCTCATCAATTAGGCAAAATGCATGCTCTCAGACTCTCTGTTTTCTGTGTAACATCCTAATATATTGCTCTTAGAGGGATCTCTATTTTTAATATTTCATAAATTATGCATGAAATCAGAAGGTAACATTCAAATTTAAATAATTTGCATAATAAAGTATCATTTTGTACTCTTTATCCTATAATATCGACTCAAAACAACATTTTACAGCACAAAATAGCATTTTTTCATGATTTCTTAAAAAGTTTTTGATTTTTTTTGGCATTAAAAAATTCTTTTGCGTAGTTATTTAAAATTTATACATGTGCATCCCTACTTTACAATTTGATTCTGAAAGTTTGAAGTCAATATAAAATGAAATACTAGTTTTAATCATCCCTTATTGTGTGGCACCAAAATGCCCTGAATGGTACTCTAATCTGGTAAGACCAGGGGAGCCAATAGGTGGCACTATGGTATATAGGTAAGCATGCATGCTTGTTTTAACACCTGCACTTAATTAGGGTAATATCATAGATGACTATAATTGGCATAAAGTTGCATTTAGGTCTATATTTGATCTCTATTAGGCAAACAGCATGGAGTTTAACTTTCAACTGTGAATCTTTTGAGCAGTGATTTGTCAATTAATTTAGTAAATTTATGTAAATAGGAAATAGATCCAGTGTAGTTTAATCCATATCAGGTCCCTTTTTGCCTGATATAATGTATGACAATGCCAACAACCCCTATAAACCTCTATATTGAAGTGCATGCTCTATTGGCACCTGGACCACATGCTGCACAAGTCAATAGGTGTATTTTATATAATAAATATACACAGCAGAGAGAGTTAACAATGTGAAGATGTATAAGAAAAAACTGTATAAAATGTCCATTGTGAACTTCATGCTCATCAATTAGGCAAAATGCATGCTCTCAGACTCTCTGTTTTCTGTGTAACATCCTAATATATTGCTCTTAGAGGGATCTCTATTTTTAATATTTCATAAATTATGCATGAAATCAGAAGGTAACATTCAAATTTAAATAATTTGCATAATAAAGTATCATTTTGTACTCTTTATCCTATAATATCGACTCAAAACAACATTTTACAGCACAAAATAGCATTTTTTCATGATTTCTTAAAAAGTTTTTGATTTTTTTTGGCATTAAAAAATTCTTTTGCGTAGTTATTTAAAATTTATACATGTGCATCCCTACTTTACAATTTGATTCTGAAAGTTTGAAGTCAATATAAAATGAAATACTAGTTTTAATCATCCCTTATTGTGTGGCACCAAAATGCCCTGAATGGTACTCTAATCTGGTAAGACCAGGGGAGCCAATAGGTGGCACTATGGTATATAGGTAAGCATGCATGCTTGTTTTAACACCTGCACTTAATTAGGGTAATATCATAGATGACTATAATTGGCATAAAGTTGCATTTAGGTCTATATTTGATCTCTATTAGGCAAACAGCATGGAGTTTAACTTTCAACTGTGAATCTTTTGAGCAGTGATTTGTCAATTAATTTAGTAAATTTATGTAAATAGGAAATAGATCCAGTGTAGTTTAATCCATATCAGGTCCCTTTTTGCCTGATATAATGTATGACAATGCCAACAACCCCTATAAACCTCTATATTGAAGTGCATGCTCTATTGGCACCTGGACCACATGCTGCACAAGTCAATAGGTGTATTTTATATAATAAATATACACAGCAGAGAGAGTTAACAATGTGAAGATGTATAAGAAAAAACTGTATAAAATGTCCATTGTGAACTTCATGCTCATCAATTAGGCAAAATGCATGCTCTCAGACTCTCTGTTTTCTGTGTAACATCCTAATATATTGCTCTTAGAGGGATCTCTATTTTTAATATTTCATAAATTATGCATGAAATCAGAAGGTAACATTCAAATTTAAATAATTTGCATAATAAAGTATCATTTTGTACTCTTTATCCTATAATATCGACTCAAAACAACATTTTACAGCACAAAATAGCATTTTTTCATGATTTCTTAAAAAGTTTTTGATTTTTTTTGGCATTAAAAAATTCTTTTGCGTAGTTATTTAAAATTTATACATGTGCATCCCTACTTTACAATTTGATTCTGAAAGTTTGAAGTCAATATAAAATGAAATACTAGTTTTAATCATCCCTTATTGTGTGGCACCAAAATGCCCTGAATGGTACTCTAATCTGGTAAGACCAGGGGAGCCAATAGGTGGCACTATGGTATATAGGTAAGCATGCATGCTTGTTTTAACACCTGCACTTAATTAGGGTAATATCATAGATGACTATAATTGGCATAAAGTTGCATTTAGGTCTATATTTGATCTCTAATAGGCAAACAGCATGGAGTTTAACTTTCAACTGTGAATCTTTTGAGCAGTGATTTGTCAATTAATTTAGTAAATTTATGTAAATAGGAAATAGATCCAGTGTAGTTTAATCCATATCAGGTCCCTTTTTGCCTGATATAATGTATGACAATGCCAACAACCCCTATAAACCTCTATATTGAAGTGCATGCTCTATTGGCACCTGGACCACATGCTGCACAAGTCAATAGGTGTATTTTATATAATAAATATACACAGCAGAGAGAGTTAACAATGTGAAGATGTATAAGAAAAAACTGTATAAAATGTCCATTGTGAACTTCATGCTCATCAATTAGGCAAAATGCATGCTCTCAGACTCTCTGTTTTCTGTGTAACATCCTAATATATTGCTCTTAGAGGGATCTCTATTTTTAATATTTCATAAATTATGCATGAAATCAGAAGGTAACATTCAAATTTAAATAATTTGCATAATAAAGTATCATTTTGTACTCTTTATCCTATAATATCGACTCAAAACAACATTTTACAGCACAAAATAGCATTTTTTCATGATTTCTTAAAAAGTTTTTGATTTTTTTTGGCATTAAAAAATTCTTTTGCGTAGTTATTTAAAATTTATACATGTGCATCCCTACTTTACAATTTGATTCTGAAAGTTTGAAGTCAATATAAAATGAAATACTAGTTTTAATCATCCCTTATTGTGTGGCACCAAAATGCCCTGAATGGTACTCTAATCTGGTAAGACCAGGGGAGCCAATAGGTGGCACTATGGTATATAGGTAAGCATGCATGCTTGTTTTAACACCTGCACTTAATTAGGGTAATATCATAGATGACTATAATTGGCATAAAGTTGCATTTAGGTCTATATTTGATCTCTATTAGACCTGAGTCTACTATTTGATATGTGGGACCAGGGCATACGAAAGTAGTGCTTGATAATTTCCTACTCCCCCTTATTATACATGATAATAACGAGATGCAGATCACATTAGACATAAAATGAATCGTGATATTTAATAGCACAATAATGGCTTGTTTTGTCAAAGTTATTAGAAAAATAATGAGAATAATTGAAGGGACTATATATTGATCTTTGCTATCAGGGGCTCATTTCTATATTGCCATGTTCTGTTCTTTGTTTTCAAGATAGGTGGCGCTTTAACAGATCCTAGCAAAAAATTTCAATGGTCAACCTAACTTCATACTCTGCTTTTAGGAAGATAAATATTTTTGCCATCTTATAAGTATTTTTCAAAATACCCTAGGTCGATACGAATATTTTCTATGAATTTTTGAAGGTGAGGCATTTACTATGGTTTTCAATGGGACATTGTAATAGTGGTCCGAGGCCTAATAGGCAAACAGCATGGAGTTTAACTTTCAACTGTGAATCTTTTGAGCAGTGATTTGTCAATTAATTTAGTAAATTTATGTAAATAGGAAATAGATCCAGTGTAGTTTAATCCATATCAGGTCCCTTTTTGCCTGATATAATGTATGACAATGCCAACAACCCCTATAAACCTCTATATTGAAGTGCATGCTCTATTGGCACCTGGACCACATGCTGCACAAGTCAATAGGTGTATTTTATATAATAAATATACACAGCAGAGAGAGTTAACAATGTGAAGATGTATAAGAAAAAACTGTATAAAATGTCCATTGTGAACTTCATGCTCATCAATTAGGCAAAATGCATGCTCTCAGACTCTCTGTTTTCTGTGTAACATCCTAATATATTGCTCTTAGAGGGATCTCTATTTTTAATATTTCATAAATTATGCATGAAATCAGAAGGTAACATTCAAATTTAAATAATTTGCATAATAAAGTATCATTTTGTACTCTTTATCCTATAATATCGACTCAAAACAACATTTTACAGCACAAAATAGCATTTTTTCATGATTTCTTAAAAAGTTTTTGATTTTTTTTGGCATTAAAAAATTCTTTTGCGTAGTTATTTAAAATTTATACATGTGCATCCCTACTTTACAATTTGATTCTGAAAGTTTGAAGTCAATATAAAATGAAATACTAGTTTTAATCATCCCTTATTGTGTGGCACCAAAATGCCCTGAATGGTACTCTAATCTGGTAAGACCAGGGGAGCCAATAGGTGGCACTATGGTATATAGGTAAGCATGCATGCTTGTTTTAACACCTGCACTTAATTAGGGTAATATCATAGATGACTATAATTGGCATAAAGTTGCATTTAGGTCTATATTTGATCTCTATTAGGCAAACAGCATGGAGTTTAACTTTCAACTGTGAATCTTTTGAGCAGTGATTTGTCAATTAATTTAGTAAATTTATGTAAATAGGAAATAGATCCAGTGTAGTTTAATCCATATCAGGTCCCTTTTTGCCTGATATAATGTATGACAATGCCAACAACCCCTATAAACCTCTATATTGAAGTGCATGCTCTATTGGCACCTGGACCACATGCTGCACAAGTCAATAGGTGTATTTTATATAATAAATATACACAGCAGAGAGAGTTAACAATGTGAAGATGTATAAGAAAAAACTGTATAAAATGTCCATTGTGAACTTCATGCTCATCAATTAGGCAAAATGCATGCTCTCAGACTCTCTGTTTTCTGTGTAACATCCTAATATATTGCTCTTAGAGGGATCTCTATTTTTAATATTTCATAAATTATGCATGAAATCAGAAGGTAACATTCAAATTTAAATAATTTGCATAATAAAGTATCATTTTGTACTCTTTATCCTATAATATCGACTCAAAACAACATTTTACAGCACAAAATAGCATTTTTTCATGATTTCTTAAAAAGTTTTTGATTTTTTTTGGCATTAAAAAATTCTTTTGCGTAGTTATTTAAAATTTATACATGTGCATCCCTACTTTACAATTTGATTCTGAAAGTTTGAAGTCAATATAAAATGAAATACTAGTTTTAATCATCCCTTATTGTGTGGCACCAAAATGCCCTGAATGGTACTCTAATCTGGTAAGACCAGGGGAGCCAATAGGTGGCACTATGGTATATAGGTAAGCATGCATGCTTGTTTTAACACCTGCACTTAATTAGGGTAATATCATAGATGACTATAATTGGCATAAAGTTGCATTTAGGTCTATATTTGATCTCTATTAGACCTGAGTCTACTATTTGATATGTGGGACCAGGGCATACGAAAGTAGTGCTTGATAATTTCCTACTCCCCCTTATTATACATGATAATAACGAGATGCAGATCACATTAGACATAAAATGAATCGTGATATTTAATAGCACAATAATGGCTTGTTTTGTCAAAGTTATTAGAAAAATAATGAGAATAATTGAAGGGACTATATATTGATCTTTGCTATCAGGGGCTCATTTCTATATTGCCATGTTCTGTTCTTTGTTTTCAAGATAGGTGGCGCTTTAACAGATCCTAGCAAAAAATTTCAATGGTCAACCTAACTTCATACTCTGCTTTTAGGAAGATAAATATTTTTGCCATCTTATAAGTATTTTTCAAAATACCCTAGGTCGATACGAATATTTTCTATGAATTTTTGAAGGTGAGGCATTTACTATGGTTTTCAATGGGACATTGTAATAGTGGTCCGAGGCCTAATAGGCAAACAGCATGGAGTTTAACTTTCAACTGTGAATCTTTTGAGCAGTGATTTGTCAATTAATTTAGTAAATTTATGTAAATAGGAAATAGATCCAGTGTAGTTTAATCCATATCAGGTCCCTTTTTGCCTGATATAATGTATGACAATGCCAACAACCCCTATAAACCTCTATATTGAAGTGCATGCTCTATTGGCACCTGGACCACATGCTGCACAAGTCAATAGGTGTATTTTATATAATAAATATACACAGCAGAGAGAGTTAACAATGTGAAGATGTATAAGAAAAAACTGTATAAAATGTCCATTGTGAACTTCATGCTCATCAATTAGGCAAAATGCATGCTCTCAGACTCTCTGTTTTCTGTGTAACATCCTAATATATTGCTCTTAGAGGGATCTCTATTTTTAATATTTCATAAATTATGCATGAAATCAGAAGGTAACATTCAAATTTAAATAATTTGCATAATAAAGTATCATTTTGTACTCTTTATCCTATAATATCGACTCAAAACAACATTTTACAGCACAAAATAGCATTTTTTCATGATTTCTTAAAAAGTTTTTGATTTTTTTTGGCATTAAAAAATTCTTTTGCGTAGTTATTTAAAATTTATACATGTGCATCCCTACTTTACAATTTGATTCTGAAAGTTTGAAGTCAATATAAAATGAAATACTAGTTTTAATCATCCCTTATTGTGTGGCACCAAAATGCCCTGAATGGTACTCTAATCTGGTAAGACCAGGGGAGCCAATAGGTGGCACTATGGTATATAGGTAAGCATGCATGCTTGTTTTAACACCTGCACTTAATTAGGGTAATATCATAGATGACTATAATTGGCATAAAGTTGCATTTAGGTCTATATTTGATCTCTATTAGACCTGAGTCTACTATTTGATATGTGGGACCAGGGCATACGAAAGTAGTGCTTGATAATTTCCTACTCCCCCTTATTATACATGATAATAACGAGATGCAGATCACATTAGACATAAAATGAATCGTGATATTTAATAGCACAATAATGGCTTGTTTTGTCAAAGTTATTAGAAAAATAATGAGAATAATTGAAGGGACTATATATTGATCTTTGCTATCAGGGGCTCATTTCTATATTGCCATGTTCTGTTCTTTGTTTTCAAGATAGGTGGCGCTTTAACAGATCCTAGCAAAAAATTTCAATGGTCAACCTAACTTCATACTCTGCTTTTAGGAAGATAAATATTTTTGCCATCTTATAAGTATTTTTCAAAATACCCTAGGTCGATACGAATATTTTCTATGAATTTTTGAAGGTGAGGCATTTACTATGGTTTTCAATGGGACATTGTAATAGTGGTCCGAGGCCTAATAGGCAAACAGCATGGAGTTTAACTTTCAACTGTGAATCTTTTGAGCAGTGATTTGTCAATTAATTTAGTAAATTTATGTAAATAGGAAATAGATCCAGTGTAGTTTAATCCATATCAGGTCCCTTTTTGCCTGATATAATGTATGACAATGCCAACAACCCCTATAAACCTCTATATTGAAGTGCATGCTCTATTGGCACCTGGACCACATGCTGCACAAGTCAATAGGTGTATTTTATATAATAAATATACACAGCAGAGAGAGTTAACAATGTGAAGATGTATAAGAAAAAACTGTATAAAATGTCCATTGTGAACTTCATGCTCATCAATTAGGCAAAATGCATGCTCTCAGACTCTCTGTTTTCTGTGTAACATCCTAATATATTGCTCTTAGAGGGATCTCTATTTTTAATATTTCATAAATTATGCATGAAATCAGAAGGTAACATTCAAATTTAAATAATTTGCATAATAAAGTATCATTTTGTACTCTTTATCCTATAATATCGACTCAAAACAACATTTTACAGCACAAAATAGCATTTTTTCATGATTTCTTAAAAAGTTTTTGATTTTTTTTGGCATTAAAAAATTCTTTTGCGTAGTTATTTAAAATTTATACATGTGCATCCCTACTTTACAATTTGATTCTGAAAGTTTGAAGTCAATATAAAATGAAATACTAGTTTTAATCATCCCTTATTGTGTGGCACCAAAATGCCCTGAATGGTACTCTAATCTGGTAAGACCAGGGGAGCCAATAGGTGGCACTATGGTATATAGGTAAGCATGCATGCTTGTTTTAACACCTGCACTTAATTAGGGTAATATCATAGATGACTATAATTGGCATAAAGTTGCATTTAGGTCTATATTTGATCTCTAATAGGCAAACAGCATGGAGTTTAACTTTCAACTGTGAATCTTTTGAGCAGTGATTTGTCAATTAATTTAGTAAATTTATGTAAATAGGAAATAGATCCAGTGTAGTTTAATCCATATCAGGTCCCTTTTTGCCTGATATAATGTATGACAATGCCAACAACCCCTATAAACCTCTATATTGAAGTGCATGCTCTATTGGCACCTGGACCACATGCTGCACAAGTCAATAGGTGTATTTTATATAATAAATATACACAGCAGAGAGAGTTAACAATGTGAAGATGTATAAGAAAAAACTGTATAAAATGTCCATTGTGAACTTCATGCTCATCAATTAGGCAAAATGCATGCTCTCAGACTCTCTGTTTTCTGTGTAACATCCTAATATATTGCTCTTAGAGGGATCTCTATTTTTAATATTTCATAAATTATGCATGAAATCAGAAGGTAACATTCAAATTTAAATAATTTGCATAATAAAGTATCATTTTGTACTCTTTATCCTATAATATCGACTCAAAACAACATTTTACAGCACAAAATAGCATTTTTTCATGATTTCTTAAAAAGTTTTTGATTTTTTTTGGCATTAAAAAATTCTTTTGCGTAGTTATTTAAAATTTATACATGTGCATCCCTACTTTACAATTTGATTCTGAAAGTTTGAAGTCAATATAAAATGAAATACTAGTTTTAATCATCCCTTATTGTGTGGCACCAAAATGCCCTGAATGGTACTCTAATCTGGTAAGACCAGGGGAGCCAATAGGTGGCACTATGGTATATAGGTAAGCATGCATGCTTGTTTTAACACCTGCACTTAATTAGGGTAATATCATAGATGACTATAATTGGCATAAAGTTGCATTTAGGTCTATATTTGATCTCTATTAGACCTGAGTCTACTATTTGATATGTGGGACCAGGGCATACGAAAGTAGTGCTTGATAATTTCCTACTCCCCCTTATTATACATGATAATAACGAGATGCAGATCACATTAGACATAAAATGAATCGTGATATTTAATAGCACAATAATGGCTTGTTTTGTCAAAGTTATTAGAAAAATAATGAGAATAATTGAAGGGACTATATATTGATCTTTGCTATCAGGGGCTCATTTCTATATTGCCATGTTCTGTTCTTTGTTTTCAAGATAGGTGGCGCTTTAACAGATCCTAGCAAAAAATTTCAATGGTCAACCTAACTTCATACTCTGCTTTTAGGAAGATAAATATTTTTGCCATCTTATAAGTATTTTTCAAAATACCCTAGGTCGATACGAATATTTTCTATGAATTTTTGAAGGTGAGGCATTTACTATGGTTTTCAATGGGACATTGTAATAGTGGTCCGAGGCCTCATGGGTAAAAGTTTTATACTTTTTCTTTTAATATCGTTCAAAGAATTAACACGCTATTTTGGGGGAGACAAACTATTTTTGTAAATCCCATGCAAACATGATTGTCCATAAAAGTGTAACAACAGACCTCCCAAGAACACCTATCACAGCCTGCTAAATTGGTGTCTTGAAACACTATAAAAATCTGAACTGATCTTTAGATATATTACAAGCTATTCTGGATGCCCACAATAAAGCCAGAGCATGATCATATCAATTCTTGATGCCCTCAACTTCGTCAGACAATAAATCATGACAGAAACATTAGCTATCACATTCCAATTTTAAAGATAACAACAGTTTGAATATACATGAGGAGGACCTGGGGGAAAGAATTACCCTTAATATGTAAAAGACGAAGACAAAGATATTTTACGGTCAGAAGTTATTTCTAGCACTGATGTGTCAAATGTAGGTCAACAGGTCTTCCAGCTGGGGCATGTATTTTTACATGCAAGTAATTGTATTGAGTAAAGCTAGCAACAATAAAGGGATTAAATAAAGTGCTAAGTAAGTGATAAGGATGGGATCTGCTCACTGCCCTATTCACGGTTACCTAGCAACCCAAAAGATCATTCCCACATGTCCCCTGATTTTGGTTAAATAAGCTTATGTAACCAGTATCTAAGGATCAAAGGATCAATCCCACAATGTCCCGGATATTATGTAACCTTATCTAACTTACGAACACAAGTTAAAAGAATCTGACGATGGCTGCATGAAGTCAGAAACATTATTTCTGGAACATTCCCAGATATACAAGTGTAAAAACAAAGAATAAATATTGTTTGAGACTGCAGTTTGGAAGGTTAAAATGCAATGACCTGATGTCCATGCATGATATGAATCTCCCCCTGTACAGACACAGGACTGACAATGATTACTAAAAAGTACTGGAAGTTACTTTCTACTACCCCAATCACTTATAATCCCAGTAACCAATGATTGTTTTGTCTGTTTTGGGTTTTATATTGCTTTCAATATTTCAAACATTTTGTGATGAGACCGACTTGTTGTAACAGAAATAGTGGTGGCTCATCTTGCAGATGCTTGACATGACAATCCAGTAAGTCCACCCAGACACAGATTTACCGGGAACATAGGTGAACCATCAAGGCAAGGGCTTCAGCTCTTGAGAAACTTTATCATGATTCCAAATCCAGCATGGCAAGGAATCGAACCTACGAGATGAAAACAATTAAAATAAAACACCATTTTTAATACAATTGACTTAATTTATTTTCCACACATTCTGAATGTCTCCTGGTGACAAACTCTTGCATTATGACAAAAGAATACACATGAGTACAAACCATATTAAAATACTTGGTGAGAACACCTTTTGGAATCCACCAATCAGATATGAAATATACCATGTTCAGCATTGTGGCATTTTTCACGCAATGCCCACCCAGAAATGCAGTGAGGTTATCTACAAACATTTATCAGGCTACAAATTCTGATAATCTGATGTATTTTTCAATGATTGGTTGACATAATTTAACTGTGTATCATCTAGGCAGGCATAATGAAAATGTCAGTCACCTTGATTGACAATGCATAAATTACCACTTCTTTAAACATACCCCACCAAATGACTTTTTGACATGAAATAATGGGACAAATATTCAATACAAAATAATAATTAACTACTTTTTTAAAACTAATTTTCATGATTTGTGATTATCATTTAAAGTATAATATGTTTTAAAGATAATAAATAGCTTTAAAATGCTTGATATTTTCCAATACTGATGACACAAAAAACATCAAATAAATGAATCTAAATGAACAACAAATGAATCTGAGGTCTTCATGATATATTTATGGGGCCTAAAATATAGGAAACAGTCATGAAAATAAGACAATATCCCAAAAAGTAAACACGCTGCCAAGGTCAAAACATTTCTACCTCAAAATTAATCTTTTTTCCCCAAATATTAAATATATCAGTTCTTTCAAATATCCATCCATACGTCCATACATCCCTTTTTTCACAGCCTGCCTAATATTTTGTTACATGTTTAGGTACGTTGCCTGTAGCTAAGATAATGTGTGACATATTATTAGAAGCCATTTTTATATTTCTTTCTACCTATATTTTATATTTTTTTCTATCATTCCTACCAGCACTATCTATATTGGAAAAACGAGGCATTTAGGTTCAGGTGCAAAACAACTGTCACAAACTTAGACCTTTATTGTACATTTTTAAATCCGCAACAGCATTTACAGATGATTTGGTACCCAGGTTTGGTACTCGATTCAGATGCTAAACCAGCATGTGTTGTCACAAAGTAATGTATTCACCAAAATGTTTTGAAACCAATTCAACAAGGCTTCCATTAATTCTGATATTTCAGATTATAACAATGCATATGCATATTTCTCAAGATTATCTGGAAATCTTAAGTAAAATATTACCTGTATATTTTTTAAAAGTGAAAATATCATGATGATAAAAATATGGGAGTAATTACTCATGGAGGTGCAATGTTGGCAGATCAAAAGGGACATCATAGTTGCTGCCTTGTTATTACGCCATATAGGTGTAAGATAAGAAAGTTTTGACATAATTCTATTTTCAAAATTATTTAATTCTTAAAAACCAAGATTCAGATTAATACATATCAGGAATGAACCATTTGTTTTTAATACTGATTATGGGATACGATTTATATTTCTCTGCTCCAATTTTAGACAATTTTATCAAGATTTGTATATTCATATTATATGATAATTACTGTTAAGAAAAGGGGGTAAAAATTGCTGTTTCAACCTCAGACACTGAGGAAACCACCTCTTTTATTATAATTTCTTCTGTTTATTAGTTTTTGGTGCAGATATTGACAGGTTAGACAAAATACCATGATATTCAGTGAAAAAATGATTATTAGAAGCTGTAATTTATATACTTGTAAAGTAATGTGCCATCAAAGATAATTGTCTTATAAAATGTTATGCCATCATTTAAAATCAATAAAAATGAACAATAGAAAACTCTTAGCAGGAATTTTATAAATGCTATGTCATAAACAATATTAAGTTTTTAACGGGTAATATGGATAGTGACATACATATACATAAACATGTATAAAAATACAAGGTTTGTGTAAACAAATTTTTCAAACATTTTTATGGAAGAAATCTTTACAGAAATTAACATGTTATTTGAAGTCATTTTGAATGTATGGTTATGTAAGTCTCCAAAGAACAAGTATTTTGACTTCTTCTTGGAAAAAAAATAAATCAAAGTGTTTTGTGAAACATTAATAAAATATTGGTCAGTTTTCTTTAATATAAATGTTAAATTTTCCATTGTTCTGAAGATCCTATCAACTATGACAGGATCAAAGGATTTTGAATCCATTGTGTAAACAATTTGTTGCCATGATGAAATGCCTTGTATAACAGATGTAACACCTCCATATATAATTACTCCAAGGTAAGAGTATGCATTGTTTGGTGACAACCTGAATTCAAGTCTCTTTGAATTAAGGGACTTGACACAAAGGTAATAGATTTTATCAAGTGAGCCTGCATGCAATCATACACATACTTTTTGTTGGAGAAGGCCTTTTTTCATTTATTTATGATAAATTGCAAACTAAATCTCATAAAATGAATATTTTACCAAAAGTTAAAGAAAACTTAATTGCTAGTTGCACATGTTTATGAGATGCTTTGATCTCTACTATATATAGGACAGGTGTAATCATCTTGATTATCACAACACAAGAGCCCCCTTGTGTCAAAGTTTGGAATGCTACAACCATTGCACAATCACTGCCATTACATTTACTGTATAAAATATAGATATATATTTTTTTCTTCTCTCAAAATACAAATACATCTAGACTAAAGCTCATCATCTCTTATTCCTCTTTAACCAGTCAGTTCTATACATTTAAGTAGCCGGTCAGTATATATTTTTTTTTGCTTTTTGCAATACCTACCTGTATGAATACTTAGTTTAAGCATTCAAAATATATAAAAAATATTTCGACATTTATTCACTAATTATTGATATGGTTCACTATAAGTACATTTAATAATATACTTTCTAATACTTTTGTACAGCTCTTTCTGTCTAAAGTTTGTTTGATGGTCAACAGACTTGTTTTAAAACCATTTCTCGTAATGTTCAAAGTGAACTCATTATGAAATTTTGTCACCCCTTAACTTTCAGTATGTTAACAATTATTGAGAAAAAAAACAACTTACCGTAGTCATATGCTTGCTCTTGATAAATTCCAATGTCATCTCAAAATAACCTCATAAATGGATTTAACCGTTTCTGAGATTTAGCAATACCAGTATTTACTTCTTTTTAAATCAAATATATAAACCTCCATGTGCAGAGGAAAATCAATCCTAAAAATTCAAATATAAACCTTTTTTCTACAATTTAAGATGCACTGTTCCATTGGGATTTCACTTATAATTTATCTTACATTACATCTCAAAATCTTACATTACATCTCCAAAAGGTAAGGAATCTGACATTCCATCTATTGAAATTACAACAAATACTGAGATTACAAATTTCATAGAATACCATAAAGTATATAATATGGAGACCATTCTAAAATTTCCATCATAGCAGTGTTATTGACCACCCTTTGGTTTCTTGCTTAATCATGGCAAATTTATAATAACCACCATTATAAATAAGATGCTATCCCAAATAATGAATGATTCTGATGCAAATGAGGTTGTTCACATTTTAGTACAATTGAACCATACTGCACCTTATATGGTCTGCCTAAATAAGGTCTATATTGTATTTTTAAATTCTTCAATACAACCCAATAAAAAGATTAAATTTTAACCCTTTCATCTCTATTTCTCCAAATATTCAATACAAACAACTAAGATATTGTAAATTGGTTGACATTTCTTTTTCTATTTTTGAAAGATAAATTTTATGAAACTCACAACATGATGGAAAACATTTTATTAATTTACAAGCGCCAATGGTATGCAAAATATACTGCATAGATTTTATCGTCTTGTGTTCAATTTTCAATAACAATACATTTGATCCTTCACATTTGATAGTCAGCTTAAATAATACAAAACCAATCACCACCTTCGGAACTATACAAATAATTATACATAATTTTACATATGTACTAAATGAATATGTTTATAAATATATAATCATAAATCAAATGTGATAAAACAAATAATAAATATTCACACTAGTGCACTCTCGATTTCAAATAAAATAAAAAATACATATAATAATATTCAAATAAAGCTAAGAAACATAATGTTTGTCTCTGGTTTCCAGGAGATTAGAGAGTAATAAAATAAAAATGAAGATTAATTTGCAATCATAAAAAAAATGGAAATTAGAATTAGGCACAAATATCTTGAAAGCAGAAATGTCTGTGAATGTAAAGAAGCAGTAGGAATGCATTTCAACCAATAAAAGACATGCTTAAATGATGTAATACTGATGTTGAAGAAAAAGTTTTAAAAATCATTTTATTTGAACACTCCATGCAAAATGTCATGGAGAATTGAGTTGGTAACTCAGGAGTTTCTGCAATAAGGTAGCCAAGATGACCAAAGGGGCATTTTTGCATTGTGAAGCTTTGACTTTGAGTTTGTCAGTATAGAATACATGATGGTAATTACCTGAAGTCTGATATGGTAACACATGATTAGATATCGTCTAATCAGAGAGTTTGACCACACATTCTCTTGCAAAACCAAATAAGTTTAAACCAATGAAACAGCAGCATACATATGACAGGACTCGGCAATAAAACACTTGGTGGATGAGAAAGGCCAGGTCCGGAATACATTGTAATCACAAATATATTTATAAATTTATCGCGCAACACATTGCGCATGACCTCTTATTTCACACTAATGCGACTTCATTAGGTTATGCAGAGCCATCTAGTGATGATATGTGGCTTTATTCTTTATCACATCTTCACCTCAGTCCTGATTACAATGGATGGGATTGTTGGACTCAACAAACAAGATGCATGTGGCTGACACAGTGTGACTATCTCTGGAGAGATACCCCTGTTAAATTATCCGGGTGACAATGGAGGGATATAAGCTAAGCAGTAACCAATCTATAACATTCATCCTATTCTTTGATTTGATGCCTAAAACAAAAATGAAAGCATTCAGCATTGGGCATCTGGCATCCAGGAATAAGGTAGTACACAACATATTGGAAATGTGGGTGGAAGAAAAATGCCAAATAAATAAGTTCCAAAAAAATTCACGTCAAAGAATAACTCCAATACACATTGTCAAATTTTACTTAATAACATAGATGAAATCGGGTTAATAATTAATCATATTGTCATAATCATAATGCATATTTCTACAGCATTGTTCATAACCATATGCACAAGTAATAATTTGCCTATGGCCATATCACCAATTTATCAGTTCTTCTTAAAGATGTACAAAAATAATAAGTTATATAATATATATATATATATATATATATATATATATATATATATATATATGTAATATACATGTAACATATATTCTCTTAGAGCCATTTTCCTGTCATATGAAAACATAGCCCTAGTCCTTCCTAACCCATGCGTACACAACTGTCTTAAATCTTTCAATAAATCACAATTATATTCTGGACATTTTAAGCAGTATGTGAAGTATTCCTGGTAGGTTTAAAACCCATAAAATCTTTGTCAGACATTTGTGTAGAAAATTGGATAGGAAGTGTCACTTTTACTCTAAAGTGAGGTTTCTATCATCGCTCAGAGTTTGGTCTGAGCACTGACTCACAACATTCTTCAACAAAGTTTTAACAAAGTAGAAACCAGGTTTTTACTAGCAGTAAATCTTGGTAAAGACAGACCAATGAAATTGTATTTTTGCTGTCTTTTTTAATGACTATATTAATTTACTGTTCCCAAGAAGACAAATAGTTCCCTTCTAAACATATGTAGTTAATTCTCATCCTATCTCTGCCTTCTCCAGATCTCTTGATTGTTTTCACATGAAATATGAAAAACCTTAGGTTATAGGCCCCCTGCCAAACTCTATTAATCAATGATTGAAAATAAAGAAGAATTGTACAGTTCTGGTTCTGGTAAATTTGTATAGATCCGGTGTGTACTTTTTAATGGGGAAAAAACATGAAGATTGGAAATCAGGCCTGTAATAAATATGCAATTAGATTGGTAACTCAATGCACATTATCCGATAACAGGTACCATTTTATACAAATATGGCTTATCAAAGTGTTGATAATGTTTGACCCACACAAATCCAGGTAGGTTAGCACAAAAACAATTCTCATTAATTGCTGATATTTAATTGTTTACTTTGGTCTGATAAAAGAGGTGAGCACAAGGCAAGAACAGCAACTACATTTCGTGGACATTTTCCAAATAAGTTAATTTAATGATGTCATGAATATTCATTTTTCTTGTTAATATGACACTGGCCCTAAGTCAGGGCTGTGAAGGCAGAGGTAGGTGTAGGATGGACTACCTCTGTTTAGCACAGAACTAGATGCATAGTGGAAGAAGTTTTTTTAAATAATTAATCCAATACCAGACAATAATGGCAATGGCAGAAAGGTAATAAACACACCAAAAAAATAAAAAACTTGGTTCTTTGTATGTGATCATATCAATCACAAACTGAGTATAAGCCTGTGAATTCTATTTATTACATAAATAACATTTTTGGTATCCGAAATGTCTAAAATATCTACTGTCAAAATTTTAATCATTCTTGGTTATTCATAATTTACCCTTATGACCCTCTCCTTTTGTATCCTTTTGTATAAATTAAACTTGAAAAATAGTGTGTTCACACTAATTCTGGTGCTGTCCACACAACCAAATGAGGAATACTGTTAATAATGTAGAGAGAAACCTTGTCAGATTGACCACAACTGAACAAATTACAAATGTTAGGTGGGACACTTTTACTTTGGAGAGAAGCATCTAAGTTTGCTTGTTCATCAGGTGCACAGAATTACTCCTGCTTCTTGCTGCTTCCATTCTCCATCACAACATTTTCTTTGACATTATTGTTGGCATTGTACTTTCCTTTGACTGAACGGATTTTGCTGTGGCGCTTTGAAAAGAAGTAACGGATAATGTCGTTTTTGACCAGTCTCCAGAACAAAATAGTGTTGATGGAGGCCATGACAAAAATGGCACTAGTAAGACAGCAGAAATAGGTGAAGTCCACTCGGTGGCGCCAGAAGATCATGCCGTGAATGATCACTCCAACGCTACAGAAACGGCAGAGAATAAATGAGAGAAGGTTGAGGTAGACATTAAGGCGGTACAGCCAGTGGTCAAACTCAAACTGGCAGAGCTGCATCAGCTTGCGTGCATGCAGGAAGGCGCTGTTCACCTCGGCTAAGATGGCCACCACATTGTATGCGATGCATCTACACGTCACCACGTCATAGTAAAACATACCCACTACCTGCAAAAGAAGCAAAGTCAACCTGGTGAGAAATAGTGCTCAAGATGTACATTTTATTTATATCAGGATAAAATATAACTTTTATGAACATACAGTTTTAAATATACAGTAATACCATATAACACAGTCGTACAGTCCTAAAGTGTTATTTATAATAGGATAAAATATAACTTTTATGAACATACACTTTTAAATATACAGTATTACATAAAACAAAGTCCTGCAGTCACTCTATCAATAGAGAGAAAATGTCTCCTTTAATTATACAAACTATTGTTTGATCTAATTCATAGACACAGTAAACAGTTAAGGCCCCTCCATCCCCAAACATACATGTACTCTATTCATGGGTGCTGAGAAATTTTTCTCAGAAGACTGAGAATTGTGAGAGTCACATTTTTGGAGACTGAGGATACGCACCAACGGTGCGTACCATTGCGCCGAAGGCGCAATTAAACTAGGGGGGTACGGGGGCATGCCCCCCCGAAATTTTTTGTCATTTTCTTGTATTTTGGTGCATTTTGGTGCATTCTGAGCAAAAAAATGCATAGCTGATGAAAGTTGCTTTCCTGTTGTACTTTGACTTGTTCATAGTTGATAAAAAAAATGCTTACCTGCTGTACTTGTTCATGTTGAATGTTCATTGTTGATAAAAAAAAATGCTTACCTGGCTGGGTCAGTTTTACCACAGCAATGTCATTAAGGGTGTGCCTTACCTGATTGATTTTGCATTGTGAGCATTAAATCATTACTACCTTGCTGCTAGGGAAGTCTGGAGTGCTGGTGGGGACAGTTTCAGCACTGTCAAACTCACTTTTGACTTGACTTAAAATATTTCATGATGTTACCAATTTTTTTCATGTGTGGTTTGAACTGTTCAATGATATGAGTGCAAAAACAGATTTGGCGAAGCTAATTCCCCAGTTCCTGAAATTAATTTTCTATGGCTATTATTTTTTGAAAAAGAATCAAACCAAGCAGGAGTAGATGCACATTACAAAACAATGGTTGAACAATGGTGTACATTCATTTTTATTGTTTCTGGACTTGCCAAGGGTGCACAGGCTCAGAAACTAAGAAGCATATCTGATTTTCTTCTCCAAAAATGTCATGCTTCGTTAACACCGCTGGGTATCAACATGACAGATCAGAGAAGATATTGATTTAAAAAAATCAAAGATGCTCCTAGTGGCCTCCTTGGAACATGACACAGCATGAACATAAACAAGTCAAGTTTTTACCAATGCTCATCCAGTGGTGTGCAACATGGTCAATAAATAATAATACTGTTTTTTAAAACTTTGGAGTGTGTGATTATTTTGTGTTTATTTTGCATTCAAATTGTTAATGGCATGCATGGCTGTGCCACATAATATTTAACAAAATAATTTATCTTTAAGTCCTTCTTTTGTAAAATATAGCGATCAATTTAATTGAATGACAGATTATGGGCAGCAGAGCAAGCATTGCTACCCATGCACATGATTTGTATCCATGGCCATGTGCTTTAAGATCATGTAACAAAAGAATGTATGATCAATGCCTAAATCAAGTACATTAAAAAAAAAATTTCATTTTTTTTCTTGGAGAATATCATTTAAGAACAAATAAAGGGTTCAATTCAATTGAAATAAATTTATTATGGGCAGCTGATGAAGCATGGCCATGTGCTATGCGGTTATCTAACAGATCTAACATGGCCATGTGCTTTGAGAGAATCCATGGATTATCTACCAAAAGAATGGATCATCATAGATTAACCTTAAACCAATTCAAAACAAATAAGTTTTTCAGTAGTTCAAGTCTTCAGTACAAACCTGTGTTTAACTTACCAAATGTGTAATCTATTCAATTTGGCTTGAAAATTCTTGATTCCAATCTGATAACTGCAGAACATTGACAATTTTCACAGAGATGCATAAGGGGCGATCCATTTGATTTTTGTGGGGTGGGGTGGGAGATTTTGGAGAAAAAGAAAAATAATTTATTCATCCACCCTACCAAAGAAAAAAAATTTATTCATCCACCTCCTTCCAGTTTTTCTATCTTCTATATGGATTGCTTGAAATGAAGGATCAGAGTCTGGGGAAGCAACAAGAAAAAACATTTATTCACCCACCCCACACCAGAAAAAAAATTTATTCACCCACCCCACACCAGAAAAAAAATTTATTCACCCACCCCACACCAGAAAAAAAATTTATTCACCCACCCCACACCAGAAAAAAAATTTATTCACCCACCCCACACCAGAAAAAAAATTTATTCACCCACCCCACACCAGAAAAAAAATTTATTCACCCACCCCACACCAGAAAAAAAAATTTATTCACCCACCCCACACCAGAAAAAAAAATTATTCATCCACCCTACCAAAGAAAAAAAATTTATTCATCCAGTACTGCTGTCCCACCCCACAAAAATCAAATGGATCGCCCCTAATGTTGAAGAAGGATGCTGAGATGTCTCGAACATCCAGTGTTTAAAATTCACGCTAAATGTTATTTCATTATTTGTGGTATCCATTAAAAAGCGAAAGATAGAAATGTAGAGTCGCAATATTTTTCGACCAATAAGAATTCTCGTATTATACCGTGTTCGTCTTCATTTGTCTCGGCCAATCAGATTCCGTCTTATACGCTTTGGAATTTCAAGATGGCGTTCCTCTTGTAATCAATCGCTACGATGTTTTAGCGATGGCCTGCAAAGGTAAAATTTGTACTGTGCATTAGATTTTGGCTTTAAATAAATGTTTTAGCGTTACGTCGCGATGGACGCTTTGGAAATCCAAGATGGCGCGCGTTCTTCGCTACGTGTTTTGTTGATAATTTGCGTAATAGATTTTGGCTTTAAAAATACGTCAAAAGACGGAAGATTTTTGTCCAAACTCAAAAGACGGAAGATTTTTGCCCAAAGACGGAATTCCGTCTCAAGACGGAGCCTCAGCACCCATGTCTATTGTATGCCTTGTATATCATAACATATATCGTCAATATCTTTCTGGGTTGTTATAAGTTAACTTCCAGTGCCTGTTTTTTTTTTCATCTAAAAGAAAAATAAAAAATGTACTCACAAATATATGATGTACTACTACTTCCCATGAAGATCTCATCCTCCCTTCCCTGTAGACATCCACAAAATCATATATGAAGTAACCTGCAAAGACATATCTCAATTGAGAAACATTTCACACCATCTTATGAGGATATTATATATTTCTATTTCTATTTCCAAGGAAATTATAATAATGAAAATCTCATAGTATTCTCTGTAGATAAGATTAAAATAGACACAAGTATTAATTGACTTGTACCATTTCAGCAAAGCCAGGATTAAGAAACATCTACTTTCTGGATGAATCTGCTTCAGAGAGTGTATGAGATGGGAATGAGTCTGCCTTGAAGAGTGTATGAGATGGGAATGAGTCTGCCTTGAAGAGTGTATGAGATGAGAATGAGTCTGCCTTGAAGAGTGTATGAGATGAGAATGAGTCTGCTTTATAGAGTGTATGAGATGGGAATGAGTCTGCTTTAGAAAGTGTATGAGATGGGAATGAGTCTGCCTTGAGTGTATGAGATGGGAAGGAGTCTGCTTTAGAAAGTGTATGAGATGGGAATGAGTCTGCCTTGAGTGTATGAGATGGGAAGGAGTCTGCCTTGAAGAGTGTATGAGATGGGAATGAGTCTGCCTTAGAAAGTGTATGAGATGGGAATGAGTATGGTATGAGTGCTCAAAATGAATGAATGAGTTCAGATGAGTGCCCAAATGAGTACCATAATTACTTGAAACTAGGATGACCCTGTTAAAGCATTGTTAATCTCACATTTTCTCTGACTTGTGCATAATTTCCACTTATTAAATGAAGGCGGACTACTGCTTACACATGGTAGAATATTTCTATGTCTATTAAAAGACACAGATTTTAATTATATCGCCGTTGGGGGGATTGTATCTGGACAGTATGAGCGAAGTTTATTACGCCCAGAGGTGAGGTAAATCAACATCCAGGTTGCCCTTGTGTATAAGACGAATTCTTCGTCCTATTTTCGAGTAAATACGGTATGTGAGATGGGATGAGTACTCAAAATGAATGCATGAGTCCAGATGAGTGCTCAACATGAGTGTGTGAGATGGGATGAGTGCTCAAGGTAAGTGTATGAGATGGTTATGAGTCTTGTTTACCTGTTGAGAAGGCCACCATGGCATACGTGCAGGGATTCTGATGAGCAATCAAGTCCTGCAGCATCTCCGGGTACAGGTAGAAACTGAAATATACAGAAGCAATATCATCTGCTGTCCGCGCTCTCTTCCATGCACCATGGGCATATTAAGACAATTTCAACTAATTTTTACATGGCTTACCAGCAGGTATAGACTTCTGCAACTCATGCCAAAAACACATTATAAATCATGCTCCAATAGAAATAATCAATATTGCTTGATATTTCTGTTGAAATAGAAGATAATAATAAATATATATTTGTGTAATAAAATACCATTCTATATGTAAAAAGAGAACTGTAATTTTGTGCAAGGGAAATTTTAATTTCTTGTTTACTTATCATACAATCAGACAAGCAACTGATATATATATATATGTTTTTTCGAAACAAGATAAAGAACATAACTTTTCAGTGTCCACCCATCTATTTCATTTTTTAATGGAAGAGCCTTTTTATTTTATTTCAAAAAGTATCACAGCATCAAAGATATATTTGCCTGTCATTTCTAGCCTTTTCCCAGACTGCAAAAGGTCATAGTGTTTATATTGGCTAATTACACCTGATACTTATGTGTGGTCTTCTTCAGAAAAATGTGCCCTTCCTGAGAAATAAGTCACTATCTATGTCATCCAAGACATTGTGCCCTGCGGTGGCAAGCAGATCTCCTAACTTATTAACTGTTGGGGCCAAAGTTGGCAATGCATTAAATATCAATATGCAACAAATTTTTCATACTAAACTTTAAAGATTTCCACAGTTTTAGCGAGTAAATCGGTAGACCAGTTTCTTTTATTTTTACAGAAAATGTCTCACAAAACAGCAGAAGCCATATATCCTTTTGTCATGCATGAACCAGCAATCCTTTTGTCATGCATGAATCAGCAATCCTTTTGTCATGTATGAATCAGCAATCCTTTTGCCATGCATGAATCAGCAATCAAGCAGAGGCCAGATGTTGTGCCACAGCCATATGTGGGAGGCAGGCCGTTTCCTACAGGCTCCTGTTCACCCATTCCCCTGCATGATAGATTGACTGTTCACCTATTCCCCTGTGCGATAGGTTGACTGTTCACCCATTCCCCTGTGCGATAGGTTGACTGTTCACCCATTCCCCTGTGCGATAGGTTGACTGTTCACCCATTCCCCTGTGCGATAGGTTGACTGTTCTCCTATTGAACCATTCTCCTATTCAATCATTGCCTTATTCTGCCATTCCCTGTTAGACAATACATGATGGACCTTGTGATTTCAATGGAATATCCTACTTTCTACTCTCTCTTTTTAACATTAATTTGGCCTTAAAGAGTCAAATAGATTCTTGGAGGAGGTTTTGTTAGTTTTGAGCCATTGCTGAGTGAGTGGGGCAAACTTCTTGAGGGGTCCCCTTCCTCCAGACATGGTAGAGCCTTTTCCTATTTGCCATGGGTATGATCACTTCAGATACAGGAACTTGCTGCCCGAATATTCCTGACACCACCCAGTTTGCTACCCTATGACTCTCATACTGCACCCATCAAGAACATTGGCTGGTCGACAGGACACCTACTGGGAAGGTTCCAATGAATTTGGGTCAGATCAGAAAAAAAAGATATCGCCTGAGCATCATTATTGAAAGCAGTTCAAATGTGATTCAGGTATATAACATGGTCATGCTTATGAGTTATCAAATAAGTGTTTACCTCAAACTATTAAACCATTCACATGATAATAGAATCCATTAGTTAGAGCATCCTTCTATCCAGGCATCATGTAATAATAGTGTGCCACACCTAAACTAAGTATCATGTCAGATCAAATATTAAGAGAAGTAAAACTGAGAGATCATATAAAAACAGGAAATCACATGATCTGATAATGAGTAAGTATTAGGATGCATTGATGACTCACGCCAGTCATTTGGCATGGAATATAAGTTGCAGGTGGCACTACAATGGCCATGTTTATACTGGATTAATAGTTGGCTGGCCTGAAACATCACAACTGTGTTTTGAAACAATCTACATGGATTGCCTGAGCTTGCTCCGTCACACAGAGAGTAATACAGAGGGATTTTTTTTTACTGGTTGAAAAAGGTGGAGGCGGAATCATCAGCAAACATCGCCAAATGTAAGGGAACGTTCAGAAATTATGACCTGGGGGACAAGACTAAACATTTTTTTCTACTTTGATGTAATGCATAGAGGAGGAATGACAAGGTTGGGTAGCTGTCCTTCAAAATTAATTTATTTTTCTGTGAATTTGATGATTATCCCCCAGGTTGCAATTTCTGATACTTCCCTGACGTATCACCATACTGGCAACATTGCTGCTGGGTACGCATGCACTTAGAAAACACACCACTGGCTGTACCTTGCCAGCAGGCAGGTTGGGACCACCAGACTGATCAACTAAGCAATACCTGCCCGTTACCCCTAACACCGCAACATATCAATACTCTGCTTGCAACTTTGATTCCATTGGTGAATAAATTGTTTTGAATTAATCAATCACATCATTGTTCAAAGTATAAGTGATCTCTGTGCTTATATCCTCCATTTGATTCAATAAAACAAATTAAATATAAATACTATATAAATGTATGTCAATATTTATTTGCGTTACTCCTGACGAAATATATGACAATGTTCAAATAAGGTATTAAGCGATACATTTAACACACTTATTAAGTTTGCACTGGCTGATGTTTAAAGTCATCTACTCAGGTGATAAAAGTAAAATGCCTTAAAAAGAACTGCTGAATGTTGATTAAAGATGGAAGGCCTCTCCCTATAAGTAAGAATAAGCTTGTCATGCTGACTGGAATTATATTAATCCCAACTCCATTTGGACTAATAAGAGATGTGTCACACAGTAACAAGTCTAATTTTGATTGTGAGCCATATATGTATTATGTAGATATAGATATATAGGAGAATAAGTCAATATTGCCACAACTACTCTGTCAGCATGTTTGGCAAAATCTCCTCACACAAGACTATGGATTTGAAGGAAATTCATAATTTGCTTCAAATTATTCAAATGTTTTTTTCTGTTACACATACATGTAAAGGCCTTTAAAGGATTTTGGTTTTCAAAAGAGCCAATATTGATTCCAGAACTGCTGTACTACTAAGATAACATAATAGCACACTACAAAGGTAAGAAATGTCCACTTGAATCTGAACAATTATAAATTTTAAAATAATGAAAATAACAATCAAGGCTATGGTCCAATCCATTACTTATTGTTGAGCCCTGATACATAATCATAGGACATGTTTAGGCTGATATGACCAAGAACACCACCATAATAGGACATGTTTAGGCTGATATGACCAAGGACACCACCATCTTTTTAGTTTTTTTTAATTTTTTTTTTATAAAGCTGCACTTTAATAATCACAGCAGATATTGTTTCTTGCCCATGTTCCAGATAAATCTAAAGAGACAACCTGCAGCTTATTCAGCATCTCATGCCCCATAACTTCTCAAAAATCGGATTTGTGTTGCTTTGAGTATTGACATCACTTTCAAATATCAGGTTTGTGTTACTCAGCTTATTGACATTTGAGATCAGTGGCATCTTAGCACATTTTTCCTGATCAAGGAAATTACACAGCCCCAGTCTCTGTAGTCTATTTTATCAAACTGTTCCAATTTCCTGGTCTCTTAATATTTGTTTACAAGCACAAATCATTCAAGTGTGTCGTTCATCGAAATGAAAGCTCCATAACATGACGCAAGCCCTGCAATCTGAAATGTTTCCCATCTCACGATCTGTACTATCTGTACTGATTTGGCAATGCATGGTAATGACCATCTATTTCTCTGGCACACATCATTGTCTAGCCAAGGTTGTGGACCACTGATAGGAAGGATCCTGGCTGCAGGTCCACGTGGGGCTCATCTGATATCTACCCTTGATTGATCCATGTTTACTGCAGAAGCTTTCCTTTATCAGCCCCAGGTGGACGCATGGTTTATATAACTAGCTGACAACCTCCAGTGACCTCTGAACTTGTTTCTGTTCTGCCACCTACCACCAGGACCTTCCAGAATCAGTTATGCACATGAATAATGTTGTTCAGGCAGGGTTAAACCTTAAAAACAATTGCAGGGCCAGAATCACTAATTAAAGGTAAAAATGATGCTCATAGGGACCTCAGGATATACAAGCTTGCAGAGAAAAAATATTCCTGAACACAAAAAACAGGAAACAGGTTCAAATTATTATAGCATTTATAGGTATTCATGGTCTTTGTGAACCCTGGCATAACTGTCCTGAGTGTTACTGTATTATGTCAATAATTAGGTAAGGGTGTATCCATGTGATAACCTACAGACTCTGTATGATTAATATATAAACTTAAACCTTAATTGTACACTGCATGATAACATTCCATGCGACATGGGTGATGTACATTTGTTTATATTCTTAGAAAAATCTATATCAGGATGTAGTTTGTAGTCTATGAATCCATGGAGAATGAATGATTCATACTTCATGTTTGCCAGCTTAACTTTCACTTCAGATAACCATCCTGTCGTGCTTGAGTGATCAACTTAATTTGGTTTATTGATGATTACATAATTCCCATTATTCAGTGATTTCCTCATCATACCTCATCATGTGAACAAATGAATTCACTCCTAATTATCACTGGACTAAATTACGTCACCCTATCAGAATAAATGGACGTTTTTATTTTATCTGGGTCACACAATCACATGACCATAGACATGTATGCTCAACTTTATATATTTTTTTTGACAATGTCGAAAGGAAATTATATTCCTTCCCATTGGGATCACTGTCATAACACCATCTCTAACAATGCCATTTATTTGGCTTGGTTGTATCAAATTAACCCCGTGTTATTATTAAACAGGGTCTTGTTTACTGGTCATTTAACCAGACATACATGACATCATGCTACATAGTAACATACAAAATTCCCTTATGCTATATCAAGTGACTCTTGTTGGTTCGTATAACCAGACAGGGCGTGGCTTTAAATGACGTCACGATAATGAAATCGACTATTTCCATGACTAAGGGATGATTGGTGTGACTGAATAATTAATGAACCAATTTGAAAGCTGATACAGGCCACAAGTGCCAGGCCAGTGATCAGAGAGAGAGAAGGCCAAGCATTGCTAGGTAAAAGGAAGTGTCATTCCCTAAAATTAGGTTAAGCTAATTATGTCAACCTAATTTCAGGGTTGCAATATTTATACTTTAATTTTTAACGCATATATATATAGAACATTTTGAAAAAAAATATCAATGTTACTTTTTTTTTTTTTTTTTCAGGAGCCTTCCAGACTGTACTCTCTCTGCATATCACAGTGATATAAATGCCAAAAATCATCATAACATTATACAATCATTAGCTATGATCAACATATTATTTAAAATTACATTATACAAATATGTCCTATGCCATTTGTTATGGCACCAGTTTATTATCATATTCAACCTCAATGTTTTAAAGGTTAGGACCCTGACCATACACTGTTAGTCTGTGGGGTAGTTAACATATGCTACAGCATCACTACAATCAGAATCATACCAACATCATTAAAAATACATACGTTATCAATTCATGTCATACTGTACAGTGTTTGCAAAAGTGACAGGACACAGGACAATTTTTCTATCTGAGTGTTAATATCTGCCATAGAATTCTACTGTTTTGTGTATGAATCAATATTAACAGCAGATATTTGGCCTGTGTTTGTAAATACTTTTGGTGAACACTTCATACAGCAGCAGCTTATGAGCATGGACATTCACCTTATTACTACAGACTGGTCTCCACTGTCCACATCTGCTCACCTCAATCAGAGACACTTAAATGACAACCATCTGAGGACAACCTTCATTATATTAAACTTATATTGAGGAAATACAATAACAGACCTTGTGGATGAGCCTGTATGAGAAGGAAAGGTTTTCATAAAATTCAATATATTTAACAAAAAAGATTTTTAAAAAGATTAATTAGAGTAAGATTAAAAAAACTATAAAAATAAGAATGGAATAGACAGAAAGCATGCATTGGTGAAGCCTAATGGCCCTACGGATATACATGTGTGTGTCTGCACACGTGTGAATGTCTGTGAGTGTGTGTGTGTGTGTGTGTGTGAGTGTGTGTGTGTGTGTGTTTGTGCTAAACATTCCAGATTCTACTCAACATGCAGGACATGTTGACACAAAACTCTGATTTCATTTCAGTCATACGTCTTAGACCACCGAGAATACTTTAAATAGTGAAAGACAAAGAGGGAGGGAATGATTGTATTAGTTTGAAAGTTGGCAATGTATGCACTCCTACTCTCATACTATGCTTCATGAAGCATAACATTGATGATTTATCAGGTTTTGCCATCAATGTCAGACAAACATTGTGCATGGTCACACCACAAACACATATGGCAATTACAAATTCATGAAGTCTATTAATTTATCATTCTTGATGGTGAAATTATATATATATATATATATATATATATATATATATATATATATATATATATATATATATATATATATATATATATATATATATATATATATATATATATATATATATATATATATATATATATATATATATATATATATATATATATATATTGACAATGTTTAGTTATTGACTTCGTCTGAAATATGGTATGGTCTGTGTATTCAAGCTATTCTGGAAAGTAATTGTTTCCCTCATTTATTTAAAAGTACCAAATATTATGCTACATTTGTTATGTTAATGCAATTTTTAATAATCTTGTCTACATATAGGTATAGTTTGCTGATGTATAACTTGTTTGGATGAAGATTTTATGACAGTGTTAGGAATGACACTTACTGGTGTCAGATTAGCTCTATCCATATGGACCTCCTTGCATTAGTCTCCAGCGCACCTTGAGAGTGCAAGACCCCTATTTATGTCTAGTACTTTTTTCTTGATAGCTGATTGAGAAATATTATGTTATTAAGATAGATTTGGTACAGATAACATGTAGATAATTATATTATATTGTCATACATCAACCATGTATGCCTAAGAGGTCCGAAAAAGCTAATGTCATTCCAACAATTCCACAGTAGCTTTAAATAAATATTTAGGTGAACACTGCATATACATTACATCAGGGTTGGGTTTTAGCCGGCTAAAACCTATTTTAGCCATGACACATGGCTAAAACTGTAAAAAACTAGGTTTTAGCCACTTTTCGACAGTTTTAGCCGGCTGAAACTGGCTAAAACGTGGCTAAAATGTGGCTAAAACATATTGACACATAACTTCAGTTGAGAAAGATGAACCCTCAAGCCCAACAGGGTGTCCCCCATCAGATTTTTATGATAGGCCTTTACTAGGTCAAGGGTCACCCTACATAATTCTTTCTTTCTGCTATGAGCCGGATGTTCTGGAATCCTGCCTGCCCTGCAGGCCAAGGGTTTGGAAGCCACCCTACATAAGCACATCTTTTGGTCACATGAAACTGTAAGCCAAGCATGGGGAAGCCACCCTACATAATCCCTGTTCAGGGGCATTGCATGATAGGCCACTTATCAGGAAGCCACCCTACATAATTGAAGCATGTCACATTGCATGGTAGCCCAGGCATCAAGAAGCCACCCTACATGATTACAGCTTTTTGTCACATTGCAAGGTAGTAGCCCAGGCATCAAGAAGCAACCCTACATGATTACAGCTTTTTGTCACATTGCAAGGTAGTAGCCCAGGCATCAGGAAGCCACCCTACATGATTACAGCTTTTTGTCACATTGCAAGGTAGTAGCCCAGGCATCAAGAAGCCACCCTACATGATTACAGCTTTTTGTCACATTGCAAGGTAGTAGCCCAGGCATCAAGAAGCCACCCTACATGATTACAGCTTTTTGTCACATTGCAAGGTAGTAGCCCAGGCATCAAGAAGCCACCCTACATGATTACAGCTTTTTGTCACATTGCAAGGTAGTAGCCCAGGCAGCAGGAAGCCACCCTACATAATCCCTGTTTGCAGCTCCCACATATATGCTCAAGTGACACCAGAATATGGTCTAAATGAAAGCAACTGGCATTTGTAATATGTTCTTTGTAGTATATGTAGATAATAAGAGGAAATAACTAGAATTTTATACACTTTTAGAGAGTTTTGGCCACTTTCAGAGGTTTTAGCCACTTTAGGTGGCTATAACCCATTTTAGCCAGGGTGGTTAAAACCGCGTTTTAAACCGCTTTTAACCACCTGGTGGATAAAACCCTCCAACCCTGCATTACATGTGTATATAAGATGTTCATAACCTGTCTGCTATGCTGAATATCATTTGTCTGGGTGTGGTTATCACCGCCTATTTAACATTCTAATTACAGGACATTTATCTGTGCCTATCTTTGTCTGTTTATAGCGTTATTTGCCACCCATTTCACTATCATCTATCACCCCTACACTCTCCTCTCAACAGGGGGTGCTGCTTGATTGCACATTAACAGTTTCTAAACAATACGGAAACAATACATTGCAAACAGCCTTGAAGTGATAGTCTGAAAATGTACTGTGTTGACATGGATTATGTAATGTGATATCATCAATTAACAAGATTAAATACATAATAGCAGTAATTTTTAATATAAGAAATGTGATAAAGGTTGAACTAATTGATTTAAGTATTATGTTGCATATATGGCATACAAAATGCATTTTGAACCTGTCCAAAACAGGTAAAAGACATTTTTGTCCACCCATCCTGTCCAAAACAGGTTTTGGATGTCCAAGACCCAACCCTGCCATTTTCACAAATAATTTTTAAAAAAGGAATAGAATATTTTCCCTTAAGATCATGGCATTCTGGTATTTTTGGAAAGGTGATAAAATATGCAAAAGTCTGCCTTGAAATTATGCATTTTGTTCACTGGTCTTAAAGGATTAAAATGTTCTTTGATCTGCTTGACATTTTTTCAAATCTATGTACCCAAAATGTGAAAAAAAACTGTGTTTCATTACTGGGATATATATACATAAGGTTTACATTAAATTATTACTGAGAGTATGATTTTTGCAATGAAAGTCCATACACACTATTGGTTGCTGGTTTTGACCTTAGGGTAGGTAACTTTTTTCAAGCCTCACTCAATTGTTTTACCTTTCACATTTTAATCTTTCAACTTCACTTCGCAATGTCACTAAACAAATTCTAATAAAATAAACTCTATCACTAAATTAATCAAAATGATGGCACAATAATGATGATATTACAATAATTACAAAAAAAGTTTGACGTGAATAAAATTATGAGCTCAGAAAAAACACTGTTTAATAGTCCTTTTATCATATTGGCAATTAAATTTTTCAAACTTATGATGATGGAGAAGTGGTTCTATAACACATGATCATCAATCATAAGAAAAAAGATATTGAAATATTTGTGTCAAATTATAACTTACCATATTTGGGAATCTAAATACAATAAGCATATATATATTTATTTATTTCAAGATATCCAGTAGAATATCTTTCTCCATACATTTCTATCAGATCAACTTTTTCATGCCATAAATAAGGACACAAAAAAGATGAAAACATACATGAAAAAATCTCAGTATTTGAACCAAACCTCAAATTAGTCATTCATAAATGTGATCCAATGAGGTCATACCTATAATACCAGGACCATTTATTGTAGCATGCTTGATGCATTCATGAATGTCTCAAATTGTCAGCTATTGGGTTCATACATTTCCATTTAACGGGTAGTATACATGTACATCTTGTCCCAGTGGTATATTCAAAGTATTCAGAACTGTCAAAATCTTGGAAGATAGCACAATTTTATTTGTCTTAATCTTTCTCCCCTCCGTCATGGATTTCGAGTGGATATTCTGGAAATGTGATAGAAGCTGATAGTAAACTATTTCTTTTCAATGAAATATAATTTTTTCATATCATTAGTTTAAATATAGGCCAATTTAGGTAATAAATATCATTTTAAAAAGGGAAGAACAACTTCTATGAACAACCAATTTGTTATCACGAATATGTACTTGCGGAAATTATGCATGATTAAGAAAAGTTCTGAATGATGTTCACACAAGAATATATTATATGCACTTGCCCAGACCAGTCCTTACCTGTACACCTGAGGATAACATCAAATCTTTTGTTAACACCACAATGACCAAGTTAGGCATGATCAGACCAAGCATAGTTCTGTATACCTAAGTGCTACAGCATACAGTGCCTTAATAATCATGGCAGTAATCATATTAATGAGGAATGGCTGAGGGTTTATTTTTCTAATTAGATGACATTAGTGACATTTCTAGCAAATGGGTAAAAATAAGATGATGAAAATTGTTTTATATGTTGTCTTCAAATTTTGTTAGCTGTGCAGAAAAATGAAATAAAAATCTTTCTTTTTTTCTCTAATATTGTTGAAATATCATCAGCTTGTGAATAAGAGCTAAATTTACAGTCATATCAGTCATATTGAACATCACCATGGTCTTCACAACATTTTTAAATTGACTAAATAATAGATGTTTATTGCAGGTTGTTTATGGAAAAGCAAAAGTAAAATACAGTATTGTAACAGTTTGTCAAACAGTTAAAGAGGACAGGAGAAGGGAAAAAATGCTTTGTATACTTTGTTTTGGAAAGGAATTGTACACTGACATTAAAAAATAATATCCCCATGAAAGTTTTTTTTTCAAACATTGATAAATACAATCCCAACCTATCAATATCAAAAATCTATCTTTTCAGAATTCAGATGAATCTAAAATTATTAATTTGATAAATTGTTTATTGGCTAAATTTATTTATTGAAACACTCGAGCACATGATCTGCATTAAAAGTAATTATGTTGCAAATAAGATGTTTTTGTGGTTAAATATATATAAAAACATATATCCATAGTCATCAGGTAAACTATGTTACCATTTTCATGATTATTAAATTAAGAAAACATTGGCCATTGTCCTTAGGGCTGTGCTGACCACTGCTTGAAATTTCTGTCAACATTTTCTGGAAATTTAGGTAAGCTGCTTCATAAATGCTCATCTAACTATTAACCAGCTTTGCAGCCCAAGAAGTCAATGTGGTAAAAATAAGGTACCCAATGCTAGGGTTGACTCCATCACCCCCACAATGGCCATGTTGATTTATTCCAAAGGCACCAGAATGTCTAAGTGTATGTACATTAGCGAAACAATTCAATGACAAATTTGAAAAAATCTAACCCTCACAGAAAATAGAATTCATCTCCTTTTAATACCATATCTTACCAATCACTGTCTAAGAAATCAGTAGTTTCATAGGGAAACAAATGTGTTGATGGACAGACAGAATGACTGAAAAATTCCCCCTTCACTGCACAAGCTATGCTGAGTCAACACAGGTAAAAGCAAGTGGTAGATTTCAGCAAATTAATACAACATACAAATTCCAGTTGTTACAGTTTGTCTTCTCCTGAAACCCAAACCAGGAGACCACAACAAGATATTTGCAGGTTATATACAGTGAGCAAACACCCACAAAAATTCTGAAAATACTGTCCAAAATGAAACTCACAGTATCAACACAAAACCCAGTCTCAATATGGAAACAAGTCTCATACAGTGGTTTATAACTTATAAACAGGCTTTACTAATATCATCATCAATATACAACTGTAAGCCAAACACAACTATCGAACAAGAAATTGTGTTATGTTCAGAAATATCTTACAAGTCAAAACATGTGGTCTTGAAACTTGGGCATGAAACATGGCCAAGGCCAAGGTCGCCTGTCTCAGACCACTCATTTCCCTTCCACCTTTTCACTGCATTAACCTCATAGTTGCATGTGCTTTATGAATGGAGGATCTTAATACAGTTTAGACAAATAAATGGTGATTCACTTACCATGCGAGATCCCAGACTCCAACTATGACTGCATGTAACCATGAAATGAAAATGTTTTTCCATTTCCATGGTTTTGTTGCAAGAGTTGATTTTGGTGGTCCAAGGTATGCCACGACCCTGTTTAAAACTTCGAAAAAACATATAGAAAACAGGATTACATAATGTCCATATCTGGCCGGTATTGGTTCTAAATGTTCAAAAGTCTGAGATTCTGCAGACATTGTGAGGTTTTCTAGCGGTTTATCCAAGAAACCTGTCACCTGTCTACCATTTCCAAGCACTAGCCGTCTTGTTAGTACCACGTGACCTATATGTCAGCTACTGCTGAGTGTTCTCTACGCTGAACTCTATCCTTAGCTACTATTCTTACATCCTGACCGATGGTGCCCTCTGCAGGTTGTGTAACTGGGAATTTAATAATTTAGCAAGAGGGTAGCAGCTTAATTTTCAGTATGGAAAAAATCTGTTTACAATCATGCTCAAGGTTTGCCTCAAGGTTGAAGGCAAACTTACTCGAAGTTTATTTTCATTTTTAGCTGTAGGTAGGTAGGACAACAGATTTGGGGTAGCACTATTCTCTATCTGTCACAATCAAAAACAGCTGTTGTTATTTACATCATACCTTTGTCAAATCTTAACATATTACAACATGCAATGAATCATTGGAAAGGTATTGACTGATCTGAAATATTTGTAACAGTATTTAAGGTATTTGGATACCCTGGTTGTAGGTGGAGCCACAGTAGCACCATCTCCACCTGGTGGAAAAAATGGCAAATTGGAGTTGTCTAGTAAATGAAATCTTAAGTAAATGTACTTCCACTTGTAAAACCTTTCCCACCAAAAATCAAATCAGCTTTGCTCATTCTGAGACATTAAAATGAAAATCAATGAAAAGGGCTGTCGTGAATCATTATACCCAAAAGCATGGTCAAAATATGTGAATAAAGGCATTAAAGAAGTTTCCCAGATTCAAATTATATCATTTAAATGACATATGTTGTAATTACATCTTTCAGCCTCAATAATGGACAAAAAATGTCATTTTTCTATAATTTCGCCCATATTTGCGCATATTCTATTTCAAATAATTAATTTTTCAGAAGGAAATAATGTGGTGACATCCATATGTTTTTCCATTATATGATAGAATACATATTTACCTTCATTTTTAGCAAAGTAACTAAGAAATTAAACTAGCCAAAATTAAATAAATGCATTAGATGTGGAATATTGCAGTAAGATTATGCCACTACATGGCGCCACTGCTGTGATATCAAGCAATCTATAAATAGAAAAAGGACTAATTTCATGCAAAACATGCTTGTTATTGATAAACAATGTAAACTTAAGTATAAAAGTTATATTTCTTTTCCTTTATGTTACATGGGATGCATTTTAACTGAATTATGTTATTCACTAAATTTATTGTAAAATATTGATTTTTCCCATTATTAGTGACAGCTGTAAAAAAATATACAGATGGTAAATGTATAAATAAAAATTGTTTTTGACTCAGGGTATGTCTTCTGTTTCAATATGCAAAAAACTAGAAAAATTAAACTATGAAATGCCAGAGTATCCAAATACCTTAATAGCAATTTAATTTATTCTGTACCTCAATTGGGATAAAAGTTTGGCAAATTACTTGCCTCCCTGCATATGGTGGTGGCCATATTGACCACTTCTCTGAAATGTCTCATGACATTAATTTTCCTCAGGACAGGGCTAAGTTACCCAGCTTTACTAGGCCTCTTTAATATAGGCCTAGCAATGACGCGACCAATTGTCATACTATTTGGGCGCTCATGAATATTAATAACCTAGAGATTCAAGTAACGTCATCGTATCGTGCACGTGCCGTCTGACTCAGAGGCTGTAATTACATCATCGCATCGCGCACGTGCATCTGGTTACATTCAGGGCGCAGGTTGGTTAATGCAGGGTAGTAATTTTTTTTCTCACCTGAGGGAGCTGCAACTGCATTACACTGCGCATGTGACTTGCAACCACATGACCTGCTGCAATTTGCCGCCATAACAGTTGCAAAAAGGAGTTGAAATGTGAGTAATAAAAAAAAATGCGCAGTTGGCTCCATCTAGTGGACAAATGTGGCATAACTGGTAAAATGTGATCGAGTAATGAAGGTAAGCACAGATTGCCGTGGCACACAAAGAACACATGACGAATCACCTTGATGAGGTTGGGACCTGTTTAGGCTTGACACAGGTCTTAATTAACCGCACTTACTCAGTTGATATTTCCTTATGGGTCTCAACAATAGGGAAATAATAGAATGTCATGGAGCTCAGATCCACACCTTCCATCATATCCAGGGGTCCCATAGAGTAAATTTTTTAGATATCAAAAACGTGTTTTGGGTTGTAGATACAGGACATATACAACATCATAAAAATAGCCTGCATAGATATTTAAAAATATAAAATAATCTGTGCAATGGCTTGTCTTGACCTAAATAGTCCATTTTTTTCAATTGCCTGACCTTTAAATGACCTTGAAATAAATTTTTGACCTCAGTGTGACCTTTCATGATGAATATATCAACAATGAAGCTTCTTTAACATATATATAAAATATTATTGTTAGATATACATAAACAAGGCAGATATAGCTATAGGAATGAACATATTATTACATAATCATAGTTATATCATTAAAACCAGATCATCTAAATAGCCAGAAATAGTGCCATTAAGTGACCTGCGGGGGCGGGGCTTATGGAACAGGCCTATTTGAACATATCTGATTGCATAATCGGAGAGGGTGTTATATACTGGGCCCGATGCAAAGGAGAGTAGGGCTAAGTGAGATTTGCATTAAAAGTAACTTCATTTATAAAGACTAGATGATTATAATTCTTCTCAATTTGAATTAAAACATTTGGCCAATCCTTAACAATTTTACAGCAAAATCAAAATAGGCAAACTTTGGAGAGATGCTACAAGTTGTGTAGTTAAAGTAGAAGGAAGAATAAGGTACCAGAAGGTAACTATTTTATTGTAAAATCAAACAAAAATTCACTTGAGTTGTAAACACCAGCACAAAGAACTCAAAGAGGAGCATGCACTCAAGGTCCTTGGCCTGGGAACTGCCCAACACCAGCTTAGTTAAGTCAGCCTGCTGATTGCCAGGGCTATATAACAGCATCTAGCACCAGTTTTGATAGGTTAGAGGTATTTAACCGCGGTTAGAGGTGAACAGAATCACGTTTCGCTTAATGCCAGCATGAGGGCCGCTCATGCTCAGGTTACCAACTCATCTGCCAGATGCCACCACTGGCCACCGGTCAGTGGCGGGTCAGTAGTCATTCCGTTTCTGTTCATCGATGGTAGAAGACGTGCTGGAAAGAACATTGTGGTTTTAACCAACACCTTGATGGTTTTAACCTAACTTAATAAGAACTAATGCTTTTATGCAGATTTTATCATATACGGATGTGTGTACTGGTCGGCAATCGCCCCGACAACACAAAACACTGATGTAGAGGTCGGGAGTCGCCCCGACAACACAATCCAGTGGCCTCATCCACCCCTTCACCGGCTTCGGTCGTGTATGATGGCAGAAAAAACTTGCACCCACTGCAAGCGCCCCATCAAGGGGCACCCAGGACCCTTCGGGAAGAAGAGATGCATAAACCAACCCCTCTGGATCGCCGAGATAGAGAGGCTAGAGGTCAAGGCTGAAAAAGGCTCCGAAGGACCCCTGCCAGAGAGACACAAAGAAGGTAGAGTCCACCCAGTTTATGTTCATGACTCAAATGCCACAGAGGAACAGGGAGCCATGGCCGTCCAGCCACCTCCAGCTCATCAGAAGCCCCGAATAGGGTCCCAGACACTCAGAACATTATACTTACCACTCTGAGGGACATGCAGACGCAGATCCACGCATTGGCCGCAGAGCAAGCCAGGTACCGGTTAGAGCCCCCTGTGGAGCCACAGCAGACACCTCAACCGGTAGCCCAACTGGCACCTCAACCGGCGCCCCAACCGTTACTGCAACCAGCAAAGCAAGGACCGCCAAGGGTAACTGGAGCCAGCCAAGAAAATAGGACCATCCCCACCGCTGAAGGTAAAAGCTTCTTACGTGACTTTTACCAAGATTTGAACTCTCACAATGCATGTCAAGGCCAGGGGGATGAGGCTGCTGGGGCCTCTGTCACGCCAGACGAACCCCTCACGGATAGAAACTTCCACCCAGCGGGGAGTTTCACCCACGTTGGGGACCCCATGCCACTGCTCGGGGGCAAGGTCCCGGGCACAAGAAACACTGAAGCCATGGAGGACCTCAAATCCTTGTACAAGGTGGCAAATTTGCCTGATAAGACCCTCAGGGCCGACCTCAGGGGCGAGTACATACAACTTGAAGACTTCCTGGTCAACCTGAGTATTCAAGCTGAAGATTTCGGAGCATTGCAGACATACATAGATACAGATGGTGCCATTAAGTATCGACCCAGCCGCCAGAAGCAGAGAATCACAGACGTGCTACTCTGGTTGGAAGTGTGGAACGCTTACGAGTAGCTCCTCATAAAAGTCCACGGTGTCCACCTCTACGACAATATGGCAGAGTACAGGAGTCGTATTTCAGACTACGGTAAGAAATACAACTGGACAGCTGTGGCCACTCTCGATGCCAAGCATCACTTGGGCATGGGAGGGCGCCACCTCAGATTTGCCCCCATCCTGATCGACATCTTAAAAGTCACATGACAAGAAAATTGTGAAAATGTTTATATTGTGCCATAATATATTACAATACATGGACATAGCATTTCAACATGTTTTACACATTTTTATAAATGGAGTACAGAATTATAGTGGATCAAAGTGATTTGCTGGACACGCCCCTTTTTATGTGGGTCAAATCAGGGCTGCTGAGATTTTGCCGGAAGTGACGCATGTTCGCCCTTCACGTTCAAAACAAACCACTCCAAGCCAGTGAAAGTCTTGAGGGATTGTAATTTATAAGTAATAACAAGAGTGTTGATAACATCTTTGAACCACTGGTGGCCTAATTAGCACATGTGGATAGTAGGTCAGATCATGTTTCACATCATAGACACTTAGATTCTGCCTGTGGTGATGGGGAAGACAGGAATACAGACAGCCACCCAGTTGAGTTTGGCAAACTTACATCTGCCTATTGAGATTATTCAGATCCCTCAAGGGACTGAGTGAACTATTCTTTATCATAATGTTATGGGCAAAGTCATTTCCTTGTTGAGAAAGAAATGTTGAAATCTCAAAGTTTAGTATCATTTTTACAGAATTTCTATTTTTATTCAAAATTCCTTTGTTTGTTTGTATATAAATATTGATATATGATTTAGTTGGGTACCCACTGACACGCAATGACAGACATTAAAAAAATACCAAACTAAACATTTTAAATGGCTATTGAAATACAACTGCAATGCATAAATAATATATAACCAGACCTAAAAATTTAAGAGTCAAAATAATTTCCAGCAATGAAACAGATCTAAAAATATGTGTCAAATGCTTTCAAGACATTTTTTTTTTCAATTATGTCATACGAAGTTTAGCTCAACATTACTGAATATGAATAATATTCAACCAATTGATATTGTTACTGGTCATTGGTTAACAAATAAATAAATAAATTTTCAGTGTAAAAAAATATGGAAATATCAACTAAAAATAATTCATAGATATTTTAAAAGTGTCATCTCAATGTTCCATTTACAGTTTGAAAACTCTTAAACTTCATTCCATAATGTTTAGGGCTAGCTAATAAGTGTCTTGAAACTGATAAGAGTAGAGCAGGCCATATTTCAGACACTATACCCAGTAAAGTCATGTTTGTTTATTTTCTCCAATTAAAGTAGGGATTGTGGGATGGGAAGCTGATGTAAATGCAGGTCTCTATTTTACAACCTTAAGTTTTGCCATTAATCATATTTTCAATGGATGTTATTTGTGTAGAAGAAAGGACATCAGCTGTTATACATGTATAGACATAGGAGGAATATGTGCGCAGGAGATGCATGCGGGGCGCAATGACGTAGGCAGCCTGCTGACCCAGTTCTAAGTCAAGGGAGTAGGTTAATTACCCTGGGGGTTCAAAGATCTTAGATTATAGCTAAACTAAACATCAGACTGCTGAAAAAATTGTCAGATGTTTCTCAGAGGTATGAAATCTAAAGATTTCCCACATAAAAAAATTCTTGTCATATGACTTTTAACCACAACACTAGATGCAACGCAAGTTAAGCTGTCTGCTCCCAGATGCCCAAGGTGCAGAGAGTTTGATCACACGTCACCACAGGAGTGCCCTTTTCTCCCAGCAGCGCAATCCCAGGTGGTGCCAGGGGCGTTGTCTAGGGCCACGAAGAAGGGCAGCCCTCAGAGGACTTAAATATGCAATAACTGGAACACCCTCCGGTGTAATTTTAAGATGTGTAGGCGAGTACACCAATGCAAGGGATGTAAGGGATGACTCCCCTTCGATGTGTGTAGTATGCAGGGCAAGTGCTCCTCCAGCGGCCTCAGCCATCCCAGCAGTGGACAGCCAACAGCAGGTAGGAATGGAGCAAGCCACTAAGAAGCATGGTGTGTCACATGCCAAAAGCCCCGGCCACCCTTCATACGGAAGGAGAGGTGCGGGCACATACCATTAAGCATCATCCCATCTATCGTCCTGAGGCCTCTGGAAGCCTCATGAATCATCCATCAACCCTGTCAGAGGCCCCGGTTTACCTGGCATTGGACAGCACTTGTCTCCTAGGTATGGCGCGGGTCTCTGACATCTGGACTTCCTTCGATCCAGCGGCCTCAGCAGACTTAGGCTGTACATGATTGGTTCCGGCAAGTTAGCCTGGGTTATCCCGTTTCTCCATGATTGAGCCGGCGGGTGCCGGCTGCAGGAGGCGGCGGACGCCGACCTCCGCCCTCTGAATACCCTCGGCGAATTCGGCGGGACAATATGGAGGATCTGGCGATCTGCCTCGCTCGCCGCCAGCTAGACGGCGGGTGCCAATCGTGTACAGCCTTACCCATGGACGGTCCCCAACCGGTGGGCGTCACCCAAGCCTCAGAGTTCTGGAAGAGGGAACTAGCAACCCATCCCGATCGTGACTTCGTCCAGAGGCTCTACATGAACGCTCTGCATGGAGCCAGGATAGGTTTCAGTGGTTGTGCCACGATCTCTTGTGGCCTGATCCAAACTAAGTCAACGCAGGAATCAACCCTGATCACTGCTCACTTAAGTATATCACCATGATGGACGCCATCGCCTTAATTGAGAAGTATCACTCCCCCTGGCAGCAAGATGTGATCTTTCCTCAGCTTTTCAATTGGTATATGTACATCCTGTGGACCAGCCCCTACTAGGATTCAACTGGGACGGTCAGTTTTATCATATGTCCGTTTTACCTTTTGGTCTCCGTTCGGCCCCCAAAATATTTAATGAGTTTGTTGATGGCCTGGACTTCATCTATAAAATAAGGGGGGCTTCCCTTGACACGCTCAATTTCCTTGATGACATCATCACACTTGGAGAATCCCCTGAGGCGTGTCAAGGGAGCCTGGACGTGATACTTACCACTTGTACGGAATCCAGGTTTTCGATCCAACCCTCAAAGACAGTACGTAAACTCAAGTTATAGAGTTCCTGGGCATTGAGATCAACATCCCTGCCAGGATCCATCTTCACACGCAGGCTTATAAGATTAGCTAAACAAGCTATAAAGCTTCACCACAGAATCACCATCACCCATCAGGCAAAATTGGACATACATTGGTGGCATCACAGTACCGGTAATCACAATGGTATTTCTATGATCCCATGTGAATTTGACCCCGAAACTGCTGAGCTATTATTTACGGATGCATCAGATCGTGCACGTGACATATTTTACAACTCATCTGATGAGCAACAATGCCGGGATGGCACCATGGTCCATAGCCTGGAAAGAGTTATACGCTGTTGTCTTAGCCCTAGCCTCCTTCGGCCAACACATGTATGATAAACAGTTACTCATGAACATAGACAACCGCGGCCCAAACCCTTGTCACCTGCCTCCATCTCGGTGTATCTGGCTTCTTTTCCTGACTCTCTTATTCAACATGTGGCGCTGACCATGGGGTTCTACGTGTGTCTTCGAGGCTGCGAATATTGTGCAATCTACCTCCACAACTCAATGAATGTTCTACTTTCTACACCTCCACGGGTGCGCAATGTAACCTTTGTAGTTGATTACCTATCCTTAAAGATCCACAAGTCCTAAACATCCAGGTACGGTTTCTTAACTGCTTCTCCTCAAGAGATCAGCGCAGCGGGCCAATGGCAATCCCAGGCCTATCTACAGTACATACGTTAGCCTCCCATCTCACACATATATTTCGCCTCTCGGCTCACCTCCACTCACTAACTCATATCACTCATTACAACGAATTACTACTCACTTGGCCTTCATTTATCAATGATTGGGTTTTCATGCCAAGATTTCACTGTATTCACCAATTGTTACTATGTCAACACTTCTTGTTACCATGTCTTTGTTACATGCCTCGGTTGATTGGCATCTTCTTTCAGTATCTGGGCTTCCAGCCCGCCATGTAACGTACCACAGTGATTCATTAGTAATTTGTAATAATGTTTATTTTATGCACTTGGTGTGCTGTATTTGTGTATATTACCTGTGCTTTATCTAAATAAAGTGTAATTCCACAAATTATCTAAATTGATTATATCGCTCATATAACACTGCACGCAGCTCCCTTCACGGGAGGTCCCTCACAGCACCTCCACAATGAGGCAAAGAGACCCACAAACACCTCCGCTCCAGAGGCGCTATGAGAGGAGGTGCTGCACCTCCTCTAGTTTCATATATAAACAAAACGCTGTTAACGCAGTACACCCCACCCTAACCAGTGATCACTATGGTACCACTCTCTTGCTTGACATTCCACACATCCCATCCCCTCCTCCATCCCCACCAAAGTGGAACGTTAGGAAAGCTGACTGGGACAAGTTTCAAAAGACAATATCTGACTGGTATGACCAATTTGTCCTACCACAGGACATAGACGAACTCTCAGAGGCAGTCACGCAGGTTCTTACATTAGCGGCTAATGAAGCCATCCCTTTAAAGGAAGCAACAGGTACCCATCATACAAACTACTGGTACTATAATCCCACAATAACTGAGTATAGGAACAGGCTAAATAGGACCAGGAAGATAGACCCACACAATAGGCAAATGCTCAGGGAGGTAAGCAAACACCTGATCCTACCACTGACTGCAATGATGGAATGTATGCCCTACATCCCCACATTGACAGCCAGGGTAGATAAACCTAACACATTACTAACACATGGCACCCATAATAGTGTAAATGCCTGGCCTGGGTTACAGATTGCCTGCTTTGGTTTCAGTGCCCCAAATCGGGCCATTTGCACCGATAATCACACACCACCCACCATATAGCAATTTCAAATAAACTATAATTAGGCATTTATACACATAATAAGATGGAACACATAATAATATGAATCTTCTGAATCATTCTGTCATCCAAAAGCAAACAAAACAACCGTAAACAAAAAAAGTTCACTTTTGCCTATGGACACCCCACTGGGTAAAATGCAATTCTCACTACTTTTTAATCAAAATTTCTACATAACTTCTCATATATGCAACCCACACACAAAATCTGAACACAACATAAAACCACCTCTAAACTCACTATGGGTAGGTCCCCCTTTGCCTGGTTAAATTGTCCCCCAGTAAGGTTATTGCTCGCCCGCTCGGATTGGGCGTAAAACGTTGTGGTCCCGTGTATCTGACCCTATCCCAGAGCATGTTAAAGAACCCAGTAGCACTTATCGAAAAGAGTAGGAGGAACCCGGTGTGAATGGTCTCAAAAAAACCTTTCAATTAACCAACTCACAACAACAATAGTCCATTTTTCAATAGCAATAATCAATGACCAAATTTAACAAGACATGATTGCAATTCACAGCAATCACACTGCAGGACCGCCTCTCCAGGCTACGGCCTTCTTGCAATTTAATATTGCATAGATTTCATTCATTCATAACGCAGTCAGTCCCCATCCAACTGAAGAGATCAAAGTGATCGAAACCCTTGTTGATATTTGTAGGGACTGTGATCGTTGTTGCAGACTAATCTTAGGATCCTTGCCTATTCTCCATATAAGAATTCTTGGTTATTTTCTTTTTTCATATATGCTTTGAACTTGTTTATAATTAACAGCATAAGTTTATGAAATGCTTATTGAATGTTGTTATCCAGTACCAATACCAATAATCAAACTTTGGGTTAGAACCACATTGTGTGATGCTCCGGATCCCTTCTGCTATAATCTGAATGTTGTTACTAATTTCTAAATAACATAAATAACAATGAAAATCATGTGAAAGTATTGTATTCTAGACCAAAAGATGGATCCATCATGACTAAAACATCCTCAAAACATCCTTTTAACATCCCATCCAAATTTCAAAGTTCAATATCTTGGCAACCAAACTCAGTACGAGGGCGCCCTTTCACGTTTTGACATCATTATACTTTCATCATTTATTATCAGAAAAAATACACTTTCAGAATATGAACATATTTGAGAACAGATATATTTTAACAACTTGATTATATCAAAATAAATGCAAATTGGAAGGGTGGGTAGTAGTTGGCCTGGATATAAACTGGCATTATTGTATTGATTACCTTGTGAATGTCATTCATTTTTTATTTCATTTTTCGGATCATTTGACAAAAAATTCATGGAAAGCACATGATAGAAATAGCATAACCAAGGGGTAGGAATGACTGAAATACGTGGTAGAAATCACGTATTGGTGAAAAATGCCACCAGTATTTGACGATTGATAGTATCAAAAGCTGAGATATCACATTGAAGTTGAAGTAGTGCAACTGACTTTTTTGTCATATCGCGCAATGCATTTTTTGAATTAAAAGATATTATTTGAAATTTTCACTTATGAATAACTGTTTTGGCATTATATTGATGCATAGTGAAATGCATTGAGAGATAACTACAGTGTTATGACCATTTAGTAATGAGGTAAATTCAGTGATGTGCCATAGTGAATACTGTTGCGTGTGATCATGGTATAAGCAGAGATATTTAAAATTAAATGTCTCTGGTATAAGTATAGTGTGCTGGTAAAATGTCCAGTAAATTTGCCAGTGTAGTATCATAAGTAATAAGTGATTGCGACAGGGCAAAAAGTTGTTGGAAAGGGTTTAGTGTATGGTAAAGGAAATAGTTCTATGTCGAGGTGAAAAGTTAGTCGTTGCGTCATTAATCAAATAAACTTATTTTATTTCACCCTCAAGGTTCTTCGTGGTGATAGTTTAACGAATAAAATAGTCCGAATATCTTAGAGGTGCCTTAAGGATTTATAATAATTGGATATATTTAAAAGCGATGATCCTATAATAACAGTCCAAATATTTATTTTCATGATCAGATAGATTTACTTGGCACATAATAGGGATTTAGGTGGTAGAAATATTTCAAAATTTTATATGGAAAAGTCGTTCAATGGCCTCAAGTGAGTCAGAGCTGTCCGCTTGCACGGCCATGTGCACCACCCAGGCAGGTGGCGGCCCCTGGATCAAGGACGGGGCCATGGTACGACAGTGGAGTTCCAATCAACTCCATCTGGTGGAAGTTTCGTGTGTATATTTCTATGTTTTCGAAAAGGGGAATTCATGAACTGCATTATATATTATTTTAAGCTGATTGCCTTTTGGACAGTCATTTCCTCTAGTGTATGACTAAAATCTACACAAAATATTCCTTACAAAATGCTTGGGGTAATTGTGTAATAATTCCTAAAGGAAAATGACATAACTCACAACTACATGTACTTCCAATATATAATGATCAGAAGTGAACCACAAATTAACGTTTTGGATGTTTACATTATAATTGAGAAAAAAATGCATCGTTAATATGTAATATAGCAATAAAACAATCGAGCAATAAAACATTGTTTTGATACTACTAACATTTCTGTGGTCAGGTATTGAATATAATGGCATTTTACAAAGTTGAATAACTACTAAAAAGATAAGCCGATGGCCATTGAAAGCCAATATAATTGTCAGAAATTAGATGATTAGATGATAGGGACAAAAAAATCATACATATAAATATTTTTAACTTATAAAAATTATAATTTTCAAAAGTGACATATATGATGATACCATGCATTGCCCATGATATTTAAGTTACGGCTCAGATAGAACTCGATCTCCGACATTCAAGAAACCAGGTTTCCAATCAACTCAACATTAGTGACAAGGCTTGACAGGAAAACGTAGTTTATTAAGACTTTAATTTCAGCCTCTAACACCAAAAAAATGATGAAACATGAAAGTCATTGGCAGGTGTTATAGACTTTAATCATAACCAATTCTGTATTATCCTGTACCAAAAACTCGTTATTTTGACCTGAGAGCAATGATAGATATTAAGCTCAGATGATACTGAGATAATGAAAAATTATTTATTTTTTATTGTCTTAAATTCTTCATCCCAGAAAACATCTTTAAAGATAAGACAGTGTTCGTTGTTGCTGCTCGACTTATTCCAGTCACCACGTGCGCACCGAACTTAATCGAACTTCACAACCCTTCATGGGTCATTGCAGATAAAAACAAAAAGATGGGAAATGCCTTGTTTCTGTGTTAAACTTAGAGTACATTAATATCACAGTATCCTCCTAGTTGTGTGATTAAGTCAAAATGTGTCTCATTGCCAACGTAGTGAGTGAAGCAACACAATTTTTGATTCATATGCCTCATTATACTCAATTGCATAGTAACACTCATAGTAGGTGAGTGAGAGTGTCATGGTAAGTTCTTTGTATGTTTTCACTTTCGAGCCTCGAGAGTCATATTGTCACAAACATGCATGTTCACATAACATTCCCTGTCAGTTCATTGGTTCTTCTTTCAAAGGCCCTTTAAAAAATGAACTATATGTATTACAAATATTTAAGATCAGTTGATTCTTATGTGATGGTATTCAAAATTGTTTTTGTGTGTTTTTTGTTTTGTTTCATAAGTGGACAGAATGCTATAAATTAAGTGGAGAAAATGTATATGGGTCGACATATGAGTTGTTTACATGCACTTGTATGACTTGACTGTAGCCCATTCATTCATGAATGTCAAAAACAGACCATTTCACAGAAAAAATAATTAACATTGCTCAGTTCACAAATTTCCAAATGAGTGAGTGATGAAAGTCAAATCAACCTGGTGTTTTAGTAATGCATTCTTATATAGAATTTACAAGTACAAATTTTGAAACAGGTCAATTAAAACATTTTGAAAAAGAGTGGTAAATTAAGAACACTTTCATGTAATCATTTTATGTAATCATTATGTAACACTTGTGGTTGTTGATGGATATACAAACTTGCAAAATAATCAAAATCAATGAACACATTAAATTTAAAAAAAACATACACATGACTCACGTGCACTCCACATACCATGATGTCAACAAAAGAAACCTCTTGGAAGTGCATAACTATCTGCTGAATATTTTTAATAGTGACATTCAATGAAGCAGAATTTGAAATATACCAAACTTTTTACTAATAAAGTAGTGACCATGAAAATGAAGATATGTGATCAAGTCATAGTTATGTATCCTACCAACATATATCAACAATATATACATGAAATTAATCATCAACCTGTTCAGGATCTAATATATGCGATGGTTGCATGACAATCAAGTTTATACAATCAAGTTTATATTTTCCTCTTTGTGTGTAAACAGGTAGTAAAAGCCTTGAATCAAGGGTTGGCATGGCAACGGTCATCGGTCACACACTGCATGCATTCCATAAATATAGCTCATCAAATAATATACTATAATTACATTGTCAATATACTAATTACATTGTCATTTGTTTTAGATTTTTTCTTGCTATTATGGCACATTTTAACTGATAAAATATTGGTTGCTAAGTTTCCGAACCGAGAGTGTAATGCCAGGTAAAATGGAGAAATCAGTGTCAGGTCAGTGTCAGTAGGTCATGGGTCATAATTGAGCGAATAGGAGCTAACCTCGAGGTCTCTCTCTCACTTGTGTGTGTGTGTACCTGGGTGCTGTCCGCAGAACCACTACACGCTCACCACTTCTCATTCAGCACGGCAGCTCTTTGGATATTTCAGTGGTATTATAGATCAGGTGCAAAAATGAACACATCCCCATCAGATCCTGCTCAGGCAGTGTTTGGACTTTTGGTGGTTCTTGCATCCACGTGTGGGTTCTCGTTTTTAAGCTCACTCATTAAATCACAGTTTACCCCAAAGTCTGTGCAGCAAAATTCGGCTTGGAGATGGAAAAATATTTCAACGTCTTTCCTGCATTCAATACTGACTGGCGGCTGGGCGTGTCTGTGGTATGTTTGACATTTTCATTTTCTCAAGATCTTATTTTACAAATGTGTAGATAAATAGAGATGTATATATTATGTATATTGAGTATATATCTTAAGATATGAATACATGTGTACAACATCTTTGTAGTTTTTACCGTAACCCCAAAATGGCAGAGGATTTGATCACCACGTACGATACTTCATCGCAATGTCTTGTGGCAGTGTCTGTTGGTGAGTACACACGTTAATATTTGTCATTGATTTGCCCAACTCGAAATTTCATGTATGGATCGCCTTATCGCCTCACATGTAAAACTTGCATAACTGCTCCAGTCAACGTTACATAAGCACACGTGTAAAACTGTGTCATGGTGACCTGCTTGATAATGATAACAAAGTTGACCCAGATACATGAATTGACCTGGTATTGTCACGTGGGCGAGCGAAACAGAGAGCTGCAGTACGCCAATCTGTGCCCCCAGGTTACATTATTTGGGATGTCAAGGGATTTCCCTTTTCTTTGAAATCCTCGGTTTGTCTTTTATCTTTTAGTCAAAGTCTACTTTCAGTCTAAGTCTACTTTTCTTTTTGTGATTCCCACTTAAACACCCGTGCAGTGTTGATAAATGCTGTCAATCAGGCTGAATTTGGCCACATGTGGTGTCTTTGTCATCCAAATTGTGGTGATTGGAGAACACAATTTTTTTTCTATTTTTTTCTTTTTTGTTCACAAAGAAAATAGTACTGCTCTGGACATCACCAGCTGATCAAGTGAAAAGATTTTATGAGACTCTAACATTGTCATAACTGATGAGTATTATGATTATAGTCTAATTCAGATCTGAGAGCAATAATATTATAGTTATATTGCTCTCAGTTCAGATTAAAGAGCACAGACATTAATACCTTGACTCCTTCTCCCCCATTCATACATTTTGTTATAATCATCTGTAGATTTTACCATAACAAATATGTTAATATGCCAATTGAATTACCCTGTATGTAAACTGGATCATGGATATAAATGCTTTGTTTCATGGCTGGATATATTGCAATTGATCATTTATAAATTGTGATGCAGACAGAATATCATTTGCATATGTGGAGCAAAAATAATTTACCCTGTCAAACCTGAACACTTATTACCCAAATATACATGCATATATTAAAAAAAATCCACATTGCTCCGGTTTTTTCAACTATTTCAACCAAACTTAACTTTTTCAACCTTTGTTTTATCATCCTTACTGTCAAAGTTTAATTGCATGGACATTATTGATTTAATAAACTGACAGAAAAACATAAGGCCAGAGAAAGATTTGGCCGAATTTAGTCTCTCCCTCATTGAAAAGTTTTGATCCACCCTCACAACATGAAAATTCATTTACAGATGGATGATTGACTGTCAAGATAAAAATATGATTCTAGCACATATGACAATATAATTTAGATACATTTTTATGGTAGTAATATTTGATTCAGTCTAGCATTGGTAGATATATTCAAGAGGATAATACATGATTGCATGATAATTATAAATCAAACATTAAAATTAATTCTTGTGAATGTTGTTGATTATTTTTGCATGATATTCCTGTGTATAAAAATTCTGAAAAGTGTAAATTATTGTTGTTAAAGCCAGCAGTGCATCTGTGAGAAGTAACCATGGCAACACAGCTTATTTTTGGTTTCTTAATTTCAAAATTGTGTTAATGCATCCTTATACCTGTCATTGTGTCAAGTGCTATTACAACAAGGGGCATGGCATGTTGATAACATGGCAGTGTAAACTGGAGATACAATTGTTAAGCAAATAACCTAGACAACGGTCTGTGAATCTTCATCCAATTGTTATCTTTATCTGTGCCTGGAGGCAGATATTTATCTTGCAATGTAATAATCATGCAGAGCAACCCATTTTTGGGGTTTTCTTTTTTCTCTTTTCAATGAGACTGCAAGTAGTTGAAGGCATTACAGGTACTGCAGATTAAATATCAGAAAATAATAGGAATTTATTCACTTGTTTGAAATAACAAGATAAGGTCTTTAATTGTCACATAAATGGGCCCAGCCCCAACCTTTGGATTGTTATGATTAATTTTGTAATTAAACAAGACTTACAGAATATGTGCTGGCTACATCTCTTGTTTATTTATTTCTTGTTATTTGTTTTGGATTTTGTCAATATCTCATACTGCTAAAAAGTGCAACAAGATAACAGAACATTTAAAGATTAAGGACACTTAGGTGCACATCTGCAGTAGAAACAATCTTGAAGGTCAGATTCATGTGTAACAACATAACTTAACCATTTCTGTGTGATAAACATCTATGAATAAAGGAATTTTTGAAGGCCAGGTTTACCATGTAAGAACTATTTTGAACAATTAGGTTTTATCACAACACCTTTTTGAAAGAATGTTAGAGGACCATGTAAACATTATTTATTTTAGTCAGGATTAATTGTTTGTCATTGTTATATATATATATATAAAACACTCTATACATATTACATATATGATGTAGCAATCGAAATTTCTTAATTTCACTTATACTATTGAGGAGGCAAGAAAATGAAACATTCAGGGGGCGCAAAATAAGGTCAACAGGTCAATTCTTTGTATTCACAAGTCAGTAGAGATTGGTGTAGCTCTAGTATAATGTGATGATCAGATACTTCACAATCTCTACTTGATAACAGATATCAGAAACATAGCAAGAAAGATTTTTAAAAAGACAGACGTGTGCTGAGAAAATATAAAAAATGTATTATTTCACATAAATTTAGGAAGAATTTTGATATTTGAAGGGGATGTTGGTCACAGATGGTGAGGAGAGGCATGAATCTAGGTCAAGTTGAAAGGATATTTTATGAATTGTGTGATCTCATTTCCATGCAAGAAAAACTTGGGAACCAGATTGTGTACATTGGGAGTGAAAAGAAAATTCTTCTCTATTGAGTCTATGGAATTGCCAATTCTAAGGGCCTGCTATATCAACATTTGGTAAAAGCAATCATTGGATCTTTATAATTTGCTATAGCAGAAACTGGGAAATGAAAAATAATTGAAAACAAAAACAAAGTTTTTCAGTCATGTTAACAAATCCTTTACAGAAACAACAGATATGACTACCCATTTTCAGAACATAACTTAATCAATAATGAACTGACTTGAACTTTCCCATCTTCATCAATTGATATACCAGATTTCAGTCAAGTGATGACCCAAACCAAGAATAAAGATACAAAAAAATAACTGGCTTCATTGTTGCAATTCATCCACTTGATCATGAGTTATGAGTTTTATTTTGACACAGTGTTGTGTTACTTTGTGTAGTTTGCACTTGCTGATTAGACCAAAGATCACTTTTATATCAACACCAAATAAGTTCTCTCTTTTTTTAATAAATCTGAACTTGGCCCATTGCACTCTGAGCACATTCTTACTTTGTTTCAATTTACATTAATGGTGGCAGTATTGCTCACATTGTAAATGCGAGCAATATATTATTCTGTTTCCGCTTTACCCTCCAAATAACTTTTGGTCTTATCTGTCTGGTATACATCATCATCATTATTATTATGGTCTATAGATTTTGACTTTTGGGGGTATTCAGCTATTACCACCTGGGGAGGTAGCATCATTTTCTATGAAGGAATAAATATTGAGTACACAAACCTTATGGTCATGCACATATTGGTGAATCTTCATCCAATTGTAAAGTGCCATCAAGTTAGAATGTGTTCAAGGCAAATACGAATGGATGACTTGTGAAAGGAAGGGGCTGCAGGTGAAGGTCTGAGCTATGTTTAAGCTCATATGTAAATAAACATACATCAGAGAAACCTGATATTAATAAGATCAGTCCTGTGGGATGTGGAAAGAAGAACAGAATGGAATAGAGTAGTAGAATATATCAGCCTAAACATAACTGCCATTATGGAATTTATAGACATTTATATATATGCTGACATTCAAATAATTTGGAACGATAGAGTGAACATCCAAAGATCATCAGCTCATTTTGAAAAAAATAAAAATTGCATCACTTTGAAAATATAAAAAAACTAAATTGAAATGACTAGTCCATGATTCAGTGATTATTGACAGGATTTAATTACCGGTAATAGTGTCATGTGCTTGAGTCACAAGTGTAAACATTCATGTGATAGAAATTAACTGTGCAAGGAGATTTATATACACCACCTGATGTCAGATCATGTTGGCCTGATTATCAAATAGACATTGTCTGGTATCAGCAGTATATAAATGTCAGCTTTACTTTACTTTTAGTAATGATTTATATTGTTTGTGTTAAAAAGAAAATAATTCACATTGTTTTGAATTTGAATTTGAAATATTTTAGGAACGATATAGAATGTTCAAATTTGCATCTTATTTTTTAAGTTTTTAAGTTTCATGATTGGTTTTAATCACAATATCTAAATAATACGTCAAGTTAATCTCAACATTTTCTAGAATAAATACATAATTTATATGAATATATAAGATAGAATGAGTAGATAAAATAATCAATCAATGTGTCTTGAGAACCTATGCTTATTTTTCTTCCCTATTAACATAGTTACTCTAGTGCCCCACAATTAATTACTGGTATAAAAGACCTGTCTTGGTTAGTTTTATTATATGTATGTGATAATGTGAAAGAAAAATCCCCAGTCACTCATTGAAAATAGTAGGGCATTGGGCCCCAATAACTGGCCTCCCACTGACAAATAGATGCTACCAAATGCTACCATCTGACCCAAAATAGGCAAGATTATGCTGCAATATTTGTCATTAATTTTCCAGGCTAATCTAATACTATTTTACAAAATAAGACCTGTTCTGGAAGGCCCCTTCTCCACATGTGGGCCTCCTTGATTGTTCTTAATGTGTTGTCAATTCTTGCTCTGTTTAGTAATATTGAATTGAGATGGTTTTTCTTTCTCGTTACAGGTTATTTTGTCAATGATATCATTGATATGTTAAAGAATGATCCTTCAAGAGGTTCCTATGAGTTAATTCTACACCATGTTGTGGTGAGTTCAACCTAGAAATAGGACTTTCCCCATATATTGCATTACCTTTGAAATCCACATTTGAACATCACCAATTAAGAAAAAATCTTTCCGAAACATGAATTCAAATGCATACTCATATAAAGTGGAGGTTTCAGTAATCAACAAGCTCACTTGCTTAAGAAGCGATAAACCTTATGATGTAATAATGTAGATGCTGGTTATGTAGAAAGTAATGCTCTGTACACTAAGTGGATATTGAAAATTGCTAAATAAGAGAACAAAAATATGTACAAATTATTACAATCAAAGATTGATTTGAATGAATTTGGTTACAAATTAAATCAGAAGTAGATTTTTCTAGAACTCCTAGAAATTTGTTTACTCATTAATGTGAATCTTGTTTCAGATTCTGGTCTGTTTTGGCATTGCCCTCGTGACACAGAATTACATCGGTTATGCAGTCGTGGCTCTCATCGTGGAAATTAACAGTGTCTTCTTACACCTCCGGCAGCTGCTGCAGATCCTGAAAGTGCCTAAAGATAGTAGTCTGTACCGAACAAACAGCCTCATCAACGTGGGTGAGTGAAGTGCTGTTATGTCACCATACTGGCCTGGGTGAGAAGGTGATGGCACAACATGAATCCAAGGCCAATCACACAAAATGTTTTGACCTCCCCAAGTATCTAAAGATGCCATTAATATTTCTGAAAATTTCTGAAAATTGCTACATTACTGATCTTCCAGAATGGTGTTAATAAATGTTTTAAAAAAACCCAGTATGATCAGATTAATATCTTTTCATATAAATGATTATAAGACTTTAATAATACTTTAGCTTGATATTATTTGAAAGTTCAAGTTTTCTATGGCCAACATTTTAAAAGATCCGACTGTTATGCTTCACAATAGAATCATGTATTTTGCTAAAAAATTATATGATGATCAGTTTGAAGAAAAGATAAACCTCATTTGTGTGAGTGAGGAAGTTGCAGTCCCTTAATTAATTTGATAAAAATTGATATTGACTCTGATGTTTTTCAGGGACCTACATTGTATGTCGCATCGCACTGCTGGCGTGGATGACGCGGTGGATCGTGGTGAATCGCGACCTCATTCCCTTCGTGTTCTACACCACCGGCAGCATAGGCCTAGCCATCATGACTGTCATAAACATTGTCCTCTTCTACCGGTTGCTACGGAGCGACTTCCTACGCCGCAAAGACAAACCACTTGTCAAACAATAGTGATGAACAGTGTACTTTAGTCATTACATGTATATGCATCTCAAAAGCAAGAACGACCAAGGCACTGCATTCCACATCTGAAGCTTGGTATTCAATCCTTCCACACATATCAGGTCAAATTTGAAGAACTCAATTCTATTCTTTCTCATTTATTCCGCACAGCAATCTGTTAAAAAAATGTTTTGTTATTATATTTGAAAACTGTCTATTATGATAATTATCAGCCAGATTGTCTCAATACAGGTTATTTTAGAAATTTCTATTTGTATAATAATTGTAACCCAGGCAATTGCCTGTTGAAAGAGGTGAAACTGAAATTATCACAAAAACGTAATTTTATGAAATAAGTAACTATTTTGGCTGTTTTGTATCTCTATTTAATCATCTTTTCAATTATCAGCCAGGAATTATCTGTTTAATCTGCAGCCATGATTGGGTAGAATAACAGGCATGACATTCAGTAAGGAGGAATACAGAACATGTAATATAAAGCCATCATTAAGTCAAAGGAAATGATACAATATGCAGGCGACCACAGAGTGCTTTTAGACATGCATTTTATACTATTATGTGCCAATACTACAAGTAGCTATTAGGTGATTATGTTCACATATATGTTGTAGAAAATGTCATATTCGTTCACTCACAATCTTTATAGCATCCACAATGTCATATTAGCTCAAGTAATGCTTGACTGTTACCATCCCATATCAAACCATTTTTTTCTGCTGAGGATGTTTATACAGAGATTGGAACAGTATTCAAAATTGTAACATTTTTGCACACCAATACAAGCAAGTCCCACCCACTAAGTTTCACAGTCAGTAAAGCAAGATTTTTAGTTTAATGAACTCAGGTGTCACCTGCTGGTACAGTCAGGAAAGTATCTATTGTCCTCAGACCTTCGCCCCGATAAATATATAGTAACTGATCATTTATTGATCTCTTATTTTAAAGATGTTATGATACTGCATTATAATCCACTACCTCACTACAAACCCATAATACTGGGTGGGTATTTTAATTTCCTGGATGAACATTCCATTTTGTTTCAATTGGTAAACATTGTGATATAAAATTGCGTTACAGTTTTTTATTATTGGTACAGACCTGTTATACTCCTTGGGCAGCTTTTGAGTACCTGCGTGTTAAAAGTCTTAAAATATGTGTAGATAGATTTAGTTAAGTGTCATTTTCATTTTTTTAGCTGTGCTGACATTGTCAAAAATCACTTAGATCAATTTCTGTGGCAAATCACGTCTAGTCAGTCAAATATGTTACCCATGATATGTCACCAGGTGCTAAGCATGACATGGATAATACATGTGCGCAAAAGAACATTAAAATATTGTGTGCCCTTACATTTCCTGAACAGGGCAAATTGCTCAGTAGAAGGTATGTAACTCACCATCTGGGGAGATGTATTTATGCCAGTCGGTTGCTTGGCTTTGAAAATCTATCTTTTAAAAAATCTATCTTTTAATACAGATAATTGATATATTTTCATGGTGTCTTATAAACATTAAATTAAGACAATGCATAGGTAAAAATTATACAAAATTGTCAATACATCTCAACTTCTTCTTAAAATCAAGTTCTGAAAAAATAGTGTAATTTAAGAACACATTTTCCTGACAGATGATTAACAAATATGTGCCCAAACAGAATGTTAATCAGACTTGATGGCATTGAGATCTTCTCATGCATTGACCATGATTGACCTTTACCTGGTTGTACCCAGGAACAGATTTCCTTATGTATTAAGTTATGAAAAGATTGTGTTTCTAATTGCAATATTATAATGTTAGTTCCCACCTTTCAAAGTTAAACTATATTATAAATATACCGGGAAAGCACCACCATCCCTGGTTTATCTATTGTGTGTATTTGATAATTTTCAACAATTTTTATTCTGAAATGCATGAAGAGGGTTTTCTATATGTGAAAAGCAAAATAAGTGTATTATTATGAACAAAAGTTCTGTTAATTGACAGGATGAATATGATATCCTTATTGTAAAGTGTAGCTAAGGGCTTCTGATATTATGTAACAGGTATGTACAAGATATCATACTATAAATACTACAGTGTTATGAAAGTACTTATTGGAAACGTGTCCCAGCATGTGACAGGTGCAATTTATAGGGGGATAATTTTTACATGGCAAAGTCCTTCATGAAATATTCACAAGAATATGCTAAAATTTAAAGTGAACTTTAAATGTCTGGAATTTATTCTAGTTCACAAATGGCAGCAGGGAATCTGCTTGACAGATTTGTCATAATGTCCTAGATGAAAATGAACTGACAAATGCTTACATAAATGTGGTTAATATCAATATGGTCAAAGTTGAATCAGACAGGATAAGGGAGATTTTAAGTCATGATTGATCCAATTTACATAAGCCAACTTTTGTACTTAGGAGAAATGCACTCGTGATGTGCTCAGTGTAGGTTTTTTAATATTATATAAATTTCTATTGTTGTTATTGTTGTTAAATGTATTGTTACTTTGCTTCTTACTCCACAGAAGGTGACAAATGTTAACATTCCTAAGATATAGAGGACGATATAGAAAGAAAGTATTAGTGCTAGCCGAGGATTATATAAACAGATATTGAATTGTGAATAGGCAATTATATACAGAGCTATTATATTGTGAATAGCAATATGTAAATTGACATCATGTGTTTGAAATTAAATATATTTATATTTCAGATTTATATCATGTTATTGAGAATTCCACCGAATATTAATACTCAAAATTGTTTTACAATACAGTAAACCATCAATGAAAAACCATCAATGAAAAAATACTATAAAGACATATATATATATATATATATATATATATATATATATATATATATATATATATATATATATATATATATATATATATATAATATTGGTGCTGCATGTTTATGTGCAAATAAGGTATATGTGCCTTATGATGAAATATGTATTATCTAATTTAAAGTGAAGAGGGTAATTTACATCACAAATTAAATTTGACCACTGACTTATTTCTCTTCTCAGCACCTCAAGAATAATCCAAGAAGGTCAGTTTGTATTTGTGGATTTATTTTTAAATCAAATGTTATGGTAATTGAATGAAAAAATTCAAATTTATACTTTGTATGTTAAACCACATTTACATGTATATTGTGGTGATGTATGAAGAAATTACAAGTATAAAACATTTTTCTGTGTTCTGTAATTCAATATTCATAACAATGAATAGTTAAACTTTAAATATTCAAAGCTCCTTATATTTAAGCCCATAATATTTATATTTATATAGGATTACTATCAAAGCTTTTTTTGGAAAATAAAAAAATTGTCGGTCCTTTGCCAAAACAATAAAAAGTCTTTGAAAAAAAGTATTTTGGTGCGAATTTAGATCTTTAAAAAAAAATAGGATTTAATAGAAATAATTAAAATAAAATCATATAAATTCCAATTAATACCTAAAACAAAGAATGAGTTCTTGATATTGAAGTTTCTTTGTCTTTTTTCTGTATGAAAAATGAGGCGCTGTTGAAATAAAAATTCCTCGGCACAACAAATATTTATAAGGGCCTTTCAAAGTTTTACAATTAGAAAGGTAACAGTTAAATTCTATAAAAAAAACAATGCTTAAACAAATATTTTTAATCTTAATTCTAATTTTACTTTTTCCAAACCATATGAACCTTTTCACTGGAGTTCAAACAAGTGTGTAAAGGGAGCAAGTGAAGCTCAGCAGAACTTCGTCAGGACTTAAAATGTCTTAATAACACCTATATCAAAATAATTTCAAATAAATAAACTAGCCTTTTCCGAGGGATTCAATATGTAATTATATTGAAATTATAACGGCCTACTTTAACCACACTAGTGCCATCTTGCGACGATGCTGTTTTTGGTTGGTTCATTTGAAATCTTGGAAGGATGTGTCACCTGGTGGTGGATCCTCTGCTTACTTTATTAATATTGCTGGAGCAGCCTTTCTCAAATTGACTGACGCATGGGCTTCAGAATATAGCAATGATAGAAGTGCAATGACTGGACCCCCATTGTTCCGGTTTAATGGAATAAAACCATGGCATCACTGGATCTAAGAAAAGGACGTAAGTAATAAAATGTATCTTGTGGAAGCAATGTGATAACTGTTTTATGTTCAATGGAAGGTGCAAAGGAATAAGCAAATTGTCATGATATGAGATAAAAACTGAGACCAGGTTCCTCCAGAGCTCTTGTTAGTTCAGATGGAAGGATCTGACTCTTCCTTGGGACTTCCTCTACTTTAAGCAAGTTCTGTGTATCCCTGGACCCTTCACTAACATGCCGTTGATGCCATTAAAGTGGGTATAATATCACTGAAATAAAAGGTTAAACTTGTCCTGTTTTGCACTGTAAACCTTTCCTGAGGACCTATCAACTGAAGCCATGCATGGGGATAACAAACACCCCGGAAAACTCGGAATGAGAATGTGAACACAATATTCTCAATTGAAGACCTGCTAGGCATTGACAATTTCAATGAAGAGGAACTCAGACTAGAAATAACTCGTCTAGCTATAGAGGAAACATTTTACCATCCCCCCGAACATTACTATAATAGTTCCAACACCAACTTCAACTGGGAAGAATATATGCACATGTTCAATTCAACAATTCTTTTTACCCCCAAGACAACATCAATAGCACTCCCAGAAAGCCTTTGAGGAGCACCCTAAGAGAAAGACCTCTATGGAATAATACACAAAACCCATCAGTGGCAAGAAGAAACAGTCACCGATCCAGACCTGGCACCCCTCACCTACCCCCATCCTAATTCCCCCACCAACGACGGAGGAAGAGGAACCACAGGACCCAAGTCTCGATTTTTAAAAGGGACAACATGAAAAAAAAAAAACAGTTTTGACATATGATTAAATTTACAATTTACACACTATATAGAAACGAAAACAAATCATATTAGTAGTCAGGAGACCGATGACATTCTCTACAAAAAATAAAATCATTTATTTTAAAAAAAAGTAACAATTCTCCAAACTATTGCTTATCCAATAAGCAATATACAAAATATCCTATGAAAAGATTCAACAGTTGTTGAATCGTTGTGGTAAATAAACAAGGAATGCATCTTTCTTTTGGTACATTAGAATGAAATAAAGGAATAATTAACATCAGATACTAACAAAACATTGTTAGATTTTGATGATTCCATCACCTTGCCCAATTTACAATCGGAAACAAGAAAATTCATAAGAATGAGGACACCAGGCCATAAAATCCTTGCCAACCAATCAGTGACCAGCATTGGGTTGTCCACCTTCCAGGTAGACGAGGTTGTCCGCTTGTCCAGTTGGACTGGGTGGGAGATGTTAGTGTGTAACTGAAAGAAATTATCTGTATCATGTGATGTACCTCTGGTCACTATAGTCAAGATACTTTGAATTGAATTGAATTGAAAGTAAAAATATTATATAAGGCACAACAATTTCTAATGCAATGGATTAAACCACTGAATAGACAAATGCAAAATACTGTCTAAACTCGTCTCCTTAAGCCTACGTATTGTTTTCCTGAAAACGAAAACGAGGACCCATCGCTGTGCTCGTCTTCTTGCTATTTACCATGTTTCTTGACAGAGTTTTAGCCCCCTCCCTGCATGGACGCTCACAACATGAAAATGAGGTTCATAAGGGATGGTAACAGTCAAACATTTAAAACGTTTAAGACATTTGTTCACAAATTCTTTAGAACCTTTACACAAAACATAGAGATAATAGAGCTGAAACCATTGTCACAGTGTTACAATGTAAATGTCATTGTAAAGGTATTGACTTCCTCCATAATCAGTGTTAGGTTTAGAAATCCAACTGAACATCTCAGAAAGTTAAATAGAACTACAACAACAAAAAACAACGAGAAAAGGTATATGTTTTGCAGTAGAGTAATCGAGTTGAATGTCTTACAAATGTAAATAACAGTACAAACCTATTTGAAATAGATTTTATATGTCCAATAAATTAGGCTATCGAAAGTCTCCAGGAGGTAATGTTTTAATGTAATGATATTGCAGAGGTTTTAAAGATTTGTTGAACATGTACGCAGTTAACTTTATTAGTTGGTATTATCACTGCAATTGTTAATGTAGGTTTGGTGGATGGACATACGATGGTGAGGCGATATGATGATCAACGTTGTTATGCTTAAAATTAACTTTTAACATGTAAAATATATCAGATGATACTGCACATGATATGGAGATATTGACCAAATATGGCGATATAAATATATGTGATCTGTTGTTACAGTTTCAAAAGTTGTAAAGAAATTATATTTTTATGAATACGATACCAGCTAGACTCGGCGAGATGTATATGATCATCTTTTATGATAATGAGATTTGAAAACGTTCTATGATTTGTTATAAATCCCGCGAGATCTGACGAGAAAAGAGAGCGGCAGACCAAAGCAGATTTGACTTGTTGGAGATTGCTGCAAAAGCTTCATCGCTCATCCTGATAAAATGTATCTCTTCCTCCTGGTGATATCAACACTCCATGGTAAGTTCATCTCTGAGCCCTGATCAGTTTTAATGTTTTTACTTTCATCCAAATGTTTAACAGGATTATATTTTTTGTTTTATTTTTATCATTTATCATATCAACTACTCTGCATAACATCAGTAGTTCTCACTACCTTTACCGCCGTTGCCCTGTTTTGACGTTGTTAATCTGGACCATCATATCTAGTCATGCATGTGAGTCTTGTCCATCAAAATATTATACAATCAAAATTGGCCTATCACAAGTCATGACTTGCAATCTGTTGGCTGACTGAGATGCTATCCAATAAGAATCTGTGTAAATAGTCATTTGTTCTAGCACCAATCCTGTGCGTACCTTTTTATCTTTGGTGGCAGGGACTGATATGACTTATTAGTCCTGTTTTGGAAGGTACATATCAGCAAATAAATTTGTAAAACAAGATATGTGTTGAAGAGTACCTTATGAACAGATAATTATCAATATATCCAAGGTGTTTAATTCAAAAAGATCAACAATCAATAAGATGGGTGGAATAATACGAAGAATGACTTGTTCAACTAGATCAAATAAACACATTATGAATGTTACTCTCCTCGCCATCGTATTGAAGCACGGGCCCAAAACTTGTATTGGAGAAATTACTGCAAGATAGTACCAACGCATATCAGCATTGGCTTATTACACAGATTAAATTAGATTACGCAAAGCAATAATGGCTCAGGAAATTACGTCTGTCATGCTTATTGCAATCAAAAACCTCATCACCTCATATTATAATAATACTTTGTGAAATAAAGAACATTCAGAGAACATCGATAGTTAATTTGTACCCCTGAAAAATATTATGAGCAAGATGTTATTTACAAGTTCATCTTTTACACTAGAGTTGAAAACTTAGAAACTTAGAGCCAATCCCACAAAACACTTGAGCACTTTTTGTTTGTATATCATACACATTTCATATCATAATTCATCATTCATTTCATGTTATTGTCTAATCCCGTTTGATAAAAAAAACCTTAATGAATCATGATATGCGTTTCATATCCTCATTACATGTTAAGCACTCCAGAAAATTTCAGGCATATCTCAGTCAAGTTACAGCTGCCATGTTTTCAATGTTTTCACAGTTTGGCCACTTGTATGGCAAATGTAAACAATGCGTGCGAATGCATTCGCCATTTCAAAATCTCCCGTGCTGGTTCCAAGGACTTTCCTTTCAAATATTGGTATTTTCGCTCTAGGGAATAATTTGTCATGTGACAGGATACATTATCAAATAGTCTATTTATGTTTAGATATAGTGTTTGCTTGAAAGATTTATCTGACTGTACAGTGATCAAACCCTGAAAATATCAGCATTTGAAAGTACTGCAAGTGCCAAATATATATTTAAATACATTAGTTGAATAGTGAGACGTTTATTCTTACAAGAATGTCACACAAACATTATCAATATTGAAAATATGGAATGACAATTCAACTTTAGATTTCGAACTAGAATGGAATTGGATAGGTGGTGTACAGAAACAAATGTAAAATAAACAGCATTCATCAAGCTACAAGTTGAGGACTACTAAAATAACTTTGAAATCTTAAGAAAGGTATCATGATGATCCTGATAGATCAACTTTCCAGAGAATCCTAGACTATAAAAATTCTCAAGATTATTGGTAAACATAATTGACGTCTTAATGAAGCTGTGAAGTATAAGATGAATGATGAATGTGATATGACATGTATATGATATACAAACAAAAAGTGCTAATGTCTTGTCTGAGATCGGATTTAGGTTTTCAATTTAGAATAAAAGATGTAAGAGGCGTGAAATATTATGGATTATTAATATTTTCATTGTGTATTGATATGCACGAGGAACCAATCATTAAGAAACCATTTAAAATCAAAGTTTGAGCACATGTTTGCAATGAATTATGCTGGAGGGAGAATTCTGTTTATCAACGAAAATTAGACCAGAGTGTGCAATATGCAACGAATGGCCTTATTGCCTTATTGGGCAAAGCCTCAAAGGTCCAGTTTATGTGTAATGCAGATAAACTGAAAAAATACTATAAAAATGTAAGAATTACAGATATTGTTTCTGTATGTTTTTGAAAATAATGGTTTTATTTTACCAAATATGATATCATTCGATAAATAAGACACATCACCACGGCACTAATTATCTTGTAAACAAGAGCTCTGTGTGACTGTTAGTGAATTTGATTCTTGATATTTGATGACGTTTTTTTCACTTAAAAATGCCTGCATGTATAGTTTTATATACATGCAGTCAACATATCTCAATTCAGCTCGGTTACTGAGTGAAATTGTCCTTGGATGTCAAATTGAATTGACTTTTTTCTGAGAAAAGTCTTATTTGAATAAATTCTGGGTAAATCTGTTGTTAGACCATGTTTTTTTTTCGTTTGGGACTTTGTTTGTTTGGGGTTTTACATCACTTTCAACATTATTTCAGTCATTTCGTGATGAGTCTTACTTGTAGCAGATATAGTGCTGCCTCACTGAATTGTCATGTCGCAGGTCCTTGACATGACAACCCAACCGGTCACAGATTTACAAGGACAACAGGTTAACCTTTTGGCACGGGCCTCAGCTCATGTGTGAAATTGTATAATGAATCCAATCTCGGTGTGGCCAAGGATCGAACCCACGACCTTTGAATCACCATGTTTGGGACTAGTCATGTATGGCATTTATGCCTCTGCTTACAGTTGATTCTCATCCCTATAAACTTATAACGAGATTTAGTGTGAGTGGTATGATGTCTGCGATAATGCATTGAAAACTCTATTTTTAAGAGCAGGGCATTTTATACCCATTTAAAGTTAATCATATCCGAGCAGGAAAATATCAAATAAATCCCTTAACGGGTATTTATGGGTGTTGGTAGTGAGTGTCCTCTGGTGGCAGGTTTTCTAAGGGAACTACTTTCTTTTTACGCCAAAATGGAACGTTTTCAAAAAAGTACGGGGAAAATGCTCAACTGTCAAAAAGAGTTCCTTTTTCATTAAAACTTTTAAGTCATGAAATGACATTTTATGGTATTCATTTTTGTTATAAAATTATTGATTTATTATTTGAAAATCACAATGGAATTTCTTTGATTATATTGAAAGCTCCATATCTTTTTAACTCATAAAAAGTGGCGTAGTCATATGTCACTGCTCCAAAATTTATTTTGTCATGTGAAAATGTTAAAGGCAAAAAGTTCTGCAGATTGTGGGACCATAATAAAGTGGATTTCCAAACAACTTTGTAAAAGTGATCTTAACAATATTTACTGTGATCCTAGTGAAACAGATTTTCTATTTTTCAAATACATTAAGAGAAATATAGAGGTGAAGTACACACTTGATCATTTCAAAAATATGAATTTTTTCACCTCCCTTCACATATCTGATTGCCAAACTTTCTTTTTATTTCCAAATTACACAAATCAAAATGAGAAAATCTGTTTCACTAGGATCACAGGGAATTTTCTTCCCAATGAAATGAAATAAACACAGCTAAAAACAAGCCTACTCTTGTTGTGTAATCTGCAGAACTTATTTGCTTGTCTTCTTCATTTCTCATGAAAACTATCATCAAGGAAAATTAGGACAAACTACTATTTTGAAAGAAATATACTTGTAATCATACCTTATAGTTCAAATATTGAGGTGTATAAATATTGATTCATGTCATTAATGCTTATATTTTAATAGGGAATGTTTTTTTACACCATAAATGTACCAATTCCCATCACGTACAGTATTTTGGTAGTTTACTCCTCTGCCACTAGGGGGCACTCACTACCAACACCCATAAATACCCTTAAATGCAGGGGCTCAAATGTACTAAGGTAAGGGGCTTCAGTCCCATGAAGTTAGGGGCTCCAGTTCCCAAAGGCCCCCCCTAGCCACAGACCCCCGGGGGTCTTCAGCCCCCAAAGCCCCCCGCCTGGATCCACCACTGTTATTGAGCAGGAAATTTCAACATTTTTTTTAATTTGTTGATTATTTGTTGAAAAAATGAATACTTATATTGATATTTGCATTGTGATTGTATGTTATGATTTAGGTGCTGTGCAAGGCAGTAAATGGTATGTATCAACTCTGCACGAGGAGAGTGGTGAGGAATGTGGTCATTCCAAACAGAAGCCATGTTCAAATCTCCAGGAAACTGTCAACAGGATTCAAGATGGCGACGTCATCCACCTAGATGCCCGAGGGACAGCACAGCGGCCAGTGGCACTCTGCGCTCACAGATTCATAGATAAAGCCTTCACTCTCACTGGCTATAATGGACAGCCAACTGTGCAGTGTGGGGAACCAAAGGCTCAAGGCACAATACTGAAACTCACTGAGCCCTTCCAAAAAACATTGCTTGAATATTATACTACTCCTGGTGCAGAACGTGAAAAACCAGGGGACCAGAACTCAGAGCAGCTGAGAAGTCAAGCCGATCATCTAAACTGGTGTATTGACAAAAATATAACTTATGAAAACTGTGTTGACACTTGGAAGTTCACAAATGATAGTAAAAGAATAACGGTTGTAATTAAAAACATAATATTCATAAAGGGTGTTATATTGGCATCAGATATTGTACTACACATATCCAAGTGTCTGTTCCTGAAAGCTAGCATACATATTGTAGCACCTAAGCACGCCTCAACCTTCATTACAGGTGCCATAATGACATCCAACTGCAGGAGAATCAGTCTGACTCTTCACCAAGTAACAATGTTCCCAGTCTGTGAGGACACAGTTTCCCTGCCTGGGATGTTAAGGTGCCCGGATGATGTGTACTGTATGTGTGAGCAGACTGATCTAACTGTGAGCAGCTCAGAGTTCCAAGGTAGAAGACTGACAATTATACCTGGTCATTCTCAGGGTGATATTCATTTTCAAAATGTTTCATTCATCGGTTTGAAAAGGTTGGGTGGCATTGCTATAGACAGCACACAGCACAACATGCAGGGGTATAACAACAGTTCTTTTTATGTCATGACTATTACAAATTGTATTTTTTCCAGCAATGCAGCAGGGGATGTTTGGTTGTCAGTGTTATACCATCATATGCAGAAGTCCATTGCTTCATTGTATTTGAATTCCTTGTTTGAAGTGAGAATCATGATAGTAAATACCACATTTGAAAACAATGAAAGAGCAATTGGTATTGATCAAGGGAAAGGCCTATTACATGTGAAAAACAGCACGTTTAGGAACAATACATCTCTGTTTGATGGTGCTGTTGTGTACATGCGTCAAATGCAAAATGTATTGTTCAGTTTGTCTTTTATCACGTGTGATTTTGAATTCAATCACGCAGGCTATTTGCCAATATATCCCCCTGATGATAATACTACAGGTAAAAGTTTTGTTTTTAAGAAAAATAATGAAGTTGAAAAACAGCTGATTGTTATCACCTATAAGGAACTTTCATTGGAGAACCAAATATCATTTAAAGTATTAGAGGAAAACATATCCCATATATATGCAATAAAGGGTAATGGAGGTTTGTTCTGTGTGGAAGCTAAAAGTGAAAATAACAGAAGCAGGACAATTGTTTTATCAGTGAGTATTAAAATCAATCATTGCAAATTTGAACAAAACAGAGCTTTTTGGGGTGGGGCGAAGTACATCGATCACAGTTTGGTATTCTTAATTGGATCACCGATTGACGTGAAAAGTGCCTGGGCAGAAGGTAGTGTTTCTCTTAGGGACAGTCACATTTCTATATGCAACTTTAGTCTAGCTTCTAGTGCCTCTGGTGTAGTAAGTGTAGATGCCAGATGCAGTGGGATGGTCCCACGTGATTCACAATGCCTTGGAAACAAAGCAGGCATCAGTCTTGTAAGGAAGACCACTAAGACATGCCCTTATGGCGCAGTTTGTGTTGAGGGTAATATCACTCAAAAACCTGATTTCTGGGGAGTGGAAACGGAGGGCAATATCTCTTTCTATCGCTGTCCGTCCGGGCATTGTGTTGCGGGTCCTGCGGGGTTTAACCAGTGTGCTGCCCATAGGACAGGTAGGATATGTACTGAGTGTGAGGAGGGATTCTCAGAGGCTCTATTCTCCTCTAAGTGTACCCAGGAAGGCGGTCTGGCTGGACACTGGATCTGGGGCTTAGTTCTCATCCTGGCCGTGGCATATACATCTCTCTTTATGCTGCAGGGAAATCTGGTTCATTTGATGACCACTTCACCTTTCACTGCCAAATCAGTCTGCCTTAATGACACTAAAGATACCCTACCAGATAAACTGGAGGACACTGGCCCACGGGAGTTGACCAACCAACAAAACGAAGAACCGACCAGTGTTGGAAAGCACTCAAATGGCATACTTATATTGATGATCGTATTTTCGTATTTTCAGGATGCCTCATTGCTACATATTTCCACGCCATATTTAAGGTGCAATGCTCCGCTTGGGAATAACATTAGGAACTTTCTTGTGGGTCTGTTTGCATTTCGCTTGGATCTGCTCAGCTTGGCAAGTGACGTTTACACCATTCCTGGACTTACCGCTGTACAGAAGGTTCTTCTCAAAACTCTTTTCCAGCCACTCATTTGGCTGATGACACTCACAGTTTATGTGGTTTCTAAAACTGTGTTCTGTAGAGGGAAAGGTAGCAACATGTTTATAACAGCGTCCAGCGCTTTACTGTTGTCTATTTTGGTCTCTTTCCAAAAAATAGCCATTTCTGCATTTTCTCTTATAGAATGCACCAAGTTGATGGACTGTGTAGTTCTCTTCATACAAGCGAGTGTAGAATGCTATGCGTTCTGGCAGATAGGTGTCATTGTTTATGTTTTATTATCAATCATACCCTTTGGACCTTTTATTTGCATTGCCCCCAATCTCCTCAAGCATGGTAACATCTCTTTTGGTGTCTTTCTTCTTGGGTGTACATTTCCTCTTCCATTCACTGTTATCTATTTCATGTATGTGAACATCAAACCAATATCAAATTCAAAAGCTAAAGAATTGAGCCCGGATTGCAAAGTAGTTGTGAATGTGTTGAAGCATTCCTTCCACCGGCTGAGCGTGTGTGGCACCGACGTGTGTTGGGCGGGGGTTATACTATTCTGCCGAACCCTCCTGGTCATCCTCTACCACTACATCCGGTCTCCTATTCTACAGAATCTCCTCCTCTGTTTGGTCTGTTTTAGCTGCCTCTTCCTACATGTGATTGTTTGGCCTTACACCGACAGAAACATCAACATAGCAGAGACCGTGTCCAGAGTGGCATTGCTAATTATCGGGAATATCAACGCGGTGAGAGCTGCCATTGACTCCATGCAACAACAACCCCTAGGTCCCACCAAGTCCATGCTCAACCTCCTAGACCACGTGGATGACATTCTACAACTGTGGCTCCCCCTAGCGGGATTTACCACAATATGCGCCATTTTGCTTCTCCATCTTTTCATGTCTATCAAAAACAAAACAGGGAAGGAAAGTAAGATAGAACAGCAGTCGTCAAGTAGAATGATAGGATGTATAAGTCACGAGGGTTTTAAGGATCCCATTGCGGAGCTGAACTCGGGACTGCCATCTCCGGACTGTGATGTGGTGTCCGCTGGGGCTGACTGCAACTCATCCACTGAAAGTGAAGATCCTGCAAGTGATATACACCAAGAGGAGCAAGATGCGCAGAAGACAGAGGCTACAGAGCACAAACCGGTCTCAAAAGAGCCAGACAGGGCATCCCGGGTTACACTGATTCACATTATCATTGATCCCGATGCTAGGGAAAATGATCAGGAAAATGTGGATGTTACGTCAGCTCATGGCTGATTAAATGTTGATAAGGGAGTAGAAAATACGGTACTTACTTTTATAATAGCGCCAGTGGCAAACTCCACCGTGTGCCTCTGGTGGACAGTGTGCGCCAGTGGCTCATTGGATAAGCAGACATATAAGGGTATCATTCCTGTGAGAGATTAAACAAGCAGATAAATGTGAATATTATTCACAGGACAGAAAACAGAAGAGGTACAGATGCAAGTCTTATTTTGAAAAGATAGTACATTATATTATATCAAGTCAATGTTGTTAATCAAATGCGTATGATTTGTGAACATGTCTATGAAAGGTCTTTACAGTGTATTAATACTTTCAGAAACTGTTACTTTCTATTGATATAATAGTTTTTTATAGTTGTTTTAGGCAATTTCTCTAGCCCATATCCCGCAATTGCATTACGCGTTATGCCCTTTAGAGAAATTGGTGCAGAATTCAAGTAGAGGGGTACCAAGAATCTGGGGCGGGGCCTAATCTTATCTCTTCCTGGGCACACTGTCCACCAGAGGCACACGCAAACTATTACCTCTGGCCAACCCAGATTAGTATTCATCCGGTCCTACTTTTACTGGCCATGCGCTCAAGAACTGTCAGTGTGTTGGAAATGTGATTGACATGTTAACATCTCTTAATATCAAATATGAAGTTGCCTTGAGATGTATTAAAATTGTTCATAATTGTTCATATTTGAATTTTTTTTGTTGGTTAGATTAACCAAAAGTATAGAAGATTAAAAGAATTCAAATAGTAAACAAAGCGGCCGTCTTTGTTGTGGTTCCGCCTTATCACTACCCCAGGAAATGGCTCCTCCGGTTGAAAAAGTAGTTCCAAGTTTTATTTCTATTAAAAGTTGTTTCTATATGCACAAAATTTTGTAATAAGGGTGAAATATATCGTAATATACCAATCTGAGTACAATTCAAGAAAAAAATTAAGTAAGACGGACAGTTACATGAAAATTGGTGGATGTGGTGAGCCAGCACCAAAAGGCACCTTGGACAGAAGTGATAGGTTCACCATGTCGCCCTCTGGTGGAGTTTGCTTCCTGGGGGAGGCACAACCACATGGCTGACTGACCATTCTGACAGCTCTCAAATACATTAGCTTTGTAATTTCAAAGCCACAAATAAGTGTTTTTATTTTATGTTATACTATACACACTCATACCTTATTTTTTTTATTGGACCCAATTTATAAAGAGGTACTGCAGAACTGACCAATCATTCTCTGACTGGGTGTCAAATTGCTATCTACTTATTTGCATAAGTGTATCTGGTACTTTTTATCAGTTTTTAAATAACGTATCTCCACTAGATTCCGCTGGTATATCCTTTTCTCAGCATGTCCTTCCCCTGGTACAGAGGTAGGGGTCGTGTTCATGTAGCATTTTGATAAGAAATAATTACTTGACATGTCCAAACCAATGGAAATTGGCTGGACATAGTCTATGTAAGATAATATAATATTAAATACTTGAATACATTGTTGATAGCAGACCAATTTCTTTTACCCCACATTTAAAAAGGGTTTCTTCAACCATTCTGCAGCATGTGGACACATGGCCCTGCACTAAAGATCGTTCAAGCTCATTCTCAGGGCCAGAGTACAGCTAAACATTTGTGTGAATATGTCATGAACTACACCAAAATGTATCAAAATTGTCAGACTAAGGACAACACAAAAGCGGGAATGGGCAATAAGACAGTTATATGCAGAAAAAGGATGCAAATATGATGTTTTGGAGGAGCAGGTAATGCCTATGTTGAGCTTTCCTGGAGTAAGCAGATTGCTATTTGAAGATGGGAAGGACATATCTGTTGATGTCATGGAGTAAAATGTAGAGGAGGGATGCAAGGCTTTGTCAAATGGTGATCCAGGAAAACCAACCTCCCAAACCTGAAGATCCAAGCCTGACAGTAGAAGAAGGACGATGTCCATTTTGCTTCTTAGATCTTGCATTGACACCAACCCACAAAGCTGGATGGGTGTCAAACAGCATCCTAGGCCTGCCAATAACCTTGTGAGAAAGGATCGCTGCAGAAGGTACTGGAAGACACTGAACAGACATGGAGCATGGCATATGCCTCTATACATTGCCAAAAAACATGCTTCAATGGAAGGCCATGAAAGAGTGGTTATCAGCCGAGAGATAATACCTGATTGTGTACTTGTGAGGGAATACTTTCCAAATCCTACAGGCTCCCTTATCTTGGACATAAATAGTGGTGATTGGGATTACAATTTTAGTGACGTATACAGCACTGGTGAAGACAATACTAATTGTTACAAGTTTAGATATCATTATTAAGTGATGACATAAGATTAATAGTCATACAATTTATCCAAGTAAATTGGAATTTCCAATTTTCATGCAGTCCCGTTGAGCAAGGGGATTATGTCAGTTGGACTAAGCAGCAGCAGGCATGCCTCCATACAGCCTAGCCATGTGCTTCTGTGTTTACAAACACTCACCACACACACAAATGTATAACCAACACAGCTACAGCTGTCACTCAAACTTGAAAATAACTGTCAAAGCTAAATTCTTCCCAAACTTTGTGGTAGGAATTGTACATTATGCAACTACATTTTTGTACTTTGACTACAGGAATAAATTCCCAAAGTATTCATGTTTAGTACTGGTAATTATTATATTTCACAATCATATATTAACTTCGATATTAGTAATTATTATTGAAAATTGGGCTCAGCTCAGATCAGATTCAAATCCATTCACAAGCTGGCCATCACTCTCACAGGCCTGTTTATAAAGTGGCGGTGGGGCCATGTTTTAGTACTTTCACAGCTTCAATCATTTTCAATTTTCACATAACTTGTCATAACTTTGCTAATATTGGCCCGATTGTCATGATTTTTACACCAAAATGTCACATTTTTCATGTCATTTCCAAAGAACACAACCATTCTATAGTCCGTGTTTTCTAAGACGGAAAATTGTGACATCGCTTTTTGGGCAGCAATGTTGTTTGTTTACTAATTAGTTATGTAAGTAGGTAATTGCCCCACGATGACGTCACTCTTTTTTCCTCCACGTGCATTAGAAAAAGCTATATTTCTCCCCCAAAAAATCATGTTTCCCTTGTGCAGTCATATTTACAGACCCCACAGATCAATGTGCGGTTTTAACTCTCCTTCATACTTTAAAAGTGTACCAGAGAAGTACCCTTTAAGAAGGTGGCAAAGAAGTCATATGGCTTCTTCTTCACGACATTTTGAAGAACTTCTTCCCTTCATCACAACCATAATAAATTAAACTCTGATGGGAGATTGCCTTTGAACATGAACTTTGTCTTGTTTGTCCCACTGTTAAACAGGATGGGACTGGAGTTGGTTGAAAAGAATCATAGACCAGTCTCTAATCAGTCTCTAATCTGTATTTCAAAACCGACTGAACGAACCAATAAAAATATTACACCCATCTAGAGAAAGAATAGCTCTACTGACCAGTTTCAATCAGCATATGAAGAATATAATATGTTCTGTCCATAATGACATCCTATTTGACCTTGGTAACTGTGAGATCTAATTTGGCAAAACTAACACCTACATATCACAAATATTCTTGGCTGGACTGACAAGAACAATGTGTCTACGTCACATTACACCATACTTATGCTAATGTAATATGTCACAGAAACCGTGCATGACCTTCATTCATTGAACAAAATGAACGCCAATAACCTGTTGTATATTGTTTGAATATGACAAAAGAATTATTAGAAAATCATTAGTGCACAATACGTCAGCGCATGTTATTTATCTTCGAAGCTTGAGATACCCTTTGTATGAAAATCAACTTTTTCAGGGACACCTGATACCTCAGTTTTTCTTGTAAAATGATGAACATGTTTTTGTTTGTTTTGCTGGCAAATAATGTTTTTAGTTGAATTGTATTAATCATACAAAAATAGTTTACATCGTGTTGGTTTGAAACGTTAACTTTGTGTACCGCATTGTTTTAATAAAAATCGAATATTATTCAAAGGTTTTATAATAAACTTCAAATGCTGCAATATCAAATGTCATTCTGAGACAAACTAATCAAAATATCATTATAATTAAGTCCTATCTTCTGGCATAGAGTAGGATTAAAATCTATGTTGTTATTTGTGTTTTCTTCAAAAAAATAAAATCTTTTGTCATATTAAATGAATTCGATTCTTATTTTTTGAACATGAACTTGAATATGGCGCAACCCCCCTAGTTGACAGAACAAGCTTATATTGACATCTGGCCTACATAAATGTCCATCAGGTGTTCCTGCTAAATGTTCCTGCTTACCAACTTCCTACTATGAAGTTGGTAAGATGTTTTATTACTAGTTCATGGACAAGTCGAGCAGTGATAATATCTATGGTTACACAATTTTTACAATTATGAAGTTTTACAAACATTTTCTTATGATCAATGAATTCTTTAGTTTTAACCTACGGCTACTCTCACATTTTCCCAGATCATGTAAAATTAATCTTAATCATTACTTTCTCATCTTATTTGCATCGACCCTCTTCAATTCTTGTCATCACCGGTATCAGTCGGAAGGTCATTGGTCAAACACTGAAACAATGAACTCTACCCGGCTTCACTCTGGTCACCATGCTTGATGAAATTATTTCTCTGCAATAAAAGCTCATTACCTTCAACAATGGTTCTTCTGCTATGTTAAAATCACCCTTTCTCACACGATACAATGAGTGTTCCTAACGGGGGATCATCTCACAGATCACGAGCCTTGGAATGGCAAGATGTAGGAGAAATCAATATACATATCCAACTTCCATTCAAGCGTCGCGACGCATTCATTCAAGTATCGTTTTAAAATTCTAACCCTCAGACAGAATAGGACCTCTTCAGGTTTTCTGGTTTTGCCATTGTCATGGCTAATTTCACACTGAATTTTGGAAAGAAGACATTTTCCTTTATGTGAACAAAAATGAACCTTCTCATAATATTAGGTATTGAGATTTAGGTGTAGGAAATAAAATATCATTTATGTATTACGTGCATTCTATCTTCCTGTATTGCATTTTAAAATGGAAGCATTATAAGTGATTGTATGAAGGATTTTGCACAAAATCATCAAGAAAGTGTTTTGCGCCAACTGACGCAATCCACAAGATGGCACTGTAAGTCTCTTTTATACAATTACTTATAAAGCTTGTCAAACTCAAATCATTGTTGTTTGTCGCTTTTCATTCTAACCATATACTATAATCTTTTTTTTTTACATTTCATAAGGATGTTTGTTATTTACTTTGTCTATTTATGTCAAACTGTAGCGGAAAGGGGAGGGATTCACATTTGAGTTTCCAGTTTAGTACTAAATTGGTTATCTTGGGGTCGTCGATACCCTTTTGAGGCACAGTTCAGTAGGGGTGAGAACGGAAAATCAGAAATATTCTGTGAGCCAAAGCCATCTAGGTGCCCATAAACATCTAAGATCCCGGAGACCTCCATTTCCAGGGGATCATATATATCCAGGGGCTCATGGACATCCAGGGGCTCATGGACATCCAGGGGCTCATGGACATCCAGGGGCCCATGGACATCCAGGGGCTCATGGACATCCAGGGGCTCATGGACATCCAGGAACCCTAAGCCGCCTGATATCAAGACTCCCAAAGCCATACAGAGACCTAATGCATTTGAATTATCATATATATTTTCGAAGAAATGTCTCATTTTACCTACTATTTGAACCAAATTGACAATCTTCCTTTTCATAAGATATGTTTGCTGCATTTTATATGTAAAAGGTCAGATATAATACAAAATATATTGTCCTATTGTCGCCCATGCCTTCTCAACATCCTCACTTTAATAAAACCTTACCAAATTTATATTTTAAATACATGACGTGTTAAAATGCCAAATACCAAATCTTTACTTGTCATTTTATTGATGGCACTTTCCTGATTATATAAAACAGTTACAACATTTAAAGCTTTCATGCTTTGGATTTTACTATCATTTTCACTTAATTTTGAAATATTAGTGGTTGATAAAAAGTAAATAATTATGTACAAAATGTTTTTAAGCATAAAAAAAGAAAAACGTTTTTGTCCAGCACATCCTCAAAACCCAATAAGGGAGCGGTAATTGTTACGTTTATGGGCAAAGACCTAACAGAAAATGCACAGTTGTAATAAAGTTTAAATAAGAGCTTTAAAATATTAAGAGTATAAAGTATTATGTTGACGATTTGTAATGTGATATTTCCTCTTTAGGTTGACTGCATACCATTTTAACTGACAAATTACACAATTAAAATTTTCATATATATTGGTGACAAGTAAATTGATTTTAATTCTATTAATGTTCATTTGTAATCCTTCAACATTACTTTAAAATTAAGAAAGTTTTAATCCCGATATCCCGTATACACTCCAGGGAACAAGCCGGATCAGGGTGGACAGGCCATCCACCCCTCCATCTGGGGGCTCAGTTTGGTTTACAGTTATCTGTTAATTGCCCTGTTGCATCAAGCAATTTGTCTTAATTGATATCATCACCAATTAACAACCAGGGTTCATTTTATGTAACTCCAGTTATAAGGGAAGCTAGATATAGCCTGCACCAGGTATAAAGCACACAAAACAATTATTTTGCTGGCCACATGTGTGAGCCAGACCAACTTCTGTCAAACTTTAACTTTCTCTAATCTGTGCAATTGACTGAAAGATAGTGACCAGCATTTTGACACATATCAGTGTTGTGACATATTCTTTGTGTAAAATGTGTATATTGCATACAATTGATACACATACTAGCTAATGAATATTTTTACTGAGTTATATTGAAATAACTTATCTATAGTTGCATTACATTAAGTGGTGAATTAGGTGTCAAAATAATTTGTTCTGATTACTGAGGGAAAATCAAAGCTGTGAGATGCCAGGTGTCAGTCAGAGATAGCTAGTCAGTGTTGGGTCTCTGATCACACTGTAAGCGTGAAATGCCAGCTGTCAGGCAGATTGGGGTGTGAGATGCTAACAGGGCAAATCTCCTGATTGACACTGGCTGTGATTGACTATATACAGCTGCACTGACCGGCTTACTCACAAACTCTCGCTCACCAGCAAGTGTGCAACAGGAACTCTCAGATGAGAACCTTATATTCCTTGACTGTGACACTGCTCCTAGAGAACTCAGAAAAGGAGTAAAGCTTGTGACAATGGAGTTTGCAGGAGTGAAGTTCAAAGTTCATGCTGAGTCAGGAGTAGAATACATCAGATATGTCCAGAACTGTGTCATAAAACCACTCACTGTCATGTTTCCTCATGCAGGGAGATTTGTTCTCTGTGAAGAGAAATACAGTTTCACTCCAGATGACTTCAAAGCAGCAACCAGAAACAAGAGGCAGGCTGGTGCTAAATCTGGTATCGTGCACCTCCACTCACCAAGTGATATTCTTAGTGATGACAAATTTGACAGGGAGGCAATCACTGGTACTTCATCAGGCAAACAGCTCATTAGTGAGTATCTGGCTGCAAATGCAACACGACTATCACTCAAGAATGTGACACTAGATATTGACAGTGAGCTTCATCTGTCAGACTGTATTTGTGATGAAGAAGTATGCAAGTGTAGCAGGTTTGCCATCCCTGTACGATGTACTTTTAATGAGAATGGACAGTCCAACACCCAGCTCCTTCATGACACCAAGCAGAGGAAAGGAGAGGCTGAAATGTCACAAGTAGACTGGGTTGTCAACAACATGTCTGCTGGAGAGAACATTGTCAGTGTAGTCACATCTGGGGACATTGATGCTGTGATTGCTCACATATTTGCCATCTCCTTGAAGTGTCCCCGAAGAAATGATGGATCCTTTCCATGTGAAGTACATGTATTCCTGCAGAAGCCTGGGAGACGTTATGACATTTATAATGTCACCAGCATCATCCACAAGCTGGAACACAAGTATGGTCCCCAGGGAGGTGTGAAAGCAGCAGCTGTTCTCTGTATGGGAGGCAATGACTTCCTGCCGGGGTACTTTGGCATCTCACATCTGGCCATAGCCTCACTAGCTATGAACAATGCTTACTTCTGCCAGAGGCTCATCTCTGTTAGAGATGGACATGTGACCCTAAATACCGAAATATACCTGGAGCTCATCAAATTCTTGTATTGTCCAAAGAGACTCAATGCTGCAGAAACACACATCAATGATGTACGCATTGCTACCATCCAAACACAGAAGGCAGGAAAGCTGCAGCGCCTTTACAGGAATCCCCAGTTGTGGATGCCTCCTGTCACAGCACTGGTTGAGATGGCCAAGCTCACAAATCTTCAGCTGAGCTATCTCATGACTGCTGGAGATCCCGAGGCTGTTCTACCTGTCTTCCTGGCCCCAGGTTGCCTTGTGAAATCTGCACAGGGAAATGTCAGTTTTTATTTGGGACCTCATTCACATGTAGAAGAAGCAGCCATCATACGCCAAGCAAGCCAGAAGAGGCCAGCACCGACAACCAGTCACAATGAATGTGACACCAAACGAAGGAGAATAACAAAGAGAAAGCTGAACCTGTCATAAAAATGTGACAATGTTAGTGTATGATAATAAATGATGATAAAAGATGATTTGTATATAAAATGATGATTTGTGTATAAAATGATGATTTGTATATAAAATGATGATTTGTATATAAAATATGGAAGTGATATGTATGTAACGTATCCTTATGATATCAAAATATTAAATGATCATTTATATATAGAAATGATAAGGAATGAAATATAATGTTTGTAACTTATTCTTATACAAAATATGGTAACTATGGTATACAAAATATGGTGCTAATATTTTCAATCATCTGTATATATAAAAATACAATAATTTATATTGATGAAATAAAAATAAAGTTAACTTTTTTCAAAGTGGCAAATTCTTCTGTCTTGTCTCTAACAATTATTACACTACAGTCAAATTCAGCTTTGACTGGTTAGCACAAAATGCATCTCCCTGGTACAAGTGTCAAAATTAGCTTCCCAGTACCATGTTTAGATCAGGCAATTAAGTCACTGGCTGGCCAGGTAATTGGCAAATATGCTGTTCTTAATTTAGATGACCTAGTTAATTGCATGTGTACTGAGGAATTTAAGCAACTGACTGTCATCACTACCATAATGCTAAAACCACAGACAGGGGGTTGTTATGATAGGAATTCAAAATCACATTTTTTGCCTGGGACCCGGCTTGTTCCCTGGAGTGTATATTCGATTAGTGATATCGATTTTGTAGTGAAAAACGGAAAATGTCAGCTCAAAAAGTATTTTATAAAATTCCTTGAATTAAAATTGTTGAGAAAAACAATTCTCTCTGCACATATAGACATGAATATTAGAGTTTTGGAATCTCATCTTATCCATATTTTTAGAGCTTTTACAGCTCGATTACAACTATCACAAATTGTCTTGATGCGGACACAATATGTCCAAAAGCATTCGCCACTTAGATGTTTTAAATCCCCAACGTTTCTTCCTTACTCTAGTGTTTCACCTTCACAGTCAGGTATATTCATTTTATTGATTCATTTTATCAGAGTGGCCATATATGGTGTTTAGATCATATTTGTCAGAGTTACCATATATGGTGTTTTAGATTAGATTTGTCAGAGTGGCCAAATGTGGTGTTTAGATTATATTTTTCAGAGTGGCCATAGCTGTTAATACAATAATTCTTGTTAGTTTACATAAAACATCTCCCAAGTATTTGTCTAATTCCTATAAATCTGGCCAGTCTTATATGTTTGGTCACAGTATCTTTGACCTTTATGATTATTACCGCCCCTTGGTGCGCATATTTCATTTTTTATCAATATCATCTAAATTCCCACGAGGAGCTTTTGATCTTGTGGGATGTTGGATGGGTTTAACACAGTTTCAACATGCGGTAAATCTTATGTTGTACTGCATAAGTGGTACAAGGTTTAGGAATGAACTCAGAAATATGTTTTGTGGAAAAGGCATTCAAAACGAATTGGCCATGCACAGTGTCTCAAATGCTTGATTAAACAATATCGTTGTCCTTGGTTTGGGAAGATTAAAGGAGAATCAATATTCTGAAAGTGCTGAAGGAAAAAAACCTTTCCGATAGCCAGAAATTGTTTGCTACAAATCAGAGAATCATTTCCCATCTAAAGGCGATCTAACTTTTTTCACACCGAATGGTCTCAAAGTATTTACTCCTGAGTGATCAAAAGTGGTTAAGCCATATTGGGCTATGAGATTTGACTCTTTTTTCTCATTTATAGAATATAGGGGTGACTAGAAATGTGCAGTAGTTAATTAGTAGTTACAAACATAAATGGACAAACATAACTCCGTTAGCCAAATTACTCCATTGTCCCAATCTTAAGGTGCCCCACTATTAGCAAGACTTTACTAAGCAGGTGTTTGCACTAAATCGTTGGTCAGCTCAACAAAGTTTGTTGACAAAGTGTCAAATGGATGATTTTGATTTTAGCAGTAGACTCATAGACTTTCAAATGTCACAGAAATTAATGTTGGGGAAATATGATGGGTCATGTCGCAGGTCCTTGACATGACAACCCACCCGGTCACAGATTTACAAGGACAACGGGTTAACCCTTTTGGCATGGGCCTCAGCTCATATATAAAATTTTATCATGAATTCAATCTCGGCATGGCCGGGAATCGAACCCACGACCTTTGGATCACCACAGAGGAATGGTGGAACAGATTTGGCTTATCAATGCATTTGTATTCAGCTCCTCATAAATTGGGTGTATCATGCGGATATCCCAGACATGGACATTTTTTAAACGTTATAGAATGGTCAACATTTCAAGCAGAAAAATAAAATTTATATCTTCATAATCACTAGAGAACATTTCACTCCCGATATGCTAAGGTCTATATATTCTCTATGGTGGGTCAAATTTATCATATAGTTTAATAACGTCATATTCTTCAGGCCTTCGGCTCACATGGCGTCAAAAGACACAATTGATTGTCGGTAACACACATTGCACCTTTGATCGTTTGACGTCACAACTCATTATTCACAATTCATTATACTCCAAGATCAATATCAATGGCCTCTGTAAGTCCTATATATACGCAATGATCTGGGATTTGTTCCAATACGATCCTGATAGTTTTCTCAAACTTGGATTTTGCTTTCTTTTCATGGTAGACAATATATTTGGGGCATAAGAATATAGTAAGTAGCCTTGTAACATATTCAAACTGTCCTGTTTTTTTTCAATTTGACAAGAGATGACAAAAATACCTCCTTTGAAACAATGTACTCAAAATCATAAACACAAGATAGCTTTTAACAATTAATATATAGATTTATTATTTGAAACATGTACAGTATTTCTATCTAATTTTGTATAAAAACCTATAAATCATGTGGCATATCTATACAGAAATATACAGTCACTATTCTAAACGATTCATATTTACAATACAATGGATTTTGTGCTATATTGTCATTTCTACAGTATTTCCTTTCTAAAGAATGAAGTATCGCTGTATATATCTCGTCTCACTTATGTATATGTAATAATTAAATATTTTTAAATCTCATTTATTTATGATACTTTCTACCCATTGAAACACAGACCAAACAATAAAATAGGATATAGTTATACAACTAAGACAGGTAGAAACCTACACATGTAATAAATACCTACAAGTAAAAGATAAAATTGAAATACACTTGATACAGATGTTTCAACTGTCTTCCATACGCCAGTAATATTTGGTCCACTCTTATGGTAATTAGTTTTAAAATTTATGCCATCTTACCATATATATTGCAAAGCGTGTGCTATTGGAAGATACATGTTCCACGGCTTGGGTTATCCTATAGTTAGTCTTGGTGTCAGGCTTGGGGCTCTGTACCCTCGTGTGTGCCATACGCCCTCGGAAAGGGTGCCACGTGGCCCCCAACATATTAACACGCCCCTGTATATGCATAATTGGTATCTGGGGGCTTTAGAAATAAACGATGTATTTTTGAAAGTATAAGTATGTTTAGCAAACCATACTCATATCTCAATACTGAAATATCTGTTGTCTTGAAAATTATATTTTCACTAAAACATGTGAGGAATAGTGATAACCAATGTAACAGTCATAGATTCAGCGTCCAGTTTTGGAGGTGCAAGACATTGACGATAAGACATTCATAAAAGCTTGCCCAGACACTTGCCTTATTGCCCCGACTCTCTTCTTGCCTTATTGCCCCGACACTCTTCTTGCCTTATTGCCCCGACTCTCTTCTTGCCTTATTGCCCCGACTCTCTTCTTGCCTTATTGCCCCGACACTCTTCTTGCCTTAATGCCCCGACTCTCTTCTTGCCTTATTGCCCCGACACTCTTCTTGCCTTATTGCCCCGACTCTCTTCTTGCCTTATTGCCCCGACACTCTTCTTGCCTTAATGCCCCGACACTCTTCTTGCCTTATTACCCCGACACTCTTCTTGCCTTAATGCCCCGACTCTCTTCTTGCCTTAATGCCCCGACACCCTTCTTGCCTTATTGCCCCGACACTTTTCTTGCCTTATTGCCCCTACTCTCTTCTTGCCTTATTGCCCCGACTCTCTTCTTGCCTTATTGCCCCGACACTCTTCTTGCCTTATTGCCCCGACACTCTTCTTGCCTTATTGCCCCGACACTCTTTTTGCCTTATTACCCCGACACTCTTCTTGCCTTATTGCCCCGACACTCTTTTTGCCTTATTACCCCGACACTCTTCTTGCCTTATTACCCCGACACTCTTCTTAGACTAATTCGATTAAAAAAGGAAGCAATTATCTCAATGAATATCATGCAATTATTACGATTAGTATGGATTTACTATAATAGAAAAACTCTTCTTTCAGAAATAACCAAAACATGATCATTGGAGTTTATCAGAAAATCGGAGATCTGAAGATGACCGAATCAGTTGAGATCACGATTTTATAATTTACTGCTGAACGCTTGCTTGTGAATCGTAAGTCTGAGACTTTAGTATATAATAATATAATGAAAGGAAATTAACAAAATGTCAAGATAAATTGATTTTTCTATATCTTGAATATTCAGCGCATCACTCAATCCCTGTACAAGTTTGTGTAAAGAATACAATACCTCACAATTTCATGGAATGCCATGAAAATAATAAATATATACGTATATTATTTACAAACCCATCATTTAGTCACTCAATGGTCATGTCATTGTCGGTGATGTTTCAGAATATTGCAGTGACACCTGGTGGTGCATGAAATTCACAAGAACAGTTGTCAGATCGTGAAACCCGTGCATGAAGCCATTATGTCAATTCCTATTTCTCTTGAGAATGGGACTTATCTGATGTATAACTAACTCCCTTCAGTTTTATAAGGAAATGTTCTTGTATATAAATGGCACATATTTTCATGCTCTCTGAGAAAAGTGTCAAAGATTTACAGTTTGTTCACATATTTTGTTCTCTTTGAGGTCAAATCGAGTATAAAATGACGGTATAAAACAATATGGCTATGGACATTGTCTCATTTTATGCCATTACTGCCTGAGGATTCCACTACGTCAGGATTTGGTTTGATCATCATGGCGACCTGCTTGAGTGAGGAGTGCATGTGAATCGTGTTCCACTGAATGCCATTTCTCACAAAGTAGTTGTTGTGCGCCCCCTTGTGGTAAAACACTCCATTGAGGTGGGACTGGAAGCAGGAGCGGAACCACCACGCTCCGTGATAGTGCTCGGCGCAGTTGTCATAGAAACGATTGTCATTGTCGTGGTCTTTTGTACTGAATGGTTGGTTGTTGTGCGACTCCCACCGTGAGGTCAGAGAGTCACCCGCATTGCCATGGTAACCGTGAACATGTAGCCGGTACTTTTTACCCTCGTCTTCAATCCGGAAGTGGTCATACTCTGCCCAGTATGTCTGTCCATCCCAATCCTCGAATTCTATTCGTAACTTGACGTCGCCTGCAATAAAAATAACCATTCTATATATTTTATATATCTATTAAATGAGAATGAAACAGGAAGATTGCTCACCAGATTCATGCTGTGTGAATTGTGAGATTAGAATTTCTTCTTGCCAAAGATACATGAACGACAGTTTAAGCACACTTTATGTCCATCAGATACAAGTGAAATCATATTTATAGTGATACAACTTATATCCCAAGGTCATCTGTGTGTATGAGGCCCGTCTCACACGATAAAGAAGTAAACACATATGAAATGCTTAAATAAAAGAAGCTGTCTTTATTGAATTATGTTATGTAATACATTGTGCTAATGGAACAGATCTGCTAGGTAAAAAAACATTACAAGTGTAAAGAACCCTTCACAAGTTCCCGGATGAGGAGCACCTGAATAATTAGGGGGTTGGCAAATAGATCACAGGAGAGGGCACTTGGTCTGTTTAGTCTGGGGTCAAAGTAGGCAAGAAAAACTGCTAGCTTGACACGTGTTCCAGGTAAGAACGGCAGGCTTCCAGGGGTCTTCCAGGGATGTAAGACACTTGTGACGTCACATGCATGGGACTTGTGTATGTGATCCACTCTGTACACAAAAGTGTTTTTATACTTAATATACGAAATAATGTGAGAAGAAATATGTTGAGGTCTGTCCTCACACCCTCCCAAAGTAATCGTGAGATATGCAAAATTGAAGTATTGATGACGATGCCAAATTAATGTTTCAGTAGCAGGGTTGAAGAAAAGTAAAAGATTAAGTCCATATTTTTTCATTTGAGATCTTGCACACTTGTTGGAAACATGGTTAGTGCAGCTACACACCGTGTCCTGCGTGTTTGTTGCATTTCCAACAAAGTGACCCAATAATTACACAGTTCAATTAAGTATGCTGACAAACTATAATGAATATACCGTAGTTATAACTGAAATTAGGAACAAGGAAACTATTTTAAACATTTGCCTTTTATATAAATTGCTTATTTTCTGCATTGCAGACACAAATATATCATGATATTGTATCCATGATGACGTGGTGAGGTCAGCCGATACAGTCGCCACAATACACATCCCATATCATATATCATATATCAATATATCATGACACAAACGGAGAAAACCAATACCAAACACAATTCTGAACACATAAACTGAATAAAGATTCGGATGATTAGCTAGGGATATGAAGATTCTAATGATTAGCTAGGGATATGAAGATTCTGATGATTAGCTAGGGATATGAAGATTCTGATGATTAGCTAGGGATATAAAGATTCTGATGATTAGCTAGGGATATGAAGATTCTGATGATTAGCTAGGGATATGAAGATTATGATGATTAGCTGGGGATATGAAGATTATGATGATTAGCTAGGGATATGAAGATTATGATGATTAGCTGGGAATATCTACACGCTTGCCTTCAATTCGCACCTTTAATGTAAAGAAAGTTGCACCAGCTTAAAATTATGATTGTCCAACAATAGAAGAAAAGGGTTTTGTCATGAACAAAGTTTCCATTATTAAGAGGAGTTTTGTTTTCTGAGCTGTTTGATGTATGGATATATAATAACTCCTTTATCTCAACAATAACTAAATTGATCGCTGTAAACTGCATTCTCAGATTCAAGTAGGACCTTTTTTGGCGTTTCTCTTTTGTAGCTCTCGGATAAATCGTCACGCGTTTAAACAGTGACCTTGTGCACAGTGTACAATACACTGACATGTGAGAAGTAAGGCAAACATCCACCGTTTGAAGAGGCATCACGTGTTCAATATCTCACGGTTTATGGTATTGGAGAAATATATCGATTCCTATACAGGTATTATATATTAATTCTTACTAGAGAAGAAATATGCAAAGCTTGTAGACATGCCAGACGAGTCTTATTTATCATCTCGTTTTATGTTCCCGACAACGATACAACAACGAGACCAGACACGATGTGTGACCAGTCATGGATGAGAGGAACTGACATAGGAGGTTTCCCTACCCTTTCCCTGTCATCGGATGCTATGTAACTTAGGGGGACACATAACCTGTCATCCCCGTCATGATTTTATCTGGACATCAAAGCACAATACCTTGTGACCTTAGTACATGGGTTTTTATTCATTGTAACAACCTAACCAAAGTTATTTTATTTTCAAATTGCTTTTTTTCCTTGACTGCAAGTATATATTTAACTTCCAGTTTCATAGTTTAAATCAAGAGAAAATGGGAATGAAAACGATTGATTGGAATAAAAGCTATAGAGTCAATATATTTCTTCTTAGACAAAAATTTTACTTTTATTATCATGCTTAATAAGTCTTTCAACATATATCTGTTGTCTTTGATAATCTCTCATCATCAATCTCTCTTATTATATAACTCATATTGCCAGAATGTGTCATTAATCACCACACTTGCTTCCTTAAAAGCTTTTCGCTCATATTTAATTCCCATACGATAAAAATCATTCCCTAAAAATATCAGACATGAGATAAAAGATAACACGAGTCAACATGGAGCATCAAGCACCCAAACAATGGCACTAAGAACTAAAGAAAGGACGTAATTCCAGGTTCTTAGAAGCTATCCACTTAATTGGGGTAAAGCAATAAGGAAGATGGTGGACTGCCCCGCCCACTATGACAGTCCGGGAGGCCAGCGACACAAGCTTACCCACCAAGCATCACTGCTCGCTGGGTTATATTATAAGGGAACGATCCATCACAAGCTGACAATTGCTCCAGATTACTTTCATGGTTAAAGGGGAAAAGCCATTGTTTTGTTGCAGGAAAGCAATGTGTTTATTGTCAAGATGATAGTTTTACTTTCATCATTATTGTATTTTTTCTTAAGTGCAATCTATAGTTTTTGTTGTTGCAAATATTACATTTCATTTTTGTGTCATTTATTGAATAGGGGTTGATATTTTTCAACTCAAGAAACTGGTTATCATTGGTACATCTATGAATAAAAGCAAGAGCATTGGAAGATAACATTGACAAATGCGCATTACTCATATTTAAAAAGAGTTCTATGATGACAGTCCATAAATGATATTTTTTACTTATCCCTTTCTGTGATAGTAGAATACGTCTTTAATCAAGAAATGACAACATGGGGTAATCTTTTTTTGTAAATATCTAAAAGCTACTTGGATGACAAAGTATTAATTGACACACCAGACGAGCAATGAAGGATTACACGTGACATTTGATGTGAAGCCAAATATACTAGGGATTAGTGTACAGAAGACAATCAGAACCGTCCATATTGGCATCATATGAATGCAAGTTACTCTTATTTTCAGACAAATATATATTGAAGTGAAATGTGCATAAAAAAAACTTGATTTTAAGTGATGTTCATCAAAGGCCTTATGCTTGGAGAAAAAGCATGATTATACATTATATGTAAACTATATCAACAAGCAACTTCTATAAATTTATCACATTAGGTGACAAAACAGATAGATGAAATAGGTGTCCTAGGTCACTTGAGCCAAATATGTAAAATCAGTACAGCATAAAAAGAATGCGTCAACTCAACTCTATAGAGAATTTCACAAATTTGGATCTAGTCTGAGTAACTCAAAGCCGAAAGCTGAACGCAGCGTCAGCGGCTTAACGTTGAAGTTTGAGCACTTTGAGCTTTGCTGAGCAGCTTAACACTGATAGATGAGGAGAAAATGGCCAGATTTTGGAGGATGAGAGTGATAGGTCATCATTGAACTCTTGTATCCCGTTATTAGCAATTAATTTGCCCTTCCATCTGATCCTGTGGCACATCTTAGTGTTGCCTCGAGTGGCAGAGGCAATTACCTAGGTCAGAAGGGCAGATGCCACAACACATCTGTCTTTCTGGACGCAATCAACACTTTTAAACAGTATGATTCATGAACACCCGGACTGTTGGCAATAAAGGTCTATCTTATTCTTTAGGAAATCAATCCCATCACTCGATGGCATTAAAGCCAACTATATTCAATGGGAAATAGCATATATCATTATATATATATATATATATATATATATATATATATATATATATATATATATATATATATATATATATATATATATATATATATATATATATATATATATATATATATATATATATATATATATATATATATATATATATATATATATATATATTGAGCCACATTCATAAATTAACACAACCAGAAATAAACCATCTTGATGTTGAGTCCGACATTACAGCAATGGATAAACAATTGTAAACAATTGTAAATTCAATTCCCGGGTGCGATAAATGGGGTTAGAGGGAGCCCAAAACGGTAATTTGAAGGAGAAATAGCTTTGTCGCGATGATGATGAGCTATTTGTAAGCAAGCAAGCAATGTTGCATGAGACTACGATGGTCGCTCAGCTTCATCCTCACCACCTCAGAGCCCCCTGGTGGTTGTTATCTGTGATTGTCTGTGAGATCACACAGTCCATTTTGCACACTGACTGCGCGCAGCGTCTCTGAGGAGAGATTTGTCTTGGGAGTAATCTCCAGACGCCATTGTCTCGGCAAAACTGTCTATCTCATACAACCTTTTCTCGGGGAGAGGAAAATATACAGTGAAATCGGTACATTGAATTGGTGTATTGATCTGAGCGGTACATAATATATTTGTTGAGAGAGGATATATCATTACATCAAACATCATTATTTTCCTTTGAAATATGACACTGTAATGGAGAAACGTAGATGGTTGGCACTAAATTCAATCTGTTTGAGGTCTCGAATTCTTAACAATGAAATCAAGAAATGTTAAATTACGCGGCCTTAAATAAACTCATGAAAACAAAGTGCCTATTTCTATTTTGAACCATTCTGTCATCAAGAGGTCATTTAGTATTTTGGGTATACACAGATTTACAAAATGTATCTATCCTTATTAATACTTTATCTAATAATGTGATAATACAAGAATATGCATGTTAGTAAAATAATGCATTTAAGAACAGTATTAAATCTCTTCACTCAGACATTATCTTAGATATCTAAATTAATTGAAACATGACTTTCTAATCAGTTTAAACAACTTTCCAGTACATCCGTTTTCCAATAGAGATTGAAAATGACACTTAGCTTACCTTGATTTGTTAATTGATAAATGTGGTCATTTCCTAGCCAAAATTCTCCTTCGATATTACCGAAGCCATTTTTATATTCATCCCACGTTTTATAAAATTCCACGGACCCATCCATTCGCCTCTGTATTAATGTCCAGCCTAAAACAGATCATGAACATGATTAGTATTTTGTATTTAAATATATTTTAATTCTTTTTAAAGATAGTTGTTAATGAAAATATTTGAGGTTCACATTCTAAGGATATCAAAGGATCATTAATTCAAATTCCATATTTGGCCACCGTTTAAAATATGTTCCTGGAAGATTGAATGGTAACAAAACAACCAAAGCCTTTCCTGCAAACTGTGCATTGGACAACCTCTCTCTGATTTAATCCAGAAAATGACTCATCAATTGGTGCAGAGATGTTGACAGAATAAAACGCTAAAGTAACTTTTGTATCCTTATAAACTAAAAATGATAAGACAATTCAAAGTTAAATGAGACAATATTATATTATTAAAGAACATTGTGTATAGGACTATGTAAAACAACCGATCACTGTACATTACTGTACTGATATGCATTTTCTTAGAAAATGGTGAGTACACAGATACGGTGAAATGCACTCAAAAACACAACAAATAATTTCTCAATCTTGGATGGGCCTATTGTCCTGAAGTACAGATCAGAATGATACATGTGTGTTTTTATTGAGCCATTGTCTCATGTCTCCCCCAAACAAGATCTCTGTGACACTGCCCTTGTGATTTACCAGTAGAACGGGTTTTGCGTTTTTTCAATGCAGGTTTTAAATTCAAACAGAAAATATTATGCATTTTCAATGCCTTATTTGCAATAAACAATAAATAGACACAATATCAGAAATGAAGTGCCACAATGTGACATGTGAGCTTGATAAGCTCAGTTGGTAGAGCATTGGACGTTTAAAGGTCCGCTCCAAATAACATTTAAAGGTCATAGGTTCAAGTCCCTTATTGGACGACAGCTTTGTTCTGATATGATTTGATTTGTCACGGTTAAAGTGGTGGTGTGTTTTAATAACGCAATAAGTAAAGATTTTATTTTGAAAGCCAAAAAATGCTGCATTGTTAAAAATTAATATCACGATTTGTTTTGAATTTGACGTTGAAAGCACTAAAATGTTGCATTGTTAAAAAATAACATCATAATATTTGATTTTTCATAGTTGAAATTCTGATGTATTTGATTTACAAAATATGTAAAGATTTTATGTTGAAAGCCAAAAAATGTTGCATTGAGAAGACGCATATAATATATATAATAATATTATCTGTTGCACACGGGAAGGTAAATAAAATATGTACAGAATGGTGATGTCATTGTACTCTGACGAATTCAATATAAGTGTGGATAAGTGAAAGTCTACTATTTTGATCAATATTCATCTGAGCCCAGTGTATTGGTGGTGTATTTGCATAACACAAAAAGTAAAGATTTTTTTGTTGCCAGAATTAGAAATCTGTGCAAATATGTTGAGATATTTCACGCCATTACAACAGAAGATACATATAATTTGTACAGAATGGTGATGTAATTTTAGACTTACAAATTCTACAGAAGTGTGGAGAAACTGAAAGTCTCCTATTTTGATAACTGTTCATGTGAGCCCGGTTAGCTCAGTCGGTAGAGCATTGGACTTTTAAAGGTCCACTCCTAAGGATATCCAAGGGTCATGGGTTCAAGTCCCATATCGGGCGACAGTTTTGTTCTGATATCATAATTTCATTTGTCATGGTTAAAGTGGTGGTTTATTTGCAAAGCACAAAAGGAAAAGATTTTATTTGAAAGCCAAGAAAGGTTATATTGGTTAAAATAATTTCATAGTGTGATTTGTTATGGTAAAAGTGGTAGTGTATTTGCAAAAAACAAAAAGTAAAGATTTTTTGTTGAAAGCCAAAATGTATTGCATTCTTCAAAATTCAGATGAATATTTTCAACTTGTCAATGTACCAGAATTAGAGAGTAATTTTTCTGGGACATTCCACAGCAAAACAAGAGATGACAAATATAATTTGCATTGAATGGTGATGTCATTTTACTCTTACAAATTCAATATAAGTGTGGATAAAGTGAAAGTCTCCTATTTTGATAACTGTTCACGTGAGCCCGGTTAGCTCAGTCGGTAGAGCATTGGACTTTTAAAGGTCCACTCCTAAGGATATCCAAGGGTCATGGGTTCAAGTCCCATATCGGGCGACAGTTTTGTTCTATTGGTATCACTATTTTACTTGCCATGTTTAAAATATTGGACAATTAAATTTGCTTGGTTTTCGAGAGGAAACTTTGTTTCCAAAAGTTAGGTTATCAAATAAATGATATGGGTCAAATATGAACAAGAAACTGAAGATCTTTTCCACTCAGAATCTCCAATCAGGCTTGGGAACTACTGGGAACTTCAGGGTCTACTGTAAGTATAATAGTTTTGCTCATTGTTTGATTTCAATGCGACCATAATCAATTATTGGAATGCTGGGTGAATCAGTTTTCCAAAGGAAGTGGACAGTATTTTAATTGAATAGCTTTTTAAGGTTTTAATGCGAGTTTTGTTAGCTCAGTTGGGTGTGAGCATTTAGGAGGGTCGTGTGTTCAGGTCCCATATTGCTCAACTGTCTTAATATTTGTGGTGTATGGAGTGCTGTGATTATTGAAGACGTTATCTATCAATTTCTAGCTCTTGTTTTCTTAATTCGTAATCTATCATATGTAATGGGATTTAGATGCAATTGTCTGAATGCCAATTTTTACCTGGACATGAACAATGACTTTAAACATAAATCCATTGTGGTTAAAGGAGGCAACACAAAACATGTGATTATTTCTCTAGAATAGATAAGTGATCATTAGTTAACTCTAGAAATGTGAAAGATGCAAACATATCAAGGTGTTTTTGGTTTAATTAATACCTGAAGAAGGATAGAAAAAAATGAGTTAAAGATAATCATGATTGTGTCAATTGCGTGCATTTCTTCTTTGTAATAACGACAATACCCCTGGAACATCTGATTCAGATCTGAGGACCACCCATATCTATTGCAAGATAATTTATAGACAGGATAGAGAGTGGGCAATTCATCCCGTCCCAAAATCTCCACTATGGGCACCCTTTAATGCCAAGATTATCTCCTTATTCTTGGTGTTGGGTTAGTTCAAAGATGTTCTCGAACTAAATCTAGAATTAATGAACAAGGATATCTTTATCTCCCGTCCATGATAAATCATTCATAGTTTAATTTTAAAAGTCAATATCTATAACATAAAACATTGCAATATTGTGATATGTAAGCACTTCTTTCTGAATTATAGCAAGTTTGGCTTGGACTGGGTATTGAGTTTTATTATTCCTTGTCACACATTAGATGCGCCTCCCTCCAGGCATGTACGATACACATCTCACCCACTGGCCTTGTCTGATTCAGCTTTTATTTACTGTTTTTACTGCTCTTATTTTTTATCCGATGAAGTCAACAATACTTACACACTTCAAAATAACCAGGTATATCCTCCCACTTACGTTCATTTTTTTGAAAACAAGACAGTGGATTGCTGACAATATTCTATATTGTTTGATCTTTTTATGAATAGGAAAAAGGTTTAAATGATATGCTATAATTATGTGGGGCTCCGCTGTCTGAAACTGCTTTGAATTCCGAATAATAGAATAAAAAATCAACATCTGTTTTCAAAGATGTACATATGTATAAACGTGTCAAACCATCATTTGTTATGACCTTGTATTATTTTTGCCCCAGGGCATTCCCAAACTTCAAACAAGCACTTTATAATAGTTAGGCCGGGTATGATTTGATGAAATTGTACCACATTTATACTACAATATAATTTGACTTTGCTTTTCTTTATATCATTTAAGTACTTACATCGTTTTATATTTTTAGATATTACAACATCGTAATGGTATAAATTTTGATTTTTAAAAGCAAAAAGGTTTTTTTTAGTTGGGATGGTATGGGGATGAACAGATCATGTACATTTTCTTCACGCCCGTTTTGGATTTTAGACTGCCCCGTCTAGGGGTGGGTGTCCCCGCTAGGTGCGCTCCCGAGTGGTCTACGGTCACCCGAGGAACAGACACAACCACTGGAGGCCTGGCTACCTTTCCTACCTGGTTATGTTACACAAGATATAATTGTTTGCCTCGAGGCCATCACTGTGGCTTTCCATTACTTGCAAACAGCGAGCTCAATGCTTCAAGCGCCATGACGATAAATACCATTTGAAGTGTCATCATAATATAGTATGTCTTGACACTTCAGTTCAATAATAATTATGAGATAGTATCTATAAATCTAAATTAGAGCAATTTTGATACTTATTAATATATAGCATGGATCAAGAAGGGTTAGATGTGGCTTACCTGAATTATTGGTCATTTTGCAGCATACTTCAAAAGGTTTTGGCGATAAATATGGTTGAATCATGATATAATAAAATCCTGGATATTTCATGCCGCCATTCTGGTAAACTTCTTGGCATTCTGAAAATACATGTTTAAGATTCACTGAGAACGTGTTTATGTTGAATAAAAACACAAATTTTTCATCCACCCACAAGGGTTACTTTATTCTATCCTTTATGTTTTCTTTCTTAATAATATTTCCACCCCTTATGTTTTTTTGCTCTGAAATCTATTAAATCTTTGGTGTGGGAGAGGTGATCAGTCAACACTTTTCCAAACTATATTTTTTAAAATATACAAAAAGTGGCATTTAAAGAAATAAACACGTCACCTCATAGCCCATAGGACGTGTGCCCTCGATGTCGAAAAACATCTCGTAAGTAAATATATACACTAATAAAAACTAAATTTAAGTTTCTCTCTGCACTTTTTCAAGAATCTGAGGAATATCTAACAGACAGAAAAGTATATTTTTTTCGTTGATCAGAAATATAACTTGGGATTTTTTTCAGAAAGAAAATGTATATTTTTGTCCTCTTGTTGTAATTGAATTCCGTAGCACTATTAACATAAGAGCAACCATACAGTGTAAGAGAAAAGTTTCAACTTTATATTTGTTTAAAAAGAAAACCGAATTAATGTGACTAACTAGTGCACCTAATTTCAAAAGTTTCGCCGAAGTTGCAAAGACGTCCTTTTGTCTCCTTCTGTAAAGTTGGTAATCAACGACCTAAACCCTATAAAAATTAGCACTCTGGTGCAGTTTCTGAGAAAATAATCTACTTTTTTTCCAAAGAAACTAAATTAAACATGACAAATAAAACTCTGACTAGTGTGCCTAATTTCAAAAGTTTCAGCGAAGTTGCCAAGACTAAGAGTTGTGCAGACAAAACATCGAGGTGTATGAGAGTCCTGTTATTTGCGTTGCGCTATTGACGCAATTTAACTCGGTCCCACTTTGCAGCTTCTGTGGCGTGGGGCCCTACCACAAAATTAGCCCTCCAAATTAAATAGTGGCAGTGCTAAAAGGATAATTATTCTAGCTGAGACCTCTCTTTGTCGCTTTCACTGTGTGAATCACACTTATTGGCCACATCATGCAACATTGGTATAAAAAGGGACAAACACACAGATAAACTTGGGGATAATTTTAAACCCAATATTTTCAAAACTTCTCCATGCTGTTGACAAAAAAATAAAATTGTATTTTGACCTAAAAAAGAGAAACCATACAAAAATAATTATCCTCATTCTAATGGAAAGGCTTGAGTATAAGAATCAGCATTATCAGCTTAGAAAGGTGTGTTAGTACTCTCTAAGGGTCTATCTTCACTCCCTTTGCCGTTAACACACCCAAACGTGGAGGTCACACACAGTTTCACCTCTTGTGGCAAACTCCAATTGACATAATCACTGACAATTTGCTGGTGGTTTGTGAGGGTCTGCTATAAATGCAGCCCATCTTTGCTCTCACCACCCCAAGGGCATGCGCACATAGCTTAGGCAGAAATTGTCACACAATTTTCTGAGTGAGTGAAAATAAATGGACAAGGGCATTGCATTTAAAGTACAGAGAGAGAGAGGGGCGATTTGAGTATGTAATAAGGGACTCGTACGTTCACAGGCAAACTTATGCATGAAAAACAAGCTAGGGTGAAATAGACAAAAAAAAAACACACCATCGTAAAAGGGACGGGTGGATTTGGTGGAGAGCTAAGATGATATGAACATATAATATCTCTCAATCATAAACGAACAAAACCTCCAAATTTGAAGATAGGCTTTCAGACATGGTCTCGCATAAGCGTGATCTGCATTGAGGTCTTTGTGTTGTAAATAAACAGGGTTTTTATATAGCAATCATTAAGAATGATATTGTGAGGCCTGAGGTGCACCAGGTGCGCTAGCCACAGACATTAATATAATAGCTTTCAGCATCTTCAGAACACAGCGCATTCTCCCAGGGGCATCTGATTTTGGGCGTGTCCTTGGTGTTTGTGCCATAGTTTGTCGCCAGTTCTATTCGTTCTCATAGGACATAACGCCAATATACGTTATTAGCTGAACCGAAAAAATAAAATCCATTGTGTTTCTTTTTAACAATCAAATAAAATAGTTTTTGAACAATTTTGATAGTTACATTCTACCAATTGGCCACAAAAAGCACTGTTTCCTTTAAAAAGGGAATTCAAATTTTTGTTGTCACGATCGACAATAATTTGGCGACGACAATTGCAGCTGACAACTTCTACCAGATAGGTAAACGTTTGGTAGCCCAGGGGAAACCTGGGGCATATAGGGTCAAGTGGTGGGACCCCTACCCTCTCCAGCACCCTTATTGCTACCCCCACCCCATCAAGGATCTTAACCCCTCAGTCATTTAGCCCATTATTTATTCCACCTGTGTAAACCTGTTGTACTGGCATTCTGTTGATCATACCTGTATCTCCTTTAAGGAATATCCCTGTGAAATATACAACCCCAACACCACGTGTCAAATATCTGACAGAAAATCGTTGGTGTTTTATTACATAGAAATCATCAAAAGCTACAATACAATACATAAATATGTGTATATACATATTTGTTGTATACATTTATATACACAAGTATGTTTGTATGTAGTATGCATCAGTGCTATTCCAGGCTCTATACCAATCTATCTGATGCAGACATGGGCTCATTTTTTATGGGTTCAGGAGTTTTCAGGTATTGATTTTGTGACTTAGCAACCCTTTCCTCGCGCCTTTCTATCACGATGAGTCTACCAATCTCAACAATCCTTTTGTGGATTTTTCTTGTGTCCCCTGAGAAATTTCCAAAGAGAATATTCAGCGCTCATTCCCCATAGGATCGATTGTATTTACGTAATCTACGATGTACTTGTTTGCCAGGCCTAATCAAATGATACGACAACAGATATGAAATACACAAAAAAACCTACAAAAAACAAAACAAAAAAATAAATAAAAAAAAGTTAAATTGTCATATAGGATTTTTTTCCTGTGGTAAAAGTAACTCTAAGAAAGCAAGTGCATATAAATACTTTTATCGTATTATATTTGTACAATTCATTCCACTACGAACAACATATTTACTAAGGGCATTAGGGTTATTTGTGCTTTTGTTCGTTTTCAGCGCTTAACATCTTATCGTTCTACAAATTAAGCATCTCTTGTCAAACTATTAAAGAGGCCATTACACGCAAAAGTCATCTTCCATTAATATTCTTTGTCCCTATTTGGTACATGAATTTGCGATTTGTATATTGGTTTTCAATTCTCTTTTTTTGTTGTTCAACCACTTCTATCAATATGAGCGTTATTGCCCTAACCATGTATGACTAAAGCGACACATATGTGTCACCACAGAGTAAATAGACACCGAGTCTCCCACTTTGTGTCCCCTTTCTGCGGTGTCACCCTGCCATCACTGTGATTATGAACGCCATGTCTCGCCCTTTGTCACTGTCCTTTCCCTTTATTGATTTGTCATTAGTGGTCAGATGTGTGGCTGTTAAATATTCTCTTAGATGTCTATCGTACAGCTATTTATAGTTATAAATTCTATGACCCGTTCACAGATAAACTTCTAGAGAGAAACTCATAACTTTGTGGGTTTAAACTTTAATTCATTCATTTAAATCTGGTTAGCACATTGTTGAAAAAAAACACAATCTGTTTGTTTGTCTCAGAACAGTTCTCATCGTGTAAGCACATACAAATTGCTTAATTTCATATAAAGAATCAGCTTCCAAAGATGGTTGTATATGCAATGCTGTTTATCCCCCTGCATGGTTTCCTGTTACACACCAAATTAAACTTTCTTACTTTAAGGTCTTAATTTCACGTGATCACGAGATTATCTTTCAGAATGTCAAGCTTACTGCTCACTCCTCTCAATCTTATCTCTAATGTCTTCCTTCACTTCAGCTTATTACTACAGATTCGCTGCACCATGACCTTCTTCTGGTGACACCAGGCGAGGAGATTAATTGTTGTTGTCTGTTCTTGCTGCACCACAGCCTTCATGAATCAGCCCCTAGATTCATTTCTATGGGTGATCAATAACAGTCAAACAAAATGCGCTTTGTAGAATCCTACATTGTGTCAGCAAGCCTGAGAGAAGACCCCAGCCTTGCAAGGGAAAGGAGATGCTTGGCTTGACTTCGTGAGTCAGAGAATGGAATCGTGTCTTCAGATGTCTTCAGAAGATGCCTCATTGCTAACAGGACAAACATTCTACACAAGCGCCGCACATTTCAGCACATGTCTCAGATGCCTCGCAGGATTCATACCAAACATAAAGTGAAATGGACTGAAATGTACATCTCTTTGAACGTTTACAATGACAAACGCAAAGGCGCAGGGGGAGAGATTGATATAAGCTTAGCCACTTAATTTCCAATCAATTTGATACTGATCATACACTTTAATAATGAAACATTATATATATATATATATTTATATATATATATATATATATATATATATATATATATATATATATATATATATATATATATATATATATATATGAATACTATATTATTGATACTCTCTAATATATAGACTCAATAACTATATATATATATATATATATATATATATATATATATATATATATATATATATATTTATTACCCTGCCTTCAGGTTTTATGTGGGAGTGATGGTTCATGAAAAGGACACACACATATCCCTGAAGTAATAGATGTCGAAGCTAACAACTTCTCGATCCATTATATACACACTTTCTTCATCTTGAAACCAAATGTACATTGCATAATCTCCTGCTGGTTAACAGATACATGTATAGCGCTGTGCCCGCGAGAATCACAACTACGACCTCCCAACCACAAAGGACAATTGTTTATTAGCTTGGCAATGTTGTATTGGTTTTCAGGGTCCTGGACTATTCACGATGTGTTCCTTCTTTCAAGCATGCTTCCAGTTGTTTATAAATGAGTGAATGGTAATCTGCCATTGTATGAAAGTCTTACTTTGATAAATACTTTAAAATATTTCAAGCAAACTTCTCAAAATAAATACAGAGAGAAAACTATGCACAAAGTCACACTGAATAACGTTCTAATTGATATCCACAAACATGCGTGGTCATATCTGAGATCTGAATGGGAGAGTTGCACACCGACTCAATGGCAATTAAGATGGCTGTGATGGCTGTATCTAGAATGGTCAGATAGAGAGAGTTGAGAGAGACAATCAGGCACCCACGTGTAGTGCTGCTGCTGGCCTGGCTAGTCAGTCAACACCTGCTTGATTGCTTACAAACTGACTACCTCATATATTGGCAAGGTGGTGGAGATGCCAGCATAAACACAGGCACAAGACCACAACCTTGTTTTACACCACCACCTCCTCAAGACTTGTCTCAACAGGTCACAAGCTCACTTTGTGAAGTTAGTCTGGCAAACCCTGGGATAATCAAGTTTAGGATCTACTTTTAAAACAGGCAAGGTCCTTGACGTGTTGTATTGAGGAGGAACAGACTTTACACATATATATTAAAATGCATAGCTTTATGTGTCCCAAGACAGGGCTCTTCCCTGGAGTGCATGCCATTGAAGGTCCTCTGAGGACGTCAGGGTAATCTCCGTTGTACCACAGATGCCTGCCGAGGTCCAGTCCTGTGTATAAAAGGTTTTATACCCAGATCACATGAATCAAAGCAACAACACACAAACACGAGGGACAAACACAGTTAACGCAAAGCACGTGTTTCTCCAGATTGGAATTTGAAGGGGTCTTATTCTTGGCATTTGTTTGAGGCATGTATATTCATTCTAGCTGGAGAGGTAGGGATTGGGGGATGGACTCCTAAGAAAACATAGTTACTTACAAATGAGGCAGGCCAGCTTACTAGTGTGTGTTAAGTTACAGAGATACTCTTCCCATATGCACAGAGGTGAAGGTCTGGGTGTTCTGTTAACATGTAGGTTTATTCTTATTTAAAGGATAAAATGTGATGGACAGCAGTTCTCAGTTACACCCAGTTGATAATTATTATTCAAATCAGTTGACTCTTTTCTGCAATGAGCTAAAACAGGTAATCTCAGATTGACAAGCTGTTATCAGCATGGCATTGTTGATTTCATCTCATTTATGCCTTCAGAGGAGAGTATCTATTTCAAAGTTACAACTCCATGGTACCATCTTTTTGCAATATATGATCAATGATATGTTTTGAAGTAGTTCAGGTTTAACTTTGTGCTGTTTAATCCAAAAATATATATCTGTGTTGCAGTAAAGTACACAAGGATAATTACATTAAAGATCAACTTACATTTTGCACATTTTACTCGATTTCTCATCTGTATTATTTACTATCATTCAATCTTCGCACAACTTCTAAGTTAATGCCTGTATTGATGTTGTTTGAAATTTGGAACTCCATGTTGACCACGAATGTGAGTCACTCCAATAAAACATCCATCAATCCAAATTTACCAGCCTGGAGTCACGACCTGTGATTAGTTGGCTGACCGAGACCCTAACCAGTTCTGATCTGTATTGAGTAGTTATGTATTCTTTCACAAATCGTGAATACTGATTGATTGCGGCCGATCCTGCACGCACCCTTTTATCATTGGTGGCAGGGACTGGGATAATAGAGAAGTCCTGTTTTGGATGCTTTATGAATGATTATGACCATGTGAACACTTCCATGTCTTTTGTTTTAAAACTTGTGTCTCACAGTGGCCTTATGTTACTACCTGCATTAAAACCACTCATGGCAAGATTACTCCAACGTAACACGTTTGTTGTAATCCACACTTTAAGATGAACATGGACTGGATTACAAGTTGGATAAGTTGTGATAACATGATCATTAAGCACCATTAAATGAAACGAGACAATTAATGAAGGAGTGAACATACCTTATCTGTTTTAGAATATGGACTAACAAAGCCGTGCAATCGACTGAATACCATGATCTGTAGTTCATTTAAATGTTCTAAGAGCTTGAATGTCAATTTCATTCTTGCAAAATATGTCAACACTTGCAATGTGCCAAAATTTAACAAACCGTTTTGCATGATACCTCCCATAACAGGACTTCCCTCTTCTATCCCTGCCTCTAAAGGTATAACGCTGCGCATAGGATTGGTCGCAATTCTTCGGTTTTCACAAAAATCTGGTCGTACAGTGATTTGTGAAAGGATATAAATAGATTTGTTGTGTACTGGCAGTTGTACTAATTGGTCAGTTTATGTGTCAAACACACCTGATTACAGTTTATAACCTGAAGTTGGTCAATTCAGATTTGATTGCGCATATCCTTTTCATCCAGTCACTTGCTCACTTTATGTTACTTTCAGGGATGAAGTATTTGATAAATATCTACAATTGCAACATTCTATGAAATGCTTAAATGAAATGTGGTCATGAAACTATGATACAATTTAGCTATCTCACTAAAATCAACCAAAATACACTATCCATGGTTTTATGTTTTGATGAAAGTGCCAACTACTGCCAGTACTCTTTTGACTACCAGGTGGCCACATGTATACAATCATGTGACCTCTATTGTGGTCTGTCAGGGTGTTAGGCCTGTACCATTGGACAAACATTAATGGACAAACAGGGCTGTGTAAGTCAAATCACTCCATTGTCCCAATTTAGGGTGGCCCACAGGTGTTTGCACAAAATCAATGGTCTGATAAACAAAGTTTGTTGACAAAGTGTCCAATGGATGATTTGGATTTTAGCAGAAGATTCGCCCACTTTCAAATGGCACAGAAGAATATGTAGAGGAAATATGATTGGTAATAACTCTTGATCGCAAAGGTTAGGGTACAAACATTTGTATAATGTAAGGAAAATGTGCTTGAACATCTCATTTCATGAATGCTTTAAGGAATGAAGTATTTGATAAATATCTACAATTGCAAACTACTAAAAAAAGCAGTCGTGGCCGAGAGGTTAAGGCGACAGACTAGAAATCTGTTGGGCTCTGCCCGCGCAGGTTCGAATCCTGCCGACTGCGCAAATACTTTTCATCCAGTCACTTGCTCACTTTCTGTTACTTTCAGGGATGAAGTATTTGATAAATATCTAAAATTGCAAATTACTAAGAAAAGCAGTCGTGGCCGAGTGGTTAAGGCGACAGACTAGAAATCTGTTGGGCTCTGCCCGCGCAGGTTCGAATCCTGCCGACTGCGCAAATACTTTTCATCCAGTCACTTGCTCACTTTCTGTTACTTTCAGGGATGAAGTACTTGATAAATATCTAAAATTGCAAATTACTAAGAAAAGCAGTCGTGGCCGAGTGGTTAAGGCGACAGACTAGAAATCTGTTGGGCTCTGCCCGCGCAGGTTTGAATCCTGCCGACTGCGCAAATCCTTTTCATCCAGTCACTTGCTCATTTTATGTTACTTTAAGGGGTGAAGTATTTGATAAATATCTACAATTGCAGCATTCTATGAAATGCTTAAATGAAATGTGGTCATGAAACTATGATACAATTTAGCTATCTCACTAAAATCAACCAAAATATACTATCCATGGTTTTATGTTTTGATGAAAGTGCCAATTACTGCCAGTACTCTTTTGACTACCAGGATTGCACAAAATCACTGGTCAGCTAAACAAAGTTTGTGGACAAAGTGTCCAATGGATGATTTGGATTTTAGCAGAAGATTCACCCACTTTCAAATGGCACAGAAGTATATGTAGAGGAAGTATGATGGGTAATAACTCTTGATCGCAAAGTTTAGGGTACAAACATTTATATTATGTAAGGAAAATGTGCTTGAACACCTCATTTCATGAATGCTTTAAGGAATGAAGTATTTGATAAATATCTACAATTGCAGCATTCTATGAATTGCTTAAATGAAATGTGGTCATGAAACTATGATACAATTTAGCTATCTCACTAAAATCAACCAAAATATACTATCCATGGTTTTTTGTTTTGATGAAAGTGCCAAGCACTGCCAGTACTCTTTTGACTACCAGGTTTGCACAAAATCACTGGTCAGCTAAACAAAGTTTGTGGACAAAGTGTCCAATGGATGATTTGGATTTAAGCAGAAGATTCACCCACTTTCAAATGGCACAGAAGTATATGTAGAGGAAATATGATGGGTAATAACTCTTGATCGAAAAGGTTAGGGTACAAACATTTGTATTATGTAAGGAAATGTGCTTGAACACCTCATTTCATGAATGCTTTAAGGAATGAAGTATTTGATAAATATCTACAATTGCAAATTACTAAGAAAAGCAGTCGTGGCCGAGTGGTTAAGGCGACAGACTAGAAATCTGTTGGGCTCTGCCCGCGCAGGTTCGAATCCTGCCGACTGCGCAAATACTTTTCATCCAGTCACTTGCTCACTTTCTGTTACTTTCAGGGATGAAGTATTTGATAAATATCTAAAATTGCAAATTACTAAGAAAAGCAGTCGTGGCCGAGTGGTTAAGGCGACAGACTAGAAATCTGTTGGGCTCTGCCCGCGCAGGTTCGAATCCTGCCGACTGCGCGAATACTTTTCATCCAGTCACTTGCTCACTTTCTGTTACTTTCAGGGATGAAGTATTTGATAAATATCTAAAATTGCAAATTACTAAGAAAAGCAGTCGTGGCCGAGTGGTTAAGGCGACAGACTAGAAATCTGTTGGGCTCTGCCCACGCAGGTTTGAATCCTGCCGACTGCGCAAATACTTTTCATCCAGTCACTTGTTCACTTTCTGTTACTTTCAGGGATGAAGTATTTGATAAATATCTACAATTGCAAATTACTAAGAAAAGCAGTCGTGGCCGAGTGGTTAAGGCGACAGACTAGAAATCTGTTGGGCTCTGCCCGCGCAGGTTCGAATCCTGCCGACTGCGCAAATACTTTTCATCCAGTCACTTGCTCACTTTCTGTTACTTTCAGGGATGAAGTATTTGATAAATATCTAAAATTGCAAATTACTAAGAAAAGCAGTCGTGGCCGAGTGGTTAAGGGGACAGACTAGAAATCTGTTGGGCTCTGCTCGCGCAGGTTCGAATCCTGCCGACTGCGCAAATCCTTTTCATCCAGTCACTTGCTCATTTTATGTTACTTTAAGGGGTGAAGTATTTGATAAATATCTACAATTGCAGCATTCTATGAAATGCTTAAATGAAATGTGGTCATGAAACTATGATACAATTTAGCTATCTCACTAAAATCAACCAAAATATACTATCCATGGTTTTTTGTTTTGATGAAAGTGCCAAGCACTGCCAGTACTCTTTTGACTACCAGGTTTGCACAAAATCACTGGTCAGCTAAACAAAGTTTGTTGACAAAGTGTCCAATGGATGATTTGGATTTTAGCAGAAGATTCACCCACTTTCAAATGGCACAGAAGTATATGTAGAGGAAATATGATGGGTAATAACTCTTGATCGAAAAGGTTAGGGTACAAACATTTGTATTATGTAAGGAAAATGTGCTTGAACACCTCATTTCATGAATGCTTTAAGGAATGAAGTATTTGATAAATATCTACAATTGCAAATTACTAAGAAAAGCAGTCGTGGCCGAGTGGTTAAGGCGACAGACTAGAAATCTGTTGGGCTCTGCCCGCGCAGGTTCGAATCCTGCCGACTGCGCAAATACTTTTCATCCAGTCACTTGCTCACTTTCTGTTACTTTCAGGGATGAAGTATTTGATAAATATCTAAAATTGCAAATCACTAAGAAAAGCAGTCGTGGCCGAGTGGTTAAGGCGACAGACTAGAAATCTGTTGGGCTCTGCCCGCGCAGGTTCGAATCCTGCCGACTGCGCAAATACTTTTCATCCAGGCACTTGCTCACTTTCTGTTACTTTCAGGGATGAAGTATTTGATAAATATCTAAAATTGCAAATTACTAAGAAAAGCAGTCGTGGCCGAGTGGTTAAGGCGACAGACTAGAAATCTGTTGGGCTCTGCCTGCGCAGGTTCGAATCCTGCCGACTGCGCGAATACTTTTCATCCAGTCACTTGCTCACTTTCTGTTACTTTCAGGGATGAAGTATTTGATAAATATCTAAAATTGCAAATTACTAAGAAAAGCAGTCGTGGCCGAGTGGTTAAGGCGACAGACTAGAAATCTGTTGGGCTCTGCCCGCGCAGGTTCGAATCCTGCCGACTGCGCAAATACTTTTCATCCAGTCACTTGTTCACTTTCTGTTACTTTCAGGGATGAAGTATTTGATAAATATCTAAAATTGCAAATTACTAAGAAAAGCAGTCGTGGCCGAGTGGTTAAGGCGACAGACTAGAAATCTGTTGGGCTCTGCCCGCGCAGGTTCGAATCCTGCCGACTGCGCAAATACTTTTCATCCAGTCACTTGCTCACTTTCTGTTACTTTCAGGGATGAAGTATTTGATAAATATCTACAATTGCAAATTACTAAGAAAAGCAGTCGTGGCCGAGTGGTTAAGGCGACAGACTATAAATCTGTTGGGCTCTGCCCGCGCAGGTTGGAATCCTGCCGACTGCGCAAATCCTTTTCATCCAGTCACTTGCTCATTTTATGTTACTTTAAGGGGTGAAGTATTTGATAAATATCTACAATTTCAGCATTCTATGAAATGCTTAAATGAAATGTGGTCATGAAACTATGATACAATTTAGCTATCTCACTAAAATCAACCAAAATATACTATCCATGGTTTTATGTTTTGATGAAAGTGCCAAGTACTGCCAGTACTCTTTTGACTACCAGGATTGCACAAAATCACTGGTCAGCTAAACAAAGTTTGTGGACAAAGTGTCCAATGGATGATTTGGATTTTAGCAGAAGATTCACCCACTTTCAAATGGCACAGAAGTATATGTAGAGGAAATATGATGGGTAATAACTCTTGATCGCAAAGTTTAGGGTACAAACATTTATATTATGTAAAGAAAATGTGCTTGAACACCTCATTTCATGAATGCTTTAAGGAATGAAGTATTTGATAAATATCTACAATTGCAGCATTCTATGAAATGCTTAAATGAAATGTGGTCATGAAACTATGATACAATTTAGCTATCTCACTAAAATCAACCAAAATATACTATCCATGGTTTTTTGTTTTGATGAAAGTGCCAAGCACTGCCAGTACTCTTTTGACTACCAGGTTTGCACAAAATCACTGGTCAGCTAAACAAAGTTTGTTGACAAAGTGTCCAATGGATGATTTGGATTTTAGCAGAAGATTCACCCACTTTCAAATGGCACAGAAGTATATGTAGAGGAAATATGATGGGTAATAACTCTTGATCGAAAAGGTTAGGGTACAAACATTTGTATTATGTAAGGAAAATGTGCTTGAACACCTCATTTCATGAATGCTTTAAGGAATGAAGTATTTGATAAATATCTGCAATTGCAAATTACTAAGAAAAGCAGTCGTGGCCGAGTGGTTAAGGCGACAGACTAGAAATCTGTTGGGCTCTGCCCGCGCAGGTTGGAATCCTGCTGACTGCGCAAATACTTTTCATCCAGTCACTTGCTCACTTTCTGTTACTTTCAGGGATGAAGTATTTGATAAATATCTACAATTGCAAATTACTAAGAAAAGCAGTCGTGGCCGAGTGGTTAAGGCGACAGACTAGAAATCTGTTGGGCTCTGCCCGCGCAGGTTCGAATCCTGCCGACTGCGCAAATACTTTTCATCCAGTCACTTGCTCACTTTCTGTTACTTTCAGGGATGAAGTATTTGATAAATATCTAAAATTGCAAATTACTAAGAAAAGCAGTCGTGGCCGAGTGGTTAAGGCGACAGACTAGAAATCTGTTGGGCTCTGCCCGCGCAGGTTCGAATCCTGCCGACTGCGCAAATACTTTTCATCCAGTCACTTGCTCACTTTCTGTTACTTTCAGGGATGAAGTACTTGATAAATATCTAAAATTGCAAATTACTAAGAAAAGCAGTCGTGGCCGAGTGGTTAAGGCGACAGACTAGAAATCTGTTGGGCTCTGCCCGCGCAGGTTCGAATCCTGCCGACTGCGCAAATCCTTTTCATCCAGTCACTTGCCCACTTTATGTTACTTTCAGGGATGAAGTACTTGAAAAATATCTACAATTGCAAATTACTTCGAAAAGCATTCGTGTCCGAGTGGTTAAGTCGACAGACTAGAAATCTGTTGGGCTCTGCCCGCGCAGGTTTGAATCCTGCCGACTGCGCAAATCCTTTTCATCCAGTCACTTGCTCATTTTATGTTACTTTAAGGGGTGAAGTATTTGATAAATATCTACAATTGCAGCATTCTATGAAATGCTTAAATGAAATGTGGTCATGAAACTATGATACAATTTAGCTATCTCACTAAAATCAACCAAAATATACTATCCATGGTTTTTTGTTTTGATGAAAGTGCCAAGCACTGCCAGTACTCTTTTGACTACCAGGTTTGCACAAAATCACTGGTCAGCTAAACAAAGTTTGTTGACAAAGTGTCCAATGGATGATTTGGATTTTAGCAGAAGATTCACCCACTTTCAAATGGCACAGAAGTATATGTAGAGGAAATATGATGGGTAATAACTCTTGATCGAAAAGGTTAGGGTACAAACATTTGTATTATGTAAGGAAAATGTGCTTGAACACCTCATTTCATGAATGCTTTAAGGAATGAAGTATTTGATAAATATCTACAATTGCAAATTACTAAGAAAAGCAGTCGTGGCCGAGTGGTTAAGGCGACAGACTAGAAATCTGTTGGGCTCTGCCCGCGCAGGTTCGAATCCTGCCGACTGCGCAAATACTTTTCATCCAGTCACTTGCTCACTTTCTGTTACTTTCAGGGATGAAGTATTTGATAAATATCTACAATTGCAAAATACTAAGAAAAGCAGTCGTGGCCGAGTGGTTAAGGCGACAGACTAGAAATCTGTTGGGCTCTGCCCGCGCAGGTTCGAATCCTGCCGACTGCGCAAATACTTTTCATCCAGTCACTTGCTCACTTTATGTTACTTTCAGGGATGAAGTATTTGATAAATATCTACAATTGCAAATTACTAAGAAAAGCAGTCGTGGCCGAGTGGTTAAGGAGACAGACTAGAAATCTGTTGGGCTCTGCCTGCGCAGGTTCGAATCATGTTGACTGCGCAAATACTTTTCATCCAGTCACTTGCTCACTTTATGTTACTTTCAGGGATGAAGTATTTGATAAATATCTAAAATTGCAAATTACTAAGGAAAATGTGCTTGAACACCTCATTTCATGAATGCTTTAAGGAATGAAGTATTTGATAAATATCTACAATTGCAAATTATTAAGAAAAGCAGTCGTGGCCGAGTGGTTAAGGCGAGTTGTTAAGGCGACAGACTAGAAATCTGTTGGGCTCTGCCCGCGCAGGTTCGAATACTGCCGACTGCGCAAATCCTTTTCATCCAGTCACTTGCTCACTTTATGTTACTTTCAGGGATGAAGTATTTCATAAATATCTAAAATTGCAACATTCTATGAAAAGCAGTCGTGGCCGAGTGGTTAAGGCGACAGACTAGAAATCTGTTGGGCTCTGCCCGCGCAGGTTCGAATCCTGCCGACTGCGCAAATACTTTTCATCCAGTCACTTGCTCACTTTCTGTTACTTTCAGGGATGAAGTATTTGATAAATATCTACAACTGCGTTTTTTCATCTAATCTGCTATATTTGTGTGTCAGCGATTTGCGTCTTTAACATTCATATGACATCTTTTTTTTTAAATAACTGATGTTTATTAGATATTTTTAATATTGCGCTAGGTCAATTCTAGATTGGTGTATTTACAACCTGGAGTGATAAGAAATCGCATCAGACATGTTTAGATATCATTGCTGAGGTAAGCAATGTTCCTGTCAAGTTACATAGCTCGTTATCCACTCTTTCCGCGGATGTCAGTATTTAACCCAGGCACTCTAGTACTTTGTCAGGGAGTCTGTAAAACAAGAAAATCCAGGTTGTCTGGAAGCTCTATCGCTTCTCCTCTCTCTATCCAGGCATGCTGACCGGCCACACTTAACCCAAGCCGGCGGGAGATGGGACTAACAGCTTCTAGGTTGGGATGTTTTGGCCACACCTTCGGTGGCCAGGTGATGGTGGGTGTGATTGCCGAGGATCGGTCTGATGCTCCCGGTAATGAACACCAGATTGCCGGCAGCGGATTCAAGCATTTCTAAGCCCCCACGTGTACCGGATTCAAGGCACTGATAACAAGTCTATACGATGCTGTCTTTTCACAATATATCTATCCTTAGAATAATATACCTATTACTCAAGATCTATCTCACAGACTTGCACGTCAATGAACGCTTCCTTAAATCTCGATTTTCTCGCGATTCAAGTCAAGTGTAAGAATTGATTTTTAATTCTTACATTTCATTCCATAGTTGGATCACTTTTTGACAGAATATCAAGCAATGTTTTGGCGGCTACGTCGCCCGCGGTGCAGACTGTCTCGTCTCTTAATTGGTTGAATATTACATGTATATACGTAAACGACTTGCGCAACGAGATTCTCTTTAATCTTGTGTGAGACCTAAACACGTGATCTCAGCTCCAAAATGTCTGGCATTTGTGTGTGTAAACACGTCACCAAATTTGAGTTTTGTCCACTTTCAAATATAAAATGGTAATATGAACATTCTTGCATGTAGATCTCTGTTTAATATTGTTAATGCAACACGAGTTGACTTCTTATGGTTTGAAAAATATATAAATTCACGATGCCGCGCGTTTAGGCCCCCTAAAAATAAGGATGAACTTTATTGGGCCTTCTACCTGGTGTTATGACAGATGAGAATGGACCATCCCAGCCGGCAGCCACCAAAATCTAAAATCTACTTCTCAAATATGTTGATCTTCCTTGGAACGTGTAGGCGTGTGGGATCCGCCAATGTTTGATTCCTCGATTCACGGAGAAACGTGGGAAAATGACGCAAGAAATGTGCAGTGTAGATATGCCGGACAGGAAGTCTTCAGTCTTGTCTCGATCTCCCCACAGGTGTGAACTTCCATGGAATATTTCTCATACAATATAAAATCATCTAATCTCAAGATTATGCAAAGTGTGCTGACCAAATGACTCAGGCCATACTGTTTTAATGTGAAAGATAGGCATCTTCTATTGAACACTCTACTTTTTGTGTCTAATGAGTTACTCTGCTTCCTCTATCTAATGAGTTATTCTGCTTCCTGTATCTAGTGAGTTACTCTACTTCCTGTGTCTAATGAGTTACTCTGTTTCCTCTATCTAATGGGTTACTCTACTTCCTGTGTCTTATGGGTTACTCTACTTCCTGTATCTAATGAGTAACTCTACTTCCTGTATCTAATGAGTTACTCTACTTCCTTTGTCTAATGAGTTATTCTACTTCCTGTATCTAATCAGTTACTCTACTTCCTGTGTCTTATGAGTTACTCTACTTCCTGTGTCTAATGGGTTACTCTGCTTCCTGTATCTAATGAGTTATTCTGCTTCCTGTATCTAGTGAGTTACTCTACTTCCTGTGTCTAATGGGTTACTCTGCTTCCTGTATCTAATGAGTTATTCTGCTTCATGTATCTAGTGAGTTACTCTACTTCCTGTGTCTAATGAGTTACTCTACTTCCTGTGTCTAATGGGTTACTCTGCTTCCTCTATCTAATGAGTTATTCTGCTTCCTGTATCTAGTGAGTTACTCTACTTCCTGTGTCTAATGGGTTACTCTGCTTCCTGTATCTAATGAGTTATTCTGCTTCATGTATCTAGTGAGTTACTCTGCTTCCTGTATCTAATGAGTTATTATGCTTCATGTATCTAGTGAGTTACTCTACTTCCTGTGTCTAATGAGTTACTCTACTTCCTGTATCTAATGTGTTATTCTGCTTCCTCTATCTAATGAGTTTCTCTACTTCCTGTATTTAATGAGTTATTCTGCTTCTCCTGTCTAATGACTCATTCTGCCCCTCATAAATGATTTCTTGCATGGATGTTTGATTGTAGCTTTGGAGAATTGTTATTAATGATTTGTTATTAATGAATTGTTCCTCAATTGCAAACCGATGATAACTGATTATCAAACACAACGCTCGCGTATGCAATGAACGTTGTGTCTTGATCTCAACCAGGTTTCTCTCTCTCTATTTATGGTATTATTAATATGATATAATATTAATCTAAGGGAAAATTGAGGATTTCATTTTAGCTGATATACCAGAAAGAATTAAATACACTAAAGTTATAAAACGACAATTATTACCGAACAACGCTCATGAAGGAGAATGTGTTCATAAAACCCTTGATTTTACCACAGTATGTGCACTTAAATGCTACACGTTTTTACTTCTTGTTTGTAATGAATCTCCCACTCAACGCAATTTCATTGGAATGTGGTAACCTTATCTGTGCAGTTTAACCCTAATTATATAGCAATACACCGCAGGTAGTCCTCGTCTCGCTCCGGGAGTTAGCCCAGGTAGCTTCCCAATTGTAGACCCATTTCTTATACTTTCCGGTAACTAACAACTGCGTGATTTAATCGCTTACACAGGCATTACTCTGCAAACTACTGATAAGATTTTTTTTATCTATTATCTTCTTTTGTCAAACACGTAACCGATATGGGGATAGGAAAATGGAGCTTTTTGGGCCAATTTGTGGATTCCTTTGCCCAGAATGTCAAGCAAGATAAGTCCGTATTCTGCTTTTTATTTCCTGACAAATACCTCTGGTGGTAGATATTTCATTATCAAGGACTAGCCTTGAAGAAAATAGCATTTTCCCAGTGTCGAAATGAATTGAGAGGGGAAAATATCTAATACCTCCTAAATATGAGCGCACTGGCGTGAATGAACCGAGTTAATTTATGTATCAGGGGGCTGCAGATATATAAGTATGAAAAAATAATGAAAAACAATGTATCTCCAAAATATAATAATATGGGCGATAATCCACGCCTATTAATGTCGGTCTGACAGTACCATTGAGTTTTTATGTGAACGGTCTGAGCAGCGAATTTACCCTCGGATTATCTGTATGATCTCTAAACTCACTCTGCAAGTCAGGGGATATCGGCTTAATTCGAGAAGCTGTCATGAACACACAAACAAGCCCTACACATGTCCACAAATCCCCCACAAGATAGAGACCGACCTCTCCACTTCTAACCCTCCCCTGATAAGACACCCCTCCATCTCTTTGTCTGCCTCAGGATTTTATCAGAATATAGTATCTTTGGTAAACAGAAGAAGCTATCTATACGCCTCGTGTAATTAGCGTCGCTTTGAAATGTGGCCACTTGTAATAATGCCTGATTAACGCAGTTTGTCTGTGTGTGAGCTTCACGCTGTGCGAGTCCGTAATGTATGGGGGTGGTCCATGTAAACACATCTCAACGGCTCGGATTAAGTGCAGGATGGTGCCGGGGTGAGACAGGGCAAACTGTTATGACAAATGCTCAATGTAAACACTCAAGACATCACAGGTCATTAATGTGGAAAGTGTAGCGCCATCCCATGGTAACATGTATCACGCCTCCCTGACTGGCTATCACCATGGCAACATGATATCACGTGCCACACACGAGGTTAGTTTATTGTCATGGAAACATGATATCACTGAACAAAGTCCCTGAGACATCATAACCGACATGCATGACATCACTTAATAACTCCTATAGTTATCATGATCACATTAAGTGACTTCCCCTCTGACTTCTCTCCCCTCTATTTTAATGTCAAATATCAGTACTGCCACACACTTGTTCTCAAATATCATGGAACAACACACCATTACGAGATATCTTTTGTAAACGATTTGATGGATAACATTGCTTCATCATTTTCGGTTTTTTAAACAGAAAATGACAGAATGATATCTATAAAATAGGCAACAAAGACAAACCTCTTCTGAGAAACATTCTGTAGCACTATTTGCGTATATTTTTTTACAATGAATTCAATAATTATGAACATCCACAGCAATTCATGAGTTTCTATGCATGTTGCATATTGTATGGTTAGCAAGTCAATACTCTATACAGAAATATATAAAACCTGATTGTTGTAAATGCCTAGGAAACATGACATGAACCTTAAAAGTTGGCTGCACCAAAATGTACAAATTATGATGTCCTCAAATGAAAACGCTCATGATGTCTTACAAATATCAGAATAAAAAGAGAATAAATATCAAATAATTACTGAGCTTATCAATACCATTTGGATTTCCTGGAAGAGAAAGACGAGAGTCAATGAGTGCGTTTCTTCTTTTGTAAGCTTTGGATACCATAAAATCTGATGATAAACAGTAAAGGTTGGGACGAGTTTAGTATTTGTACATTGTGTATATAGCGGCGTTCTGGCACAGTTATGACCGGTGCCACGCTCTCACGTGGAGACATAAGGCAGACATTTTTCTCATTATGAACTACGTGCATTTCTCTGCAACATAAAAACCCAGGTTTTATCAAAACACCATGGGATATACAACTTGAGGATGAAAACCGATTTTTTTTTATTTCGCCTATGATAACTGTAGGAAGAGTTCTGTCTTTGAAGTCGGTTTTTATCAAGGCGTTATTTCAACTCTGGTATAAGGAATACTACACCTGTACATGACTGCCAATGATATCCACGTGCGATATCATATCAAAGCACCGCCAATATCACAGCGAGCCCCAACTCTATGCTGGTGAAAACATACTCTCAGCGGATTATTAACATAGCAATATTCTAACTGATATCATAGTCTGTACACAGATAAATACTCTAAATATTTATAATATTTTTAAAATGTTGTCTAATTTATCTGACCTTTATAATATATTCCTAAGTGAATGAATGAAATCGTGAGAATAATTATAATTTCAATGAACAGCTTAGAAAGTACTAATTGTCCAATTATTTGACCTCTAGTATTTTCATATTTGGATAGGAAGTTCAAAGTCTTCTCGTTTTTGGCAATTTCCCCATGAGCCTTGTAGTCTATCATAGCTTAGGTATATTACTCTAAGATCACAGTGACAAAAATTCTGGTCTTTGTCATTAAAAGAGCATCTCCCTTTCTGTGAGATGCGGTTCAATGCACGCGTTAAATCCATATATAAAAGTTATGTTCGGATAAACGACTGAACTGTTTTTGTGATAAACAATTATGTGGAGTCAAATTTACATGACAAATCACACAGTATGTAAATTTGTGGAGTGCAAATATATATGGACTTCACCCTTGTCTATATTTCAAGGATATATTATCCAATTATTAACATAACATAAACACAAATAATGAAATTACATGCTAATAGTATATATTCTACACAAAAATTATATCCTCCTTTTCGTTATTACAAAAATGTAAAATATCCCCTGCTCCAAAGCTTTCGATTTGAACAGGATATGTAATTAGCATTAACATGAATGATCCAACCATTAGACTGGGTGCCATGCATACAGGTCTCATATGTATATATAGTGCCTAAAACAGTGTTCATGCATTGCGAGATCTGTATCAGCGGCTGCCCTATCGCTGCATTTGATTTACATGAGGCAGTTGAATGCGGTTCCCCTTTGTGTTCCCCGGTGACCAGTGGGGGAGACCGCCGCGGCAGATACACGGGAGTTTTAATGTGCCCCTGAGGCAGACTGCATATCTAGCCAGGGTTGACTTCACTTCTATGCAAATACATGTATACCCCATATCTATGCATTGCAAGACCGATCCTTCATGTTGCTACAAAGGTGCATACAATGTGATTTCCAAAATCCATTTTTGACAAAATCATTCTTATTATGACTAATTATTGGTTGCCTAATTGTTTGGACAGGTCAGAGTGGGAATAATTGCACTATTTGATCAAAAATGGTGTCCTATATGGCTTTACTGTGGTTGTTCGATTGAAGATCAGACTTTGTATTTTGATCTCGTCCTTTGAGTAATCACATTCTGATGTCAAAATGACCTTATAGGTCTGATGGGAGAGGATTTTATGGAATCTTACAAATCTGAGCTTTTTGATATGCTGTATATTATAATACATATATATTGTATTAAGCCAATACCTCTTCCTGATCAAACCGAAATTCACAGGTGAGATGACAAAGTGCACAACTGAATCATATATATGACAAATATTTATGAATGTGATACAGATGTGTGAGGTGTTTCACATCCATGGCTACATTCTAGGGGTGTTATACGAGCATGTATCTCCTATATGAGGTAAGATTACTGGTACATTAAGGTTGTTAACTGGACATTCATTAACTAATTCTATGGTATATTATATTGTATCTAACATATATTGTATCTAACATATATCATAACTCTATGGATGTTGAGGTTATATCCCATATATGACCTGAGTCTTGACCTGTGAGAGATGAATGTTGAACTGCATCGTATATAGGACTTGAGATTATAGGTGGGATTCACATCATGGGTGGGATGGGCGAGTATGTCACTGCTAATATATGACTTCATATCATGGGCGGAATGGTCGAGTATGTCACTGTATCTAATATATGACTTCATATCATGGATGGGATGGGCGAGAATGCCACTGTATCTAATATATGACTTCATATCATGGATGGGATGGGCGAGTATGCCACTGTATCTAATATATGACTTCATATCATGGATGGGATGGGCGAGTATGTCACTGTATCTAATATATGCCTTCATATCATGGATGGGATGGGCGAGTATGCCACTGTATCTAATATATGACTTCATATCATGGATGGGATGGGCGAGTATGCCACTGTATCTAATATATGACTTCACATCATGTATGGGATGGGCGAGTATGTCACTGCTAATATATGACTTCATATCATGGGCGAGATGGGCGAGTATGCCACTGTATCTAATATATGACTTAATATCATGGATGGGATGGGCGAGTATGTCACTGTATCTAATATATGACTTCATATCATGGGCGAAATGGGCGAGTATGCCACTGTATCTAATATATGACTTCATATCATGGGTGGGATGGGCGAGTATGCCACTATATCTAATATATGACTTCACATCATGGATGGAATGGGCGAGTATGTCACTGTATCTAATATATGACTTCATATCAAGGGCGGAATGGGTGAGTATGCCATTGTATCTAATATATGACCTCATATCATGGATGGGATGGGGGAGTATGCCACTGTTTCTAATATATGACTTCACATCATGGATGGGATGGGCGAGTATGCCACTGTATCTAATATATGACTCATATCATGGGCGGCATGGGCGAGTATGCCACTGTATCTAATATATGACTTCACATCATGGATGGGATGGGCGAGTATGCCACTGTATCTAATATATGACCTCATATCATGGATGGGATGGGCGAGTATGCCACTGTATCTAATATATGACTTCACATCATGGATGGGATGGGCGAGTATGCCACTGTATCTAATATATGACTTCATATCATGGATGGGATGGGCGAGTATGCCACTGTATCTAATATATGACTTCATATCATGGCTGGGATGGGCGAGTATGCCACTGTATCTAATATATGACTTCACATCATGGATGGGATGGGCGAGTATGTCACTGTATCTAATATATGACTTCATATCAAGGGCGGCATGGGCGAGTATGCCACTGTATCTAATATATGACTCATATCATGGGCGGCATGGGCGAGTATGCCACTGTATCTAATATATGACTTCACATCATGGATGGGATGGGCGAGTATGCCACTGTATCTACTATATGACCTCATATCATGGATGGGATGGGCGAGTATGCCACTGTATCTAATATATGACTTCACATCATGGATGGGATGGGCGAGTATGCCACTGTATCTAATATATGACTTCATATCATGGATGGGATAGGCGAGTATGCCACTGTATCTAATATATGACTTCATATCATGGATGGGATGGGCGAGTATGCCACTGTATCTAATATATGACTTCATATCATGGATGGGATGAGCGAATATGTCACTGTATCTAATATATGACTTCACATCATGGGTGGGATGGGCGAGTATGCCACTGTATCTAATATATGACTTAATATCATGGATGGGATGGGCGAGTACGCCACTGTATCTAATATATGACTTCATATCATGGATGGGATGGGCGATTACGCCACTGTATCTAATATATGACTTCATATCATGGATGGGATGGGCGAGTATGCCACTGTATCTAATATATGACTTAATATCATGGATGGGATGGGCGAGTACGCCACTGTATCTAATATATGACTTCATATCATGGATGGGATGGGCGAGTATGTCACTGTATCTAATATATGACTTAATATCATGGATGGGATGGGCGAGTATGCCACTGTATCTAATATATGACTTCACATCATGGGTGGGATGGGCGAGTATGCCACTGTATCTAATATATGTCTTCGTATCATGGATGGGATGGGCGAGTAGGCCACTGTATCTAACATATGTCCTCATATCATGGGTTTGATAATTAGAAATATGAATTGCAATATTTACTTACAACATGATGAAAAATAAAGAATTGTAATGCACACTAATATCAAACCAGATCATATGGCATGTTGGGATAGAAATGCCCAGTTTAATATCTAATCTGAACATTTATACAAATAAATGTTACACTTTCATATATTTATGAATAAGTAATGCTCTTGACGCGGTAATTTGTATATGTTTACACCATCTGGCATATGGCTTGCTCTTGTTGACATATGAGAGAATTATTTGTGCATTGCACTCGTTGGATAACATGAAGATAAGATATTCGTAAATGGCACAATCAGATGAATGAATACATGACTTGCTCCTATATGTATATGACATGAGTGGATGGGAAGTTCATTACACTCAGATGAATATATGACCTGCTCCTATATGTATATGACATGAGTGGATATGAGTTGTTTCATGTTGCCCTATCTGCCTTTCTAGGATTGTATTATTATTATTATTATTATTATTATTATTATTATTATTATTATTATTATTATTATTATTATTATTATTATTATTATTATTATTATTATTATTATTATTATTATTATTATTATTATTATTATTATTATTATTATTATTATTATTATTATTATTATTATTATTATTATTATTATATATATATATATATATATATATATATATATATATATATATATATATATATATATATATATATATATATATATATATATCTGCTAAGTATATATGGCTTGCCCCTGTGAGCAGATGGGAGGATTAGGTATAGATGCACCATTTGACCCAGTCTCTAGGCGAGGCATGTTGCTATAGAACAAAGGCACATTGTGAGAAAGCCTCACCTCACCTTCCTCTCTAAGTACCAAGACCTCAGCACTCAGACATCACAGGCCAAACAAACTCCAAACAGCACAGGCAGGCACAAAGACACCAACACAAAACATCACATTGGGATATCAAAGTGCTGGCAATATCAACTAAGTACAAATAACAATTCATGTCATATAGAAGGTGAAAAGCTAGGATGGAAACCCTAAGACATATTGTATATGTATAATGTTGCAGTACATTTTCATTGAAACATGGCTGAATTTATGTGTATTCATTTCATTTGGTTTAAGTGTATATTCATTTCATCAATCTCATAAAGACTAAAATATTGACTCTTTGGTTGACTTTATTGCAATGCAACCATTTTCATTCACTTTTATCAAAATTCTACCATGTGTGCACTAATTATGATGTTTTCAATACATTCGCTTTACAATATAAACACAAAGATACACAAAGAGATATCATGCTTCAGGGCAAGTGTCAGAATTCTGCCTGATGACATGCACAAAAACATGTACATGTAAATGATAGAGTTGGAGCATGAAAAAATGACACGTGCCTTCATGGTGGCTGCGCGCGCACTTACAAACAAGTGACATGCTATGAACAAAGATCCTATTACAGTTCTGGGGTCTTCACATATCACATAATTTGCCCAATGACACCAGGGGTCGCATGATTTCATGATACAGATGGTTTATTCATTTCATAACATTTGCTGATAACAGAAGATGTTAAATTCTTGTTTCATTCATACATTTAATTATATAAGATAATAATTTCAGAAGATTAATTGAACGGGGTTTAAATCTTAATTTTGACAAATGTCTAAAAGTAAAAAAAACAAACAAAAACTTCCCTGGGGGATAGTTTATCTTTAATATTTATTAACAGCGCTTTGGGAAATAAAAAAAATGTCATTGATGTTTAAACGAGGTTTATAAATTTAGTAATTATTCTGATAAATGATATCATAAAAATCCCAAAGAAAACCTACATTATCAGTAAGATGTCTTGCGGTTGTTTAATATAAAGCCAAGACCAGTGTGAGATTGCAGATTGATTGTGTGGTAACATTGGCATGGATACCTGCCAGACAAGGCAATCTAAATTCATAGCACAACCAGCAAGGAGGCTTGTGGGAGAGCAATAGGAAAACATTACAAAGCACTGCACACACGTGACGATGTACAACTGTGCCCCACCTCTATGCTTCCCTCTAGCTGACTAACTACATATACAGCCGGCATATTGCTTGTTAAATACATTTTTATGGTTTTATGGAGAGTTCCGTGAATGTGTTCTGAGGCTGGGGATCCACACAGCTGGGTTAGAGATTATGTATAGTTTTCGGGACGTAGAATTGTGATGCTTGGGATGTAGAATTGTGATGGTGGGGATGTAAAATTCTTGTATTCGGGATGTAGAGTTCTCATGCTGGGGGATTTAGAGTTTTCGCACTGGGTGTGTGGAGTTCTCGCACTGGGTGTGTAGAGTTCTCGCACTGGGTGTGTAGAGTTCTCGTACTGGGTGTGTGGAGTTCTCGTACTGGGGATTTAGAGTTCTCGTACTGGGGGTGTGGAGTTCTCGTACTGGAGATTTAGAGTTCTCGTACTGGGGGTGTGGAGTTCTCGTGCTGGGGATTTAGAGTTCTCATGCTGGGGGATTTAGAGTTCTTGTACTGGGGATTTAGAGTTCTCATACTGGGGATTTAGAGTTCTCGTACTGGAGATTTAGAGTTCTCGTACTGGGTGTGTGGAGTTCTCGTGCTGGGGATTTAGAGTTCTCGTACTGGGGATGTGGAGTTCTCGTACTGGGGATTTAGAGTTTTCGTACTGGGGGTGTGGAGTTCTCGTACTGGGGGTGTGGAGTTCTCGTGCTGGGGATTTAGAGTTCTCCTGCTGGGGGATTTAGAGTTCTTGTACTGGGGATTCAGAGTTCTCATACTGGGGATTTAGAGTTCTCGTACTGGGGATTTAGAGTTCTCGTACTGGGTGTGTGGAGTTCTCGTGCTGGGCATTTAGAGTTCTCGTACTTGGGATTTAGAGTTCTCGTACTGGGTGTGTGGAGTTCTCGTGCTGGGGATTTAGAGTTCTCGTACTGGGTGTGTGGAGTTCTCGTGCTGGGGATTTAGAGTTCTCGTACTGGGGGTGTGGAGTTCTCGTACTGGGGATTTAGAATTCTCGTACTGGGGGTGTGGAGTTCTCGTACTGGGGGATTTAGAGTTCTTGTACTGGGGATTTAGAGTTCTCATACTGGGGATTTAGAGTTCTTGTACTGGAGATTTAGAGTTCTCATACTGGGGATTTAGAGTTCTTGTACTGGGGATTCAGAGTTCTCGTACTGGGTGTGTGGAGTTCTCGTGCTGGGGATTTAGAGTTCTCGTACTGGGTGTGTGGAGTTCTCGTGCTGGGGATTTAGAGTTCTCGTACTGGGGATCTAGAGTTTTCGTGCGGTCAGGTGATGTAGGATCCTGTTGAGACTGCTGAAGAGTCTTTGTTCTATAGTGCAGCGGATGAGAAATTTAGGGTTTCGGGTGTCGATTTATGGGGTTAGATAAAGTATGACGTGGACGGAACTGGAATGTTTCAGAGATAAGATTCTATACTGAGGAATCGTGATCAATTTTGTGGGTATAAAATAAAGATCCAATTTACTGTCACCATTCCATAAATCTTTGTACTTTCTCAGCAAAATGGAAATACCAGCATCCTATTACAAGATCTCAGGACCGAAATGCACTCACATCGTGATCTGTCAATGATACAGAGTTACTGTGGTCACTTCTACATTTAGGGTTCTGTATTCTTGGTTTTCATTTTGTGGTTCCGGAGGAGAAATTCCCAACGCTATCACTGAGTAAATAAACCTAACACATCTAAATTGTTAAAACATTTAGAATTAATTTGAAATAGTTTACACGACAGGTTTAAAGAGCAGATATATAGATTTACACTTTCATTGATAAACAAAAAGTTCAAAAGTTTATTTCCACACTTTACTCAAAAGCTGTAACCGCATAACTGTACCAGGGTCGTGATCAACCAATCAGGATCTCTGTGATTTCCCGCCAATGAGATGGTCACAAGTGAGTTTATGCGAGCACACAGTCCTAACCGCAAACCGCCACACCTGATTTAAGCACCAAGTCGCGCTCTGTTATACGCACAAACAACATGAAAGGAAGTCCATGCGCACTCCATTAAACACGACAAGAATTTTACATATTCACCAAATTGAGAGAGAGAAATAGCAGCTGAGATATACGATACTTGGGAAAATGTCAATCTACTCTTAACCGGTCTCTTGTATTTTACAAAGAAAATTACTACAGTTTTTTTAAATTAGAAATTTTCTAATTAAGAAAACCTATTTCAGCCAGGTTTGAGAGAAAAAGAGCCTTGTTTTTCATTGAAGTTTAAAAAAAAGTCATATACAAAGTTGAACAAGGAAACATTTTAAAAATCCATTTTATCCTTTTGTCTCTTGACAAGCGATATTACTGACACATATATCATTATGGCCATTTGGTTTTGCTCATAATTTGACTGCGTCAGGTTTTGTAGGAGCAAGCGAAATAAATAACTAGTCTGAGAGGAGAAATGTCAGTTCATCTGTCAAAGCATAATCACACGATAATTCTCAATATTTAAGAACCTTTGATAAGAGAACCAGCATAGAGGCGGTGTAAGTTACACTCAGATAAGGAGAGAATGAAAAGTGGCGAACCAGTCAACAGTATCGCAGACGCCTCTTGTGAAAAATACCATAACCTCAAGCAATGCAATAGCTACAGGCTCCTGACCTCCTCTTTGAAATAACACGAACTTTTCTTTTTGAAGTCTAAAGACTTTATTACCCATAATTATATATAAGGGCAGCGCAGATAATGGTCCCGCCACCCCTCACTGTTCTGTGGCACAGTGTTGTGGTGTTTCTCGGTTTGTGAGCCCGCTGGAATAACAATGAGACGCGTCTGGTGTTCAAAGCTGCTCCCTCTCCCTCTCTAATACTCTAATTTGTAAACTGGTCATAAAATTAATTCAATATGTGATTTAATTTGTCCAGACTCTGATACGTCTGTTGAATGACAATACTGTAATGCAAATAGTTATCGAATAACAATAGATACCTGCATTGACACACATCGGGTGGTACAGTTATCTTTTTTATTGATAGATATTTCGAAGTTGACATTTACGTGTACACATAAACAACAAATCTAAAAATGTGTCATTCACTTCAATGCACATTAAACTTTGATCATTATAATATCAAATACATTTCTATGTCCCTTGCTCTTTTGATTTTACGTTGCAATTATTTCCACATGTATGTCGTACTTTTTTTCTTTTTTGCCCAAAAGTTGAAAAGGTTTAATAGTTGCAAACTAGCGACTAAAACAGTGAAACATATGAAACTCTATATATATAAGAGAATGAAAGATTGGAGATTCATAGTGGATTTATCAATTATAATGCATGTAGGAAACAACCTACCTTGTGCAAAGATTGGCCTAAACGGCGACTTGGTAGAGGCCTGCGTACCAGGAATGGGCGTGGGGAGAGCCTGCGTGCCCTGCGTACCCGGGTCCTCCTCCTTGTCTCCTGTCAGTAACTTTTCAACCAGAGTGGACAGGTTGGTGACAGTCTTCCTGAGTCGCTCCACGTTGTTGCTCATCCTGTGCAGTTCGTGCTGCTGTCGCGTCACCTGTTGCCGGAGATGTTTAATGGTTTCTTCTTGGCCTTCGTGGTTGGTACCTGACTCCTCTACCTGAGCTCCCAGAGTCTCTACGGCCGTCTCCAGGTGAGCCAAGGCCTGGGTCTGGGACTGAGTCTGCACGTGAAGCTTATCGTTTAATCTCCTCATCACTCTCCGTTCCGTTTCTCTCACCTTATGATCCAGTCGTTCCTCCATTTTGTTGAGATTCGACATGAGTTCGTCGCTGCTCCCGTACTTGCCCGCTTTGTGGGAGAGGGTGTCTTGCAGGAAAGTGTCCTGACCAAAGACGAAGACCACCAGAAAACAAAAGTAATACATAAACCACAGCACAGAGGATGCCATTCTGACGAGTGTTATATGACAAAACACGTGTGTTCCACAATGAATACTTGCTCTTTTTTTCACAATGCTCCCCTGACACTGAACGCCTCTGCACACACGAGTTCTTTCACCACCACTTTATAACAATACATTTGAGCGAATGCGGCACAAATATATATTTATATACATATATATGTACTATACGCTTGTCATTCCGGGCAAAACCACATAGACGCACACACCAAAAACCGCACTCTCCACCACGTCTGCTGAACTTATTCCTATTTCATACAAGTTATTATAATCTTCTTCTGTGAATAAAAAAAATAATAAAAAAGAGATATGTTTAAATCCTGTTGTGGGAGTTGATTTCCTGGAAGGCTGACTGAGTGTGCGGAGAGGAAGCTTTACCGCGGCCGTGTTACTCTTCAGCCCGTCAGTGTGTTCTCCTCTGCCCGGAGTGATGCAGCCTGCTGGATCCCCTCTCCTCCTCTAGTGCCCAGATGTCAGTCACAGCTACCAATCACACGCCAGATAGGAGTCAATGTTGCTCTCATTCATCAAGCCATTGCCCCTCTCAACCTTTGATACGCGCACGCCGGTGTTGCCCGTCAAAGTTTCAAATAGCGCTATACATCGTCCACACTCTTCTGATATGTCCTTCGCCCCGCTTGTAATTATCAGTGGATATTGCCAGCCAGGTAAATCAAAGGTCGTGTTTGGTAAGCTGGTGTCTTATCACAGAAGTGCCGAGGAAAAAAAGCCAGATACCAGGGTATCTGTGTTGTTTAAAGGTGCTGCTTCAGCTAGAGCTAGTGGGTGGTTTTCTGTGGTTGCAGTCACCCACTCTTGTCGGTCCACACGCGCGTTGTGCACAAACCAAGTACGTTGCCAACCGCTTGGTGTGCGACACGCTCCGTGGCGACAATAAATCTACCAGGGACAACACTCTTTGGTTCTCGGAGCGTGAAACAATGGAAATAAACCAACGAATCACCAGACTCTGACCTGATAAAGTCCTCCCCTTGCCTTTGTTTGTGGGGATACATGACGGTGATGAAATTAAGAAAATGTGAAAATGTCTTGTTTCTGGTTATTGCAGTAAAGTAAAAAAAAAATTGTCTGTGAAGCAGGTGTTATTTGTTGGTAACTGTTTTGTCACCTGCTTATTTGAATAAATCTCCCTTCCACTAGCGCACTGAATACAAAAAAAAGTAATTATAATGAAATAAAATAAATAATAATAATAATAAAATAAAATAAAAGTCCTCTCATAAATATAAACAAGATATTTTAATTTTTCCTCTCGCCAACTGGATCATTGTGTTTGGTTGTGCAGTTTGCCTTGTAAATATGCAAACATATTTATCAACACATGATTTCATAAAAGAGAATAAAATGATATATCACAGTAAAAAATACCATCACGAACCTGTATGCTAGTTCATGAGGTTCTACATGCTAAACAAAAGAGGAAGTCACTGGTGACACGGGTGTGCAAAGCGAGCGCCAGGGGCGGGACATCACTGGCCGTACAGCAAGCTCCACCTAGCGTGATCTGATGGCGAGCTCTTCTGACTTGGAGTGGCTTTCAAGTGACATATGTCTCACATACGCTGCCTGGGAAAACAAACTGGAGTACATCTCCCAGACTCATGTTTACGGCGGGGGGAAGAAGACCTGAAAATAGTTGCCAAGGAACATCAGTAATCATGCCTTAATCTTGTCTTCATCTGGTGATGGCTTCTAAATAGATAGGCCATATCATATGTTGAACGGGAAAACCTGTCATTCTTGGATCCTAGGGAAGATTAGTGCATTTTTCAGTGTGTATGAAAATTTTCATATAAAATTTTATATCAAATTATATTTTTTTAAAATTTAATATATATATATATATATATATATATATATATATATATATATATATATATATATAAATATATATATATATATATATATATATATATATATATATATATATATATATATATATATAGACATTTTCACATATATATATATATATATATATATATATATATATATATATATATATATATATATATATATATATATATATTTATATATATATATATATATATAACCCACCCAGTCACAGATTTACAAGGACAACGGGTTAACCCTTCGCGCCCAGGCCTCAGCTCATGTGTGAAATTGTATCATGAATTCAACCTCGCCACAGCCGGGGATCGAACCCACGACCTTTGGATCACCACAGAGGAACTGGTGCTGATAAGCTGGCACTCTAACCAACTGCGCCACGGCCCGTGGCTATAAACAGGTAGTTGAATACAGTATACAGTGTAATGGTGATGAAAGTAATCCAACAAAGTCTGTGGTGAGAAAGAGTTAAAACCTTTTATTGCGACATGTTTCAGTCCTATAAGTAACTTCTTCAGGCTTAATATACATACATAGCTTTTTTTCTACGGAATCTAAGATTTAGTAGGCACTCATGGGTATATTTGAGGAAACCCATCAATATTTGAGAAAATCCATTAAAACCCATCAAATATTAACCATGAAATGAACTTCACAAAAAAAATAAAATATCTTCACTTGGATGGATATTTCTTGTAGTGCTCACTTGCTCACCATGACAGTTACACGAGCTGGCCGTGTTATTTCATGTGACTTGTTTTTGCCCCTTGGCAGCAATTAGATTGGGAAGGAAAGGGTGAAGATATAAATGGAACTCACTCACACAGTCAAATAGAATGTGCAGATAAAGGATGGATAAGTGTAAAAAAAATTCTTTTTCTTTTGATAAATTGTTTTGTGGGTGAGGTATGCTTATTTGTAAAAAGATTTTCAAATTCTTTGAATAACATACAAAAGTGAAAATAACGTAATATATATATATATATATATATATATATATATATATATATATATATATAATTCCACTCACATTTTTTTTTATCAGAATTCTATGCTATTGCCGATTAGATCAAGGATTACAGCTTAAGGTTTTCAAGGTGATCATGTTATATGGTTGTGGGTAAGTCCATGAAAATTGCTGACTTAATGACCTCAACCTTTATGATTTCATCGCAGTGATGAGTGCTGTCATCTGGTGTATAAACGGTGTGGGAATATGCCATGCTATGACAGAATAGGCTGCATTTCACTAGAACAATATTTTCCCCCATGACAACCATGAATACAATGTCAATTTAAGTCCCAGAATAATCAAAAGCTGACATAATTTGTCACCACTTAACTTTTTTATGGATTAATATTATACCTGGCATTAATGTCAGGAAAAATAGCCAGATACAGGGGCGGATCCGGGATGTTTTACCCTGGGGGGTTCAAATGTGCTCTGAAAGAAAGCCGGGGGGGGGGGGGGGGGGAGGGGGCAGCTCCAGTTCCCCCAAACCCTCATAGCCACAGACCCCCGGGGGGCTTCAGCCCCCAAAACCCCTCGCTGGATCCGCCACTGAGATATGTCTAATCATATCGTAATGTATCAGCGTATCAAGGGGACCTTTGTATTGATTTATATAACAATGGTACTATTTTGCAACAAGATAAATTCCCATCTCAAGAAATTCTAGAGAATACCTTTATTAAAAGAAAAATCAAGAAAAATAAGATATTTGCCCAGCCATTGAATGTTGAAGATTTCAATAAGAGCCTCAGAGATAGAGCAGAGATAAAAGCAAGAAATGAAATGGTGGAAACAAAAATCCAATCAATCCAGTCCCAAGGCTCTTGGAAGGACTTTGGGATTTGAAAAGATTGGACTATTATTCCAAGATTTATTCAGCAGCCTTACAGAGGTAGTGCTGACAGGATTGTGGACGGTCAGATATACCTATGTTGGATAAGAGGGATGCTGTTTTTTTTCAAAATTTAGAGCAGCAATGGGATCAAGGAAAGAAACTTTTGCTGTTGGGATTGGAACACAGCCAAAGCAGCCAGTGAGCCCCAAAGATAAGTAGACAATTATTCAACATTTGATTTCCACAACAATTCTTTACTCCAGTGTTTAACTATCAAATTCAGGTATATTTTCGTGAAATAAACATATCATGAAAAGCTGATTCGGTAAAACAAGTTTCTTGATGTGTGTTCAGATATTTAGTGCATTATACATAATCAAAATTTAATTCCAATACCTGTCAGATAGATATAGTCATTGTCACTTTATGTATTCATCCGAAACATTGCTCAAATCTTTGGAAAAGTTGGACTAAATTTGGAAATTTAATATTTTGGTTTAGTGTGGACGTATTAAAATAACAGAAAGCATTGTTGTAGATTTAATGTTTTTATTTCATTGTGTTATACAGTCCAAGTACATTAAAGTGTATAGCGTTATTTAAAATAAAAGTTCTGTTATGATGTAGCATAAATAGGTCATTGAGTATTAAGATGATCTTATTTATATTAACAAACTTATTGCACATTTATCTAAAATAACATGTTTCATTAAAATATCTTTCCCAGCTGAGAAATAGATTATTTGTGCTTTTATATATTACTCTATGAATCAAAGTATTTATTTGTCAGATGAATAAGACAATTTGTTTCTACACATTGATTCGAACTTATAGTTTGCTAACGAAACCTGTGAAAGATATTTGTTAAATGATTCCCTCGTCATATATAATTGAAATTTGCAAACAAAATTCATAAAATCAATTCACCACACATTATTTCAATCGAGACTACTGTTTAGAGAATATAATGTAATTGATTAAAATAATTGTGTTTACTAAATAACTCAATTGGTATCATTTCAATAAAGGTATCCAAGAAAATGAAATTAGGTAGATCATCTAAATATTGATAATTGGTTAAAACATTGATGATTGAGCAGATACAAAACATATAAAATAAATGGCTTATAGCTAATTTCTATTTTCTGCATTTTTGTTGCCAATCCCTATTTAATTATTTTATCAGAAGCCAAGGAAAGTACGTTTCTGGCATATATACAATGTACACATTGATGTACACAATGATATATTTCTGTTTGAAAATTAAAAAGGACCGTTATATTTGGTTTCATCAAAATTAAACTGTCACTAACAAGCAATACAATTTTCCAAAAAAGTCTCTTGCTATTCATTTTGATGCTAAATAGATTTTTTGTACTCTCATATTTTCTTTGTTAAGCCTGGAAGCAGAATGATGGAGATATACTATTGATCAGATATATTCATATTTCTTCTATTCCCTCAGGGCATAGAGGTGTTTTGAAAATCTTTCAAGAAATCTTTAAGAAATGTTTTCCAATTTACAATCCAGTTTTCAAAGATTTTGTCATTTAAAATTTGTTTATTTTGGATGATGTGTTCCTATTGAAAAATACAGTTTAATTTAAGTTGTTCATGACAGAACTGAACTTATCTATTCAATGTAAAGTATATTTGTGGCGAAACTTTTCCAATTTAGTAATTTGTCAAATTCACAAATGAGGTTTATATATATATTTTAATGTAAAAGGAATTTTAGAGCAATGTAATTATTGGTAACTGACATTGACCTTAGAATAACATGTTGAGGCTGGAATATCGAAGGGGCGTTCTCAATTTATAGAGTAAAGTTTATTAAATATCTTATTGCAAATGCATTCAAATGAAAAACTGAATGATATATTTGAGAAAAGAAATTCATGTCATAATGCATCGTTTATACAGATTACTAAGAAATCTTAGTAGTGCCTAACTTAGTCATACATTTGTACGTTTAAGTACCAGCTAAACACGACATGAAATGTCCTTCATCTCCTGCAACAGAATTCATATAAGAATCAAGGAAGTGGTGGACCAATATTGTCGTCTGTGATTCGATTTATTTATTCATGCTGTACAAGCTTACACACCGTTTATCTTTTGAACGATGTGAACAGAAATATTTAAAATGTAAAATATTGCATTAAACGAGAATACGCTATGAACAGACTTGTCAGACTTGTCTGATATCAGCGCTATATAAATGTTTATATTATTATTATTATTATTATTTATTATTATTAATACTGAAATCACACCTCCCCCATTGAGCTAGCCTTTAACCAAAAATGTGCGAATAAATTGTTATTGATGGGGGACTTAACTTGCATCAATGTGATGTTTGACATGTGCCAAACCAAATATACATGAGTAGATGTCACATATTTGATTAAAGAATTTTAATTTCTCATAAGCTGTTTTAGTTCAATTGTTTCAGTAACTGACCCAGTATTTAATGTATATATATATATCGACCAATCAATACTTGACCTGACCTTGCACCGGATATGGATAAGTTATCATGCCTACTTAACCTTTCTACCGTTAATCATATAATCACATGTATGATGAAAGTGAGCCAGCCTTGCAACACAACCAAAAATTAAACCTGTTGATTGATATTATCAAGGGGAAACATATTTGTGAAATTTGATAATAAATATTTGCCACATTAAAAAATTAACAACACTGTTTACCATCAATAACTTTTATCCCTAAGATGGAGCCAGTTGTTTTGAGATACCCAGCCTCAAAGAGTCCAAACAAGCTAATTTTATTTATCCAGTTAATTATTTTCCAAGTTGATTATTTTATATTTATGAGATATTACTACAGTTATAATGAAGAAAAGCAATTGTTTTAAATGATTAATTTTGCTATTAAAAATGATGTTATTCCACACTCACATTTTCGATTTATTATCAAACTTATTCTTCACAAAGAAATTGCTATTAAACTGGATATGAATTTGACGATTTCAAATGAGAAATAGTTTCTTTCTTCAGCCTTTTCTCTAAATGTCAGCGAGTTGTTTCCTTGATTACCTTGCAGGACATTCAAATTATGTCAAACAATTAAACACAGATTTTGAGGCAAGTTTCAGCCAACTTTCAGCCACTGTGTTTCAGTGCTTTCATAGCTTGTCCACCACTATTACAAATGAATCTGCCACCAATACAATACCTGTTAAATGTACTTGTGACTCTACCCTGTTCCAGGACCACATTTTGATTACCCATGTCCGCATGGTATTCTGTTTTATGAGTCTTATTACTGCAAATCATGCTCGTGGCCAAGGTCCAAGCCTTTTTGGTGCGAAGAATTCCATCATGCTTCATAATTGAGAAAGGTGAATTTCTGTAATGAGAGGTTTTTCACTCCAACCATTGCCTGCCATGCTTGGATTGTCCTTCAGATACTTGTTATTAAGGTAATTGATAATTGTCATGGTGAGTAGAAATAAGACATTACTGCACACTGAATATATTGTGAGGACATAGCAAAATGACATTGTGCCGAATGTATCAAAGGTATAACCTAGTAAAGTTGGACCTGTTACAAGACCAACTGAAAACACGGTCATGAAAAAGGAAATGATTCTTCCAGTTGGTCTGATCTGTGAGCAGGCAAGTGTGAGTGTTGTGGGCACCATTGTGGACAAGCTAATGCCAATCACAATTGTGCAAACCCACATAACAATGGGATGTTTATTCACAAAAAAGGATAGAGTTACTAGAGCTAATGTGGACAAGGTGAGATTGGCAATAAGAATATAAGTTGATTTGAGGAACTTGGATATAATAGCTACAAGCAGGCGCATGGCTGCCATGCTAAAGAACACAACTGAACTCACATACATTGCAGTTTCCTTTTGCCATTTGAGGTGCTTAATTATAAATGTAACTAAAAGTGATAAAAATCCGTACTCTAAGCTGACCTCTAATATCATTAAAATATAGTAAAGGGTAACTTTGATGATGATATTTTGGTCAGTTATATCAGTTTTGATAGTGTTGTCAACTTTATCACTTGATAATTTCTTGGCTTGCACGATAGTTTCAAGAACTGGCCTCCACGTCTTTGATTTCAGGCTGAGCAGAAAACAACACACAGCACATAGTAGGAAATATACTCCCACCAAAGCATATATGTACCTTAAATCTGAGTACTCAACAACCTGATATGTACAATCTGATGAACTGCTATTTGATTCCTGACATGAAATATTATTTGATTTCTTGTTTGACAAATCTACATGCGGTAAATAAAGAGATAAATTGCTGCTTAAGTAAGTGGAATTTGAATGGCTCATATTGGGTGAAGTTGTCAGGTTGTTGTGATATGCATTATCTTTATGTATAATGATAGAACTGGTGAAAGCCTTGGTAATCCATGGTGAGCAGAGTCCAGCTAGTGAGTAGAGGAGCAGCAACAACTGCATGAACGGCCCAGGGTTGGAAGACCAATGAGACATCAGCACCGTGGTTGGACCTGCAAATATAATGGATTCTGACAGCTGATATTACCCAGATACAAAACAGTGACTCTCGTGAATAGGTAAATAGGCAGCTATTCCTTTCAAAGTTATTGTGTGCACAGAGCATGTCTTTAGTACTCCAGTCACACTGTGGCAAAATATGTATGGTTCTTTATTATTGTGGCTCTTTAATGTTCGTTATAATCATTGAGTGCTTGCCTTTAAAACTCTTTCACATTTTTGGCAGAATTCGTGAGGAGAATTTTTAATTCTGCCTAGTTCTCTGATTAATGTCGCCACAGTGCAACTGGTGCATAACATACATTTTGGAAGTTGGGCCCATTCACAAGGTGATTTTTTTCCTTTGAAAATACTGTGATAAGTTTACGAAACAAAGAAATATTTCACATTTCAGAATCTTAAATTGTTTTTTTGTAATTTGCAATTCATATTATTTACGTATTTTAGTAGGCATTAAGTGAGATGAGATGGCCATGGAGAAATGGGGTGTGACGATGATTACTGAGATGCTGAGATTGAATTCATGTTACAATTTCGCATATGAGTTGAGGCCTGTGTCTCAGGGGTTAACCCGTGCATTGTGCTTGGATATTTGCGACTAAGCGGGTTATCATGTCAAGGACCTGCGTCATGACAATCTAGTGAGGCAGCACTATATCTGCTGCAAGTAGATCTCGTCATGAAATGACTGCGATTTTGTTTACTGCTGCCAGGAGAGTCCGGTAACAAGCAGAAGTATAATTCCTAGAGTTATAAAGGAATACTAGCACTAGCCACTTTACTACATATCATGTAGAAAGTCAGTGGAAGTCACATATGATTTACTGCAATCTGTGATTCTCTTTTCTCAGTCCCAAATGGACAACACTGGCAACCAATGCTAACATTGGGTTACTTTGGCTGTTTGTGTGACATTGAATACTCCGCAATATTGTATTACCCAGTCGGTATTACATTGGTTACTTTTCCAACAGTATCAGCAATAGGTTTTGTAATGTGGAAGGTCTAGATACTATAATTTAGGTTTCTTTGAACAAGATGTTTCCACTCACAGTTAGAGGAGTGGGGCTGCGACACAGGTAGGAATGAATGCTCTGACTTCATGAGAGGTGTCAAGCTTGAGGTTGTGGCAATCACAATCATAAAAAGTCTACATTAGGAACAGCACATTCCAACTGCATTATGCAGCCAGGGTCACATCACAACCTAGATACCGTAGCCATCTCTTGTGCTTCATTCTGCTTTGCTCAAAAGATGCCCACACATCCCATTCAGAACCCGAGGAAAAGTTTACCATCAAAGTATACGATCTGTGAAATCACTATTATTAAATATTGCCACAAACCATTGTTATATTGATGGATGGCTTTCTGAACTTGAGTTATCAAGCTTTGAATTTGTCAGTGCAAAGAATACAGGGTTTGTTTAGACCTCCATTTTTGTTTTACCCAGGATCCCATGCTGAACATGCCCAGAATGAAATCAAAAGCACATGGTTCCTGTCAAAAGTAAACAACCTTATTGTGATGTCATAAGACTCATTCTGAGCATGCACAATAGAGGTTAAAAAGCACATGGTTCCTGTTCCAAAAGTAAACAAGCCTCATTATGATGTCATTGAGATTCAGCCATATTAGAAAATGGTGTCAAAATTGTTATGGAGCTTTTCCTAAGTTTAGGAATTGGCAAAAAGGGTACTGGAGCGAAAGGGTAAAGCAATGGTGTCTATTCACAACCCAACAAATACATAACCTTACCTGGTATTTCACACACGATTAAAGGGTGTATAGACCATCTTTGTCATCAAATATTCCAGGTCAGGTTCAAGAGCTCGCAATTGCAATTCTGTGATTTGGTGCACTTGTATACCAACAATTGTAATCCCATAATTATGTTGCAGTGATTGTATGCACAGAATAGTAAACAAAGAATCACTATTAGAGTGCCTGGTACTTAAGGTTAGAGAATAAAGTTTTGTGCAAACCCACATTTATTGTTGCATCTCCATCTCTGAATATTTTTAAACGATGTATTGTTGTCAGATTCATACTCCTTTTAAATATTATGTTTAACATAGGTGAGAAATAGATACATGATATAAAAGTCATTACTTCTTACCAATACATGTAAGGGCCAGTGGAAATGCCTGAATGGCAAATAAAACAGCTATTGGAATCATATTATGAAACCTGGGAATCAGTATATTGCAAATCCCAGCCAGCATCATGGACACCCCCATCAGGAGGTTGTGATGTATATAGTCAAATAGATATCCAAACATTATAGAACCAAAGAACAAGCCAGCTGCTCTGCAGGTGAAGATAGTAGCCACTTTCTCTGTGGAGGAGGAGGTGTGATACTCAAAGTCTATCAGGGTCTGGCACATCATACCATATGTCAATGCCTGCAAAGATATTGGCATTTAATAGAAAGCTGTTAATGCAAACATATGTGAAAACATTAGGGCTACAGAGTTGTCAATTGTTATTTAATTAAGTTGACCCTGAAATGCAATGAGTTGAAATGCAAAGAGGCTACCCTATGGGTAAAATAACACAGATAGGCTGTTTAAGGCACACATTTCAACTCGGGAATCTTTTAATTAAATATATTGTCATTTATATGCTATGAAGTATTAACTCTGCAGTTATGCTATGAAATAGTAATTCTGCAGTTATTTGGAAGAGATTTTTCAGAAAGCCTTTCAACTTTACTCATGATCATATTGCTCACCTTATTGTTTGTGTGTTTGCTTGGGGTTTTACCTCACTTTCAGCAATATTTCAGTCATTTCGTGATGAGACCTACTTGTAGCAGATATAGTCCTGCCTCACCGAATTGTCTCATCACGAAATGACTGAAAAAGAGTTGAAAGTGATGTAAAACCCCAAACAAACAAACAAACAAATCACACCTATTGTCTCTCCCTGGTGTGATTCACTCTCACCTAACATGACTTACTAGTACATAATTATTCTTATATGACAGCTGAGCACATGTCATTTTGAAGGCATATTACATGCCCACAGGTGAATTGTAGATATACAAAATTATCCCCTTGCATTAAATACTGAATATTACTATTATTGGATTTACAATATTACATACCTGGATATATTCAACACTATCGTTGCATCGTTATTTTCAAGTCAGTGGTCATGGTATGTTGATGTAATCAAGTATGTTGATATCAGTTTTTTGGCTATTGATTATTGTGAAATGCCTTTCAGTGTCTTTGTTTATATTTGGCTTAAGTAGAAAGCCTGTATAGTAATAGATAGGTGATGTGCTTAGTTAATTAAGTACATTGTACCACACGATCCAATGGTGATTATATATCCTTTATGAAATGCATTAAGGAATGTTAAATGTGTAAGTATATTGAATTGATGGGTGTTGGCTTTTCCTTCGTTGTGAGCCAGGGTGGCCATATTGGAAAATTTGAATCCAACTGTCACATGTGTAGTACCGGGGGGCATGTGAAATAGTTTGTGATTTAGATTATTCCTCAGAAAGTTTACAATTAGAGTGCCCCCGTTGCTCAATTGCTCATAATATTCTGTGGGACACTAATCATTTTGGACAATCTCCTCAACAGGACCACAAACTGTTACCACGGTGTCAATTTGTATTCAAATGCTATCATACCCAAATCTTAAAGAAAATGACAAAAGAATATGATCCTCTAGAACTGCATTTAAACGAGATTTCTGCATAATTTCAACACAGGAATGTGCTCAAGTTTAAGACTGTATAACAAAACAATGGTATGACGTCATTACATCCAGATATGTTTCGATTACAGCCCAGATTGGTTCAGAGCTCTCCCACCCCGACACTAGTGTACAATATTTTAAAAAGCGGTCACCACTCACCAATCCAAAGTAAGCACTGAATGTTACTAATGTGTCCAATATTCTCCATGTGTAACTCATCTCAAAACGGTCCTCTGACTTGTTCTGTTTACTTGCTGCTACTTCAATTTTGTGAAAAGATTTTTCTTTGTTATCCAAAAAAATATCGCCATTTTTGCTGAGGTGTTCCATATTTGATGCGTGTTTGAAAAACCTACTTCACAAAAACAATCAAGTTGATATCATGTTTCTATATATAGAATTATCTGTGACAGTAGATAAATAATTATGCAATACTTATAAACTGTATCCTAATCTTGGATGATTGATATCCGATAACAAGGGCCACGGGTGCAGTTCAATTTAACGGTTAGAGCGTAAGCTGATTAGCACCACTTCATATCTCTGTGGTAATTCTAAGGTCGTGGGTTCGATTCCCAGCCATGCTGAGATTGAATTATTATGTTACAATTTCACGACAGCTGAGGTCTGTGTCTGAAGGGATAACCCGTTGTAGGTCTCATCATGAAATAATGCTGAAAGCGATGTAAATTTGTTTGTTTGTTTGGGGTTTTACATCACTTTCAACATTATTTCAGTCATTTCGTGATGAGACCTACTTGTAGCAGAAATAGTGCTGCCTCACTGAATTGTCATGTTGCAGGTCCTTGACATGACAACCCACCCGGTCACAGATTTACAAGGACAACGGGTTAACCCTTTGGCACGGGCCTCAGCTCATATGGGAAATTATATCATGAGTTCAATCCCGGCACGGCCGGGGTTCGAACCCACAACCTTTGGATCACCACAGAGGAACTGGTGCTAATAAACTCGCCTTTAACCAACTGCACCACGGGCCGTGGCCCTCAAAATATTGGACTTGGTGCCATTTCGCTGCTGAAAAAAGCTCTCCAATGGAGAATGCAACTATGTGTGCCTCTGGGAAAAATATGTTTTTAGTATGCCGCATTCCTTGAATTTCCTTCTCTTTTAAAAAAGACAGACAATTCAGACAATACGATGGGTGATTACCTTTACGATTCCCATATATTATGATATTTGAAGAGCAATCTTCTCCACATTGATGGGCTGTTACGTTCCCTTTACAATAATAAGATGCCATGTCCATACCACCTTTGACACTTGAAGCAGCACTGTGTGGTTGGGAAAAGCACACCAATTCTGATGTTTGAATATCCAACTTTAATTTGACACATGCATCACATTTCACCTCATTTTGCAACAGACAATAAACAAATTTTATTTCTTGAAAAAACAAAAGGACAAAACTATAACCAGTGTTTCAATTATATATATTTCTTGAAAGAAATTCCACTGAGGCCATTATCAAGACCATTGAGACCATTATAATTAAAACCAACAGTGTATACCGCTGTGGTATCATATCAATTTTGAAATAGTTGATGGTGATTATGAGCACTATTCATAATTTGTTCATAGCATTAATGTTCATTGTAATTTGTAATGACCTCAAATGCAAGTGGAAGGTTTGTTATTCCCAGTTTACCCGTCAGGTCCGGGAGAGGTGCGCCCTCTGGTTGCACAAATGTGAATCGTTGCAACATCGAAGTCAGGAACAGGAATAACTCCATCTTGGCCAATGATTCTCCAAGACAAATCCGTTTACCTAAAACATAATCATATGCAAATGGATTACCGGAGTAATGACTGTTCACTCAAACAAGCCCCTTTGGAGAATATTTCAACTATACACAAACACTGGCGAGATAGGGTCGCGTACTACCTCTGCCACAAATGGCATGAAATGCGGAAAACATTTTTCTCACATCTAATTACCAGACATCTCTGCAATTGGTTGATTCTTGGACATGCTCATGCTCATTTTTAATGGATCATGGATCAATCTAGTTCAAGAAAAAAATGAATATTTTCTTTTTGCCTCCCCCGTTTGAAGATAGATTGTCCATCCCCTGACTGTTTTTGTTTGGCTCTTTTGGTATACGTGTCGCTTAGGATGTTCGGAAATTTTTTCAGCTAGAGCTAAGCACACTTGGGCTTCCATTACACTTGATGAGAGAACATTATCTGCAAAATCTTAGGCCTGTGAGATTAGGGCTTCCTTTTTGGAATCGTACCTCAAATCTTGCATTTTCATGCAAAAATCGCTGATCTTTCCTGTTTTTCTTCATGAATATATTTGTATGCATATTGCTGAAGCTTTCACTTAAAGCTTTTCATTTCATTGCAATATTGTTCTACATGTGATTCAGACAGACTATTATCATGAAATGAGTAGAATATGTCATTATATTGTTACAAAAGTATCGCTTATTTCAAATAACGAAAATATCAAATAATGCCATTTCTGTCTATGATTTCAACTTATTTCCATGCATATTAAGACATATTTCCATATATGTCCATATATGACGGGTGGACGGAAGAGTCATCATGTTCTCACAGATGAGACAAAAATGGAGATTATAATTTTAGTTTTGGATATCTTATTAATTTACAAACCCATTGAAAAAGGTATGATGTCTTCACGTCTGAATACTTTGCCATCTTCATCTAAGAACCTGTCTGGTGTGAACGTGTAGGGGTCCTCCCAAGTGTTAGCATCTCTGTGGACGCTGTAGAGGTTGGAGTAGACCTCTGTGCCGGTGGGCAGGGTGAAGCCCCTGAAGGTGATGTCCTCAGTCACCGTGTGGGGCACCCCTAGCGGCACAATATCTCCCATCCTCTGAGTCTCCAGGATGCACGCCTCGGTGTAGGGCATTGAGGCCTTGTCACTCATAGACGGCAAACGGTGAGGCCCTATCACCTCATCGATTTCCTTCTGGATCTTCATCTGGATATCTGGATTATGGAGTAGGTAGCACAGTGCCCATCGCAGGGTTGTTGCAGTGGTTTCCGTTCCTGCACTAAACAAATCCCCTATCACCTGTCTCAGCTGCATGTCTGCAATGGAGAAACTGTAACTATAAACAACCCTACTCTTATACTATAAACATATGAAAATAAAACATAATTAAAAATACAATTTCTACCAACCATAAAAAGTGGAGTTTTCATTATCTTTCTGCTTCTCAATCTCCACTAGGTATGCGTCTATTAGATCCCGGATGACACCAGGTGTCCTTGTTTGACGGTGTTCCTCGATGCGATCAAGGTCAAACTGCACAGTCCATACCAGGGCATACTTGAGCCACTTGTACTTGAATATGTCTCCTGGAAGATGCCTCAGAATGGGAAACACTGTCAGCACGCCAGCATTGCCAAGTACCTCAAAGCTTTTATTAATTGTCTCTATTAAATCTTTGAATATTTTATCTTCATACTCAAACCTGGACCCATACACGATGTTACATATCACATTGGCAACAGCTGACTGGAGAATAAAAGTTGGGTCAAAACTTTGCCCATTTTGGGATTCTATCTCCTGTATGAAGAAAGACAGTTCTTCCTTTATTTTGTCTTCAAGTATGGTCTTGCCAACACCGAACTCCCGCAGTATGTTGTGAGTGAACTTCCTCTGCTGCTTCCACACCTCGCCCTCAGAGGACACCACCCCTGGCAAATAAAACATCATCATCATTATATAGATGGGGAAAGTAGTTGACTTACAATCCCACTAGGACCTTTTGTGTGCTGCCTGGGACCCACTCAAGATGAGTAGACATTGGTTTGATTTAATTTCATTTAAGTACATACTGAGTAGGAACAAGTATGGTACATGCATACACGTGTACACAACATGCAGGTAGATGTACATTAAATAGTTGAAAACTACAAAATGTCTGACTTGGGTATCAGTGTGAGGTTTCACCCATTGATGAACTGGCTCTTCTTTACTTTCAGCTAGTGTGCATTGGGCCATGTTTTTTCAATTCGTACCGATACCCTTGTGATACAATATAATCTATAAATGTCAGAGGTTAAAAAACCTCTTTGGGGCTGGATATGATTTACTCTACATGGCGAGGTAGAGTCACATACTATAAATCCTGGATCTGCTGTGGAGAGTAGATATGTTTATCCAGTTCTACCAAAGCCGACCGTTTTCAATGCATTGGATGTGAACAAGAAACTCATCGTTTCAATTACATCCAGAATATCGGAATAAAAAAACATACGAGTAATTGTTTATTAACTAGGACATTATTGTTTCAAATTAATGTACATTCAGATGCATGTTTGTGTACCTCTCGGATGCTAGCATAAACACTTCAGTTATGTGGTATATATCATGTGACATATGAAAAGGAGAAAATGGTTATAAGTTAATTCACTCACTTTAAACAGTAGCAGTGGATCTATAATACATTGATATACTACCTCTGCCATTTGTAAGTTCCTTAATAAAGAACAAGTCTTGGGGTCTTCCTGACAAAGAATGTCCATATGTAACAAAGGCCTCCTTAATAGCATCATGACTACAGAGGATTACAGCAGGTTTGGAGCCAAGATATACCGTAAATACATCTCCATAAGTTTGTTTGAGTTTTTGAAGAGGTTCCCTGAGATCAGCTCCGAGCCATGGCAACGTACCCACAATGGGCAGTGAGAATGGCCCAGGAGGTAGCTTGGAATGTTTCCTATCCCTCAGGAATAAGTATGCGAATGCAAAAGCTATCACAAAAATCAAACCAGTCTGGATATCTGTGTTGATAAAACTTTCCATACTAGACTCATAAAGTGCAGTGATTGAGGTCAAACATAGGCGCTATTTTCAGTGTTCTCCTTAAAGCTTAAGGTTATACATAGAGCCATGAATATCTAGTTACATCATAATCCTTAACTGGTAAGTCATAAAATGTGAAGTTAGTAATGCCTTGTTGTGCACTGTGTCCAGACTATTGATTATAAAGTTGTGTTCAAGATGTAGTGACATTTAAGGCAGAGTATCTATTGCTGTCAAAGTATCAGATCATAGGCTGAGGGAAATTATATCCTATTTTTGTGATGATGTTCACGGGGATAATGAGATGAAAAACAATATCTTGAACAAAATTAAAAGTATCAATAGCTTTGTCTTATATTCCATCTGTAATCTACCCCAACACTTTGTCTAAATAAAAAGTTAGTATTTGGTTTTGCCTGTTTATATGTCCACCAGGCTAGGAAAAGTGAAACCTTCATTGATTGTGACAAACTTTCAGCAACAAATATTATTTTAGGTTAGCCTGGAGATTATATCCTGATCATGAGATAATGCTATTTACTTTAGGACAAATGCCAACATTATGCTATATTATATTGTATGTAATGTTATAATATTAAATATGTTGTATTATTAATGCTCTGCATGATATTGGCAGTTCTGCCCTGTTCTTGTCCTGTTTGGACGTTGTTTGAAATCTGGACCACAATGTCCAGTCATGCATGTGAATCTCCGCCACCAAAATATACAATCAGAATTAACCATTCTCAGGTCATGACCTGTAATCAGTTGGCCGAGTGAGATGCTAATCAATAAGACTATGTGTGAATAGTCATTTATTGTCATGAATCAATTCTGAGCCAGATTTTTTTTATGAATAGTCATGATTTCATGTGTTCACAGGCCATCGACAGGTGTACGAACGGGCTCCCTAAGATATCATATAGACGTCTTTAGGATATTCTAAAGACGTATTTAAAATGATCTACAGATGTCTTTAGGATATCCTACAAACGTGTGTAAAATGAGACAGACTTCTTTAGGATATCCTACAGACGTCTGTGGTATCTAATCTGGCACCACAGCTACGGCATATCTCTGATTACCACTGATGAACAGTGTGAAGTAGGCCGATTCTTACTTCCCGGCCGGCGCCAGGTGCAAATGTGACTGGGGTATAACTAGCCTTGAAAGAGCACAAGGAGGCCTAGAACACTTATGTGTATTGTGTCAATCGACAGGATTAATAATGCATATATCTTTGGTATCTCTTTATATTACCAACAAAATGAGTAATTTCTGAGTACCACATGGTAAAATATCAATCTTCACCTACTTTTTAAAATAGGATGCTAATTCTTTCCTTGACAAATGATAAATATTCTTGTGCACACAACATCAACCCCATCTAAGGAAACCCAAGAAACCATTTTGTTATGTCACCTGACATGGGAAACCCCTGAACATGTCATGAATAAATGTAATCAAATGATATTGCTTGTATTATTTACATTAAAACTTTGTTATTTGTAGTTTCAGATGTCTAGATCAAATTGAGCTGCTGCTGTCAACTCCAAAATGCAAACATGTATTACTAGGTTTTAAGGTATTAGGGGGAGTGGGACGTGGTTCAGTCTGTAAGACGTCTGTCTATCACATCAATGGTATTGGGTTCGAATTCCATAGAATTTTAATCGTGCTACATGGGTAAGAAGGTGGATATCTCCTATTGATTTTTTCTTGTTCCATTCAGTTCCAAGCCCGTGGTTTGAAAAGAATGATCCCCAGTTACTCTTCGAAAAGAGTAGGTGATTGAATCCCGGTGACAGGCTTCTAATTAACCTCAAATGGCCTAAACAGTGCTGAAAAGGTTGAGAACACAAACACATTCTACATCTTACAACAATGGTGACAGTATCTTTATGACATTTCTGTAAAAATAGATATCAGATGAACTGTAAATCTGGGTAGACAAATTTGTCATATTTTAATGTTCAAATACCTACCTCTGCCATTTGTAAATTCCTTAATAAAAAGCAAGTCTTGAGGTCTTCCTGACAAAGAATGTCCATATGTAACAAAGGCCTCCTTAATAGCATCATGGCTACAGAGGATTACAGCAGGTTTGGAGCCAAGATATACCGTAAATACATCTCCATAAGTTTGTTTGAGTTTTTGAAGAGGTTCCCTTAGATCAGCTCCGAGCCATGGCAACGTACCCACAATGGGCAGTGAGAATGGCCCAGGAGGTAGCTTGGAATGTTTCCATTTCCTTAGGTAAAAATATGCAAGTGCAAAAGCTATCACAAAAATCAACCCAGTCTGAATGTCTGTGTGAATGAAGCTCTCCATACTGAATTTATAGAATATCTTTGAATAATATTCTGATTAGGATTGTCAATATATCAATGAAACTGTTGTTAGACCACAGCTTTCAACTGTTTGGTCACGGAATTATGAGGCAAGAAAATACTATACTATATACACTGTGTCCAGGCTGTTGATGAGCAGTTATCTTGATGTACTATAATATGATACCATAACAATATGTGATATGTGATAAGTGGGACACAGAATGCCATTATATCAGACCATAGGCCAAGCAAATATAAATCCATTTGTACAAACGTTCTCTGTGAGGAATTCAATTGGGAAGATTGCCCGGCGTTTTTAAATCATTAAAATATTGATAATATCTGACCCTCTTAAATAAGATTTATATTTTATCTATGATTAATTAGACACCCACCCAGCAGTTTTAGGGAAGACGATCGAGTCTGATGGACAAGTGGAAGGACAGAAAATTCCCGCCCGAGACAGAATCACAGAATTTTCCATCTTCCCTCACAACAAAAACTGTCCTAAACTGATACTCTTTGGGGTTGCCTTTATTCGATTCGCATTGTATGAGGGAGATTTGTGTTGAATATTGCAAAAAAACAGATCTTTCATGTTGTGATCACGAGCTATGATGAAGATTAAACTGCTGTGATGGGGTGGCCATATTCAAACATGATGATCATTGGCAGTGTCATAAGATGATGTTATATATCACTGCAGACTTTAAATGATACGTATTGTGATTCCTATTAAGTACGTTTTGAGCCTGCAAGAAAACCAATATTTGAAATCAACTTGAAAATACCAGAGGCGATTTGGGATCACGTGTTAACTTTATCCAATTTAAGATGCAAATTGCATTACTTCGAAACAAAATTGTTACAGTACCCCGTTTTTCCCCATACATAACAGGTACCTAATTAACAGATATATCATATCATATCATAATCATAAAGATCAGATGTTTAGATGAATTAAGAAATATCAACCATTTCCCAGCTTTGTTATTTTTAAAAGAAAAATCAACAATTCGAAATTGATTTGAGACTTCAAATTTGGAAGTCATTAGAAATGCTAGGTTACCTCAATTTAACAGATTGATATCATATGAAGTTGATGTAGGTCTTGGGAACCAGGTTTACTGTTGGAGAACCAAGTCCTTACTTTTCAAATTTGAGTCAGCATTACATACACCTATAATTCACGCATTCTGTATTGGGAGTTACAGGTGTATGTATATTATCTGAACTGAAATGTATTATTATTAATCATATCATCATGTAAAATAATGGCAAAATTAGTAGTATTGTATTAACCTATTTTTCTAATAATATGCAGTAAGGATATGAAAATAATATTTGCAGGGGTGTGATGTAGGACTCCATCTCAACCAATTAACCAAGTCATTTGTACATTGGTTTGAAATAACTGTCAAACGGAAAACTATGTAAGTTGTTGAAGGATTCAGTATAATATATGAAAATATTACCTCAAGGCCAAACATTGTTGGCATGTTTCCTGAACATTACCTGCATGTGATTGTCTTAAAACCAAAAGAAAATGTGATTATGACCTCACCATATCATTTAATTAAACTATTTTCATGCCAGTTTCATAATGCCACTTTCCATAATTAATATCCAACATTATTAAAATATTTACAAACCATAATTTCCATAACTGAGCCAAACCAAGACCAAATCAAGAAGTTTTGTATAAGTTTTATCAAGACATTTCCAAGATGTTTTTGAAAGACATTTGCAAGATGTTTTGAAAGACGTTTACAAGATGTATTTTATAGCCTAACCAGACGTTTACAAGATGTATTTTATTGCCCAACCAAACCAAAACCAAACCAAAACGTTTTGTAAACATCTTGTGTTTGCTGGGTAAATAGTTCTAAGCAAACACTGAGAAGAACGTTGTAAATACTGCCTTTGATACAATTTTTCAGAAATAATCAAAACCGATTTTGACAAATATGTCAAGCCAAAATGATTAAGCAAACATATACTTTGGTGTATGGGAGCAAACCTTGACAAAAAGGCACCCATGGCAGTGATGGTACCTTTGGACCTGGGTCTACTATTTGATATGTGGGGCCAGGGCATACAAAGTAGTGCTTGATAATTTTCTACTCCCCTTTACTTTGCATGATAATAACGAGAAGAAGATAAGAGAAGGCTCCACTTAAATTGCACTTTTTAATAGTACATTAATTGCTTGTTTTATCTATCTTATGAAAACAATAATGAGACTTATTGAATGGACTATATTTTGGTCTTCGATGTGACAGGCCCATTCCTATGTTTCTATGTCCTTTTGTTTTCAAGATAGGCGGCGCTTTAAGATATCCTGACAAACAATTTTATTGGTCAACCTCACTTCATACTCTTCATTTAGATAGATGAATATTTTGCTATTTGATAAATATTGATCTAAATATCCTAGGTCGATACATGTATACTTCTTAATTTTTGAAGGTGAGGCCTTTACAATGGTTTTCAATGGGGCAATGTGATAGTGGTCTGAGGCCACCATCGGTGGTGGAGAGGATGGGTGGTTGAGACGGTGGTGACACTGTTTGGGAGTGTGCTATTTATCAAGAACCATCAAATACATTTTTTAAAGTCTTTATTTATCTATGGATATTTATTCTATCTATAACTGATATATTGAAATTATTTTGTTGAAATTCTTTTTCATAAAGATTGATTATATATCTGGTTAAAACATTTGTTTTTACCATTTTTAGGCACTAAATGACTTTTTACGGTTAATGCGCCTTTAAGCCACTATTCATCCATTCATTCAATTCTTTCTAAATTCCTTCAAGTGGCAAATCACTTGAGCGAACTGCAAGCTAAACATGACTTGAAATAACATTATATTTCTTACAATAGAATGCAACTGAGTTATCTAAAATGCTGCAATAATATCACATTATTTGATTACATTTATTCACTCATGCTTTTTAAATTGAACTTAAATAGGTATCTTTTAAATACTATCATAGAATTAGCTTATGGACAAATGCTGTTGATAATCCTGCAGTTGTCCATAATCCTCACAGCTGCCACCTGATGTACTAAACGATCACATCTACAGTACCAATATTGAAAATATTGTTAAAGGTTTTATCACTTAATGCAAAAACGAGTTTATAATTTTTTTAATAATGACATCATATTCAGCGCATTAATAAAGATTAATACATGTTTGCAATCGTGGGAACTCATTGACAAATAACTGATTATTTGAATGACATGAGCAGAGTTATGTTAATCCATAGCAACAGCAGACTACCAGTGGTTGTGGGTCCCTGGTGACTGACCTTTGTTTTAAATAGTATTAGGTAAAAGCTTGCATGAAAGGGGCATCTAAACTCATATTCCACAACAAAAAAGTCTTGAAATAAATGTTTGAATAGGTTATTGAGGGGGGTTTAATTTGTGATGTTGTGCCAAAGCGATCGTAATCAAATTTACGGTCATTTTTTTCAGATCCTTCTAGGATACATGAGACTGCACTAAAGTATAGATGAATGATTTAGGTCTAATTGTTTTACAGGCAATATAATATTTTATGCTTGATGTATACATGTAAACAATCTATACTTGACCTGATATTCGACCAGACATGGATGTGTTATCATGCCCACTTAAAATAAAATCCAATTAGGCACAAGTGAGTGGTCCTGTTGCTTTGCAAGTTATTCAAATTTAAAAATGCATAACATTTAGATTGCCACACAAACGTTTAATATGTGGTGTGCTCAAAGCTTTACTCGAGTGTGCTATCCAAAATTTGCTATGTATATTCTAATCTTTGATATGTAAAGATATGATAAAAATCAAGTGGACAGGACCAAAGCGAACAATATGGATTAACACTGAAACAGGACGAAAGTAATCAGAAGGAAACATGAAAAGCACACTGACAGCATGGAGATGTACAAACAAGATGGATGTAGTGCTGACGGAACATAAGCGAGAAGCTGACCAATGCTCACATTTGCCTTCTGTTCACATCATATACGGAGCAACTCTGTTCCTACATTCCTGTTCATGTCTTCGTATTTTATTTTCACACAAATGCAAAAAAAAGTGAAATGACCCTTTCAGCAACTATGACCATATCATGGTCGACTTTTGAGCCTTTTATCCAGTGTGAAAGTAACACTGCCGGCAAGGGAGACGAACCCACCACCTCCCGTCCTCCACTTATTTAACCATCAAAGGCAAAGATCCTACACTCTACCAACTGTGCTAGTGTGGCCGGTCACACAAATGCAGGACCCTGCCCACTTAGAATGTGCAACAAAGAATATTTGACTATTGGCAACTGACTATTATCATTCTCTCTGCACAAAGTTTTCAACATATTGAAAATCTTTTTGTGGACTAAAAGCATAACTGAACTGTTCCATACCCCAAAAAGAATTTAGTGGGAGAAACAAATAATACAAAAAAGATGCATAGAGTTCTGAACTGATATCACCCAAATTTTCCCGTCTGCTTTCATCCGCTCTACCTGTTCGCTACAATGATACTACAGATCTATTATTATGAAAGATCAAGATATCAGGCAGAAGATGTTTCATAGCTTAACTACCTCTATCACATATGATTTTGCTAACAACACAATACTCTACTCCACTTTTTAATTCCTCATGCCTGCAACTTATTCTAGTGTCTTATGAGTCAGTTATGGCTGCAAATCATGCTGGTGACCAAGGTTCAATCCTTTTTTGAGGGAGGAATTCTTCCATGCTTAATGAATGGGAAAGGTTAATCTCTGAAATTAAAGATTTTTCACTCCAACCAGTGCCTGCCATTCTTGAATTATCTTTAAGATACTTGTTATGAAGATAATTGATGGTTGTCTTGGTAATTACAAATAAGACATTACTACACACTGAGTATGTTGTAAGAACATAGCAAAATGACATTGTGCCAAATGTATCGAAGGTATAACCCAGAAAGGTTGGACCTGTTACAAGACCAACTGAAAATACAGTCGAAAAAATGGAAATGATTCTTCCTGTTGGTCTGATCTGTGAGCTGGCAAGTGTGAGTGTTGTTGGCAACATTGTGGACAAGCTAATGCCAATCACTATTGTGCAAACCCACATAACAATGGGATGTTTATTCACAAAAAAGGATAGAGTTACTAGAGCTAATGTGGACAAGGTGAGATTGGCAATAAGAATATAAGTTGATTTGAGGAACTTGGATATAACAGCTACAAGCAGGCGCATGGCTGCCATGCTAAAGAACACAATTGAACTCACATACATTGCAGTTTCCTTTTGCCATTTGAGGTGCTTAATTATAAATGTAACTAAAAGAGATAAAAATCCGTACTCTAAGCTGACCTCTAATGTCATTAAAATATAATAAAAGGTAACTTTGATGATAATATTCTGGTCAGTTATATCAGATTTATCAGAGCCTTCAATTTTATCACTTGTTATTTTCTTGGCCTGCAAGATAGATTTAAGAACTGGCCTCCATGTCTTTGATTTCAGGCTGAGCAGAAAACAAAACACAGCACATAGTAGGAAGTATACTCCCACCAAAACATATATGTACCTTAAATCTGAATACTCAACAACCCGATGTGTACAATTTGATGCACTACTATTAAACTTCTGACACAAAATATTGTTTGAAGTTTTGTCAGACAAATTAACATGTGGAGCTTTGAAAGATACATTGCTATTAAAGAAGGTGGAATTTAAATGGCTCATATTTGGTGAAGTTGTAATGCTATTGTAGTAATCATTGTCTATCAGTATTATGGAGCTGGTGAAAGGCTTAGCGATCCATGGCGAGGAGAGTCCAGCTAGTGAATAGAGGAGCAGCAACAACTGTATGAAAGGCCCAGGGTTTGATGACCAGTGAGACATCAAGACCATGGTTGGGCCTGCAAAATAACATTATGGATTCTGACAGACAATATAGCTCTTAGGAATACAGAATATGGCTAATATTATGATACCCCAGTCACACTAAATTTTCACTCAAGAAATCGCTTGTGTCATAAATCTCCATATAGTTCATCTCAACTCTTCAGTAGTCTTTGTGGCTCTTTATTGCTCCACATACATAATCTCGTCAAAACCTGACACAGTGCAAAACATTTGCAACACATAACATTATGTCAAAATGTAATTTGTTGAATTGTGTTGTAATTCTACTATGCTTTATTTGTTTGGAATTTATGTCACTTACAACATATTTCCAGTTATTTTATGATGAGACTGACCTGTAACAGATATAGTGCTGCCTCACCTATTTGTCATATTTCACCTCCTTGACAAGAATATCCACAAAGCCACAGCCGGTAATCAAACCAAAGACGGATCACCACAGAGGAACTGGTGCTAATAGGTTTATGCTCCAACTTACTGTTATGGTAGAAACTGGTTGATAGTGGTTTGTAATAAATCATTGAGATCAATATGCAACATCTAGGTATATCGAGATATTATTTCTTATTCATAAGAAGTCTACACATTTTTGGTAAACTGATGTGCAGATTTGATTAATTCTCCATAAGGTATGAGGCCATGGGACATTGAGTGCAATCTGATCAGCACCAGTTCCACTGTGGTAATCTAAAGGTCCAGTGATTGATCCCTGGCTATTCCGAGACTGATTCCTCAGATAATGCTCGTACCTGAAAGATTAACCTGTTGTCCTTGTAAACTTGTCAAGGACCTGCGACATAACAATCTAGAGTCAGTGCTACATCTCATCAAGAAATAACTGAAATAATGTTGAAAATGATATAAAATCCCAAACAAATAAACGAAATCCATAAGGAATGAATATCGACACAGTGCAACTGGGGTAAAACATACATTTTGAAAGTTAGGGTAATGTGAAACCCAATTCATCAGGTAGTTTAAATCCCTTTAAACAAATATTGTGAAAAACAAAAGGGAAATCTTTCTGAATATGACATTATATTTAATATGGGTGAGAAATAATCATATGATATGAGTCTATTACTTACCAATATTTGTAAGGGCCAGTGGAAATGCCTGAATGGCAAACAGAACAGCTATGGGAATCATATTATGAAACATGGGAATCAGCATGTTGCAAATCCCAGCCAGCATCATGGCCACCCCCATCAGGAGGTTGTGATGTATATAGTCAAATAGATATCCAAGCATTAGAGAACCAAAGAAAAGGCCAACTGCTCTGCAGGTGAAGATAGTAGCCACTTCCTCTGTGGAGGAGGAGGTGTGATACTCAAAGTCTATCAGGGTCTGGCACATTATACCATATGTCAATGCCTGGAAAATATTGGCATTTAATAGAAAGATAACACAAACATATTTGAAAATATACGGAAAGCTATATGGTTATATAAGTGGAGGACGGGAGGTGGTGAGTTCGACTCCCACTGCCGGCAGTGTTACTTTCATACTGGTTAAAAGCTTGAAAGTCATGACTGCTGAAAAGGCCGTAAAAACACCATTTCACAATTTTTACCATATGTCAGTGCCTGCAAAAATATAAGCATGTCATCGAACAATGTCGACAGAAACATATTTGAACACATTAGAGCTACATAATTAGTTATCCCTTGCCATAGTAAAGTTTGTTTGTGATTTTATATCACTTTTAACATTATTACAGTCATTTCAGTGATGAGACTTACTTGTGGCAGATTTAGTGCTGCCTCACTGAATCGGGCTGTAGCACAGTCAGTTAGAGCGCCAGCTTATTAGCACCAAATTGTCTGTGGTGATCAAAAGGTTGTGGGTTCGATCCCCGGCCTTGCCGAGATTTAATTTATTATACAATTTCACACATGAGCTGAGGCTAAACCCGTTGTACTTGTAAATCTGTGACCGGGTAGGGTGTCATGTCAAGGACCTGCGACATGACAATAATAATGTTGGAGGTGATGTAAACCAATGAAGCATAGGATGACACTATTAATTTCCACAATTCTCTTAATAGGGTCAAAGACCTATTTAATTTTTATAAAAGGTTCTTAGATTTGGCCGTAAATATAAATCAATATAAGCTTGAAACACTAGATTTTCATATTCCCTGTGCTTTCAACACTCAATGCACAATTTAAAAAATTCCTGTCAAACTCACCAATCCAAAGTATACACTGAATGTTGCTAATGTTTCTGATATCCTCCAGATGTAACTCATTTCCAAACTGTCCATGGACAACTTGTATTGTTTACTGGCTGCCACATCAGTGTCTATTTCTTTGTCATCTTTATCATTTTTGTCATGAATTTCACCATTTTGATAAAGACACTCCATATTTGATGTGTGTTTGAAAGTAAGAACTGTTGTTTCCCTGAAAAAAATAATAAACTTGATTTGTTTAACAGGAAATCAAGAACAATGTTTCCATATAAGTACTCTGACAACCAATAGAGGATGAATCAAAACAATATTCATGTTAATGTTCTGATCATGTATTATTGATAGCCCCTACAATCATAAAGAGATTAAAAGATATATCTATGAATCATTGAATATATGATTGCTTTATGGCATATCAACACAATGAGGCCAGATACAGTCAAATGTTGGCCAGATACAGTCATGTTAATTTGACGGAATATGTGAAGAACATAACAATTTAATAATATGTGCTATATATCAATCAAAATATACTGGATGTTATAAAGGACTCTCTCCTATAAACTTATTAATATATAATCCTTCGTGATTTAGAACACTATTGCAGAAGTATTTACAGTTACAAATAACATTTGAAAATCTTGCATGAGGTTTTCAAGCACTTTTTCCTTGCATAATATAACGTTAAACCCCAAACTTTGCAATCAAAAAAGCAAAAAGTATACATCATTGTGTGTGTGTAATTACAACATAAATTAATTGATTATAGTACAAGGCTAAACATTTTCATAGATAAATTTGAATTTGTCAAATTTGTCTGACCGTAATTCTTTTTCACAGATACATTTCTCAATGTACAGCTTATTCTTTAATTCAGCTAAGAACATATAAAAGCTTATTTCATTGTTGTGGAACAGTCTTTGTCTATATATGTGAAACTTGGCAGTTAAAAGACATAAATTTAGAGCTATTATCACATTATTGTATCCAGAGGGTAGCCCAAAAATGATAATTTCTTTTATTTCCTCAATGTCATCAGCTATTTTTAAATGGGATAATCTGTTCCACCACTGAATAAAGCTTAAGTTTAACTTTGCTACAGAATATAAAGAAATGTACTGATTATCTGTCTTCATTGTAGGACAGTATTCACACTTATCACTAGATTTTATTTGAATAGTACATAACCATTTATTACATGGAATAACTCTGAGTGTTATTAGCCATCATATTTGCAATACATAAATGTCTGTGCCATTTGAAAGGAGATGAAATTTCTGGTGAAATCGAAATCATCCATTGGACACTTTATCAACAAATCTTGTTTAACTTACCAGAAATCTAGTGCAAACACCTGCATTAAGAAGGTTTTGCTATGTGGCACCTTCAGATTTGGACAACGGAGTTACTTGGAAAATTTTGTCCATTAATGCTTGTCCATTGGTACTGGCCTAACACCCTGACATACCATATATAGAGGTCACATGATTGTTGCCACCTGGTGGTAAAAATTATACAGCAGGTACCTGTCACTTGAAACACAATAACCATGGTCGATGTATTTTGGTTGATTTTCATGTAGATAACACAAGAATGTAACAACATTTATATTACATCAATCAAATATAATAAATATGTAAATATTTGTTTAAAAGACTTTCAGTATGATGTTCTGCAGTTCATGATAAAAAAAAAAGTGAAATGGTGTTTTTACGACCCTTTCAGCAACTATGGCCATATCAGGTCGACTTTCGAGCCTTTTACCTAGTGTGAAAGTAACACTGCCGACAGTGGGAGTCGAACCCACCACCTCCCGTCCTCCACTTATTTAACCAACAAAGGCACAGATCCTACACTCTAGTTCATGATAAATAAGTCAATGACAAATATCTGCCCTTAAGGGTATGCATCATTGCAGGATGCCCAGAGCCAATTCTGGTCCTGGTGGGCAATTTGGAACTAAAGGATTTTTTTTATTGAAAGAATTCTAAAGGGGATAATTTCTGTGAGAAAATATTCAAAATGGAGAAATTTTAGTCTGTATTGTCAGAGCATATCATAATTTTTAAGCAGTAAACAATGTAATTTTTGTTATCAATAAAACACATTGCACAAATATATTAGATTTATTATTAACAGGAAATATTATTATTAACAGGAATTATTTTTATTATTAATCATTATATATTTATTTAACATATTTGAAATCCCCTTATCAGCCAATGGGCCCCCTAAAAGGTAGTTCCAATATTAAATATTTTGGAAAAACCCCTTTGAAAGATGGAGGCGAACCCTTAAAACTGATTATAAAGTCCTAATATGTGATTTAAAAATGATACTATCACAGAAGTATCTAAAGTTTCAAACAACATATGTAAATCTTGCACATTAGAATATCAGGTTCATATAATATCAAAATTGATACACTCAATCAAAACATGTTTAATAGTCATAGCCCTTTGACTACCAATACATTCAGGTTGATCTTCGCCTTTAAGATAACAGTGTGTCACATGACTATGTCCTATCCTAATACGACTTAAAACTGATTTTTCTCTTCAGTTCTTTCTAGAAGCACCTTTAGTTTTACCAAGAACTGGCTTGATTTCATGTAGTGTATTAAAAACAGCTTCATCCCATCGCAATTGCCATTTAGTTGTAATATGCTTCTTGATTTCTGTATAGGGATTAGCTATATCAATTGGATGTTTACCAATGCTGCTTTGGTCAGCAGCTTCATTTCCCTGAATACCAATATGGCTGGGGATCCAGTAAAAATGAATATCTTTATTATCCTGAGTTTATGATCATAACATTTTTGTAAATAAAAGGATTTTTCCAATCCTTTGCTTTTAAAGCTTGTAAAGAAGATAGATTCAGAAATATTAAAAATGAACTGCGTGGAGAAGTCTCTACCTGATCTAATGCTAGATGTAGTGCATGAAGTTCTGCTGAATAAATTAATGACTTGCTTGGCAGATATTCAGAATAAATATGATTGCCTTTAACAGCAGCTGCAGCCACTTTGCTTCGTTGAAAGATCCATCAGTATATAAACACTGATATCCAGCAAAAATAGATTTTATTTCTTTATATCTATTTATATAGAGGGATGGATCTGTTAAGTATTTTTTTAATTCTGACATGGCTACATTAATATTTAAAGTTGCATACGTCCATGGAGGTGTTTCTGGATATTGAAATTTGGCTTTATATTTAAATATTGTTAAGATTCTTTGATATGAATGCCAAAAGTTAGTATTGTTTTGGTTTATTTTCAAAAAGTCAACATAATTTGGATTAAATATGGTGCCATGTGCAGGATTGTTTGGACAAGCAGCAATTTTTGCAGCATACTGAAGGGCTAGCTTTTCTCTTCTTAAATCAAGAGGCAGTTCATCTATAGTCTTAAACCTTGATTTTGTACAGTATTGAGCATTTTAACATACGATGGGCGTGCTGATCCATATACCATACACCCATAATCAAGTTTGGAATGTTCCAGCGCTCTATATAATTGTAATAAAACATTACGGTCCCCTCACTAATTGGTATGGGTGAGAACCCATAAAAAAAGCTAATGCCTTCTGGCATTTCTTTTTAACATATTTAATATGAGGGATAGAAGATAGTTTTCTATCAAATATAAGTGTAAGAAACTTGGTATCTTTGACAACAGGGGTTCGAATTTGGCCAAGTTGCAGATCAGGATTTGGGTGAACCTTCCACTTTTCACAAAAGTGCATACATACAGGTTTTTTTTCAAAGAAAATTTGAATCTATTGTTTTCAGCCAATTCTTGTAATCTTTTTAGATGTTGTTGGAGCTGAACTTCTATTGTATGCGTGCTTGTGGACCTGTAGCTTAGGTAAAAATCATCAACAAAAAGTGAGCAATCTGCTGAGTCTTTGCCGGGTTTGGGAATGGGAATGACTTCTCCATGAAGGAGGAAAATTACCACTTTCCCAAATGTTATTCAAAATATCTAAAAGATGCCCAAGTGATAGGTCAGGGAGGTGTTTAATGATTTGATAGAGAATTTGATCAGGCCGAGGAGAGTAGGGCATTCGGAAAGTTGACTGTTTTCAGCTAGAGCTTAGCACACCTGGGCTTCCATTACACTTCCTGAGAGAACATTATCTGCAAAATCTTAGGCCTGTGAGATTAGGGCTTCCTTTTTGGAATCGTACCTACATGTGATTCAGACAAACTATTATCATGAAATGAGTAGAATATGTCATTATTTTGTTACAAAAGTATCATTTATTTCTAATAACGAAAATATCAAAAAATGCCATTTCTGTCTATGATTTCAACTGATTAACATGCATATCAAGACATTTCCATAAACATCAAAGTGCCATATTACAGGACTAAATCAGTATGATATGTTCCTATGTATAAGCAGAAATGTTACTCAACATCCATTGCTATTACATTTTGCAGATACAGGGTGTTATGAAAATAACATAAAATCTCGCAACAAAAGATTAACAAATAAAATATAACAATATACTGATTTTGAACATTACATGTCAAGTAGATTCATAGTTTTTGACTGATAAGTCATCCATTTCAAATAATTTTGCATTATATTTTTCTTGTTTATTTTGTGTTTATTTTGCGCTTCGTACAGCCCCGGCGCGGGGTAGGAATCTACATTTTGAAAACAAAGAAGCTCCTGTTTCTTTCTTTTGTCGGACGGGGATAGTTTGCCATAAAGATATGCAAAGGATGAACACCTTAATTTTTGTTGGGTTTTTGACCGTTTTTTCAGTCAATTTCTTGGGGGCGGTTGTGTAAAGTGGTGTTACGATACTTCAACAATGGTTGGTGAAAAGAATCACACATAGAGACCTTGGTTTTCTAAAGAATTTCATTTAGAAATATTTTGGTTCTAGTGAAAAATTGGTTGTTCATGTTCCTGTTCCATTTGTAGTAAGTTCACAGTTTTAGCATTGCAGAGAGTTAGGTTACTCTCATTAAATCTTTAACAGTTCTGTTAAAATTGCTGTGTACTCTGCAGGGGGGTTTTCTGTTTCCTAAGGCAGCTCTAGAAGCTTATCTATATCAAATGAGTACATGGAGCTCGTGGGATGACTTTGATCTGGGGGAAGTTTTCCTGCAGAAGGAGAGGTATGGTTCGTCTCTCCTTCTATCTCCCCTTTCACTCCCTCGGTGTCGAGATTGATTGGAAGTATTCGGTTAAGTGTGTGTTTAGAGTCAGTTGTTCTGTGATTATGCAAGGTTTGTGGAAAAGGGGCGTATATGTGTTACTATTTTGTAGGGGTTCCCTTTGGACCTCATTTTTGAGGTTGCCGGGAACTCGCTGGTCAGGATCGGCCCAGTGTTGGGGTCCGACTTCCTCAAATACGTGTATGTTATTATCATTCAGGATGGAACATAGTTTGTTGCGCTTTAAATGCCTCCTTAGATTGTCTAGTCTCATGTAGACTGTGTGGCATTACTCGCACTGGTATCTCTTGAGTAGAGTAGTATGTGTTGATGTGGCATGGCGTGGCAGAGCTTTCTTCATCGTGTAGAATTTGCCACATATACTGCAAAGGTGATGCGATGCTGTTGTCGCCATATTGTGCGGGTTTGTGTTGCTAAGGACCATTGTGTATTGTTTGCTGGATCATGGGGTCGAGACGGCATTGTTACCTTGCACTGTCACTCGGTTTCCCGATTGTTTGGTGGTTGAGTCTGTCTCGAGAGCGAGAAAATTGAATTTGGCCGGCTCTTACAAGGGTTGATTGCTTGATTTGGCTGTGGAGCAAAGATTTGTTAATAGAGAATTTGTCTATTATATAGTGTTATAGTCTTTTTTCTCCTGTTTTTGGTACCTTGAACCTGTTTAAAAAAAACTTGGTATGGTTCAGTGCTTGAACGTGTTGCATTCACCATTAGGGTTAGATGGTGGAGTACGTTGAAATCTATTTTGCAATAGTGTGTCTGCCTAAAGGTATGATCTCTTTACCTCCCCTTTTCATTCAAACCATTTGTCAATCCATTCCAGTTCCTTGGAAACGCTGGTTTGGTCGTAAAAGTGGTGACCTGTGGCTTGGCCATATTCCTTCCTCCTCATGTAGCTCAAGTGTTCATTGATTCTTTCTTTGAATGACCTGTATGTTTCCCCCACATACTGTTTCTTGCAGGTTCTGCATGTTATGAGGTCGACTAGGTTTCTTGTGTTACAGGTGTTTTTTTCTGGACCCTTGTATTCCCGTCCAGTTTGGGAACGTATCACAGTTTTGTGATTTCTGCATGATAGACAGAATTGGCATCTCCATGGTCTTCTGCATGGTAGTGCTGATGGTTTTGTTGTTATTGTTGTGTTTTTGTTGCAAGATGCTCTGACAAGCTTGTTTGAGATATTTTTTGGGCATCTATGCCACCAGGGCCACGGGCCGTGGCGCAGTTGGTTAAAGCGCCAGCTTATTAGCACCATTTCCTCTGTGGTGATCCAAAGGTCGTGGGTTCGAACCCCGACCGTGCCGAGATTGAACTCATGATACAATTTCCCACATGAGCTGAGGCCCGTGCCAAAGGGTTAACCCGTTGTCCTTGTAAATCTGTGACCAGGTGGGTTGTCATGTCAAGGACCTGCGACATGACAATTCAGTGAGGCAGCACTATATCTGCTACAAGTAGGTCTCATCACGAAATGACTGAAATACTGTTGAAAGTGATGTAAAACCCCAAACAAACAAACAAACAAAATCTATGCCACCAGAGGTTTGTCTGGGAAGGCATCTTTGTTGGTGGACAATTGTAGTAGAGGCCAATATTTTTCTAGGATTCTTTGGAAATTTGGGTAAGCCTCATTGCAGGTGACTACTAATGGAGTCTTGAGTTTGGTTTAGATTTTTAGCAGCTCTTCTCTAGTTGAGTTTCTGGCCCTCTGGAGGGTTCTAGAATATCCAGTGGATATCCTCTTCCTTGATAATCTTGTCTTCTTAATTGGGATGTTCACCATTGAGGGTGAAGTTGTTCATTTTTAATGCTGTCTCAGGGAGGGTCATTATAATTAGGCTCTTTAATGTGGCCTTGCCTTTGTAATTCTTCACAAAGCATCTATACACTGCGTTTAAGCCTTCATTATGTGGTATGTTTGTGTGTAGGCTAGACACATCCATATAGTGGCTACAATGATCTCATTCATATTCCTGAAGGAAGAGATTCTCCTAATGAAATCTGTGGTGTCCCTCATATATGAGGGAGTGAGGATTACAAAGGGTTTTATTTTATGTGCTCGTCAACAAAAGCAGATATTTGTTCTGTGGGAGACCCATTTCCACTAATGATGGGTCTACCGACAACCTTTTTCTTGTGTATTTTGGGTAGGAAATAGAATTTGGCGGTTCTTGCCTCATGTGGACACAATGCCATGTATACTGCATTGTCTATTTCATCCTTGTCATACATGGTGTTCAGTATGTTCCTAACACAGTTTTGATGGTGTTCTGTAAGGTTGTTGGGGGTTTTGACATAGAAGTTTGTGTCATTCAGTTGTCTTTCTGTTTCTTTGATGTAATCTTCTGTATCCATGATTACTATGGCTGAGCCTTTGTCAGCCTTTTTCATGGTGATCATGGAGTTATGGCGTAGGGATTCTAAGGCCTGATTTTCCTCTCTGGTGAGATTTTGGGAGCGGGGGGCCCTAGGGACAAAATTGTTTATGTCTCTTTGTACACACTTGAAGAATGTTTCAAGCACAGATATGAAATTCAGTTGGTTTCTTTCTTTTCTATTTTTATTTGTTGAAACTTTGCAGAATAATTATCGGATGAAGAATTCTTGGAAATTGTTTGACCTATTGTTTTTACTTATTTCGGTGGGATTTGTAATTAATGGCCACTATGATTAAGATGTTTAAGCCTTGCTTCACCTCCCTTCCCAGTAATTTTACATACCATATCCCAGTATTTTTTATTTGGTGTACATGTATTTAATTTGGAAACATAATCCTTCCAACTTTTTCTTTTGTTTAATTTGATAATATAACAGGCTTTAGCTATTTTTATTCGAAATTGTTGCAAATTGTATTTAGTCGGCTGTTGATTTAATTTTTTTGAGAACTTTTTGTGCTCCTTGACAGTTTTTTACACATCATTAAACCAGGGCTTTTCTTCAATTTTAGAATTTGGCTTTGATTTGGGAATACACCCATCAACAATATCATACAATGTATCCGTAAAAGCTTGAAGAGGATCATCTACATTGTTAAAATTTTCTGGGGTTATTTATCAAAGCAGGATGTTTGAAATTTTGCCCAATCGGCTTTATGAAATTTCCTCTCCACTGTTCGTTTGGTGGAGGAAAATGGTTATTTAAAAATAATGGGGTAACGATCACTACCCCATTGATCTTCCTCTACTTCCCAGGAATAGTCTAAAAAATAAATTTTGAGTGCACATGGAGAGATCTATTGATGTTAAAGAGCCTGTAGCAGGATGTACATAAGTTGGAGAATTGTCATTCCAAAGGCACAAACTATTGTAACTTATGTAAGACATCTTCTGTTATACATCCTTTGGTCTCAGTATTTCTTCTGCCACCCCAAAGAGCATTAAAGTCACCAACTAAAATATATGGCTGTGGCAGCTGGGTTATCAAATTATTTAAATCTGCAACATTAACTGGCTCACTAGGTAAACATATTGAACATATAATTACTGTATTGTGCAGGGTGACCCTAACTGCAGAAGCTTGTAAATTAGTATTTAATGTTACTTTACTTTGGGGTATTCAGGATTTAACAAAAATAGAAAGTCCGTCATGTGCTCGGTCCATAATATCAATTGAACCAACTTTACTATAAATCACATATCCCTTAAATGTTGTGGAATTATCTTTGGATTTAATTTCTTGTAAACAGATTACCGATACATTATATATTTGGACTAATACCAGTTCTGGCCTGTTTGCCTCAAATCCTCTACTATTCCATTGTATAATATTGCTGATAGCCATATTTAAAATGATGAGTAATAATACAATGTGGTCAAACAAAATCATTTAATTCTACTACGATTATGCTTCGTGTGCGCCTGAATGCTATGAATATCAGAAGGATTATTTGTATCCATCCTTTCAAATGATCTTGATCTTTGTATTTTATTTTTTGCTTGATCTCTGGTTTCTTTTTTGTTAGACTTATTAACAGGTTTATTCTGCTGTGAAGAATTGGAATTTGCACCTTCATTGCTTGATGTTGATTTACTTTGTGAAGGTTTTATGGAAGATTGAGTAAATAAAGAGGTAGAAGATACAGGAGTCTGTGATGATATTGCTGTTATCGATTTGCTCATAAAGGAATAGTTCTTTTCACCAATTGGCCATGTTAAATCTGTTTAACTGAAATGCATTTAGTATCTTTTGATTTTGTTACAATGGCAGAGGAATTTCTTTGAGAGGTATCTTTGTTTTCTACATGTTTTCTGGCTTTGTTTCAAAAGTGATAATACACGTATTGATGGGAGCTCTGACTGCATCTTTATTGATGCTAATGCGACGGCGAGCAACAACATTCTGATCACATAACTCCTCAACAATATCGGTCTCTGGTATACCAGAAAGTTCTGGACATCTGATAACATCCTTTCTGGTGTTTAAGGTCTTATGAGGAGCTATTTTTACAAGTATAGTGACCAATAAAGAACATTTCAATAAATTATTGGAATGACGGCTCTTTCGGTCCACTTCTATTAGTAATGTGTCACACATCTTGTTAACATTTTTCACTTTTCCAGCTACACCTTGAATACCTTTTTCTATTGCAAAAGGAGGCATATTATCTAAGGTGTGTAGTGAATATTTGGGTCCAAACAGGTGTGTTGCAACTGGACTGGTATTACTGCCAAACCAGTCCAGTGCTCAACCTGCAGAACTCCCCTTACGTGTCGCACCTCATGGCAAACACGACCATTCTAATCCCAGGCCCACATGGGGTGGGTTTTATTTGCTATAGTGTACAATACATATATGTGCTGAGGCTGGGTCGGTATATGGCATGGCAGGAGCACAACAACTGGGTGGTCATCTCTGACATCTGAACCTCCATCCCACAATCGGTCTGCTTCTCTTCTTCACTGTCGAGGATCTTCATTCTTCTCTGGTCTAGTCTAAATCCACTGGCTAACCCGTGTGGTATTGTTATATACCCGCACGACAGCTCATCATAATATGCAAATGACTTATGACTGGCTACATGGCAGATGAGTCAACACAGTAATTTTGTGTCTCACAATATCATTTAAGCATACCCGGTGTAAAATTGCCTGTGACCTCTGTGATGTCATGAATACTTTAAATTACCGAGTCTTATAAATATCAAAATCGTTCCACTCGATTAAACATTTGACACCCAACACACTCCATTAGAACGATAACATTGTCAAATGAGCCTCATTTCCATGGACACCAATGTTTCTTGGAACCCAATCAAAATGAATTTTGTTATTTTTCTTAGTATAGAGTCAATGATGCCATTCAAGGGTTATGTAAACAAAATGATTTTCCAAGTAATATCACAGATGTGAATAACTTAATCGTACATGGCCAAATGTTCCCCGCCTGGCAACCGCATGGCAGGTAAATCATGTGTCTGCCATGTGGCTGCCAGGCGGTTTTCGCCTGGTTTTATGCCAGGCGGTTACCACCTGGCAAATATCACATGGATATTGCCTGGTTGGACAGGTGGTAACCGCATGGCAAAAAGTCAGGCGGTAACCACATGGAATTGAACCAGATGATTTCCATGTGGTTATCATGCGTAAACCAGGTAAAAACCAGGAGTATGCCAGGAGAATTGACAAAAGGTGATTTCCATGTGAATTAAGCCAAGTGGTTTTCATATGAAAAGGACTTGTAAAAAATCAAAGCTGAAGGCCAACATTTTAGCATTGGTCTTTTTTTAAAAGGGTATTATGATTGAACTATGGCTAAATTATTCAGAAAAATACATGGGTTGTGACATGGTAAATGAGGAAAGAGGGCTGAGATGAGGGAAGAGGGCTGAACTGAGGAATGAGGGCTGAACTGAGGAATGGGGGCTGAGATGAGGGAAGAGGGCTGAACTGAGGAATTAGGGCTGAGATGAGGGAAGAGGGCTGAACTGAGGAATGAGGGCTGAGATGAGGGAAGAGGGCTGTCTAATTGTATCTTACACAGCTCTTACACCTCAGCTCCCTCACCTCAGCTCCCACACCCCAACTCCCACACCTCACCTCTCTCACCTCAGCTCCCTAACAGCTCCCTCACCTCAGCTCCCTCACCTCAGCTCCCTCACCTCAGCTCCCACACCTCCCCTCCCACACCTCAGCTCCCACACCTCACCTCTCTCACCTCAGCTCCCACACAGCTTCCTCACCTCATCTCCCTCACCTCAGCTCCCTCACCTCCCCTCCCTCACAGCTCCCTCACCTCAGCTCCCATACAGCTCCCTCACCTCAGCTCCCACACAGCTCCCTCACCTCAACTCCCTCACCTCACCTCCCACTACTCACCTCTCTCACCTCACCTCCCACACAGCTCCCTCACCTCAACTCCTTTACCTCACCTCCTTCACCTCAGCTCCCTCATCTCGCCTCTCTCACCTTAGCTCCCTCGCCTCGCCTCTCTCACCTTAGCTCCCTCGCCTCGCCTCTCTCATCTCAGCTCCCACACCTCACCTCCCTCATATCAGCTCCGTCACCTAAGCTCCCTCACCTCAGCTCCCTCACCTCACCTCCCACACAGATCCCTCACCTCAACTCCTTTACCTCACCTCCTTCACCTCACCTCCCTCACCTCAGCTCTCTCACCTTTAGCCCTTGGAAAATATCACATTTGGAAAATACTACACATGGAAAATATTACCCTTGAAAAATATCACCTTTGGAAAACATCACTTAGCCCTTGGAAAATTATAGCCCTTAGAAAATTAAAGCCCTTAGAAAATTATAACCCTTAGAAAATTATAGCCCTTAGAAAATATCACCCTTGGAAAATTATAGCCCTAGGAAATGTTACCCTATGAAATAATTACCCTTGGAAAATTTTAGCCCTTGGAAAATTTTAGCCCTTGGAAAATTTTAGCCCTTGGAAAATTTTAGCCCTTGGAAAATATCACCCTTGGAAAATTATAGTCCTAGGAAATGTTACCCTAGGAAAAAATTACCCTTGGAAAATGTTAGCCCTTGGAAAATTTTAGCCCTTGGAAAATATCACCCTTGGAAAATTATAGTCCTAGGAAATGTTACCCTAGGAAAAAATTACCCTTGGAAAATGTTACCCTTGGAAAATTTTAGCCCTTGGAAAATTTAGCCCTTGGAAAATTTTAGCCCTTGGAAAATTATAGCCCTAGGAAATGTGACCCTAGGAAAAAATTACCCTTGGAAAATGTTACCCTTGGAAAATTATAGCCCTTGGAAAATTATAGCCCTTGGAAAATTTTAGCCCTTGGAAAATTATAGCCCTAGGAAAAAATTACCCTTGGAAAATGTTACCCTTGGAAAATTATAGCCCTTGGAAAATTATAGCCCTTGGAAAATTTTAGCCCTTGGAAAATTATAGCCCTAGGAAATGTGACCCTAGGAAAAAATTACCCTTGGAAAATGTTACCCTTGGAAAATTTTAGCCCTTGGAAAATTTTAGCCCTTGGAAAATTTTAGCCCTTGGAAAATTTTAGCCCTTGGAAAATTTTAGCCCTTGGAAAATTTTAGCCCTTGAAAAATATCACCCTTGGAAATGTTCCCCTTGGAAAGTATCACCCTTCGAAATGTTCCCCTTGGAAAGTATCACCGTTGGAAAATTATCACCCTTGGAAAATTATTGCTCTCAGAAAAATTATTGAGATATCACCCTTGGAAAATTTAGCGTTTGGGAAAATTAACCCTTGGAAAATATTACCCTTGGAAAATATCAACCTTGGAAAACTTATAACCCTGCGAAATGTTACCCTTGGAAAATGTTACCCTAAAAAAATGTTAGCCCCCAGAAAAATTATCCCTTGGGAAATGTTTGAAAATTATAGCCCTGGGAAATATCACCCCTGGAAAATTTTTGCCCTTGGAAAATATAACCCTTGGAGAAATTATAGGCCTGGGAAATATCACCTTTGGAAAATTATAGCCCTTGGAAAGTATCGCCCTTAGAAAATTATCACCCTTGGAAAATTATTGCTCTCAGAAATTATATTCAGATATCATCCTTGGAAAATTTTAGCCCTTGGAAAAATTAACCCTTGGAAAATATTACCCTTGGAAAATATCACCCTTGGAAAATTTAGTCCTTGGGAAAATTAACCCTTGGAAAATATAACCCTTGGAAAATATAACCCTTGGAAAGTTGTAGTCCTTGGAAAATATATCCCTTGGAAAATTATTGCTCTAAAATATTATCACATTTCGGAAATTATTGTGCTGTCAGAAAATTATTTGGAGATATTTGGTTTGTCCTGATCTCCCTGTGTAAAGTTGACAGCTTGGGTTGTGTGTTCATTTCAAGCCTCTGACACATTGAGCAGACGACATTGAAGAGAAGGCAGCAATTATCAGGTCTTGCTGTATGAGAAACGTCTCCATTGTTTTGAGTCTATTTATATACAGATTTATAACTTCAAATGGAACAAATTTCAAATGGAACAGAATGAAGAAAGACTACAATATGAAAGTTGGACAAATTGTGAGTAAAAGTTACAGGATATCATGCATGCATAGGAGAATCACTACCCTCTCCCATAATTTGTGATTGAGCATCACTTGTATTGTAGATGTTTTATGTGTTTGTATGTTACCCATATGGTTTGAACATCACTTGGGTGGTTACATCACTTATGTGCTTTTAACACCATTCATGTGGTTTGTACATCACATATGTCAAGTTTTGAGGATCCCTATCACTTGTGAGGTTCCCCATCATTTGTGAGGTTCCCCAACACTTGTGAGGTTCCCTATCACTTGTGAGGTTCCCTATCACTTGTGAGGTTCCCTATCACTTGTGAGGTTCCCTATCACTTGTGAGGTTCCCCATCACTTGTGGGTTCTCCAACACTTGTGAGGTTCTCCATCACTTGTGAGGTTTCCCATCACTTGTGAGGTACCATATCACTTGTGAGGTTCCCTATCACTTGTGAGGTTCCCCAACACTTGTGAGGTTCTCCATCACTTGTGAGGTGCTTTATCACTTGTGAGGTACTCTATCACTTGTGAGGTACCCTATCACTTGTGAGGTTCTCCATCACTTGTGAGGTTCTCCATCACTTTTGAGGTTCTCCATCACTTGTGAGGTGCTTTATCACTTGTAAGGTACTTTATCACTTGTGAGGTACTTTATCACTTGTGTGGCACCCTATCACTTGTGAGGTTCCCTATCACTTGTGAGGTTCCCTATCACTTGTGAGGTTCCCCGTCACTTATGAGGTTCCCCACCACTTGTGAGATTCCCCATCACTTGAGAGGTTCTCCATCACTTGTGAGGTTCTCCATCATTTGTGAGGTTCTCCATCACTTGTGAGGTACCCTAACACTTGTAAGATTCTCCATCACTTGTGAGGTACCCTATCACTTGTGAGGTTCTCCATCCCTTGTGAGGTTCCATATCACTTATGAGAGAGCACTTTCAAATTACTCTGACACATCCTTGTTTTGGGGATCTCACATATATATAAAATTCATGTATGTAATGTCTTTTTTCTGATGAAGATAATGATACTGTTAGTCTTTTTTCACTAAATTTGATAAAAATACTTAAGATATCTAGTAGGTTCAGATCCTCTTGAAGCACCAAGTATGATACTATATGTCACATTTTTTTTACAGGACGAGCAGTCAGAACCATCCATGCAGAATGAGCAGACACCCATCCATACAGGAAGGACTCGATGCAGAATGTGTAGTCTACCCATCTATGCAGGAAGGACTAATCCAGAATGAGCAGTCACAACCAACCATGCAGGAAGGTTTTAGTACAGAATGAGCAGATACCCATCCATGCAGGAAGGATTCAGTGCAGAATGAGCAGACACACATCCATGCAGGAAGGATTCAGTGCAGAATGAGACAGACAACCATCCATGCAGGAAGGATTCAATGCAGAATGAACAGATACCCATCCATGCAGGAAGGATTCAGTGCAGAATGAGCAGACACACATCCATGCAGGAAGGATTCAGTGCAGAATGAGCAGACACACACCCATGCAGGAAGGATTCAGTGCAGAATGAGCAGACACACATCCATACAGGAAGGATTCAGTGCAGAATGAGCAGATACTCATCCATGCAGGAAGGATTCAATGCAGAATGAGACAGACAACCATCCATGCAGGAAGGATTCAATGCAGAATGAACAGATACCCATCCATGCAGGAAGGATTCAGTGCAGAATGAGCAGACAACCATCCATGCAGGACTTAAGGAATCACATGAGCACATTTTGATGTGTACCACTATCTTACATAAGATATTAACAGGAATGATTCAGTGCAGAATGAGCATAAATAAAAGGGTCCTGTGAGGTCTGAGTATTCACATTACCATAAAAGGGACAAAGTACGTAATATAAGGTACTAAGTACAGAACAATTACCAAAAAAAAAGAAAAAAAGAAATTCCATGCAAGAGTGACAATTCAGAATGGCATGTCACGAAATTGCAGTATTAGAAGATAAGTCACGAATATGATGAATGGACCTTTAAATCTAGAAATACCTGAACTGTTAAGATATTAAAAGTTGAAATGTGATTCATTACTTGTGACCAGCAGGTGCTTATATTGTAATTCAAGATCACCAAGGAATGATGTCAAAATAGGCTGGTTACTATGCCAACTTTAATGTTAACCTCTAGGTTAACAAAAGCAGAAATGTGCCCCAATATCTGTTTTGAGCTCCCTGAGATAAATATTATGTCATGAAATTAAAGATTCATTCATGCTGCAAAATAACTTTCTTAAACATCAAGAACTGCTTAATCTATGTTCTAACAAAATGATTCGAATATTTTAATAACTGTATTTATCCAAATGTGTACTAAGATAAATTGTTATTTAAATATTTGTACATTGCTTAAGTTATAATATTGGTATTGTGATGTATCAAGATTAAAACATTTGAATACTATATTGTGATGAAGATTGTTCCAATAAAGATCTCTCTGTTGAAATAAAAATGATGCTTTTGTCATTAATAAAAAAAATCAATCAGCAACTATAATAACTTTCATAAAACTAGTAATTTAGTAATTTTAATTGGTAATTTCAACCAATATCACAGAGAGCATGAACCACCCTAACGCCATATCCTCAATAAACCATTTGAAAAGCACACAATAATCACCAGGCAATAATATAAGCCCAATAATAATCAAGCAATAGCCCACCTGAGCTAACCTGGAATAGCAGTGAAAATCGCATGAAAACCACCTGGTCCCTGCCATGCGGTATCCACATGGTTGGTAAATCTCATGGAATTCACATGGCAGCCAGCTGGAAACCATGCGGCTGGCAAATCTAAAACCGCCTGGTTACCATGCGTCTTACTTTTTTGTGAAAACCAGCTGTTGGAAACCACCTGGTTACCGCCTGGTTTTCAGCCGGTAGCCATGCGGCGCACATTTTCTAGTGTAAGGGTGCCACGGGCAGAATAAACACTGATGCCGAAGATTTTTTAAACAACAGTAGTTTGTGCCTGCCTTTGAAATGGTGATTACCCAACATATTTATTTCATGTTACATGATTCTTAGTATCAATAGATCTCTCCATGTATACTCCAAATTGATTTTTAGACAAAGTACGGTCCCTCGCCATCAGTATTAGGAAGATCAATAGGGTAGTAATCTTCATTATCCCAGTATTTAAAATTTTCCTCTGCCTGGAAATTTCACAAAGCCAATTGGGCCAAATTTAAAAATTTTCTGTTTTTACAAATTAACCTGAGACTTTTTACAGATACCTCGTATGATATTGCTAAAGGTGTTTCCAAAACTCAATGATGAGTGCAAAACAACTTTCAAGGAGCACAAAAAGACTAAAAAAAGTGATTTGCACCAATTTCTAGAAAATAGCCCATTGTATTATTAAAATAAGTAACTTTTTAAGAAAACGTTGAAATAATTACATTTTTAAAGTAATCGCATGAACACTAATTAAACATTGCTGGGATATGGTGTGTAAGATAACTGAAGAGGGAGTTGGAGCAAGGATTAAACATTTAAATTATAATGATTAATTAATGGCATATCTTGCAGAAATAGGTTATACAATAGCACAGTCAGAAGGGTTCCTTTTCTGATAATCATTCTGCAAAATTCCAACAAATAAGAAACCTAATTATATATTATAATAATAACAATTTGATAAATTATTCACAATATGAGATCTAACATTTGCCTTAGGTAAATCTCGTGATACTATTCCAAGATCTGATCAAATTTACTATGTAATCCTTAAACAATTTCCTGGCCAAGCATCTTTTGGATATTCTGAAAAAGGAGATAGCAGTAAGTTTTTAGAAACTGTGACTTATATTAAAGATGAACAGAGTGGCTTGAGAAAAATCCGAGGTGCCATTAACCATCTGGTGCATTTAGAAATATTCCTCAGAGAGGGCTTTATAATAGGCGAACATGTCGTCAGTATTTTATTTGATTTGGAATAGCATATGATACCACTCGTTTACCTCTATTGTACAAAATTTATTGTGAAATATAAAGTTCAGGGTATATGGAGGTTCTTTCCGGTGCATTTGATCAGGAAAAGGGTGTTCCTCAGGGTAGTATACTATATATAAACTTGTATATTGTAAAACTAACAACAGCATTGTAAATTGTGTGGGGCCTGGAAGAAATTGTTGATGCTTTCAATTTAAGGTCTACTGGTATGAATAACAATAAACAACAGCTCTTACAACACTTGAAATGAAAAGAATAGGATATTGAGAAGGGTTTTTCCCAGAAGGTTCACTGAGATCATTAACTTTTCCTAGGACAAACGTGGATTACTTTTGAAAGGAAATTATATTTTATTTTGCATATCAAATATGTGAAGAAGAAATACCAGAAGGCTTTAAATATATTACATGTTCTCACCTATGCTGATAGAAGACGGACGAAGCTATTTTTGATAGGTTGCATGAAATTAAGCCTGTCCTAGGTGAGATTAAAGGTGCATGTAGAATAAACCAAAGAGAAGAGTCAGTTTTAAGTTGTATGAGATTAAGACTGCAAATTTCTGAAAGGCGAAAATCAGCCTGAGTGTACTGTTCGTCAAAAAGCTTTGACTCTTAAATATTGTTTGAATTAGTGTATCAATTCCGATATCATCGGTCTCAGTACTTCAATGTACAAGATTACATATGTTATGATACTTTAGATAATATTAATTTTTAACCAAATGGGACTTTATAACTAATTTTAAGGGTGGTGCTCTTGTCTCTTTAGGTCATTGAAATATTAATCAAAAACCACAAAACATCAGGTTAAGTTTTTTAATCGAATTTATATATTTATACATCTTGTTGAAATTCTTTGTATTGATCTTATAAACGATATACACTAGAAAATGTGCGCCGCATGGCTACCGGCTGAAAACCAGGCGGTAACCAGGTGGTTTCCAACAGCTGGTTTTCACAAAAAAGTAAGACGCATGGTAACCAGGTGGTTTTAGATTTGCCAGCCGCATGGTTTCCAGCTGGCTGCCATGTGAATTCCATGCAATTTACTAACCATGCGGATACCGCATGGCAGGGACCAGGTGGTTTTCATGCGATTTTCATAGATATCCCAGGTTAGCTCAGGTGGGCTATTGCTGGATTATTATTGGGCTTATATTATTGCCTGGTGATTATTTTGTGGTTTTCATATGGTTTATTGGGGATATGGCGTTAGGGTGGTTCATGCTCGCTGTGATATTGGTTGAAATTACCAATTAAAATTACTAAATTACTAGTTTTATGAAAGTTATTATAGTTGCTGATTGATTTTTTTTATTAATGACAAAAGCATCATTTTTATTTCAACAGAGAGATCTTTATTGGAACAATCTTCATCACAATATAGTATTCAAATGTTTTAATCTTGATACATCACAATACCAATATTATAACTTAAGCAATGTACAAATATTTAAATAACAATTTATCTTAGTACACATTTGGATAAATACAGTTATTAAAATATTCGAATCATTTTGTTAGAACATAGATTAAGCAGTTCTTGATGTTTAAGAAAATTATTATGCAGCATGAATGAATGTTTAATTTCATGACATATTTATCTCAGGGAGCTCAAAACAGCTCTTGGGGCACATTTCTGCGTGCGTTTGTTAACCTAGAGGTTAACATTAAAGTTGGCATAGTAACCAGCCTATTTTGACATCATTCCTTGGTGATCTTGAATTACAATATAAGCACTTGCTGGTCACAAGTAATGAATCACATTTCAACTTTCAATATCTTAACAGTTCAGGTATGGCAATGTGAATACTCAGACCTCACAGGACCCTTTATTTATGCTCATTCTGCACTGAATCTTTCCTGCTAATATATTATGTAAGATAGTGGTACACATCAAAATGTGCTCATGTGAGTCCTTAAGTCCTGCATGGATGGTTGTCTGCTCATTCTGCACTGAATCCTTCCTGCATGGATGGGTATCTGTTCATTCTGCATTGAATCCTTCCTGCATGGATGGTTGTCTGTCTCATTCTGCACTGAATCCTTCCTGCATGGATGAGTATCTGTTCATTCTGCACTGAATCCTTCCTACATGGCCAAATGTTCCCCGCCTGGCAACCGCATGGCAGGTAAATCATGTGTCTGCCATGTGGCTGCCAGGCGGTTTTCGCCTGGTTTTATGCCAGGCGGTTACCACCTGGCAAATATCACATGGATATTGCCTGGTTGGACAGGTGGTAACCGCCTGGCAAAAAGTCAGGCGGTAACCACATGGAATTGAACCAGATGATTTCCATGTGGTTATCATGTGTAAACCAGGCAAAAACCAGGAGGATGCCAGGAGAATTGACAACAGGTGATTTCCATGTGAATTAAACCAGGTGGTTTTCATATGAAAAGGACTTGTAAAAAATCAAAGCTGAAGGCCAACATTTTAGCATTGGTCTTTTTTTAAAAGGGTACTATGATTGAACTATGGCTAAATTATTCAGAAAATGGGATTTTACATGTGTAAGACATGTGGCAGAGAAACAAAAGGGGAGAGGGAAGAGGGCTGAACTGAGGAATGAGGGCTGAGATGAGGGAAGAGGGCCAAACTGAGGAATGAGGGCTGAGATGAGGGAAGGGGGCTGAACTGAGGAATGAGGGCTGAGATGAGGGCCTCACCTCTCTCACCTCAGCTCCCTAACAGCTCCCTCACCTCAGCTCCCTCACCTCAACTCCCTCACATCAGCTCCCTCACCTCAGCTCCCTCACCTAAGCTCCCTCATATCAGCTCCCCGACCTCACCTCCCTCACAGCTCCCTCACCTCAGCTCCCACACAGCTCCCTCACCTCGCTTCTCTCACCTCAGCTCCAACACCTCACCTCCCTCACCTCAGCTCCCTCACCTAAGCTCCCTCACCTAAGCTCCCTCACCTCACCTCCCACACCTCAGCTCTCTCACCTTTAGCCCTTAGAAATTATCACATTTTGAAAATATTACACGAAGAAAATATCACCTTTGGAAAATATCACCTTTGGAAAACATCACTTAGAAAGTTATAGCCCTTAGAAAATTATAGCCCTTAGAAAATTATAGCCCTCAGAAAATCATAGCCTCTAGAAAATTATAGCCCTTAGAAAATATTACCCTTGGAAAATATCACCCTTGGAAAATATCACCCTTGGTAAATTATAGCCCTAGGAAAAAATTACCCTTGGAAAATGTTACCCTTGGAAAATGTTACCCTTGGAAAATGTTACCCTTGGAAAATTTAGCCCTTGGAAAATTTTACCCCTTGGAAAATTTTACCCCTTGGAAAATTTTACCCCTTGGAAAATTTAGCCTTTGGAAAAATTAACCGTTGGAAAATTTAGCCCTTGGGAAATTTTAGCCCTTGGAAAATATCACCCTTGGAAAATTATAGCCCTTGGAAATGTTCCCCTTGGAAAGTATCACCGTTGGTAAACTATCACCTTTGGAAAATCATCACCCTTGGAAAATATATTGAGATATCACCCTTGGAAAATTTAGCCTTTGGGAAAATTAACCCTTGGAAAATATTACCCTTGGAAAATATCAACCTTGGAAAACTTATAACCCTGGGAAATGTTACCCTTGGAAAATGTTACCCTTAAAAAATGTTAGCCCCCAGAAAAATTATCCCTTGGGAAATGTTTGTCCTTGGAAAATTATAGCCCTGGGAAATGTTGCCCTTGGAAAATATCACACTTGGAAAATGTCAGCCATGGAAAAAGTCAGCCATGGAAAATTTTAGCCTTTGTAAAATATCACCCCTGGAAAATGTTTGCCCTTGGAAAGTATCACTCTGAGAAAATTATCACTCTTGGAAAATTATTGCTCTCAGAAAATATATTCAGATATCACCCTTGGAAAATTTAGCCCTTAGAAAAATCTACCCTTGGAAAATATCACCCTTGGAAAATATCACCCTTGGAAAACTTATAACCCTGCGAAATGTTATCCTTGGAAAATTTTAGCCCTTGGGAAAATTAACCCTTGGAAAATGTTTGCCCTTGGTAAATATAACCCTTGGAAAGTTATAGTCCTTGGAAAATATAACCCTTGGAAAATTATTGCCCTTAAAAAGTATCACCCTTAGGAAATTATTGTGCTGTCAGAAAATTATTTGAAGATATTTGGTTTGTCCTGATCTCCCTGTGTAAAGTTGACAGCTTGGGTTGTGTGTTCATTTCAAGCCTCTGACACATTGAGCAGACGACATTTAAGAGAAGGCAGCAATTATCAGGTCTTGCTGTATGAGAAACGTCTCCATTGTTTTGAGTCAATTTATATACAGATTTATAACTTCAAATGGAACAAATTTCAAATGGAACAGAATGAAGAAAGACTACAATATGAAAGTTGGACAAATTGTGAGTAAAGGTTACAGGATATTATGCATGCATGGGAGAATCGCTACCCTTGCCCATAATTTGTGATTGAGCATCACTTGTATTGTAGATGTTTTATGTGTTTTGTATGTTACCCATATGGTTTGAACATCACTTGTGAGATTACATCACTTATGTGCTTTTAACACCACTCACGTGGTTTGTACATCACATATGTCAAGTTCTAAGGTTCCCTATCACTTATGAGGTTCCTCACCACTTGTGAGGTTCCCTATCATTTGTGAGGTACCTTATCACTTGTGAGGTTCCCCATCACTTGTGAGGTACCCTATCACTTGTGAGGTTCTCCATCACTTGTGAGGTTCTCCATCACTTGTGAGGTTCCCCATCACTTGTGAGGTACCCTA